>JAVGWX010000011.1:48010856-48658356 GCA_036924085.1 Ariolimax columbianus | reverse complement strand
CACAATATGTATCGGAAGTTAAAGTAGCCAGAGACCATAAATAGTAAGGACAGTGTTAGAGCTATGTGCATATGTGCTAGACATATGTAAAGGAGTGTAAAGAATTTAATAAAAAGTTGTTTAACATTTCTATAATAAATCAAGCTGTGTTTTCTGTTAAGTATAGTTTGTGTAAGCGTGCCACGGTTGTGTAGGACTTCGTGTGCTAACAGTAGATACAGATATAAAGTATTGTGTAGGTTGGCAATTGAGTGTGTGCTCTATTGCACTATTACATTCAATAGTGTTTACAGTGACGTTATAATTCAAAGCGGAAAGGTGGGCAGAAAAGTGTAGTGCTGTGTAGTGGGTGTGAGTGGATTTACTACACTTCATATCAATTTTTCCGTGACCCAAAATCGACAAAAACAGGTTGAAGAGAAGAACAGTTGTGTGGGTGCGTCTGTGGGATTAATCAATAAAGAACAGAGGGTTATGTTGTGTGATGATCACTGATATAATTAGGCGTTGGTTGACTTATATTTAGACCAGGGAATTCTTGAAACGTTCGAGATTCGTAGCCCTTACCGATTCTTGCATTCGTTCGTTTCTTGAGAGACGAACACCTTACCTTCCTGAAATAATGACTCACATTCAATGCCGAATTCAGACATGAGCTAAACAAGCCTCAATAAAGAATGTCCCTGCCTGACAGGCCACGTGTGTACTTAGCTATAGTGTCTTGTGATGTTCGACATCCCCTGAACCTTCACTTGGATTAAACTGTAGTTATGTGCTCGAGGAGATATTCTGTGAAAGTGTGTGCATTCATGTAGACATAGTGTGATTCGGTGCTCCTTTTTTCCTCCATTGATTACCGACAATGTGTACAGCATATTCGAACGAACTGTTTTCACAGCTTGTGCCAAGACAAAGCGCACAAAAAACGATGAACCCTGCTTTTCTTTATCTCACGTCCTCTGAAACTTCATTTTTTTTTTATGCATCTCTGTGTTAGCATACATTCCGGGCATAATCTGTGAAAGCCGTGCACTCACATAAACATATTTTCGCATTCATTTTTCTCCGTCGATTACCAACAAGTTGATTAGCAGGGCGAAGAAAAGAGGCAGGACAACATCAAGATGGCACCCGAAGAGCACATGATGGCAAAACTAACAATGAATGAAATGGAAGAGGCCATGAGAACTTTAAAGAAAAAGAAATCGCCCGGAAAAGATGGGGTAACAAACGAAATGCTGATGGGCTTTGGCCAAACAGCAAAGAGAAAGTTACTATCAGTCCTGAACCAAAGCTGGAAAAAGGGAATTGTACCGCAGGCATGAAATGACGCTGTACTTATACTAGTACCAAAGAAAGAAAAAGACAGAACAGATACAAATGGATACAGGCCTATCCGTCTACTGAGCTGTGTAGGAAAACTGATGGAGCGTATGATAAACACCAGACTAATGTGGCATCTGGAAGAAAAACACATACTAATTCCACAGCAAGCAGGCTTTAGACAGCACAGATCCACTCAGGATCAGATCACTCTCATAGCCCAGGAAATACAGGGTGCTTACCAGGAGAAAAAACACACAGTACCGGTTTGGGTGGATTTAGAAAAGGCATTTGACAAGGTCTTGAAAGAGGGACTTAAAGTCAAGCTACGAAGAAGTGAAGTGTGTGGGAAAATGTACAGATGAATCAGCCACTACCTCAAAAACAGAACAGCCAGAGTTCAAGTACAAGGGCAGATGAGCAAAAAGGTGACACTTGAGCAGGAAGTACCCCAAGGGGGAGTACTGTCACCCACACTCTTCCTGGTGTATATTAATAACTTCACAGAGAATATACGAAGAAGAGTAAACAGCTCCATGTTTGCAGACGATCTGGCTATGTGGACCTCTAAAAAGATTCTCACCATAGCAAGTAATCGGATGTAGCAGGCCTTAATATTGCTGGAGGAGTGGGCTAACTCATGGCTGGTCAAAATAAATGTAAATGAGGAAAAAACAACATGTACGATATTCTCGCTTTCAAACAAACCACAAAATACCAAAATAAGTCTTAACGGAAAATATCTGCGACCAAACGACAAGCCAAACTACATGGGAGTCACATTTGATCGGCGCATGACATGGAAAAGTCAGATCGAG
Source organism: Ariolimax columbianus (assembly GCA_036924085.1). Taxonomy (NCBI): domain Eukaryota; kingdom Metazoa; phylum Mollusca; class Gastropoda; order Stylommatophora; family Arionidae; genus Ariolimax; species Ariolimax columbianus. Next base: position 48,656,215 of record JAVGWX010000011.1, on the reverse strand, counting down.
AGAAACCGAATGAGAACCAGAGAAAGATTGGCAATCATGAGGAAACTTGCTGGCACAAGCTGGGAAGCAGACGAAAGCATACTAAAGAAACTGTACACTGGAAGAGAGAGACCAGTTCTCGAGTATTGCGGCATGGACAGCAGCAGCAAAGGCGAACTTTAATAAAATTAGCAAACTTCAAAACCAAGCCATGAGAGTTATAACAGGAGGCATGAAGTCAACGCCAATTGTAGAACTTGAAAAGATAAAAAATCTGCAACCCATGACCGACAGAAGAGACTGCAGAGCCCAGCAGCAAGCAGAGAAACTAAAAAGACTGACAGATCATCCAATGCATCAGAGAATAAATAATTTTGGAAATGGGAAACTAAAGCGGAGAAACTTTGCAGAAATAGCAAAAGCAAAGATGAGCGAAGACCCTATGAGCACATTAACAACACCAAAGCCCATACCTACTGTACGCCAACCTACCTGGAGGCAGTATATATTTCCAGAGGTGGTAGAAAATATACCAGGTATTGGAAACAAGAACAGCCAGACTGAAAAATAAAAAGAGACATAACCCTGAGGTACATAACGAAAAACTACCCAAGAATGGACTGCACCCATGCATACAAAGACGGTTCTGTAACAAACATAACACAGAACGGATGGGCAGGTGTATTCCTGAGCCTACCAAATGGTAGAAAAATAACACAGTCAGTAGTAACTGGAAAATACTCAAGCAAATTCAGAGCGGAGGCGGAGACAGAGGCACTGAGGGCTGCAGTAGAAGAAATGGTGACAGGCAAAAGAAATGAAAGCCATATAGTCCTACTTACAGATACCTTGGCCGTAATCACAGCACTAAAAAGTCAGAACAATACTGAACTTAATTATTTAAGAGCAGAACTCTGTCAACTATGCCAGCAGTCCACACCAAAAAGAGTAGTGGTACAGTGGGTTCCATCCCACTGTAACATCCAAGGCAACGAGGAGGCAGACAGACTGGCAAAAGAAGGTGCAAGACTACCACAACCATATCCTAGTGTGACATACGAAGAGTCTAAACGGCTTATTAGAGCTAGATACATGACCAAATGGGAAACCGAACATACTGGCTACACCAAAAACGATGCCTATTACCAGTTGAACAGAAAAGAGCAGGTCGTGGTCTTCAGACTTCGCACAATCCACAATAGACTGAGGTACCACCTATTCAATAAATTGAAGATAGGTGGCACTGACGAATGCACGTGCGGTACCGGGAAAAGGACCGCTGAACATTTGCTGCAAAGCTGCCAGACATACGAGGATCAGAGAAAGCAGATGCGGCCATCACCAGTGGCAACACTAGACAAACTCTATGGCAGTGTCGACAGCCTCAGGATGACCGCTGCTTTTTTCGAAAAAAATACAAGTTGACGTCTGACAGCGTACGAAGAAGAAGAAGATTAGCAGGGAAAAACAAACTGTGTCCACATCTCGTGCAACAGTTACCCAAAACAACAGCAAAACCAGCTCCTGGTATTCTCTAGATTAGTAAACTTAGGCGACCAGGGCCCGTTTCGTCGAATGACCATGTCCATGCCCACGTCTGATGGCCGCGTCCTGCAGTTCTGTTGGGGAGGTGGCGATCTGTTTTAGCCAGGTGTTGCGAGGACGGCCCGGATGACGTCTCCAGGCCGAGCACGGCTTCTTCTCGCAATTCGTCCCCTCATTCTGTCAGAGCATCTCGTGGGCTGGGACTTCCCAGGAAAGGCGAGAAGCGTGACCGAAGAGAGAGACACGACGGCGACCAATCGTTGAGATAATGCCTTCAAGTCGAGTATGTCGAACTAGTTCACTGCTGGAAATTATGTTATGCCAGACGATCACGAGGATGCTCATGCTGAAGGTCTCAAGACGCTGCCGGTCCTGCTGTAGTAGTGTCCACAACTCGGAGCTGTACAGGAGAATTTGGACAATGCAGAAGCAGTAAATACCTCACTACATCGCTGGCCAATACTGCCACGACCCTCCTGTTCCATAAAGGGCGTACCAGTTTCACAGAGACCACTTGCCCGCTCTCCCCGTTCTTTCTTGCCTATGGTAAAGCGAGGCGTACATAACACTCCACGCGTCGTACTGACGCTAGAGAGAAGAAAATAATAACAATAATGTTCACGAAGGCGTCAAAGGCCGTTGCGTCGATCGACCACTACCATGTCCAACTGCTGAGGCTGTGTTCATGTATAGCATGTCGACGGAAATCCCTACAGACTCCCCAGGTGGAGCCGTGTACTCCGCAGCCTTGGAATGAGAGCTGCGAGGAGTGCGTTAGACCAATGTTTGTGTCAAGCCTTCCGTGTCTGATAAGGAAACGAAGAGGGAATAGAGGAGGACAAAGGGAGCAGCGCAAGTAAATCGAAACACATAGTAACCGCACATACTTCCCGCTGCTACAAGGTACCGGCAGGGATCTCCAATGACATCCCGACCACGGCTTCTTATCCGCTTGGCCGCTGTAGTTACAATAGGCTGAAACAGACCGCTATGTCCCCAACTGAACCACAGGGACATGTTCCCGATGCGACGGGCCCTGGTTGACTAAATGTATAATAATAATAATAATTATTATTATTATTATTATTATTATTATTTAAACAAGCTATAGCTTAGTGCCTCGATATGGTCTGAAAGATGACTTGCCTTTAAATGCCTTGCTTTTAAATAATTGAAGAGTATACATGTTGTAATGTGTGTGAGACCTTCTGAACGAGATAGCATTAAGACCGGATCAAGATGCTGAGCAACACATGAGCTGCAGTCTTCAACGACCCATAGCTGACTGCTAACGTCAGGGCCAGCGAAACAGAGCTGCCAAGACCCTTCTACACCTCCACGCGGTGATCCTGGATAACAGGCTGCAGCAGAGCAAATTCGCTAAGGACAATGGATCGAATTGGGAATGCTAAGCCGGTACTTAAAAAAATGCTTGCTGAAGTCGGATGTGCTGGACCAAAAGGTGCAAATATCACAGTCAAGCTGTAAATTATGGCACAACGCATTCCGTTCTCTGGACTACATTCTGCTACCTAGGCCCGTGTCAGGGTGTGGTAACGGGAAATTGAGAACGAACGAAGCCAAGTCAAGACAAGCCAAGCCAAGCCAAGTCAAGCCAAGCTAGGTCAAGCCAAGCCATATGCTAATGTGTAGACTGAATACACCAAAAGCCACACAGATGATACACGACAGAAGATAACACGTCTCCATGATGTCTAACATTATAAGTGGACAAAAGACGAAAGAAGATAACACGTCTCCATGAGGTCTAACATTATAAGTGGACAAAAGATGAAAGAAGATAACATGTCATCATAAGGTCTAACATAATAAGTGGACAAAAGATGAAAGAAGATAACACGTCTCCATGAGGTCTAACATTATAAGTGGACAAAAGACGAAAGACGATAACACGTCTCCATGAAGTCTAACATTATAAGTGGACAAAAGATGAAAGAAGATAACATGTCACCATGAGGTCTAACATAATAAGTGGACAAAAGATGAAAGAAGATAACACGTCTCCATGAGGTCTAACATTATAAGTGGACAAAAGAAAACTGGAGTTCTATGTTCCATACTTGAATAACTGATATCCTTTCTCTAGACTAGCTTTAATTACTTTTGATGTAAATGTCTTCACGTTATACTTCTTGTGTTGGCCATTTAAAGCATGTGTATGTTCTTGGGGCATGTTTACTACATATGCATGTATTTTACTTCACATATAATCAGTGCATCGTTGACAGCGTTAGGGATTATTTCAACTTTCTAGCACAATATGAAACTGGGCAGTAATTTCATGTTCGAAAAAAATGTACAGTTTACTTTAAGATAGCTTATTCTAAATGTGTTAAATCAAGAAGAATAATATGAAAATAGATACAGCAAGGACTGAGGTAACGAATCTCGGCATTAGTGAAATACCACGTCATGTTAGTGTCAGAAACACAACCTTCATCAAGTTAGAGAATGTTGATACATGGAAACTTGTTCTTTTCACAGAAGACAGAAGAATAGATAGGGCTATCTTCTTTCTTTCTGGTTTGGATTCCTTGTGCGATTATCTCTTGGGAATTCTAGAGTATTATATCTAAAGAACCTGTGGATTTCCTTCCCACACCGATCATAAATCAAAAATGCAGCTGGCTCTCTTCCGACCACTGATGGGAGTGTGATGCATTCAATGGATTGCAAAGTCGAGTGTCGAGCTAAAACAATTCACAGGAGCCACTAACGGGTGTACCATCTCCACCAACATACGGAGCTTCGAGAGGAGTCCCGTATGCGTCAGTTCTTTCATGTTTCAGGTTTGCAAAAGGGTGATAGAAACATCAACTAAAAAATCTAATGCATTGATTACTAAGATATTCGAACACTCCAACAATGTCAAAAAAAGACAAACGATCAACAGAATGTTCTTTATTATCAATGTCAGAAATGCATGCTGACAAGGACACAAGAAGAATTGATTATAACGCATGAAACGAAGTGATTGCGAAAAACGGTTAGGTGCACTAAAAGAACCATGGAGATAAATTAAGAAATCTCACAGAAAGTGGATGCAACGCCATTCAAAGAATTTATATTAGGATTGAGAAATAACATGGCTTGGTCATATGATAAGAATGTCTCTAAATATATATGCCGAATGAACACAAAAACATAATACAGAAAGACCTTATATCAACAGTATTTGTTTTTTCTTTCACTTGTTTGTTCGTCTTCAGACTTCGACTTCAATGGCTCTAACAGAAGCAGCAGTCAGCTCTAAGCTATACGCCCGTATAGTTTGTCATGGAAACACATTAGGTGTTGCCCGTTCTACTCCTTTTGCTAGTGTATGATTAAAAGAATATAGGTGTGATGGGACTATGCCATACTCCTATACTTGTGGCAAAGTACAAGAGTCCGTTTTGCCAATATTCACCAAAAGATGTCTATTCCAGACTATCTTCACTAATAGATGTCTACTTTAGACTAAGATCTTCACCAACAGATGTCGCCTCAAGACTACATATCGTCACTAATAGATGTCTACTTCAAACTAGATTTTCGTCAAAAAATTTATATTCTACAAATCTTCACCAATGGATGTCTACTCTAGATTACAGATTCTCACTACCACATATCCACTCAAAACTACAGATCTGTATCAACAGATGTCTACTTCAGACTACAGATCTTCACTAACATATGTCTACTTCAGACTACAGATCTTCACCAACAGGTACTTACTCGAGACTACAGATTTTCACCAACAGATGTCCACTTCAAACATATAGGGGCAGAAGGTCAGATGTAATAATAAGAACAATTTTTGTGTGGGAAAGAATAGAACAGCTACCAAAGTAGGTCAACACTGCAGAGTGAAAATGGAATGGATGAAACACACCATCATAAAGAATCCCGTAAGTGTAGCCAGACATTTACCTCTAATTGGACACGAAGGGGTAGATAGAAAAAGAAGTGACACAGAGCAATGGATGAGGATGACATAATAACTGGAGCTCAAGAAAATGGTTGTTTGGTCACTACATGTTCCTGTGAAATCGAGATGGAATGTTAGGAATGTTCTTACGAGATAGTTCTCGTAAGTAGCATGTTCTTTGTGCAGAACGTCAATCTTATAAATGTGAACCTATTTGACTGTTATAAGCTTCTTATCAGTTGTACAGTACGGTAGGTTGCTATTGCTTATCGTACGTAGACAAGCGATGGTACTAAGGAAAAAAAAACAAGTTTCTGTCAAACTGGACACAGCAGGGTTCGTACATGGTGCGTTGGGATTTGGAAGCCGATCGCGTTTTACCCCTAGTCCACACTGCATGCATCCATCCTAACGGAATAATGGCCAATTTTTGTTTCATCACCCAAGTACTTAGGATTAAAATAATATGGCCTCAACCGCCTTCTAAGCATGTCGTTTAAGACGGTTAAAGATGGCTGTGCTTGGGGCTGGAAACCTCATCATTAAAAAAAACATCATCTTGAGCCACTTTTTTTTCCGACAATTAACTAATGATATGCTTCTAGCCCAGCGAGGTTCACGAAGGAGACCGTGTTTCAGGTCTTCGCCGGTCCGCACAGCTTTTCGAGCACGTTAAATGGAAAAGCTACAGGCCAGCCTGCCTGTCTTTGGTCTGTATAAGAAGAACAGTCCTGCAGGATATTTTCGGTCGGGTGTTTGCTAAGGTGCTCCATAATCGCACGTCGAGGTATATTTGTAACTTATTCTGTGGAGGTGGGTCTTAAGTTTGCAATGCCCTGTTCTTAGACTGAAGATCTGTGTCCGGTCATCTCTGCACAGTTTGTCTATGAAGTCATTTTCTGGCTTGAATACTTTGTGCTGCTCTCTCCATTCTGTCATCATGGACTGTTGGCTTCGTTATAGCTCTGTGGAGGAGGAGTTTGCATGCCACCGCTTTCGGCTTTTGCGAGCTCATCTGCTTTCTCGTTTCCAAGGATCCCACAATGGGCTGTAATCTACTGTACGACTATGTCTGATTTTTGTAAGCCACTTCAAAAGTAAGGATGCACGCTTCCTGTAAAAGAACCAGCTGTATTTGAAACAAATGCTTCACACTGAAGCCAAAATGCGAATGATTGTTGATGCTTAGAAACAGACTTACTTTAAAGGGAGCCACAGTGGTGAGCTATGCTTCACATTGTAGTACAAATATGAATGTTAATATCAAGAAATAAACAGATTGACGGTGCAGCGGTACTATAAAAGTCTATAAAAACGCATATACGTAACGGATCAGTGGCTACCCAAGGATACATACAAAACGATACCTATGTTCTGTCACAAAGTCTTTGACAGAGATAATAACAAACACAAATAACTAACACATCCTTAAAATAAAGACAATGCATGATGCAAAATGAGGGGTTTGAGTTCGCCGCCATAACAGGATGTGCCAGGAAAATGGGAAAAACGGTATGACAGTTATGAAATAGAGGGGACCAACCAAGAAATGGGCAAAAAGATTGCACACAGACAAAACCAAACAAATCACACCAAATAATATATATAAGAGACATTCATATAAACAAAGACAAATTAATAAATCAATAATAATTATAAGCAAATACATAAAGAGAAAGGATGTTAACTTTGGTTTCTAGAATTTTTGGCAGGAGAGCAGGAGGTATTGCACTTTTTCTCCACCTACTTCAATATTCCGGGACATCAAGACAAAGTAGACTTCAGAGCCACTGGCATCGTCTCCTGCTCCTCTGCTGGTACACACCGGTTTGAGCTTGAAAGTTACTTAATTTTTCTTTGTGTTTTCTTATACATTATGGTTTTAATGCATTCCATACGTTTGCGTAGACTTTACTTCTCATTTCGCCATATTTTCACTTTCATCTATATTTTTTTATATGTATATCTTATTATTATTGTTTATTCATTAATTTGTGTACCCATATATTTGTATATGTGTGTCTTTTGATATTTCTTTGTTTTGTTTTTTTAGGATTGTTTTTAATATTTCTGGAGATTTGTTCATGTTTCGTCTGTTTTTGTTTGTGTGCAATCATATTGACCATATCTTGTTTGGTATACTCTATTTCATATGTGACATGCGGTGTCTCACATTTTCCTGACACATCCTGCTATGGTGGCGTACTTAAAACGATCAATTATATCATGTCTTGATTGTTTTACTTTGTGATCTTTGTCCCTGACGAGGACCGTGTGGCCGTAACCTAGATACGTTTGTTTGTTTGTTTTTTTGTCCTGGCCTGGTCAAGTGTTTTTATCATGTTAATATCCAAAAGTCAATCTCACAGTTTTCTGTTCATATGTAGAATTGCTTTTGTAATGTCCTTTTAGTCTCAATAAATATTTCGCATTGTCTACAAAATTGCTGTTAATATTACTTGATTATTGAATAAAGACACACTGTGTGTTTCCATGTAATTCTCGTGGATAATCATAACACACGTAAGGATAATAATGTCAAACTATAAATCATTAACTAGATCTACCTCTTTGATAGCTTTCTCGTCAATCTGTTTTTTTTTATCAAATAAAAGCTAAACACTCGTTTTTCTCAATTATTCAAAAACGTATTATTATAATATCAATGATATTTGTCTCTGAAATTGCCCAGCGCGTAGGGTAGTCCTATATTAACTGTTAAGCTTGCCGTTCGAATCATAATTACAGAAACGAAACGCGCGCAAAGAGGGTTATAATTTCGATTCATTTACGTTCTCTGTAATAACTAGAAGCAACATTAAACGTGACTTTACCATTGTTCTACTAAAGCCGTAAAGTTTTGACTTCATATTAAATCAACATATATCGACTGTATCGTTTATTTTCTAAGAAAATACGAAACGTGAAATTATTTTAAAGTGGAAGTAAATTATGCAGAAATCTAAATTCATATAATTATGTGCGTTCATATTTATTTTCACAAGGAATTTTATAAAATGCTGATCAGATAGAAGCTCACATAACACGTGGTTCTGTTTTAGACTGAGTCGAGAAGCTAAAGTTCTTTCAATTCTTTTTCATGTGGTTTTTTTCAGTCTCTTTTCTTCTTTTTTTCTCTAAGTTGAAATAATATTTAATATAAGATAATATAAATCGGTTCCTCGTTGTTGGGTCGGATATTTCATCGCTGTTCCACATTTAGTTGTTTTTCTCCCTTGAAATTCATATATATATAATTATAAATCATAAACGAATAAAATAGTTTGTCTGTTCTTGAAAACTATTTTACAGTAATTGTAAGCAGTGCTTTTTTTCTAGATAAATGTTGGAATACTATAGGTTCTTTTTAAAAATTCAAAAATTATTACCATTTTTTTTAATCTTCAATGTCATGAAGTATTTAAACAGTAGGATCAACGCTTAGTTTGAAGAACAGGCCGCTACACGGTGAATACCCAGAAAAAAAAACTCTGGATATTAGTAACTTGAATGGCGTCAAAGAAAGTTACATAGCAAGGACACTATTATTGATTTAATAGTTTTCTTTCAGGATTTTAGCATGAATACGTCTCTGTGCTCATTTTGGATGAATGAGACTTTTTATAACATCCAGACTTACACACTATTACATGTTTAGTTTAAATTGACCTCCGATGGTTCTAATCCATCACAGCAATTACAAACACTTTTTGAGGCACGTGTTTTTTCACAAGTACGAAGTTGCCAAAAGAATTACTGAAGTTTGTAAAGACTCGTTTGTGCACTTTAGAGTTTATCAATCAAGGCGTTAAACCTTACAAAAGGGTCAACCAATTTAACAAAACCAATGAACAGAGATCAGGACTTATGTCTGAGCAAAACCTCAGAGCGTCACCCTCTAATCAGCGATGCGACCAAAATGCATATGCTCTTCGCACTTTACATCGAAGCAAGCTCATGTATATCCTTTTTAGGAATAATCGCTAACTCGATCAACATGATCGTTTACCTGAAGCAAGGAATCAAAGACAGCTCTTCTGTTCAGTTCCTCTCTTTGTCCCTCGTTGATTTTGTATTCTGCTTCCTGGTTCTTGCCACATCATTAAGCATTCTTGTCAGCGACGTTAATCCAGACATCACAGTTCTCGATTCTGTATCATTTTCTTACTGTCTATCCATTACAAGAGAAAACGTGTATTCTCTATCAGTAGTTATAACTATTTTTCTGTCCGTTGAAAGGTGTTTCTGTGTTATATTTCCATTTGACGTCAAAACAATGTTCACAAAGTGCCGTTCTATCCTAGCCATCTCTTGTGTGTCCATTTTCTCGGGAGCGCTTCTAGTACCGGAATATCTTATGAAGAATTTAATCTGGCAACGCGATTCTAATGTTAATTCCACGCGGCTTCTACACAAACACGTGCAGGAAAGTATCACTTTCGAAGTCTTCATGAGTGTTCTGGTAGATGGCATGTTGCCTGTTATCGCTGGTATTACAAACACTACTTGCGCAGCACTGATGATAGCAAAGATCAAAGTGTCGAGTAACTTTCGGCTCGCAAATATGTCATCTGCGTTACATTCATCTGTATCAAACAGCACAGACAGACATTTCCGACAGAAATCAAAGGCAATAACCAGCAATGAAGCTAGACTTGCTAAAACAATCATCGCTGTTGATGTTATCTTTATTAAATGTAATATTCCTAAATGTATGCTTCTTGTTTGCTCTATCGTGAAGTACTACTATCGTGAGTTCAGCCTTTGCGAAACTGGCAGATACCAAAATGTATTGTATTTTATTGTGATCATTGCCTATACCATGGAGTCTGTCAATGCCTCAGTCAGTTTTTTAGTTTACCTTTTTTCAAGCCAGAGGTTTAGATCTAAATGCAGACAAGTATTTGGTAATTGTGCAACAATTAACACGGGAAACAATGTTCATGGAGTTGCTTGAGACACATGGTGAGTGTTTATTAAATGTGAATGATAAAATATTTGGTTTGATTACAAAAATTGACTAGTTGTTCGGAGTTCGCTCCCGTTTCTGATTTCAATCTACTCTTACTGCAGCGCTTCTTTATATGTGGCCCAGAATATTTTAATGGCTAGTACACCTTAATATGACCAGAATGACTTCTTCATCGTTGAACTGATAGAAAACTTGTCTAATAATTGTTGATCTCCTTTTCACATACTTTATAAGTTCATTATATGTTCTTGAACTACCCAAAACAAATATATAAGCTGTCATGTTCCGGCCCTTGTCTCACATATCATCTATGAAAGTAGGTAGCATAAACACATGTATACAAACTTCCGACATAGATAATAATGCAATGTGTTTCAATGTTGGCTTGGTTGGTCCATTATTCAAAGATATAATAATAGTAGTAACCATCTAAAAATTAATAGATCTGCAGTATTTAAAGGGGAGATGAGACTAAATGGCAAAAGATACTGGTCGCTGTGGTCGAGAACTCTCAAAGAGATGACCCGAAACGTTGGACGATCGAGTCCCGCAGGTTTCAATCGACCACTGGTCTTAAGTGAGGTGGAATCAGAGTGCCTGCAGAGTTACCTTCAGTCGTCTCGACTTACGTCATGTCACTGGTTCAAGATAGCTCGGGACCCGAGAGTGAGGTTGACAGCTCAGTTTGCCCTCACTATAATCCAAATACAGTGTAAATTACATCACACAAGACAAACCAGTCTGATGATGACGCCATCATCGCTTGCGCTGGCAACTAACTTATCGGACAATGTTAGACAGGGTCAAGCGAAATATACTGACCAATACCCCCAACTCATTTGCATGCAGTTCTCCCTGGGAAATGGATGTTTCATAGCAGTCTGGCTAACGAGATGAGGGATCGACTTGATCGATCTCCATGGAAGAGAGCGGTCACGTCAAGCATAGCACAACAGTATGGAGGACTCCGGTCCACCTTCATTCGCACGCTCGGAATGTGAGGAAAGCTACTGCAACCTGCCACCTTACGACCTTTTCATGACGTACAAAATGAGTTCTAACAAGAACACCAACAACCGTATTAAAACCCTTAAAAGGGAGTCGCAAATAAACTATTTAACTGTCAACATTTAGAATTATTTAGCTTACATAATACACAGTTTACAAATAGGATGATGGATTACTTTACATGAGAAGTCGACAGTTTAAAGTGCAATGATGGATTTATGAATATGGAAAGAACGTGAAGTGAAAGACCGACGTGAAGTCGAAGACCGACGTGAAGTCGAAGACCGACGTGAATCTTGTGTTTGCTTTGTTATAAAATCAATCTTGATTAGTGGTATTCTCAGTGCTCCTGAAAGAATTAATGACCGACTAATGGTGCTGAGGATCACCTTGACTGGAAACAAACAAGCCTCCATCATCAGTGTACATGCCCCAACTATGAGTAACTCGGAAGACACCAAGGAAAAGTTCTACCATGATTTGGAGACAATAATCGACGCTGAACCAAAGAAAAATAAGTTATATTCTGGCTGACTTCAATGCTCGAGTGGGTCCTGACTTTGTTTCATTAGACGGTGCGATTGGCAGGAATGGCATCCGTAGCTACAAAAGTAACGGACACCTACTCTTAAAGACATGTGCGGAGAACGAACTTCTGATTACCAATACAGTGTTTCGTCTCCCTAACCGCAAAAAAAAAAACACGTGGATGTACCCACGGTCAAAGCTCTGGCACGTGATTGATTATGTCGTTTTTCACAGACGGCATCGCTAGGATGAACGTGTGACAAAAGCTATGTGTGGAGCAGACAGGATCGCCAGGATGTATGTGTGACAAAGGCTATGTGTGGAGCAGACGGGATCGGCAGGATGTACGTATGACAAAGGCTATGTATGGAGCAGACGGGATCGTCGGGATGTACGAGTGACAAAGGATATGTATGGAGCAGACGGGATTGTCAGAATGTACGTGTGACAAAGGCTATGTGTGGAGCAGACTGGATCGTAGGATGTACGTGTGACAAAGGCTATGTGTGGAGCAGACGGGATCGTCAGGATGTACGTATGACAAAGGCTATGTATGGAGCAGACAGGATCGTCGGGATGTACGAGTGACAAAGGCTATGTATGGAGCAGACGGGATCGGCAGGATGTACGTGTGACAAAGGCTATGTGTGGAGCAGACTGGATCGTAGGATGTACGTGTGACAAAGGCTATGTGTGGAGCAGACGGGATCGCTAGGATGTACGTGTGACAAAGTCTATGTTTGGAGCATAATGCTGGATGAACCACAGACTGGTGATTTCCAACATGAACCTTCGTATCCAAGCTCTTAGGGACCCACAAAATACTATAACCTCAAAATGTCTCAACATCTCCAGATACCTGCGCACGACAAGCATTTGCTCAAACTCTGACAGATCAGATAAAAAAATGGAAAATGCTATGACTGACATAGAATCCAGTTGGGCCACCTTTATCAAAACGGTTCACTCTACTGTCGTTGATGCTCTCGGTACTTCTAAACTCAACCAACAAGATCAGTTTGATGAAAACTGAGAATTGATCAAGCCCCTGCTAGACGAGAAGCACCGCACCCATCGTGAATACACTAACGATCCTAAATCTGCAGTAAGTAACTATGTGATAACCGCAGAGGCATATATCTGCTGTGCGTAGGAGGAAAAATGCTTACAAAAATTATTCTCCGCAGACTAAACCCTCACCTGGAGCAGGGGCTACTACTCGAGACCCAATGTGGCGTTAGGAAGAACCACAACTCATGAGAATAGTTTACAGTGAATGCTAACAAAGTGGTCCTCATCATTTAATGTGGACGAACAACATATGAGAAGTTGACAGTTTATAGATGTGATGATAGGTTACTGTACATGAGAATTGGACAGTTTTTAGATGTTATGACTGGCTACTGTACATAAGAAGTCGACAGTTTGAAAGTGTAATTATGCTTTATGAACAAGAAAAGACAGTTTATAAATGTGATGATGGGTTAATGTACTTGAGAAGTCGATAGTTCATAAATGTGATGATGGGTTACTGTACTTGAGAAGTCGATAGTTTATAGATGTGGTAATGGGTTACTGTACATGAGAAGTCGATAGTTTATAGATGGGATGATGGGTTACTGTACACAAAAACAAAGGCCGACCGATCGAATTCTGAAAACCAGCATCAGGCCCGCAATACTAACAATAAATATCATATCTCATTGTCGATCGCGGTAACAAAATTCAAGTATGAGAATATAAAACAGCAGAATTTTCCTAAATTGATGGGAGATACCTATATTATACATATATATATATATATTGTTGTGTTTTTACGGTAATAGTTCATGGCCTTTTTTAAATAATACGTAATATTTGTTTAACTTTGGATATAAATCTTAAATACTTTGTTGACTACTTTTTTGAAGTGAAGACATGAGTAAGACAGAAATACCTATTGTAAACAACTCTCTTCCTAACTATCACTTACTGGGTGATGCGACAGGTCCCAAAGGAGACCCCAAGAAGAGCAAGATGGACATTGTTTTCCACACTGGAAGACTTAAAATACACAGATGGCATTGCATTATTTGTACAAACACACATATCAATATATTCAAGAATATACGGAACAACTGAATGTGTATGATTGGAAAGTTGGACTGAATATCAATATGAAAATAAAACAGAAGTCATTAAATTTAAAATGTGGAATCCCACGTCAATTAAAGTAGGAAGTGAAGAATTAGCGAAGAAGGACAAATTCACATACCACGGAAGTTCAGTTACACTATAGTGACTAGACTGTGGAAAGGACAGAGATATCAATAACAGAATGAATAATGCTAGGGAGGTATTATCTAGCTCGAACAACGTTTGGAAGTCACCGTAATATAGCAGAAAGACAAAACCGAGAATATACAAGAATTGCGTGCTTTCTGTGCTTTTGAATTGTGCAGAGGGCTGGAGAGTAACATAATAAGATACATCACAGTTGTCATCTTTTCATACGATCAGCCTAAAAAAAGATTCATATAATTTGTCTGGCCAAATACTCTCACCAACAGAGAACTGCTTGCATGGAGCAATCAAGGGGACATAAACACGATTAAAACCAGCAGTTGGTGGAACTGGATAGGTCGTGGTCTAAGAGAACAACTAGATACCGTAACCAGAGCTGACTTGGTGTGGACCCTAGAGGGAAGCTGAATTAGGAGAGTCCGGTCTAAGACAACTTCAAGAAGCGATGTAGAGGCTGAGATGAGCATTATGAATCAAAGTTGTGGCACTGTACGGAGGATTGCTGTAGACCTGATGAACAGGCGGGAGTTTATTGCTGGTTTTAACGACACTATCAGTCGTGATAATCCATGACCGCTTTTTGGTCACTGACCGAGGAGCTAATAAAAGATATTTTAAACTATAAATGAATGTGACATCCCATCCACAAAATGACAAAGCCCTTGACTTCTAGACAATGGCCCCTGACCCCTGGCTCATGGCCGGGAGAATTTGTTAAACCTTTGTGTATACTCAAACCAGTTTTTACACTATTTGATCTCAGTTTCGCCCTTATTACGGCCTATCAAATTAAATAAAGGCAAACATATTTTTTAATTTTTTTTGACTCATTAATAAGTTGCGTTTCTTTGTTTATTCCACATCACTCGTGTGTATGTTGCAAATAACCTTCCAGCACTAGATAACAGGACGTTTCAGACTTGAAACTCGCATAAAATGATTGAATAGATACTAGCTTTGAGTTCTTCAATCTTGACAATCTTTCTCTGGTAGTGACTTCTCTTACATCCTGGGGAGCTCTAGAGAAAGTGAACCTTGGTTCCCTTGCTGTAGTGCAATACAAAACTTCTCAGCAGGCTCACCATTACCGGGACGACATTATCGATCCCTACCTTGTTGGCCAACCTGATGTAATACATCGATGTCTTCATGTACAGGGCGTGAACTCAGTTGGGGTCTTGGTCACAATGTTGTACCTGGCCATGGCTCAAATCGCCGAACCACAAACTAGCATAACATGGACTAAAAGCTAATGACACAAATAAATATTTTTTTTTAAATTAGGTTTGTTTTTTGTTTTTTGTTTTTTGTTACCATCGTTTATTTATACTAAGACAAGTTTGTAGAGAATCGATTGTTGGCCTATGCACCCCAATGTGATTAGGGCAAAGGAGAAGAATAATAAACATTTGTTTGTTGGTTATATTATAGGAGTGTCATTTTGATAGATTAAACAGGTCACACCAGTAGAGAATGTGTACCCAATTTCAGCTGTACATGTTAGGGGTTATTAGTTAAAATAGGAGAAATAGAAGCCCACGAAAACGGACATTCTTGGCAGGTAAAATAAAAACTAGTTTTTAAAAAAGTGATTACCTGTCAGTTTGTTGCAGACAATAAAATTATTTGAGTAAACGGATAAAGTTTGGCCTGACAGTTTATTCAATTCTGCAAAGACAAAATAATAAGAGTAGTGGGAAAGTCGCTGAACGCCATTTTACAATAATAAACTTGCAAGTGGCACATGCCTTACGGGTACTCGTACACATAAATTATAATTGAACTACAACAGAACATGATTTCTCAAGCGTAGATCTATTTGGCTAAGTTTGATACATTAGATAAAGTATACTTCTAACGAGTGATGAGGAACTACCTAATGGCGTCAGGGAATTTAAACACTTTGACGGCAGACGATAAACGGGAAAATATATTTTTGAATTATAAAATACATGATGAAAGTAAAATATTCATAGAACTGCGCTAAAGCAATGAAAGGCACACGAATAATGCAAACTGTTTTAAAGAAGGATGAGACATTCTTTAAACAATCAAACTCCTGTCCAATGTGTACACTTGTCAATGGACATTTTTCAAACTAACTGTGTTCGCATGTGCACACTTGTTAATGGACATTCTTGAAACAATCAAACGCTATTCTCGTGTGCACACTTGTCAATGGACATTCGTCAAACAATCAAACCCTAGTCTTATGTGCCCACTTGTCAATGGACATTCGTCAAACAATCAAACTCTAGTCGCATGTGCACACTTGTCACTCTAGTCTCATGCATACACTCGTCAATGGACATTCTTCAAACAATCAAACTATTGTCTCAATTACACATTTCTCAATGGACATTTTCCAAACAAACACTAGTCTCATGAGCACACTTGTCAATGGAAATTCTTCAAACAATTAAACTCCAGTCTCATGTGAACACTTGTCAATAGACATTCTTCTAATTTCAACGAATTACATTAGCCAGTTCCGAGCAGTTATTTTTTGTCTGGAAATACAGGGCATTCTCGATGCAAAACATGAAGCGCACAGGGAATACCAGAGGGACACACCATCTCCGGCAGCAAAAGCTGCCTTCAATACTGCTCGCAAAGCTGTCCAGACCAGGCTTAGAGAGATGCAAGACTCCTGGCTCAGCAAAAGAGTTGACGAAATTGAGATGTTCGCCGAGCGTCATGACACCAAACGGTTTTACGAGGCACTGAAAGCTCTCTACGGCCCGCAGCCCTCTAGTAATACTCCAGTTCGCAGTGCGGATGGGGTACTGCTAACAGATAAGGTTCAGATTCTAGACAGATGGGCAGACCACTTCTGCAAAATACTAAACCACCCATTGTCCATAAATGAAGAGGCCATCCGGCGAATGCCGCAGGTGGAACTGAACCTGGCGTTGGATGAAGTCATTACTGAGGGGGATGTCGACAGGGCAATCAGTTCACTATCTATAGGAAAAGCTCCAGGAGCTGATGCAATACCAGCAGAGGTATATAAGACAGCTGGCCCATCTCTCACCAGAAGGATCACTGAACTCTTCTGTCACATGTGGGCTGAAGATAAAATTCCGCAGGAGCTAAAGGACGCCTCAATCGTTCACCTGTACAAAAGAAAAGGCAACCGTCAGGAATGCGACAATCATCGTGGAATATCGCTACTCTCCGTAGCAGGCAAGATCCTAGCGCGCTTACTGCTAAACAGGCTCAACAAACACCTTGAACAAAGCCGCCACCTCCCAGAAAGTCAATGTGGTTTCAGAGCCGGAAGAGGAAGTGGACATGAATTTTGCCGCTAGCCAAATACAAGAGAAGTGTCGAGAACAAAATCAGGCCTTGTACACCACATTTATTGATTTGACAAAGGCATTTGATACAGTAAACAGAGGAGGGCTGTGGATGATAATGTCTAAGTTTGGCTGCCCCAACAAGTTCATAACAATGGTGAAACAGCTACACGAAGGCATGTGTGCTCGTGTACTGGACAGCGGTGCAATCTCTAAAACGTTTCTAGTATCAAACGGAGTAAAACAAGGATGTGTACTCGCCCCGACTTTGTTCAGCATGATGTTCGCGGCCACGATGACAGACGCCTTCAGATCATTGGAGCTTGGAATACCCATAAAGATAGCAAGTTACACAATTCCAGAAAAATGAAGGCCAAAACCAAAGTGGCTGGCGACATAATCAAGGAACTTGTATTTGCTGACGACTGCGCTCTAATGAGCAACTCAGAACTGAACATGCAGGTTGAAATGGACCAGTTCTCTGCCGCATGCGAAAATTTTGGCCTGACCATGAATGCAAAAAAAAAACATAGGTCATGTACCAACCAGCACCAGGCATGCCGTACACAAAACCAGAGACTACAGTCAGCGGGCAGACGTTGAATGCCGTAGACAAATTCACATATCTGGGTAGCACGCTGTCGAGATCTGTCAGCCTAGACGATGAGGTGGCAAGCAGAATAGCAAAGGCCAGCACAGCCTTTGGTAGAATGCGCTCGATGGTCTGGGCACGTCGTGGCATCAGCGTCAAGACCATACTCAAAGTCTACCGTGCAACCATCATTCCAACCCTACTATACGCTTGCGAAAGCTGGACTGTATACTCTGGACATGCAAGGAGGTTAAACCACTTCCACACAGGTTGCCTAAGGCGAATATTCCACATCCGATGGCAAGATCGTGTCACTGACATCGAGGTTCTCTCGAGGGCTAACATGCCCAGCATCCATGCACTGCTAGAAAAAGCACGACTAGGATGGGCCGGACACCTCGTCCGTATGTCAGACGAGCGGCTCCCAAAGAAGCTTCTCTACGGCGAGCTGAGAGAGGGATGGCGCGAGAGAGGGCGCCCAAAGAAACGTTTTAAAGACGGTCTGAAGGACTCACTAAAAAGTTGCCAGATAGACATCGACACCTGGGAATGTCTTGCGCAAAACAGATCTGACTGAAGAAGCGCAGTCAAATCGGGTGTAGCTGCCGGTGAAGATGACCGTGTTGTAAAAGCCCAGAACAGACGCGAGACGCGGAAATCCCGAGCAGCGGGAACACCATCCGCTTCTACAAACCTCATGTGCCCTTTATGAAGCAGGTGTTTTCGTGCTCGCATCGGCCTGTTCAGTCACATGCGCACCCACACCCAACAGGGAAATCTGTGACAAGGATGATGTCGGCGGTCCTCATCGACAACGATGGACAGCTATTATTATTATTTTTTGTAAATGATTAACAAAAAGCTGTCTGTTAAATTGATTGTTGTTTCAAGAGCCTTTGTTAGTGTCTGTTTCAAGAATAGATACATTCTGTAAAAGCTACAAATGTTCACGCCGTTTCATTCACAAAGTCACCACATAACGATACGATACGTGTTTGTACTTGGCTTGTGTTCGGCTGGAACATAACGATCCGATACGTGTAAATACTTGGCTTGTGTTCGGCTGGAATATAACGATCCGATACGTGTAAATACTTGGCTTTTGTTCGGCAAGAACATAACGATCCGAATCGTGTTAGCACCTTGTACTTGGCTTGTGTTCGGCTGGAATATAACGATTCGATACGTATTAGTACCTTGAACTTGGTTTGGGTTCGGCTGTAATATAACGATCCGATACGTGTAAATACTTGGCTTGTGTTCGGCTGGAACATAACGATGCGATACGTGTTAGTACCTTGAACTTGGTTTGGGTTCGGCTGTAATATAACGATCCGATACGTGTAAATACTTGGCTTGTGTTCGGCTGGAACATAACGATCCGATACGTGTTAGTACCTTGTACTTGACTTGTGTTCGGCTGGAATAAAAAGATCCGATTCGTGTAAATACTTGGCTTGTGTTCGGCTGGAACATAACGATCCGATACGTGTTAGCACCTTGTACTTGACTTGTGTTCGGCTGGAATATAACGATTCGATACGTATAAATACTTGGCTTGTGTTCGGCTGGAATATAACGATCCGATACGTGTTTGTACTTGACTTGTGTTCGGCTGGAATATAACGATTCGATACGTGTTAGTACCTTGCACTTGGCTTGTGTTCAACTGCAATATAACGATCCGATACGTGTTTGTACTTGGCTTGTGTTTCGGCTAGAATATAACGATTCGATACGTGTTAGTATCTTGTACTTGGCTTGTGTTTCGGCTAGAATATAACGATTCGATACGTGTTAGTATCTAGTACTTGGCTTGGGTTTCGGCTAGAATATAACGATTCGATACGTGTTAGTATCTTGTACTTGGCTGTGTTCGGCTGGAATGTAACGATCCAATACGTGTAAATGCGTGGCTTGTGTTTGGCTGGAATATAACAATCCGATACGTGATTGTACTTGGCTTGTGTTCAGCTGGAATATAACGATCCGATACGTGATTGTATTTGGCTTGTGTTCAGCTGGAATATAATGATCCTATTCGTGTAAATACGTAGCTTGTGTTCGGCTGAAATATAACGATCCGATACATGTTTGTACTTGGCTTGTGTTCGGCTGGAAAGGACAGCAGGAAATATGTAATGGTGATAGATTCACACACCTAATCGGAAGTCTACTAGAAGTGGTCGTGTGTAGGAGTTCTGAAAAGCAGAAAGGTTAGAGGTCTTACTTCACGCGGGAAAGGTATCGTGTTATATCCCCGGCCTCAAACGTACACCAGTCTGCATATCTTGAAATGGATACTTGACTTGGCGTAGCTTCGTTCGTTCGCAAACTTCCGCTATAAAAACCGTGACACGGGCCTAAGTAGCAGTATGTAGTCAAGAGAACGGAATGCGTTGTGTCGTAGCGAACAGCCTGACTGCGATATTTGCACCTTTCGGTCCAACACATCCGACTTCAGCAAGCATGTTTTGAGTACCGGGTTAGCATTCCCTCTTCGATCCCCTCCCTCCTTAGCCAGTCTGCTCTGTTGCAGCCTGTTATCCAGAATCACCGTGTTGAGGTGTAGAAGGGTCTTGGCAGCTCTGGTTCGCTGGCCCGGACGCTAGCAGTCAGATATGGGTCGCTGACCGGTCCAGCCCATGTGCTGCAAATGGGTATTTGAGTTACTGTTGTGGAAGGCAATGCTGAAGCCATAAAGGGAACTGTTCGTTCAGCAAAAAGCTGAGAAGTTGTACAAAAATGTATCTTACACTTCAATCCCGATGGCAGAGTCAGCTGTGTGACTACATTCAGTTATGTACGAGAGACAAGCGTGAAGATCTTACTTATACGAGTGAATGTAGAAGATGGAAGTCAAGCAATCATATGTCGAGGGATTGTTAAGTCAAACGTCCTATATAATAAATACAGTGTTTCTGTTAGTGGTTAAATTACTCCTGCTCCCGCTGCAGCTTCCTTTCAGAAATAAACAAAGACGAATAGCTAAGTGGTCTCGAGGTAAGATGTCCGCCTCGGGTGCCGGAGGTCGTTGGTTCCAATCACAGAGGAGGCCGTGTTTTTTCCATGTGGATTTTCTGTTAAAAATTGCCCATATCTCTGGGAAGTGAGATCGGAATCCCGTGGTCAGTGTCGACCACGTTAAAAATACCTTGGCAGTTAGAAATCGAAAAGAGTAGGCTTATCAAGAAAGAAATTCCAGTTAAAAATCTACCCAAACTATTTGTATCTTCCCCCAAGCCTAATAAGCCGTAGGAAGTTGTAAAATACCTACTACATAAAACCGAAGCATTCGGCTACCTAGCAACAGACATTATCATGCCTGTTTGAATACTAGGATTCCGTGGCGAAGTGGTTAAACCGCCGGCTTCGTGATCAGGTGGTGTGGGTTGGACTCCGGACTCCGCCGCCTTTTTCACAAGTGCTTGATGCGAAGTCCCCTGAATCTCGTAGCCGAGCCTTAGTCGTCTTGTCCTTGACTTGGCACTGGGGTCTCTTCTGCCCCTCCAGCCGGTCGCGGAAAGACTTTTGTCGCTGAGGGTCGTCATGTGTAGTCTCTCCTGGTCCAGCAGTTCGATATGACCGAACAAAGAAACTCGGCAGCGGTGAAGTGTTTCTGAGACTGGGAGGAGGCCTGTTTTAGCAGAGACCTCCACATTGCGGAGGAAGTCATGCCATCAGATAGCCAAGTTTAGCCGCGGGCTGCGCATGTGGAAAGCCTCTATTCTTAACATATCATGTTTCAGTTATGGCAGGTATCAGAGCCGTAAAACAGGACTGGGACCACGCAGGACTGGTAGATGTGAATTGTTGTTTCAATGGTGATCGTGTTGTTACTCCATACACGTCGTAGGTCGTGCATAGCAGATTCAGCTAGTTCGATCCGCCTTGACATATCGGGACCGCTACGCCCGGTTGTTGTTTTTTTGGTATTTTTGGCGTTCGCCTTATTTCTCTAATCCCGAAGGCGGTGTGCGTTGTACTGTGGTTTTTATTTTGCGCCAGTCGGCCCACTGCATCCGACTAAGTAAGGGTCTGCTTCCTCCTGCACTTTCTAAGGGTTTGCTTTCCCGGGGTAACGGCCGGTGCTGTGATGGGGATCGAACCCATCACCTTCTAGTTGTGAGCCGTGTCACTTAACCATTAGCCCACACCATCCCCAAACGTCCATCAGATGATATCATGCTGCCGAGACAGATTAATTCATTGGTGCCCTCCGCAGTGTGACCTTGAGTTTCATTACCCCGGAGTGCTATGTCGGAAATAGGTTCTCAACTTTGGTCTTAGCTCAAGATTTAAACAGACCTAGAGAGGGCCTTTCGCTGTCTAGCATTTCCAGAGAGCGCTACAGCGAGCTATCTTGATAGCTCTGCTTCAATAGACGTCACGGTGGAAATGATAACTTTTGTTATCTTACACATGATGTATACTACAGAAATGGAAACTACCGAGCCTTTTTCGTCCAGGAACAGCTCTTTCGTGGCATTAGTC
This sequence comes from Ariolimax columbianus, assembly GCA_036924085.1. Classification (NCBI taxonomy): domain Eukaryota; kingdom Metazoa; phylum Mollusca; class Gastropoda; order Stylommatophora; family Arionidae; genus Ariolimax; species Ariolimax columbianus. Next base: position 48,633,584 of record JAVGWX010000011.1, on the reverse strand, counting down.
ACTTCTGGAATGTGTTATCAATACAGCAAACTGTCGGAATGTGGCAGTAGCGTGAAGACTAATGACCATGATCACGAAGAACAGACTAGAAAATTGGTGAAAGGTAATATGTTCTTTATAATTACCCAGACGATAACTTTGATTAAAACCTTCTTTTCCTACAATAGCAATGTTAGTGTAGTCATGTTAACCTGTAAATTAAGCTGATGGTTATTCCTATGTTGGCGAAAACTGTAGCGTAAATTACCACAGCAATTTTTGCAAACTCAAAAATAAAACCGTTAGTTCGCTTTCGAGTAAATGTGTGCTTAAACTGAAGTGGTTCAGTTACACACATACAACGAGAAAAAGCTAGCAAGGTTGTGGTCTGGATATTCCTGATGCGAACAGAGACCAAAACGTAAGCTAAATGTGTGGACACAGGACAGAGATCTATTGAGAATCTTGTAATGTACCTCAAATGAAGGGAACCTAAAACTACTAAAATTCCAAGTGAAAAATAATCGATCAAAAACGACAAATTGAAGAAGGTCAAAATAAGGAAAGAAATAATGATGCCGTCACTGAGTCCCATGGCGATGAGAGATCTAATGTTGATGATGTTTGAGGCCACGACAATCGAGGACAGAATTGTCCCTGCTTCAGCGTAATATTCCATAATGATAAGGTATCGTTTATCTGTTATCAGGCCGCTAAACAGAACCCGGTGTTGTGTCATGTTATACGTTGGCCCAGTCGATGGTAAATGTCCTACACGCTATATGTGTACAATGTTCTCGCCAGTGCACCTGCTTGATCTATATATGACATCCCATTTGAAAGCTTCCACCTTTCCCGTGTCTTCAACTATCGCATTGACTTTCGTGACTCATTTAATAACTTGATGTCATCTATTGCTTTTACACTGTCAAGTGGCAATGATTTACCATATTTTATCTCCAGGGGTAAGTGACATTAGCACAAGTGTCATTTCAACCTAGCGATAAACTACTCCTTCCCTATCTCTCTGAAAATTTTGTAAATTGCATGTTCGCTTCCACAGAATAATGGTAATAAATTATAAATTTAACACTTCTGAATTTGAAAGTGCAAGAAACCTACTTATCTCTATCATATTTTTGAAAGTAAATTCTGAAAGGGACTTAGAATCCATAATCTGCACAGTGCGCAGTGATGTTTCATAAACTTAACATATAATTATATAAATAAAATCAATTTGAGTGTTAGTAGAATTGAAGTTTTCACACACAAAAATTGTGTAACATGTGTATACGATGAACCTGTGAATATTTACTATTAACGACGCAATTTCTGATATGAAGTACACGACACGTGATACAATGGCATACCAGCCTCGGGAGTTCCTCTAATACCTGACCACTGTGAACAATCCACTGGATGATAGTTTCTGACATGTCATCGACATGAAGTAGGCGTGGTCTGAGCTGATAATGGCTGGGAGATGTAATTGGCAAGTGGGAACTTTGTAAGATAACTGACACCAATCTTAGACAATGCGTAGTTGAGTGCATATACATAAAGTCATTGAGATGGCAGCTGTGAATGAGTCACTCAAAATAAGGCGACAAGCATCGCTTTTATCAATAGTCGTTATCTATAGTCGTTACAGAAAAAACTGTAGTGATATTTCTTTTTTTCCTTCCTTTCCTTCCACTAATATATTGTTTATGTTCTGTCTGATGCACGATGGTACTTGGGGTTGTCGTTAATGATACGAAAATGAAGACAACATTATATAAACTAAATAAGAAACGGCTCTCAATTACGTGCATTGCTTGATTCTATGCCACTTTTCAAACGACTAGCCGTAGATATATTATATGTGCTGACTTGACTTGTTGTTTGTTGTCTCTCGCGAAACAATTGGGCTATGACTGACACTCACCACAAATTGTTATTTTGGGGTTTGAGTCTACTTCTTGTGTTCCTCTGATGGAACTCCAGTTATTCTGACTCACTCTTTAACCGTCCTTCGTTAAATGTTTTCACTTTTTTTACGCATCGTGTTCTTTTACTGCTCCTAATTAAACGCATGTCTTGTTATATTGCAATGCCCTCTCAGTTAGTGTATGCTACATCTATTATTACTTTATCTCTTTAGTTTCCATCTGTATTGCATATAAGTGTTTTGGTGGCAGAGTGGTTAGAGCGCTAGTTTGTCATCGCAAAGGGACATGGTTACGTTCATGAATAACTGGCTTTAAATGCGTACATCACTTACATATAGACAAAGAAAAGAAAATAACAGGTCAGTTCACATCAGAAATAACTGCGATATAGTAAAATAAGAGCGTCTCATTAGTTCCTGTAAATGGGTACAGGATGGAAAGACAGCTAGGAAAGGAATTGCCAACTCCGCCCCATAAACAAGCTGCGGCCTCGTAAAAGGTAACCTTTAACATTCCATCTCCAACAGCAGTTTATAGTATGGGGTGCTACATTGCCTTGTATGTCTCACTGACACATAGTTTCTTCTAGTCCTCAGTTATGTATTTAATTTTACTTCTGACCATCTGATAATCTGTGACGTAGAAATATGCTGGCAATAATCTGTGTTCCATCATCAGTCCCATAGCCTAGAAGGTCGTCGAGGCACCGTTATTGCAGTTTGTAGTACCAGCTTCTGCCATACAACAACGATGTATCTTAGGCAGCTACACACTTGACGGAGCCCATCTCTCTACAGGTGACAGTTCATTATAGCTGTGTCTAAATTTCATACAACAAGCTGACACTGTCTTCAGCTAGAACGAAGGACGCCAATCTCGTGAAGTTTAGCCGTGTGAACTAGACCGTGAAATATGACACAGGTTTAAGCGTAGTGCTATTCATAGAGCCGATGTCCATTTCAGGATAATCGGACGGAAGAAAACACACAAAACGAAGGAATTAACCAGTCCAAATGGAAAACAACAACATTTCCGTGAACACAAGTGTAAGTCGTCAACTAGTGTGAATTCCCGGCAAATCCATGGTCTAGAGGCATCTATAATGAACTAAAACAGAAGAGCAATGTAGACCCACAGCCAGTTATGGTGCCATCTTTGCTGCTCTCTTGATACATGTATATCGACAATCACTTACTTATTACCTTATTTATTGTTTTAGATTTGATTAGAACGTATATTACATCTCAAATATGTATTCGGGATGTAATAAACGTGATGTCCTTCTCTACTCATCTTGATTGGGCATGTTCCAAGAGGCTTGTGTTTTATCGTTTAATTTCCCTTGCCATTTTAGCTCTCCTGGCAGTATCCCGTTTCACAATTACGTTATAATTATGCAAGTTCTTTTTGTTGCACGATTATTTCGTAAACTGTTTATTGTCATTGACTAATTGTACCTCCTCTTTCTTTATTCATTTTGCTCCCTTTCGCTCTATGTTATGGTCATCACTGCAGATGACTGCCCTATCGGAAGCCTGTAGCATCGTGTATTTGAGTTCGAGCAGTAATGATTTCTGTAGTAATTCATTTTTATGTGATGAGACCTATTCACAACCCATTCAGCTACTGTTTACTGCTCCGTAGCAGATTCAAATATTCAGATAGCGGGGATGCAAGGGCTTGTCATTGGAGGAGTGGCAATGAATAATCTTAGATATGCGGATGATACCGTTTTTATGGATGTGTCAGTAATATACAAAATAAGTCAAGAGTTTGGATTAGACATAAACATAAAGAAATCAAAGACTAAGATATTTGCGAAAAGTGACGAAAAACCAAGTATGCGATACTAATAAAATATCAACTACTGGAACAGGTACAGAGTATCTCCCATGTAGGTCATATAATAACGAAGATGGCAGCTGTGTAAAAGAAATTAAAAAGAGAATAGGTAGAACCAAGATGGTATTCAGCAACATGTGACACATACTGATATCCCAAACAGATGAATCCTAAATGGAAATTGACAATTGTCCGGTGGTATGTATACTCGTTACTACTTTATGGAGCAGAAACATGGACACTGAATAACATGTTGGAAAAGAGTATTTATGCTTTCGAAATGTGGCTTGGGTTGCATTTCGAAAAAAGAAAAGAAAAGCAAATGTGGACGTATTTAAAAAGTTTGGGGTGAAAAGAGAATTAATGACTAAAATTAGGGTTAGACAGTTTATTTATTGTGTTCAATTAACAAGACCAAATGAAGACAATACTAAAGGATAGGATGGAAGACAGTCGTCCAATAGACAAGACAAGTGGATGGATAAGTGAGATGACAGTTGAACTGAATTGAGAAAATCCAGCCAGACATATCATATCTCAGTTTGCTCCCTGTGGTACATATGGTTCCACCTTTCACTTACCACGCATTTTTACTGAGACTGTTAATGTAGATTAACGAATCTGAATCTGATTAGAGCAGTGGTAGAGCACTTGCTTTTCATGGTAAACGTACGGGGTTCAACTCCCACTACCGGCAGCAACTCCAGTCGATCCAGCTATAAATGGGTACTTAGCTGACGGCTAAAGAAGGAAAAAAGCAGCGAGGAAGGGAACTGGCCACCCCACCTCACAAAAATGTGGCCTAGTGAAAATTAAGGCTCTAACACGTCATACCCGTCGGCAGTGTCTGCTATGGAATTACCTCTTCTTTTCTTCATAAACATACGATCATTAGCCTAACCACTTTTCCCTTCCAAAACAGGTTCTAGTCAAGTGTCCGTATGGTTATATTTTTTGTTGTTCTGTGAGGACATGTCTTACCTGTCAATTCATATTCCTTTTTCTTCTTCTTCTTTTTCTTGTTCTTCTTTTTCTTCTTCTTCTTCGATCGTTCTCAATCCCCCGCTACCAAACACTGAAAAAGGATTTGCAAGTAGCAGGGTGTTGTCCTGACAACGGAAAACGTTGTGTCCTAGTTTACAGCTTGACTGTGAAATTCACACCTGTCGATTCGACACATCCGACTTCAGCATAGCTTTTTTGAGTACTCGGTTAGCTTTCCCTCTTTTATTCCTTCTTCCTAGCCAGTCTGCTTTGTTGCAGTCAGTTGTTCACGATCACCACGCGAAGGTGTAGAAGGGTCTTGGCAGCTCTGGTACGCTAGCCCTAAGGCTAGCAGTTAGCTACGGGTCTCTGACAGCTGCAGCTCATGCATTGCTTATCATCTTGAACCCATTTTTTCATATTTTTTTTTTCGGCTATAATATAATTTTGTAAAGTTTATGATGCGCCTTGCTTGTTCTTTTATGCATCTTTCAATAGCTGTTATAATTATTCAATGCTGCTTTGAGTTTTTCATTGATCTTATCTCTTTACTTTCAACTGGATCTCACATTAAATCATGTCTTCTTCTTTGTTGTTGGCGTAGTATGTTTGTTTGTTCGTGTATTTGTTTTTAATAGATGATTGTTATCGTATAAAACCTTAAGAAAAATATTGAATCTGTTGAACTAAAATACTACAAACTGGTGCTCAAAATACTATGGATAGCGAAAAGGAGAAATGCAGATATCCTAAACGAACTGGATATAGAGAAAAATGGGTTAGTAATCAAAACCCTGTCCAGAAAGCTGAAATATTTTGACTACATCAAACGTTATAATAACCTGCAAAGAGCTATACTGGAGGGTATGGTGCCTTGGAAAGCCGGATAGAGGCGCACCGAGGAGAAGATGGACACAAGACATCACGGAGGTCCTGAAGATGATAGCGACAGAGGCAGGAGTTCTGGCTAGAAATTGAAAGTCTTACAGATCGGCTGTCGTGAGAGTGACGTTCTGCAAAAGACATGCTACATGATGATGGATGGTATAGTTTCTGTGCTTATAATCTCACGAGTTACTACTGTTTCTTATGGCTAAGCCTCATTGTGGCGAGTCATGCAAACTGTCAACTGTAGGCATTTTCTTTTTGTGTTATTAAGGGGTTCCAATTGTCTCTTTTGCTGGTCCAGCGGTGTCGATAACTTCACGATATTATTTAACACGTATTTGTTATAATAGAAGACAAAAAACGAATAAATAATATATTAATGTTTAAGGAACGATTAAAACAAGAGATAAAGATTAATATACTTTGGAACCCTCATAATAGACGATGGAAGAAAAACAACAGAAATAATGAACAGGAATGCTTAAGCAGATCTGCACAAAATATGTTAACAATTTCCTGACAGTGGGTGCGGTGTATTATGTTTTGTAATGTAGAACAAACAATGGAGAGTTGGGAACGAACACAAATCTCAAGGCAATGAATAGGGGTAGAAGAATTCAAGATAACTGTAGTTTCATGAGCGGGGCATTAGAAGGTAGCACCGAGATATGAATGGGAGGGAGGGACCATCGCTATCTTACGTTCCCATCAAATCTAAAACAATAAATAAGTTAATAAGTAAGTGATTGTCGATATCCAATTGTATCAATCATTCTAGTTGTTGCAAGCTGTTATTAACACATAGCTGGTCTCATTCACTGAACGGTTCTGCATTTTGTATTGAAACTACAAGTGAAGCAGCTAAAGCAGCATCAGCTATATACACATCCAAAAAGGAAGTCGGAAGCAATGCACGTTTCGCTGTCACTCTTCTATTTGTCCATATTTTGTAGCAGAGAAAGCAGACCATTGCTTGATATATTCAACGCCTGAAAGAGTACGAAGAATAAGAAGAAGAAGAACTATATACATGACAATAATTATTATACAATAGTAAAATAAAAAACCAACAACAAAAATGGTGAAAAATGTAACGATCGAGGTCTTTACTATAGAGGTCGTTAGTGGTCTAATGAATGAGATAGAGTACATCGTTGTGTTGGAGACTTGCTATATTGTGTGGATAGTAATGGCATTATTTGGCATAATATCAAACATCATCAACATCCGAACATTTGTTTACATGGGACTCAATGACGGCGTCACGGTTTCATTTTTTGCTTTAGCCATCTTCGACTTGGCTTATCTGGTATCTACGTTATGTAATGTGATTTCTGCCGCTCTCCACGTCTGCGAGGTGAGATCAAAAATACGATTTAGCATAGATCCTTTTGCTATTTTGGTCTTCAACGCCAGTGTCATGATCTTCGTCAGTATCACCAATACTTTGACCACAACGTTTCTAGCAGTTGCTCGCTGTATGTGTGTAGCTAGACCTCTACAGTTTAAGAACGCATTCACAACAAGGAGAGCGACCATCTTCATGGGTGCATTCGCAATATTTGCTATTGCCATATACTCCCCGATTCTAGCTAATATGGGAATGGTTAACAGGTTAGACAAGTTCACCAACATTTCTAGACCTTCGCTGTGGATGTCTCCCAACAAAGAACTCATCAAAAATAACATCTGGATGTTAACAGAGATGTTTCTACCAGTCGGTACCCAGTTCATTATAATCGTCTGTGTTGTCGTTATGTCCCGCAGTCTTCGCGCTGCTCACAGGTTCCGGCAGTCTTCCGTATTGGTGACAAACAAACTGCCGGATAAATCATACAAGAAAGCAAACTCCAGTCAGAATGAGAACCTTGCAGACGCTAATGATTCAAACAGTTCTACTGACAAGCTTACTGGAAAAGATCTTCGCGTGGTCCAACAAGTTGTTCTCATATCTGTAGTATACATCGTGTGTAATGTTCCCAAAATTCTCATTAGCGTTTTCGCGGTCGTAGAGCCAGAGTTCAAAGTAAGTTACAGGTATACAAAGCTCTATGTATGTGCTCACGCTTTGAGAAAACATTTTGAAATTGTTAACGCGGCCGTTAATTTGATTATTTACTATAAATACAACACCAAATTTCGCTCAATGTTAGGTTTTTGTTAAATGAAACTTAACTATGAGACTGCAGGAATCACGCTTTGTTTTTATTTTTTTATTTTTTTAGAATTCTCCGACTTGGTGTTGTTGTTGTCATAAGCTATTCGTGTTGTATGTTTCATTCTTAACAAAATTGTTTTCTGATGAAGCGCTTTAGGCGCTGTTCCTTTATCTATTATTGTAATGGGAAAGGTTGGCATGGGCACTCCTGACCGTTGGGCAATGCTGGGCTTCTTGGTTCTGGCGTAGGTGTACTAATACGTATATGATGTTGGGATACATCAGTAACTGCGTTTTAACAATTCAAACATAAATTATTTTTATTATTTAGAGTAACAGCAAAACAATAGTTAGTTAGTTTTCTTTCCATTTATGCCGTTAAGCGTCGTAGAGGGAACTTAATTTGTCTGTTCTGCGTCAAGTGCGTTGTGTTGGTGAGTCCATGTGAACATGTGTCACTGCTCAATCACTCTAGTATCATCTATTCACCTGCCTCGCCTCCGCCTCCTTGTCCTGTTGCCAGATTTATCAGCATTGTAAATATCAGTGAAAGTTTAGGGAGTGCATTCTCTTGAAATAGCCAAACCAACGTATGTTGTAACTCGCAATGTACTTTGCATAAGACATTGTGTCGACCATATTGCAAATGTCGTCGTTTCGCATTCTGTCTTTCCTGGCAACACCGATGACCTTCCTCAAACACTCAATTTCACATATCAAGTTTATTGTCATCTCTGTGCAACAGATACTGATCATACTTAGAGTAATTAGTGTATTGTGTTCGGTTCTGCTTCAGATGTTTCAATTTGACTGGCCTCTGATGCGATTGTGTCCATATAGATGTTAAGCAGCAGAGGAGAAAGCACACACCTCTGTCTCACGCCGGTAGAGATTTCAAAAGTATATGTGACATCACCAGTCATTTTGACGACGTCTTTGCTGGATCGATAAAGTTCTCTGACATTATCAGACAAAATATTCATTTTCATAAATAGGCCACTGCGAATAATTAAAGTATTGCAAAGGTATGATAGGATCAGCAATGTGGAACTGTTGGAACAAACCAGACAAACATCAGTGAAATGGGAGGTAAGTAGAAGATGATGTCATGGGATAAGGCGCTCATTAAGGAAATCAACTATTAGCATTGCAATGCAGACGCTATTCTGAAATCGTGAGCGTGAGATAAATCAAGGGTGCCAAAAAGTGGAGGATTAAGATGAGACAGATTGAACAGGGATAGGAATGGGTGGAGAGATCCGGAACAAATGATTAAGGAATGGAGAACAGCTTATATTTGTCCAAGACATGTGGTCCACAAGAAGCTGGAACGTTTTGATGGGAATGATTTATAATAACGAAATACAAGGACCGGGTGGCCGAGTCGTTTAGACATCGGTCTTCTCACCAAGTCGGCACAGATTCAAAAACCTAAGTATGGCATTGGTTCTTTCGTGTTTTGTTAAACATCTGCAGCAATATAAAACCCTTCCCTGTACACTGTGTATGTGTATGTATGTGTGTGTGTGTATGTGTGTGTATGTATGTGTGTGTATGTGTGTGTATGTGTGTGTGTGTATGTGTGTGTATGTGTGTGTATGTATGTATATATGGTGACAAAAATGTATCGAAGACAACAGTGAAGAACTGGGCAACGATCTTTAAAAAAAAGACGGGAGTTAACGAAAGATCTTCAGAGACCAGGTCAGGCGCAAATTGTTGCGTCAGAAGGTGACATCGCCAAAATTGATGCAGCAATTCGGGTGGACTGTCTCCGGAACTTACGTTCGCTAGTAAAGGAATTCGCTGTGTCGTTAGGGACAGTCCAAGTGGTGGTTAGAAAGAAACTGAAGTACCGATACCCATTGTGAACACAATCGGTACCCCCAAGAGAAACGAGTTATTTTGAATGTTATTACTCTATCATATTTAGGTTTTTGATTCTAAAGCTTTATTCCAAACCCAAAAGACAAGACAACTCCAATCGCAATAGGCTATTGGCATGTCTGTGTAACAAGAAGTGCCAGTGCGTGCGTGTCTGCATGTGTGTCTGTGTGTGTATAATACACTGGCTGGAGTCTTCAACTCTAGATAAGCTAAAGAAGATAGCTAAAGTTTGGCAATATTTGTTGTTGTTGTTGTTGAAGGAATGCCCACAATGGGTATATTTACCCTTTATGTGCGCTCTAGAAAGAATGTTTACAACGCGGTTTGTTGTAGCTTTCCTGACATTCCGAGCGTGATAATGTAGGTGGACTGGAGTCCACACGGTATTGCTCTGCTTTGCTTTATCTACGTGTCGCTCATTACTACAGGGATCACGTCAGTATATTGGCCAGTATATTTTGCCTGACCCTGACTAACATGTCTGATCAGTATTTTATGCATGCCAGAAGTTATTCTTACTTCACTCATGATGGTCTGGATCCCCCTGCACTACGGAGGAAAACATACCATCCTTAGAGCGTACACACCAACTGTGTCTGATCAAGACGACGCCAATGATAAGTTCTATAAAGAACTACATGCAGTCACTGCATCAGTTCCTAATGCAGATAACTTAATCATTCTTGGCGACTTCAATGCAAAGGTAGGAGAAGAAAACATCTCTTGGAATGGCATAATCAGAAAATATTGTCTAGTTCGCTGGAACAGCAAATGACTTCTTCTCATCAAGACTTGCGCAGATCATGGTCTCCTTGTCATCGACACGATTTTTCTACTTCCTACCCACAACTAAACCTCCTGGATGTACCCTCGCAGACGACATTGGCACCTGATTAGCTATATATCATTGTTCGAAAGATGGTCTGGCAAAATGTCCTGACAACAAAGTCTGTGTGTGGTGCAGAATTATGGACCAACCATTATCGAATTGTGTCTAAGCTTAAAAGCTCGCGTCAAACCAGCCAGTCCCACCTAAGGGGAACAAACTCAATAAAATACTAGATGTCACCACGCTAAAGAACAGGTAAATTAGTCATTTGCTGACGCCTTGGAAGACCGTCTGGGCCGTCGTTCTTGTTATTTGACAAAAGCTTGTTAACTTATTACACAGTCCTAAGTGAGTAGATCTACAACACTTCTAAAAAGATCTTAGGTCCTGCTATTAAAAAACAAAACTTATGATATTGATTTCAGATGACATAAAATAAATAGACGGATAAGCCATGATCTTTTTAAGAAAAGGCCATGGATAAGCACTATCTTCACAAGCCTGCAGAAATGACCCAGTCCACGTCCAAGAAAGACGCTTTCATCAACGTTTGCAGAATCTTTCAAAATAAACCACGCCAGATACGGGAGTCATGGTAGAGTAATCAAATAGACGACGTTCAAGTGTTTGCTGACAGCCATGATAATAACACATGTTATCGTGCACTGAAAGCGATCTATGGTCCTGCATCGTCATGTTCTGTACCACTCCTTCATGCAGACGGTGAAACACTAAATATTACTGGAGGGAAAAAACAATTATTGTGCACTTAGTCGAATATTTTAATAGTATCTTGAATTCGCAATCATCTACTAACGACAACGTCATCGACTGTCTATCCTACATTTCTATAAACAAAGTCCTGGATAACAACAACTCTCAAGAAGACCCTAATGGAAAAGTCCTCGGCTCCGATTCAATTCCTGATTAGGTCTACAAAGATGGTCGTATAGTTCTAACAGACACCTCACACGATCTTACAACAAAAATGGCAGAGTGAAATCATCCTGCCAAATCTAAAAAATGCGTCAATTATATTTTGGTATGAACGTAAAGGTAATCGTCAAACCTGTAACAACCAACGACGTATTTTCTTACTATCAAATACATAAAATATATTCACCACATATATTCCCGGCTCATCTCGGCTATGGTCATCTGTGTGAACATTAATGTGGATCCTAGATAGAACGTGGGATCACTAATATGTTTTTCTCTTCAAGACAGCTGCACAAAATTGCTAAGAACAACAATATGACATGCACGCAACTTTAGTCAACCTGACAAAGCGTTCGATAGGGTAAGTAGAGGGTCTATGAAAGATCATGGGAAAAACCCTACTTCAACTGATAAAATATACCACATTATCAGTGTAGTGCAACATGAGATACAAAGAAGCGTCACTTATTAAATTTGAAGAGAGAAACAAGCAAACAACCCAAGGCATCCCATGTTTGAACACCAGATGCAGTGCAAAGGTCTCAAATCTAGACGAAGTTTCTTGCATGAAACACATCCCCTACAGACTAGTCTCGGAAAACGTCGTTCATGAACATTCAACGAACTAACGCAGATCCCCTTCATCGAACTGCAGGAGGAACGTGCGTCTGAACAACACTTGTCATACACAACATGGAAGTCACTAAACAGACCCCGAACTGGTGTATCACGATGCAGGATGAACTTCAAGACATGGGAATACATGGATGATGAGACCTGCTACTGTGGAGCAATACAAGACCAAGACCACCTGAAGATCGACCTAACCCTTCTGGAAACATGCAAAATGAATTACATGTTGAGGGGGAATGGCAAGGCAAAACATGATGTCTGAAGTGGTATCCAGGACATGGAAAGTAAGTAAGTATAGCAAAACACTGATGTCCAAAGAGATTTATCTCAATAGTGCAGCAACTGTATGATGAAATGCAAGATAGTGTTCAAGAAATTCGTGATCTAGCAGAGTGATTTATTGTCACAAGTGGAGCTAAACAATAGTGTTTACATGCACTGACTATGTTCAGCAGTGTTATATCCTAAGCTATGCTGACTGGTCCTTACTTTTAGAGACATGGACATAGAACTTGACATCAGATATTGTATTGATGAGACATTATTTAATATACTAAGAGACTTCAAGCAAAAACTAATGTGAAATCCCACATCATTAGAGATCGCTCTATTTGCTGATAATCTTTTCATCAATGCTGTCTCAGAGGCATATCTGCAGAAAGCATGCATAAATTCTGCTAAGCCTATTCAACACGGAGAAAACAAAATATGCATCAACCAGTTCCTAGCAAAAGTTGTACTAAACCAATTATTAATTTCAATGAAGAAAAAAAAAAGATGTAGACAGATTCCAATACCTTGGTAGTACACTATTTTGGAACATCGTCATTGATGATAAAGTGAACTCCAGGATCTCCAAACCCAGCAGCACATTAGGCATACATTATACACCAGCATTTGGCATAGAATTGCATTGTTTACAGATAAGGCTGAAGGTGTACAGAGCTGCGATGCTTCCACTGCTGTTGAGTGTATGTTAAACATGTATTGTGTACAGGCATCACGTAAAAACGCTGAACCACTTCTACAGTCTGTCTCAGAAGGGTTATGAAGATCAAATGACAAACAAAATAAAGGATCCAGCTAGTTTTGACAGTGTTGATATCTTTAGCAACGATACTATTCTGATGCAACCACATATTATCTGTGCATGTCATGTAGTCCACATGTGGGACCATCGACTGCTAAAAATAAAATGTTATTGTAAGATGCAGAAATCTAAACGCTCCCTTACTGACAAAAAAAAGCACTTCAAAGATGCACCTCAGATTTCTTTAATAGTCATTGACCTAATCCCTTACACATGGGCATCTGCTGGACCAGACCAAGTCGGTTGGCTCACAGTAATGGTGCAGCCTGATGAGAGACAACTGAACTGCGAAGACAGGCTAGCAAGAAAAACCGTGAATTAAAAAAACTTCGCTTGAAGCGAACATTCCCTGAACACCTTGGTCAAGTTCTTTTCAGGCACTCTTCGAGTTTTTTCAGTAATAATAACATGTTTTTCATTGACCAACCTAAAATATTTCAAAACAGTGGACGAACAGAGAATGGGGTCTACATCACCCGGGATGGACGAACAACAAAACAATGTAATTTGTATATCGTTTTCATTTAATTTTTTGCTACTGATTAAGACGTTTTGGTCGTAATTTAGGTTTCGTTCATATTTTGATTCCCACGTGGTATCTGATCGCTACTTGTCAATGTTATTTTACTTTGTAATATAGTTTCTGGTACCGCCTTACCTTGACTTATTTTGTAAATTCCTGGTTAATAGCTGCCAACTCAAACCGTATTGTATCGTTGTCATCGCTCATATATGATGTCTTGGTTTTTGTTGTTTTTATTTATAGTTTTTTTCAGTAGTTTTTTGTTCCTTGGGACTATAATGTGGATGTCGTTTTTATGTTTTTACTTTTATCTATATATGTTTTTATCGAAATTTTAAGTACACATTAGCTTTTATTTACTCATCTATTATCTTAATTCTTAATCAGTATATGTAATAAAACAATGGCAACATGCAATAGAGTGTCTGAAGTTGGTTTGTCTTACAAAGATATGTACAGCAAAGCAGATGGGCCATAGGAAACTCAGAGAGGGAGGCCTACATAGATATGGCAAGCCCCAATCCAAATGAGAACCCAACGCATTATACTGAACAAGTGTCCGAACAAGATCCAACCACAGCATATTCAAGAGTGCCAGCTGTGTACACACCCATGCGAAACCGTTCATTATCATCTCCTAGATTGATTGGCTTTCAACGATGTCAGCAAAATGTTTTTACCTCCCCAAAAGATAAATGAAACACTTTGTATCGTTCTAAACAAAAACTAAAAAAACACGTGCAGATACCATTTCATGACATTGGGCCGGAGGGCGAGAGCTGGGATGCTGCTGGATCCGTACCAACAACAAATGTATGTTATTTAGCGCTGTTTCTCTATGTTTGGTGATATTTACATGTCGTGAACTCATTTGTGTGTCTGCAGTATTTAACAAGTGAAAGTCAACTACAATATCACCTGAACAGCTAGACAAGTAGTGACTCAATATCGTCAGTGTATTACCAGCCACGTCAGGAAAAATATTGTTACTGCGTTTGAAATGGCGTTTATCTCGAGGTAAGGTATCAGCCCTCGGGGGCCAAAGGTGTCCGGTTTGAATCACGGTGGAGACCAGGATTTTTTCACGTGGATCTTCTGGTAAAAATGTCACTTATCTCTGGCTAATGAGATCGGACTCCCGTGTTCAGTGGCGAGCACGATAACAATCTCTTGACAGAAATCGAAAAGAGTAAGCTTAATGACCGCTTCTCAGACAAAATTTAAAAATTATAGTTAAAAATATATCCAAATTATGTGTACCCCCCCCCCCCCCCCCCTCCCCCTTCCGACAGTTTAAAAAAAATACCTACTAGGTATAGCCGTAGCATTCTGCTACCTGGCAACAGACATTAACATGCCTGTTTGAATACCAGGATTCCAAGTATTCAAGTACCGAAAACAAAGGACAACAGAAGGCGTCACATACAAGCGTAGATGAGACAAACAACTACGCTATTTCTAAACACATAGAGGCAAATACAACGTTCTTATTCTTGTCTTTGTTTCACTCCAGCCCAAGTTTATGGCCACAATTACGGTTGGTCGCCTTTAGGAAACCTGCGCCAACGTACTTTGTGTATTTTTGCAATGGTGGTTCTGTAGCAATGTTTTACATAATGAGTTTGCTAACCATTTACATAACTCCAATTAATCGCTTTTTTACGATATGGAGATGCAGTGGTCCTATTCTTTCTTCCCCATCTGTTCGTCTGTCCCATAGTAGTTACACTACTGTCGGGGAATGAAGTTATTAAAGACTTCAGTATACTAAGCCAAGGTTTGCTCCATAGTAGTTACACTACTGTCGGGGAATGAAGCTGTTAGAGACTTCAGTATACTAAGTCAAGGTTTGTCACATAGTAGTTACACTACTGTCGGGTGGTGAAGCAGTTAGAGACTTCAGTATACTAAGTAAGCCACAGCTTGTGTGAGGTAGGGTGATCAGTTTCTTTTCTCGCTGACTTTACATCTCTTCTCGTACACCAGGTACCCAGATACAGGTCGGACGACTGGAACGTGATGGTAGTGGTAGATAAACCCGTTACCTTTGCAGTGAAAAGCGAGTGGTCTACCACTAAGTCCATCAGTCGCTCTTACTCCCCAGTAAGGGGCTCGGGTACAACGTGGTGGAAATACGTACTACTATAACCAAAACAAGTAAATATAGTTTTATAAAACCTACGTTACTCGGTGCAAGCTTTTATCTATACTAAGACCTGTCCAGGATTCGTCAACATTGTACAGATTAACAGGTCGTACTAGTGGAGGATGAGTACACAATTTCAGATCTCTAGGTTATGGGGAAGTTGGTTAAAATAAGAGAAATAAAAGTGCAGGCAAACAACTGTCGTATCTCGTTAAATCAAAGCTTGAAGAAAGACAATGTGGATGACATAGCTGTACATTCGCCAAAATAAAGGCAAGCATTTAATAAACAACATTGTTCATATTTTCTTTCTGGCGTTCCATCTAAAAAGGAGGTTGAAATGATGTATCGTAGCTTACAGCTAAGCCGCGGTATCTGCGCGTTTTGAACCAACACATCTGCTTTCATAACTTCATTTTTGAAACCAGGCTTGCCTTCGCTCTTCTTTTCTCATTCTGGCAAAGATGGCGCCGTAACTGGCTGCGAGTCTACATTTCTCTACTGTTTTGGATCATTATGGATGCCGCCAGACCACGGATTTGCCTGGAATTCACACTAGTCGACGACTTACACTTGTGTTCACGGATACGTGGAGTTGTTTTCCGTCTGGACTTGTTATTTTGTTCTTTTTTTGTGATATCTTCCGTCCGTTTATCCTGGTCTGGACGCCGGCAAAATGGCGCTACGCTTATACCTGTGTCGTATCTCTCGGGTTAGTTCTGCCGGTTCACCTTCACGAATATGGCGTGTGGGAATTTTAGATGCTACTATGATGAACTGAATACAGCTAGAGAGAGATGCCAGACTCACTCACACGCTGAGTGTTGTCCATCTTGTGGTTATCGAAAAGGCCTTTCCACCTTTCTACCCTGCGGGTTACATGTTTACGGAAAGGCTTCGGTGGTAACCCTGAGGCAAAATCTGCATCCTATGCTATCTCCAGTCGTCTCGATAAATGTCTTGCCACTGGCAAAAGGTAGCTTAGGCTCTGTGAGTGAGGTTGACAGAAGGAGTAGTTTCTTCCACTTAAATCCAAATCTCCGCGCAAGTCACCCATTTCAGCGGACACAGCAAGAGATACGACTGTCCACACGGCTGAACAAAGAGAGTGGTCTTCATCTCTTGTGATGGACAACTATCAAATAGCCGGACTACACGGGTGCACTTAGTTTCCAGAGCCGCTACTTGTGGCTGAACATGGTCTTGGTCAGCTATGATTCACTTACCCTGATTCAAGCAGCCAGCCATGAGTCGCTAGCTGTTATCAGTTCATTCACTACTGCATCTTTAATCCCCAATGGTTTTTTGCCTAAATAGGAACAGTTACCCGGGCGGCACTTCTGGTGAAAAGAACAGATGCACTGTAACCTTCTAAGCCTATCCCAAAAGCTAGCAATTTCGTAATGGAAAATCACTGCTTTTGAAACCCCTGCTGAAAGTTCTCTAATTCTCGAGATTCCTGTAAGGAGGCCAGTTAGTGTGGTGGTGTGACAGTGTCGTTAGTTGACATGTGTTGAATTCAGGGATTCAGCCAAAAGTGAGATTCATTGATGCAGGGATTCAATCAGATGTTGGATTCATGGATTCAGATATCTTGACCTTTGCATATCTTAAATATTCTACAGGATGGGTGAGCCAGCCCCATGCCCAACCTTCCTTCTTACAACATTCCTGGGAGGTTACAATGTTACTAATATCGGGCTCATGTAACACTAAAGCTTCAGTATACCCAGCTGTAAATGAATACTTCACTAACTGTTATACCAGGAATAGCAGGGAAGAACAGAACTGACACACTCATCTCAGAAAGAAATGGAGATAAAATATATTCAAATCGTTCATGCCTGACAGCAGTGCATGCACTTTTACTACGTTTATCTTTTTTTATTTCTTTACAAATAATTAGGACCTTTCATGTGAGAAAAGTAACTCACGAACTAGTCAATACATTACTAAATGCTTTACTTTTAAAACTAACAAATACTTTATTTCCAAACATTGTGTGCTACTTTTATAAGACATGTGGTATCATTTTCTTGAGCCATATGTATGTCCAGGAATAATTCTTCTTTATTACCTTCTAATTTAAATATGTATAACTCCTGCGAATTGTGTTGTTAGTCTAGCTATTTGTCAAAGTTCATCCTTGTTGAACTTACATGTCGACGGAACTAGAGGTGGAAAATATACTAGAGTTATCTGCTACTGCAACCCACCATTTTTCAGGTCGTAAAGAAGAGTAAACTTACTCATCGTGAATATTCAACAATAACAACAACATCACACAAGAAGAGTAAACTTACCCATCGTGAATATACAACAATAACAACAACACACAGATCTGGAGTCTCATAGTTGTTAAAGAAAATCCAGTAACATACATCTAATTTTTGCTTGTGTTGCATCTTACGACAAATCAGAAAGTACTATTTGTAGTACATTTTTTGTCGCCTAAGCTGTATAGAAGGATTCCATAAATATAACTATAGTTGCTAATTCGTTTACCTTAAGTAAATCCCCCTGGATTGTTACATTATGATGATTCACCTATTACCTCTACGTGGAGCATAGCGTCCCCATTACAGCTATCCCCTTACATGAAGCATGTCTCAGGAAGCTTGCAATGGCGATTTCACTAGCAATCTTTTTAAACGAATAGGTCGAAAACTTTCTATATTTGTGTAAAATCTACCTTAGTGTGAAACGGGAATAAACATACGACTGGCACAGCGATTGGAATGTGTGTATCTAACAGCAAAAAGACAATGTTCGTTTGCCGGTTACGGAGTGTTAGACATTTCACTATTATTCGCCTTTTTACTCCTACATGAAGCATAGACAACCACCTTTTAAAGTAATCCTGCTTCCAAGGCTGTGCAGTCATTCACTGTTTTTTGCGCAAATGCTAACCATAGGTTTCATCTGCATGTGGTCCATTTATATTAAACCTAAATACGAACTTTCACAGTGACTGATTATAACGGTAATGCTTTTTGTGTTTTGCGCGATGAGGCTACCAACTCCAAACGCAACTCTCTCTAAGTGACAGTGGCCCAATTCTTTTCACCCAGATACGACTCGTTGTCTTGTTAATGTTGCTAATGCCTGCACGTACTTAAGTAAGGTATTCTTGACGATTTTCTTTGGTGACGGATTACGGTGGCTCTCCTATCATCCCGAGGCGTACTTTCTGTAGTGCAATGGGAAGCTTCTAAGTAAGCTCACCACATAGGGAATCAACTACCCAACTGTAAAAAGTGGGTACCTATTATTAGGAGCTTCTGAGTGGCAAAGCGATAGAGGGCTCGTTACTCGCAGCAAATATACATGGTTTAATCCCCATTCTCGATACGCTTCCAGCGATCCTGCTGTAAATGAGTACTTGGCATTTAGGAATAGAAAGACAGCGAGGAAGCAAATTGCATGACCCACATCGTTGAAAGCCGAGGTCTAATGCAATCCCAAACACTTCAAACCTGGTACTACCTTATAGACACTAGCACATAATACTTACGAGGACCGTCGTCTGCCAGCTTCTGTGTTTCGTACACTTGTCCTTCTCGTTGGTTGTGTGGGTTTTAACGGGTGTATACCCGGGACGCTCTTTGCAGCCACTGGATCTGCGTGCCTCGTCCTAGCTCGAGGTGACATGTGTGAGTATTCAGAAGACATCTGAAAGATTTCAAATAAGTCATATTAAGATTACGAGATCATGTGGCCTTTATTTCAGAACAACTAATAATCATTTATTCCCGTGTTGATAACTTCTCCCAACCATTCATGTTGAACTTCGCGACTATCTTCATCCTTTGCTTCCTCTAATCCCTTTTTGGTAGGAATTTTGCTACCTTTACAATTTTTGCCCGAACACCGGCTAACGGATGCTCATTCAGATTTAAAACTTCCAAAGGTTCCTCTACGTACATATTGTACACACGGAATATCAGAGTATATCGTCCATCTTCGATAGAACTAGGAGTCGATCTCACCTTCCTTGAGACCAAAAACTCCCGAAACTTTGAGATTCGAACCATCAACCGTTAGCGCTTTCGTGCGCTCGCTCCTTGATAGCCGAAAGCCTTACGTTACATCTATAAGGACCTTTCGGCCCCCTTCTGTTTTAGTCATGATTCACAACTATATGAGGTGCTGCTTCCATAACTTACGTTTCACCCAGAGGGCTTCTCCTAGACCAACATGAATTTAGTGTGTGTAAATAGTGGGTATGCAATGCCATGGAGTGGAGGATCGTTAGTAAACTAGTTGCTTCTTACGACATGCTTGAAGTGCGAAAGTCAACTTGTTCTTGTTTCTGCTATACAAAAAGCAATCCCGGAAATTAGTCTAATACTATCTGGCGTCTAATGAAAGCTGTGGATCGGACAAGCAACATCAGTATGTAAATAAATGTTAGACAGACACCACTACTGCACGAGCAGGTAAACTACTTTGACGAACACTAACTTGTGTTGGCAAGATACGAGAATATCAATAGATACAGCAGTAGAAATATTCAAATACAAAACTGCCTTAATAGGACTGACTCCACACATTGCAAAATAACTCCAGTCATACATAACAAATGAGAGCTGAGATGGCGCAGTGGTTAGTGTGACCGCGGATCGGTTCCCAGTTGCTCCGGGATTTTTTTCGATTGCAAAACGGCTGCTTGGATCGACCACAGCCTACTGTAGATTCAGGCCTTTTTACTCAAGAAGAAATTACTTTGAAATGTCACATTCCACGGTTGACTAAATTACGAAACTTGCATGTGCTAATTATCATTGCAACTGTAATAACGTGTTCGAGAAACAATATATGAACAGACAATTGGTTTCATGGGCAGGAATCTGTGAATGGTTTCATGGGCAGGAATCTGTGAAAGGATCACTCTCAGTGGTGATTTGTTGAGTTGTGTATCGTGAATTTGTTTTATGTCTCTGTGTGGAGCAGGGATTGATTACAAACCCTGGCACAACATGAGTTCCGTTATATAGTCCGCGGTGGAATGGGATGTTTCAAGGGGTTTTCCTGGTGAGTCAGAAGGCATATATAAAGTAGGCCATGGGTCGACCAAGTCCCAAACTTTTGGTACCAGAATAATCTGAAAAAGCTAAGACAGACCGCTGGACACCATATTCCCAATATGCGGGATCTTTGCTTTTTTCAGTCATGAGGACCCAGATCCACTTACCAGCATAAAAAGAGGCAATGCAAATGCTGCGTCCTGATTTAATCATAAAGACTGTGGGCCAGTGGTCAAGTATAATATGCGCGTGACAGCATACTCTTAATAGGACCCACAGGCGAGTTAAAGAAATCTTTACTTTCATCTGTATACATAACAATCGTTAAAAACACACTTATACTGTTTTTGTCATGGTGGAGCGGATGAGGGTCATGTCTACCACAGACCCTTTTCAAGAGAGAAGTTCCAGCAGAGCCCAACATAACTAGAGATGTACATGACCAATCCATCTATCACTATCAGTTAAACAAACAGTACGTTTCCAAAGTTAATCGACACCGAAGGTCGCGTAGACCAGTGTTTCCCAACCGCCAGTCCTTGGATCGGTGCCGGTCCGCATAAATTTCCTGCCGGTCCGCAGAAATTTCCTGCCGGTCCTAGATCTGTCTTGGTGGTCTCGTAGTCAAGTCCCTGATTAATAGTAGCCTGGTGCAGACTGGCTATGGCGTGTGCGCTGAAGATGGATGGACAATTGAGAGTGGGGGCAAAATTATCCGCCCAGCTCTCCTTCTTTTCTTCTTCTTTGTTCATTCTCAATCTCCCGCTACAAATCCTGAAAAGGCCTTTGCAAGTAGCAGGATGTTGTCCGAAAAACGTAATGCGTTGTGTCGCAGTTTACAGTTTGAATGCGATATTTGCACCTTTCGGTCCGATACATCCGACTTTAGCATGGTATTTTGGGTATCGAATTAGCCATCCTTCTTCGATTCCTTCTCCTTAGCCAGTCTACCCTGTTGCAGCCTGTTATCCAGGATCACCAAGTGCAGATGTAGAAGGGTCTTGGCAGTACTGGATCTCTGGCCCTGACGCTACAGTTAGCTTTGAGTCGCTGACCGCTACAACGCATGCCGCTCAGCGTTCCAAGATGTGAACCTTTACAGTTAATAGCGCCGTGCTGTCATAACGTTATTTGTACCTTTCCCTGGGTTCTTTGTTAGGAGCAGCTATAAATGGCGCCCAACTGGCTGCCGGTCTACTTAGTTCTAGTGTTTGAGTCTATTAAGATGGACTCGCACATCGTTTAAACCTTCTTCTAAGATACTAGTTGTGTGCACACTCTGTAGTCTTATAAACTAGTATAAAGACGCTAAATTAAGTTAAGTATAACAGAGAAAGATACAGGCTGAGTCCATGAAGAGTTATCTTCATTCCCGACGTCAATTGTTGCCATGTGACCCACCTTGACCTTTATAGAGGTGCAGTGGCCTTATTTTTACCTCCGAATTAAGAGGTCATAGGATCCACTTGGAGGATTTCTTAAATGTATATTTTTTACTGACTTGTACTATTAGCACACACAAAAATTTATTTTCAAAGCCACATGTGTGCAGGTGTCTCCAAGATACACCTTTCAACCAGAATACTATATACATTTTGAACCTTTTATATAACCACAATAACATATTCTGAACGAAATTATACCGAGCAGTGAAACTATAATACTATCATTAAACAGGGAAAAAAACATGAAATGTCCCTTCATCAGGGACAACAACACTGAACTAACAAATCAACATATAAGAAAAAATGGTCAGGAAGGCATGGCGATGATATAGTGAAAATGGAAGGCCTATTGGTCGTAACGTAGGTTTTGTTTGTGTTCTCGTCTCGGTGCGGTATCTGACCCTACCCATTTTTAAATTTTGATTAAGCACAACCTTAATCAACTTTTACTATTTTTTTTTTTCATGTTTTTTTCCCATTATACACATCCACAGAACCGCTGCAGCCTCGCCTTATTTTAATTTTATCATTAAACAGTGACCGTGTTCAGACTAAAGTTTGACATAAACGCACTTATCAATTTGAACATTTCTTTAAATAAAAATATGGAACAGTTAAATACAATCTGGGGTGTTAAAGGAGAACATGGATTAAAATGTCTGAAACAAAATTAGAGTATAGTCTCTGAAAGGAAGTTGGAGTATAGTGTCTGAAAAGAATTTGGAGTATAGTCTCTGAAAGGAAGTTGGAGTATAGTGTCTGAAAGGAATTTGGAGTATAGTCTCTGAAAGGAAGTTGGAGTATAGTGTCTGAAAGGAAGTTGGAGTATAGTGTCTGAAAGGAAGTTGGAGTATAGTCTCTGAAAGGAAGTTGGAGTATAGTGTCTGAAAGGAATTTGGAGTATGGTCTCTGAAAGGAAGTTGGAGTATAGTCTCTGAAAGGAAGTTGGAGTATAGTGTCTGAAAGGAAGTTGGAGTATAGTCTCTGAACGGAATTTGGAGTATAGTGTCTGAAAGGAAGTTGGAGTATAGTGTCTGAAAGGAATTTGGAGTATAGTGTCTGAAAGAAATTTGGAGTATAGTGTCTGAAAGGAAGTTGGAGTATAGTGTCTGAAAGGAAGCTGGAGTATAGTGTCTGAAAGGAAGTTGGAGTATAGTGTCTGAAAGGAAGTTGGAGTATAGTTTCTGAAAGAAATTTGGAGTATAGTGTCTGAAAGGAAGTTGGAGTATAGTGTCTGAAAGGAAGTTGGAGTATAGTGTCTGAAAGGAATTTGGAGTATAGTCTCTGAAAGGAAGTTGGAGTATAGTGTCTGAAAGGAAGTTGGAGTATAGTCTTTGAAACAAAATTAGAGTATAGTCTCTGAAAGAAATTTGGAGTATAGTCTCTGAAAGGAAGTTGGAGTATAGTGTCTGAAAGGAAGTTGGAGTATAGTGTCTGAAAGGAATTTGGAGTATAGTCTCTGAAAGGAAGTTGGAGTATAGTCTCTGAAAGGACGTTGGGGTATAGTCTCTGAAACAAAATTAGAGTATAGTCTCTGAAAGAAATTTGGAGTATAGTCTCTGAAAGGAAGTTGGAGTATAGTCTCTGAAAGGAAGTTGGAGTATAGTCTCTGAAACAAAATTAGAGTATAGTCTCTGAAAGAAATTTGGAGTATAGTCTCTGAAAGGAAGTTGGAGTATAGTCTCTGAAAGGAAGTTGGAGTATAGTGTCTGAAACAATATTAGAGTATAGTCTCTGAAAGGAAGTTGGAGTATATTGTCTGAAACAAAATTAGAGTATAGTCTCTGAAAGAAATTTGGAGTATAGTGTCTGAAAGAAATTTGGAGTATAGTGTCTAAAAGAAATTTGGAGTATAGTGTCTGAAAGGAAGTTGGAGTATAGTGTCTGAAAGGAAGTTGGAGTATAGTGTCTGAAAGGAAGTTGGAGTATAGTCTCTGCAAGAAATTTGGAGTATAGTCTCTGAAAGAAATTTGGAGTATAGTGTCTGAAAGGAAGTTGGAGTATAGTGTCTGAAAGGAAGTTGGAGTATAGTCTCTGAAAGGAAGTTGGAGTATAGTCTCTGAAAGAAATTTGGAGTATAGTCTCTGAAAGAAATTTTGAGTATAGTGTCTGAAAGGAAGTTGGAGTATAGTGTCTGAAAGGAATTTGGAGTATAGTGTCTGAAAGGAAGTTGGAGTATAGTGTCTGAAAGGAATTTGGAGTATAGTGTCTGAAAGGAAGTTGGAGTATAGTGTCTGAAAGGAATTTGGATTATAGTCTCTGAAAGAAATTTGGAGTATAGCGTCTAAAAGAAATTTGGAGCATAGTCTCTGAAAGAAATTTGGAGTATGGTCTCTGAAAGAAATTTGGAGTATAGTGTCTGAAAGAAATTTGGAGTATAGTCTCTGAAAGAAATTTGGAGTATAGTGTCTGAACGAAATTTGGAGTATAGTGTCTGAAAGAAATTTGGAGTATAGTCTCTGAAAGAAATTTGGAGTATAGTCTCTGAAAGAAATTTGGAGTATAGTGTCTGAAAGAAATTTGGAGTATAGTGTCTGAAAGGAAGTTGGAGTATAGTGTCTGAAAGGAAGTTGGAGTATAGTGTCTGAAAGGAATTTGGAGTATAGTGTCTGAAAGGAAGTTGGAGTATAGTGTCTGAAAGGAAGTTGGAGTATAGTGTCTGAAAGGAAGTTGCAGTATAGTGTCTGGAAGGAAGTTGGAGTATAGTGTCTGAAAGGAAGTTGGAGTATAGTGTCTGTAAGGAAGTTGGAGTATAGTGTCTGAAAGGAAGTTGGAGTATAGTGTCTGAAAGAAAGTTGGAGTATAGTGTCTGAAAGGAAGTTGGAGTATAGTGTCTGAAAGGAAGTTGGAGTATAGTGTCTGAAAGGAAGTTGGAGTATAGTGTCTGAAAGGAAGTTGGAGTATAGTGTCTGAAAGGAATTTGGAGTATAGTGTCTGAAAGGAAGTTGGAGTATAGTGTCTGAAAGGAAGCTGGAGTATGGTGTCTGAAAGGAAGTTGGAGTATAGTGTCTGAAAGGAAGTTGGAGTATAGTGTCTGAAAGGAAGTTGGAGTATAGTGTCTGTAAGGAAGTTGGAGTATAGTGTCTGAAAGGAAGTTGGAGTACAGTGTCTGAAAGAAAGTTGGAGTATAGTGTATAAAAGGAAGTTGGAGTATAGTGTCTGAAAGGAAGTTGGAGTATAGTGTCTGAAAGGAAGTTGGAGTATAGTGTCTGAAAGGAAGTTGGAGTATAGTGTATGAAAGGAAGTTGGTGTATAGTGTCTGAAAGGAAGTTGGAGTATAGTGTATGAAAGGAAGTTGGAGTATAGTGTCTGAAAGGAAGCTGGAGTATGGTGTCTGAAAGGAAGTTGGAGTATAGTGTCTGAAAGGAAGTTGGAGTATAGTGTCTGAAAGGAAGTTGGAGTATAGTGTCTGTAAGGAAGTTGGAGTATAGTGTCTGAAAGGAAGTTGGAGTATAGTGTCTGAAAGAAAGTTGGAGTATAGTGTCTGAAAGGAAGTTGGAGTATAGTGTCTGAAAGGAAGTTGGAGTATAGTGTCTGAAAGGAAGTTGGAGTATAGTGTCTGAAAGGAATTTGGAGTATAGTCTCTGAAAGGAAGTTGGAGTATAGTGTCTGAAAGGAAGTTGGAGTATAGTGTATGAAAGGAAGTTGGAGTATAGTGTCTGAAAGGAAGTTGGAGTATAGGTTCTGAAAGGAAGTTGGAGTATAGTGTCTGAAAGGAAGTTGGAGTATAGTGTCTGAAAGGAAGCTGGAGTATGGTGTCTGAAAGGAAGTTGGAGTATAGTGTCTGAAAGGAAGTTGGAGTATAGTGTCTGAAAGGAAGTTGGAGTATAGTGTCTGACAGGAAGTTGGAGTATAGTGTCTGAAAGGAAGTTGGAGTATAGTGTCTGAAAAGAAGTTGGAGAAAAGTGTCTGAAAGGAAGTTGGAGTATGGTGTATGAAAGGAAGTTGGAGTATAGTGTCTGAAAGGAAGTTGGAGTATAGTGTCTGAAAGGAAGTTGGAGTATAGTGTCTGAAAGGAAGTTGGAGTAAAGTGTCTGAAAGGAAGTTGGAGTAAAGTGTATGAAAGGAAGTTGGAGTAAAGTGTCTGAAAGGAAGTTGGAGTAAAGTGTATACAAGAAATTAGGAGTATTGTGTCTAAACGAAAATTGGAGTATTTTATATGAAACAGTTCTATTTCTGAGAATCGACTTCACTGCACTCCGAGCATACCCATAGGTGCTCAGTCTCTTAGTAAATTACAAAATCTGTAGATACTGGCAGCTCATGTAGACTGTTCGTTGTACATACTTCTGTTCTGTCCTTTTTTACGCTCCAAACCTCTCGAACCTCATACGATTTTAAAGCTATACAGTATGTGAATTGCTGATTCGTTTGATGCAGTGCTATTATCAAATCAATGAAGAGTTATCTTTAGCCCCGACGACAATTGTTGCCATGGGACCCACCTTGACCTTTATTATCAAACAGACAGTCATTTATAGACTTCAAAATGTCACTGATACCTATATCTAGTATTTTTGTAATTAGTGCTTGTGAAGCCATGATGCTAGTTCTTTCGTTGCCCTGAAACCCAGCACGGCCAGAATAGTAGATCCACACCAGCCTCTGAGGGTTTTATTCCTCTACAGCTGACATCTTCGAAAACCTTTGCCAGCCCTTCTGTAACTTCCGAAGTCAACAATAGGAGTCTGGGACTATGACTTCCACTGTTAAAGGGATACCAGACAGGAATCTTAGAGCTGCAGTCACTGCTTCCACTTCCATTCTTGTACTGGATGCTACTGTTCTGTATATCTCGCTCTGCTCAGAGACTACTTGCTATCTCACTCTAGCAGAGAAATCCCAACCAGATATCTCCTTGCATGGCACCTATCCATGGATATATGTGATAGCGTTACTATACTGAATGTTATCATTTATCAGCTGGTTAACCCCGAGTTCTGCCCTCCTGTTGCACCGCTCTCCGCATTTCCTGCCTAGGGTTACATTGACTGTGTGGTAATTTGTAATTCTATCGTTAGTGTAGGCCCATTCTTCTCCCTTAACTACCATATCATCTGTGACCACATGCCTAATTATTCTCTCTGCCTGTGCCATCCAGGATGTCTCTCTCTTTATTCTTGATGGCTGTGGTGTTATTGTGCAGTGAGTGCCACCTGTTTGTGGTAACTTGCGAATAGGCTTTGGTCTGTGCAAATATATATCTGGATATCAAAGACAGAAGTCCCATCAAGTATCACATTTTCAAGTTCGCAGTATCTCTAGTAATCCCTGAACCACTCGCATCCTTTCGTTCTGGATACGTTCTAGACGGTCACACCTCCATCTTAACAGTGTGAGGAAACCTATAATCAACAACTGACAGTATCAACTGACGATATAGGATGAAAAGCAGTTGTTCAAAGTTTGCCGCTGCCATGGTCGTGAGTGCTCCCATGCATCACGTGCATCTCTGTATGGCCTAATCGATGTGGTATCTGTTTGCGAGGCTTCGATCAAAGGATTATCCGAGCTATTTCAACTTGTTACGCCTGCCAATGGCATATCCATTAAAGGTAACACCTGGGAGGTCAGTTTAACTACTATTTTATTCACGGAACACAACACCATGCAGGTCTTGTTAGTACTGATTTGGACTCTAGAATCCGTACACCATTGTGAGGTTACCTGCAATATCTCTTGGATATCTCTTGCCATCTCATGTCTGTCTGAGCCAGTCCTGTAGGTCAGTGTGTCATCTGCAGATAGTATGGTTCGTCCTGGACATGTGTGCTGAATGTTAACCACCTTTATTGCGTAGACGTTGGACAGCACAGGTGGGGTGAAGAACATTATGGAAGTCCTGGGAATATTCGCATCGTCTCTCATGTCCAAGATCCAAACAGTAGTGCATCTGTTCTTTCCATCATGAAAGCAGATATCCAGCTGACTAACCAAATAATGCATTAAGATCCCAAAATTTGACCGATTATATGTATCTTCGGGGTCAAGAACAACTGTGACCGTTTCCAATCCTCGTACACATCAAACGCGCATTATCCCACGTCTCTTTTGTTGGTCTTTAACTGCCAAGTTTATCAGCAGGTAGAATGTGTTCATGTTCTAGATGTGACATTATTTTTCTGCCAACTATCTTCTAGAGCATCTTGCCAAAGACGTTCTGAAGAGTGATTATACTATAGCTAGTAAGCAGGGTGGAATCCTTGCCAGGTTCAGGGAGTGGGCGTAGGTAGCTTTGAAGCCAGTCTTCATGTACTGATGCCATCTCTGTACCATTAATGAAGAGATTCACAACATGTATCATCTCTACCTTACCCTGCTGCTTAATGTGACCATACTGTGCTCCACTGGGACCTGGGGCAGTGTTCTTGCTGGAGTTTACAATATGTGACACTTCTGCCTCAGTTATCAAGTTTTCGTAAGTCTCTTCATTGATGGTAGTGTCTAGAACATATTTCCTAATTTCTTGGCGCGCATATCTATTCTCTTTGTCTTTGAAAACAACATGTTGATTAAAAAATCTAAAACCTTTCTCTTCATCTGTCGTCAGCGGCGTCCCTGTTGAGTCCTGAATTGAGGGGATGAGCAGACCTGTATTCTTTTCATTCCTGTTTCGACTCATACACAGGAACTTCTGGAGGATATTATTATTACCCACACATGTTATAAATTCATTCACTTCTTCTTTCTCTATTCCTCCACTAAGGTTTTGCAGCAATTAGTGGCTCTGGTTTCTTCCCATTCATCTGGTTAGCCTCATCGACATTCTTAGGTTGTCTCTTTCTGGCTTTCCGTCATTCTTTTGATGCCGTTTTCTTTTCTTTCCAAAAGGTGTACCAATGTAGACGAGCTTGACATCGAACCATCTATAAAAGATCTGAATAAAGCTATTGACAGCTTGGTCCTGGGAAAAGCACCAGACTGCAATGGGATCCCACCTGATTTGATCAAACGTTGTAAAGATACACGTTTGCAACAGCTGTATATGATGTTATGTCAGAGCTGGAAAGAGGTCACAATATCTCAAGATATGAGAGATTGTAACATTATACAATAACAAAGGGGATAAAAGTGACTGTAATAGCTATCGAGGTGTCTCTCTACTTAGTGTTGTAGGCAAAGTCTTTGCCAGAGTTATCTTATTAAGACTACAGAAATTGGCTGAGCGTGTGTATCCAGAGTCACAGTGTGGATTCAGGTCTGGGAGAAAAACGATCGACATGATTTTCACTCTTCGACAACTTCAAGAAAAGTCACGTGAGCAGAACCAGTCCTTTTATGTTGCCTTCATTGACCTGATAAAGCATTTGATTTCTTTAGTAGGGATGACCTCTTCAAAATCCTCTCTAAAATAGGCTGGCCAAACAAACTGCAGCTACTAATAATATCGTTCCATTAGGGCATGACAGGAACAGTCCAATTTGATGGTAGCATATCACAACCGTTTGGAATTCTAAGTTGTGTTAAGCAAGGCTGTGTTCTGGCCTCTGCACTGTTTGGAATCTTCTTTGCTCTGTTACTGAAACATGCATTTGTTAACGCAATTGAAGGAATCTGCCTTCACACTAGGTCGGATGGTAGGCTGTTTAACCTTGTAAGGCTCAAGGTCAAAACAAAGATAAGGGAGATCACCATCAGGGACTTGCTTTACGCTGATCTTCTTCTTCTTCTTCATACGCTGTCAGGAGTCAACTTGGATTTGTTCGAAGAAAGCAGCTATCATCCTGAGGCTGTCGACACTGCCATAGAGCTTGTCTAGTATTGGCACTGGTGGTGGCCACATGTGCTTTCTCTGGTCCTCGTACGTCGGGCAATTTTGCAGCAGATGTTCAGCGGTCATTTTCTCTGTACCACAGGTGCATGCGTCAGTGCCACCTAGCTTCAGTTTATTGAATAGATGGTACCTCAGTCTGTTGTGGCCTGTGTGGAGTCTGAAGACCACGACCTGCTCTCTTCTGTTCAACTGGTAATGTGCATCATTATTTGGCTTTACGCTGATGACGATGAAATTGTGACACACAGTCAGCAGGAACTTCATATTTTGATAGATCGTTTCACTGAGCTTAATGACTTAAGAACAGCACTCTGTCAACTATGCCAGCAGTCCGCACCAAAAAGGGTAGTGGTACAGTGGGTCCCATCACACTGCAACATCCAAGGCAACGAGGAGGCAGACAGACTGGCAAAAGAAGGCGCAAGACTACCACAAACAGATACTAGTATGACGTACGAAGAGTCAAAACGGCTTATTAAAGCCAGATACATGACCAAATGGGAAACCGAACATACTGGTTACACCAAAAACGATGCATATTACCAGCTGAACAGAAGATAGCAGGTCGTTGTCTTCAGACTTCGCACTGGCCACAATAGACTGAGGTACCACCTATTCAACAAATTGAAGATAGATGGAACCGACGAATGCCCGTGTGGTATCGGGAAAATGACCGCTGAACATCTGCTGCAGAACTGCCCGACATACGAGGATCAGAGAGAGCAGATGTGGCCATCACCAGTGGAACCACAAGACAAGCTCTATGGCAGTGTCGACAGCCTCAGGATGACCGCCGCTTTTTTCGAAAAAATAATGGTTACTGTCTGACTGCGTACGAAGAAGAAGAAGAAGATAGATCGTTTCTACCAGGCTTGTCAAGATTTTGGGCTCACAATAAGTCTCAACAAAACACATGTTCTGGGACAGGAAGTAGATGCCACGCCAAGTCTTAGCATCCATAATTATAAACTGGAAACTGTGCATCAATTCCCATACCTGGGATCCCTAACCATTGACAAGTTCTCTCTAGAACAAGAAATAGACAGTCGCATTGACAAAGCTGCTGCTACATTTTCTCGCCTCACAACGCGTGTTTTGAAAAACCAGAAACTGACAATTAAAACCAAGGCCATGGTACACAATCCATGTGATGTAAGCACACTTCTATATGGCAGCGCGACTTGGACAACTTATGCCAAACAAAAGCACAGGCTTAACACCTTCCACCTACGGCGCCTGCGATCCATTCTTGGAATTACATGGAGGGACAGAGTGACAAATGCAGAGGTGCACGCTCGCATTGGTCTTCCAAGCATGTACACTTTACTTAGGCAGCGAAGACTACGATGGTATGGTTATGTTCTTCGCATGGAAGATGGCTGCATTCCCAAAGATATCCTCTTTGGACAGTTGGAGAATGGCACAAAAACAGTCGGCCGACCACAGTTGAGGTTCAAAGATGTTTGCAAGCATGATATGAAGACCCTGGACATGAATCTGACATCCTGAGAAGACTAAACTGCAGAACGATCCAGGTGGAGATGTACCCTGAATCGCCAGCTCATGCTTGGTGAATCGAAGCTATTGCAACACAGAGAATTGAAAAGACAATGCCGCAAGGAGAAAGACAACAGAAGCTCATTATTCATGTTGTTGTTGTTATTAGTATTTTTTTCCACTCCAAGTCATATCATCCTATAGTCATTCATGACTGAAAGGGGCTACAACTACTACTACTACTTTTCTTTCCATGTCTTTTCTACCGGCTAACTCCCCCTGGGTGGCAGGATAAAAGAGGATCTGGCGACCCTGTGTGCGACTGTCTGGCACAGTCTATGTAAAGATTGGCCTGGTCGTGTGCCTGATATCGGAACACCTATTGAGCTTTCTGTGTCTGGTTGGCTTTCCTTTCGCGATAAGGACGACACATTATTAGTGGTCACTCTCCTGTGTACAAAGTATAATCCAGCGTGTGGATCAACATCGCTTGATATAAGTGCCAGAACGATGACACCAGCTGTATCCCCAGGCCGAGATACCAATCGTGTTGGCTGCTCATCATTCACGACTGTGATCATGTCGAGTAGAGTCTGGCTCAAAGCGATCCGTTACCTGTTTTTCAGGCATCTCCTCACTCCTTTGAAATAACATTACAATCAACAGCCTTCCACTGGACTACCGATATCAGAGACAGAATCGACTAGAAAATAAGATGGGACCCGCACAAAAATAAAAAAAGTACTGCTCGAGCCCCTCCCGCTAAGCAGAGAAATGCACCTACCGGCTACAACCAACTCTTATAAGAGTTGGATCCTGCACAAGGTCAACCACTCTTGTAGATGTACGGTCGACTAAGACAAAATCATGTATCTTGGACATTTGATTGTGAAATTCTCCATTAAGCATGTCTCCTAGATCATGTGGACGTCGAAGTCACAGAACATTTTTCGGAGAATGACTTCTCGTTAACTAGCGCTCCAGCAATACCAATAGCCAATGCGCTCATTTTCTTGAACCGTCTATCGTCTGCTTCATTTCCTTTTGCCTTTTCTCTTATCAGTCCTTCTCTTTCTCTCTACCCCGCTGTTTTCCCACTCATCTCCTTCTGCATTCATCTTTTTTGACACTATCTACTGGAGACATTGACATCGGAGCTGACACTCTAATAGATGGTTTATCATCGTTTTCCTTCTTCTGGAGGAGCTGGCTTGCCTGGATTATGAGTATCATCTGCTAGAATGTGTCTCGGTTGTCTCCACTAACTTTCTCACGTTACATTTCGATCACATTAATAGACCACGTGAATCTTCACAGTTGTTCTACGAAAGCACGAACAAAGCGGCGATAATCCGTGAATCCTGATTGACCTAACTGTATGTCACAGTGTTACGTCCAACATCACATGCTAGTTTTAACAAAGAAAAATCACGAAAATTTGACAAATCATGGTAGCAAACTTTACCTAAAGATGTCATCCAAGGGGCAGGCAATTCATACACGATAAAACATTTGTCTATAGTTACGTCTATCGTTTATCTCACCTTTATTAATATATATGGAGCACAGGTTAACCAGTGTAGTTGGCAATTAAGTTGTCGATTCAATTCAGTCAACGTTGACTCAAGTTGCACTCAAGTAGTATACGAGTATCGACTTCAGGCTATACTCAAATATTTTCTACCAACAGTTCGACGTCACCAGTCATTTGGACAATACTTATGGGTTGTGACTTGCACTGACTTGTCGAAATCGAAGTGCAACCCGTCTACAATATATTTGTATGTTAATAATTCATTGATTATTGGAAAGAAGAAACAGTTAT
This sequence comes from Ariolimax columbianus, assembly GCA_036924085.1. NCBI lineage: Eukaryota > Metazoa > Mollusca > Gastropoda > Stylommatophora > Arionidae > Ariolimax > Ariolimax columbianus. The sequence goes on along the minus strand of JAVGWX010000011.1, from coordinate 48,600,187 downwards.
TCAATTATTAGCGCTGACGGCCGATGCCTATGGGCTCACGGGGGTCAGCCACACCACCCCACCCCCACCCCCTGTTGTTTTTACTAGGCAATATGTATTTATGAAACCTTAATAATTAATAATAATTATTAACTATGTAACTACTGTTTCCAGAATTACAGTTATGAGGAACGACTCAGAAAAACCGGCCTACGGTGTCTCGAAGAGAGAAGAATTCGTGGTGACTTAATACAGGTTTATAAGATGATCAGAGGAATCGATAAGTTAGACTATAACAAGTTTTTTTTTAAATTCAGCCACCTACAATAACACGAGGGCATAGCTACAAGCTGACCAAAGAGAGGTCCAGGTTAGATATTAGGAAATATTTTTTTAGTCAGAGAGTGGTGTCTGCTTGGAATGCATTGCCAGGGGAGATAGTGGAGGCAGGGACAGTTAATGTATTTAAGAATAAACTGGATGCGAATAGCTTTTAGAGCAAAGTGATGTAAATGTAACTGGTTGTATACAGACTCTGCAGGGTCTTCTAAACCAGTATAAAGACGTTAAGTTAAGTTAAGTTAATACTTTGTACAGATATACATTTGAGGAACCCAGAAAGACTTCTGCAGTATGCTTTTGCGTTTTAGACAGTTCACACTCGCTATCACATTGAATTGGTTACCATGACAACGAAGGCTACGCTACTCCCGCTGAACTTCCTGACGTCATAGGCTGACTGGACTCAGGTGATAGAGCCCTGGCCTTTTGCTTTGTCATTCAGGCGTTTATTTATCGTTTGAAATGCGTGTTCGCGAATTAAAACAAGGATAGTTCAGCTCTCTGAGCTTGTGTGAAAAAGTTTAATTAAAAGACAGTGTTCACCCAGTGTATAAAATTGGACATTGAACAAAAAACAATCTGCATGTAAGAGCCAGATTGCATTTACACGCAAATTTGATGCTTTTATGACTGACAGGATTTCCTAATTGTGTGGCAGCCACGAAAAAAAAAACGCTCTGTTTTGTTTTATGTGTTCATTGTTTGGAGGTGATGATAGTTTGAAAAAGGAAGTGGCGTATCACCTAAAACATCTTCAGGAAAACATAAAAAAGTATGAAAAATCAACAAAACATAATAGGTCATAAGTTTTCAACTCCTCGGAAAGTGTGACATCGTCGAAAATGAGAGTAGGGCTAACAAAGAATCTGCTCATGTTAACAATGATTTATTGTGTCAAAATACATCTGGATTATCTGTCCAAAATAATTAATATATTGGAAGTATATCGAGCATGCAAACTACCTCTTCGAGGTCGGACGTCTCAAATTGCATCCAGAAAGTGATTGTAATTCGATACTAGTTTAAATGAACAATTTACGGCAGATTTTGTGGGAAAGTTTTAATGCAGAAACCCATAGTGCACAAGGTTTATCATGATGTATTTAGAGAGGATGTTATCCATTGAGAAGGACTTGGTGAAAGAGATTCCTGGTTTCAACAGAAAGAAGATTGAGAAGTTCGCAAGTGACATGAAATAAAAGATGGAGTTCCACTACCCCTACAAATGAGTACCAAGGGGAATAACAAACTTTGCTATATACAAATGTATATGTGCTCTTAGTTTGTTTAAATATTTATTGTTGAGCCCTTTCAGAATAAAATCTACGAGCCGCCATTAATTATTAGTCATTTAGTATTTACGTAAAGTGATTGTCTGTATTATCAAACTTTTTCGCTGTCGTGACTTAGACTTAGAGAGACTTGACTCGTTTTGGATAGTTAGTATTTACGTTATGTGATTGTCTGTAATATCAAGCGTTTTGGTTGTCGTACTGACTTGAAACTTAGAGAGACTTGTCTTGTGTTTGATACACTCATTGATACTGTTTCTGGAGCTTTCTTTCAGACCAAAACAGTAACCCTTATACACTGCACGACTTTAGCCTGTGAGAATTGGGATGTACAAAGTCTCAGATGGAGAGTATTTTACCAAAGTGAGTGGTTGTTGTAGTTGAATGCACACAATGAGTAAGTTTACTTCTTTGTGCGCCCTGAAAAGGGTTAAGGTGGAGGGTTGCAGTAGCTTTTGTCACATTCCCAGCATGCTGGTGAAGGTTGGCCGGGGTCTTCTATGCAGTTGTGCTATTCTTTACTTCCTCTGCGTGCCGCTCACTACTATGAGGATCACGTCGTTTTCCCCACCTCGTTAGCCAAAATGACGCAACATTTTATGTTTCCAGTGAGAATGCGTGGATCTAAGAGGGTGGCTTTGGTCAGCACTTGATCCCCACCAACATTGGCCGATCAGTATGTTTTGTCTAACCAGATGTTTGTCTCTTATTCCCACCCTAAAGGGTTAGACTACACTTTTAGTCCACTCGTGCCACATACTGACAGTGCAGCAGTGGGATTATTCTCTACTCGTTTACACACGAGATCTTTCCGGAAACCAGTCGAGTAGTATATGGGAGTTCAGTTCAGTTGAAGTACCATCTCCGCATGGAAGGTTGTCAGCAATGAATCTCCAGTGTATCTCTTGTCGTAATGGTGCAATCTGACTGTTGCAATTTTTCCAGTCCATCTCCTAATGTTATCCACCCACTTATAACGTCTGCCTCTTGAACGACTGCCTTCCACACTACTCTTTAGTATGGTCTTCAACAAGGAAGTGTGTCCTGTTATATTGCTGTCTTACAATGATTTCGGTAATTAATTCTCTTTTCATCCCCAACTTGTTCAATACATCCACATTTGTTTTCTTCTCTTTCCAAGAAATGCCACATAATCTTATATATACCCGCATGAGGCTGGGAACCACATAAAGAAAAAAGAATTGATATCGAACAAAAAATCACTGGAATAAATGATTCCATATCTGTTTCCTGAAATGCAGGGCTACTATAACAATTGTCGCTATATGCTTAGCTTTCATCTAAAATAATAGCAGCTATTTCAAAATCAATGGTTTTACATGATAAATGTAAAATAAGACGCCGTATCAAGCTAAGTATCTTAGATTCCCATATTTGTATTCATATCTCTATTTTACGTATTCACCTTTCGTCTATGATCTGTTTTCTCATCTTTATGTTGGTTTGTTGTCCCCAACGAAGACATTTATGTCGTAACGTAAGTTTCCTACTTGTTTATGTCCTAGTGCGGTATCTGACCAAACTTATAAATGTTTTTAACACTGGTTTTACATGATGATGTGGCTAGCCCCATTAAAAAGCCTCTTTTGCCGCCTTTTGCGATAGGCAGGGGAGGTTACAGTAGTCGTTTACGTTTCAACCTTGGTTAAGCCACTCGACTGAAACACAAGATAAAAAATAACATTTACAATAAAAATAACATTTACAACATCAACAAGTACAATTGTATGCATTCACCTTTCATTTCCTTACCTGACTGTCGAGAATTGGCGTCGTTACGATAACACTAAAGTAATTTAACTCAATTTAAAAACTATATCCAGGAATTGATTAACGAGTAGCAAACTTCAAAACCAAGCCATGAGAGTTATAACAGGAGGCATGAAGTCAACGCCAATTGTAGAACTTGGTAAGATTACAAAACTGCAATCCATGACCGATAGAAGAGACTGCAGAGCCCAGCTGCAGTCAGAGAAACTCCGAAGACTGACTGACCATCCAATGCACCAGAGACTAAACAATTTGGGAAATGGGAAACTAAAGCGGAGAAACTTTGCAGAAATAGCCAAAGCAAAGATGCACGAAGATCCCATAAACGCACTAACAACACCAAAACCCATCACTACTGTACGAAAACCTACCTGGAGGCAGGATATATTTCCAGAGGTGGTAGAAAATATACCCGGTATTGGAAACAAAAACTGCCAGACTGAAAAAGAAAGGAGAGATACTACCCTAAGCTTTATATCGAAAAGCTACCCAAGCATGGACTGGACCCATGCATACACCGACGGTTCTGTAACAAACAATACACAGAACGGAGGGGCAGGAGCATTCCTGAACCTACCAAATGGCAAACAAATAACACTGTCATTCGCTACTGGTAAGTACACAATCAATTTCAGAGCGGAGGCAGAGGCGCTGAGGGCGGCAGGGGAAGAAATGGTGACACACAATGAAAACGAAAGCCATATAGTCCTGCTTACAGAAGCTCTCGCCGTAGTCACAGCGCTAAAAAGCCAGAAAAACACTGAGCTTAATGACTTAAGAGCAGCACTCTGCAAATTGTGCCAGCAGTCCGCACCAAAAAGGGTAGTGGTACAGTGGGTCCCATCACACTGCAACATCCAAGGCAACGAGGAGGCAGACAGACTGGCAAAAGAAGGTGCAAGACTACCACAAACAGATACTAGTATGACGTACGAAGAGTCAAAACGGCTTATCAAAGCCAGATACATGACCAAATTGGAAACCGAACATACTGATTACACCAAAAACGATGCCTATTACCAGTTGAACCGAAGAGAGCAGGTCGTTGTCTTCAGACTTCGCACTGGCCACAATAGACTGAGGTACCACCTATTCAACAAATTGAAGATAGGTGGTACCGACGAATGCCCGTGCGGTACTGGTAAAATGACCTCTGAACATCTGCTGCAGAACTGCCCGACATACGAGGATCAGAGAGAGCAGATGTGGCCATCACCAGTGGAACTGCAAGACAAGCTCTACGGCAGTGGCGACAGCCTCAGGATGACCGCCGCTTTTTTCGAAAAAATAATGGTTACTGTCTGACTGCGTACGAAGAAGAAGAAGAAGATTAACGAGTAAAACTTAAAACTCAAAATCTCAATAAAAACAATCCAATGCATATACAACACATACCATCCTGAAGTGCATTAGTTCTGTTCAGATGTGTTTACGTACACACAATAGAAAGTCCCTGAGCGTCGTCCTTTGTTGAGATGGCTCACTACAATGTAACCAGCCTGTAATACCTGAGACCGTGTCGAAGGTATTTATTCACTGACTGTCGATTTTTCTTCCCTATTCATTCTATTCTGAATAGTTCCCGATGCAAACAGAATAGGATGAATGTTTCTATCAAAGTATGTTGTAAAAGGTGGCTAAAGATGGTTGTGCATTGGGCTGGCGACCTCATCATGTTAAAAACCATTGTTAAAAACTTTGATGAAAGTGACTGGTATGACACATTCATAAACGCTGGCCGTAAGCCAAATTTTCAACAAATGTCTAGAATCATATAACCTAAAGGCGACGACATGGGTTAGTGGTTACGTTGGGCGACTCACAACCCGAATGTGCTGGGTTCGATCCCCATCACAGCACCGGCCGTTACCCCGGGGAAGCAAACCCTTAAAACATAAAATTCATGCTGAAGTCAGATGCACTGGGCTGAAAGGCGCAAAATAAAAACGACAATGCAACGCACAACGACTTGGGGATTAGAGAAATAATGTGAACGCAAAAATGTTTTTTTTTAATGTTTAAATACTTACCTAAAATTTGATTAAGATAATCCAAATGGTCAACAAATGTCTAGAATTATACTTACCTAGAAGTTGGTAACGATAATCAAAATCTTTCAACAAATGTGTAGAATTAAACTTACCTAGAAGTTGGTTAAGATAATCCAAATCTTCAACAAATGTCTAGAATTATAGTTACCTAACAGTTAGTTAAGATAATCCAAATCTTCAACAAATGTCTAGAATTATACTTACCTAAAAGCTGGTTAAGATAATCCTTATCTTCAACAAATGTCTAGAATTATACTTACCTAAAAGCTGGTTAAGATAATCCTTATCTTCAACAAATGTCTAGAATTATACTTACCTAGACGTTGGTTAAGACAATTCAACAACTTTCTAGAATCATATTTCTATCAATACTGGTTAGTGTAAGCCAAATGCGTCGATGAACCTTTGCTTCAATAAATGAAGTGACGGGAGAATTGTAATTATATCATTTCCATCATCAAGGGTATTGTCTCGATCGAAGTCTTAGTTTTTTTTTTTTTTTTTTTTTTGCTTAAATGTTTGCCTCACTAGTTTCTACTGGCGGAGGCGCGCCATTTTCCACCCCAGACCGTAGTCAATTGGGCGATATCAGGACGCATAAACCAGTGCTTGGATGCATGTGTGCATCTGTATGTACCTATGCTAGGTTTGTGCACCCTCAGAAGCTAGCCCAACCAAAGTGCAATGGAAGGGCTTTACCACGAGGGCGCGTGTGAAAGTTGTGCAAGGGTGTGACTGTGGGATAGAGTCAAATGAAACAGAGTGAGGTAAGAGGAGAGAGAAGAGATCAACTACCCGAAGTCTTAGTGAGGCGTGAAAACAGCATTCAGTTACTCACAGCTAGCTGCTTGCGTCAGAGTTAGCGAACCAGAGCTGCCCAAGACCCTATTACGCTTCCAAGTGGTGGCCCTTAAAGCAGGCTGCACTTGTGCAGTCTGACTGAGCTAATAAGAGTCGAAGATGGAAGGCAGACCCGCTCCAAAAATGTGCCGGACTGAAACCAGATGTATGGACCGAAAGGTGCAGATACCGCAGCCTCGCTGTAAACTACGACAAAACGTAAGGAAACGTCGAAGAAGAAGAAGAGAAAGAAGAAGAAGAAGAAGAAGAAGAGGAAGAAGAAAAAGAAGAGGAAGAAGAAAAAGAAGAAAAAGATGAAGAAGGAGAAGAAGAAAATGAAAAAGAAGGAGAAGTGAAAGTTTCAGTAAGGGCATATGTATCTGTTGTCTCTCTCCTTCCCTCCGCTTTCTCTTCTCTCTTTCTGTTTCTCTCTTATGCTCTCTCTTTCTTACGCTCTCTCTCTCTATATTTATATATATATATCTCACCCTATTCATTCACGGGGTTCTTCCTGATTAGTATGTAATGAATTTCTCTCTCTCTCTCTCTCTCTCTCTCACACACACACACACACACACACACATACTTTTTATGTATATTTCTGTCTTTTGCTTCCTCTTCTTCTTCATCTTCTTCGTACCTCTTTTTTTCCATAATCTGACTCCACGAGTACCGGCTAAATGGTTGAATCAAACGTAAACACGTATTTATTAATTCAGATATATATGTCTTTCTCTCTCTTTCTCTCTCTCTCTCTCTCTCTCTCTTTCATTCTCTCTCTTTTTCTCTCTCGCTCTTTTTCTCTCTCTTTTTTTCTTTCTCTCGCGCTTTCTCTCTTTCTCTCTCGCTCTCTCTCTCTCTTTCTCTTTCTCTTTCCCTCTCCCGCTATCTCTCGCTTTTTCTCTCTTCTTCTCTCTCGCTCTCTCTTTCTCTTTCTCTCGTTCTCTCTCTTTCTCTCTCTCTCTCTCTCTTCTCCTCTTTGCCTTCGTTCCCTCCATTCAATAACTTGACACGACTCGTGCGTTTAAAATGTAGTATGAAAGGGACACAAGAATTGTGGTTCTTTCAGGTGTCCATCTCTCACTGTCTTTCTCTCGCGTTCTCTCTTTCTCTCTCGCTCTCGTTCTCTTCCTCTCTCACTCTCTTTCTCTTTCTCTCTCGCTCTCTCTCGCTCTCCCCCCCCCCCCCTGCCCCCATGTCGCTCATTCCCTCCTGTTTTCTCTCACACACAAACCCCCACTTTCTCTTCCTCTTTCTCTCTTTTTCTCTCTCTCTCCGTGTCGTTTTTTCACCCTTGTCCCCCCCAACCTCCCCCCCCCTCACCCCATCTCTCTCTCTCTACTTCCCTCTATCTCCTTCATTCAATAGTCTGACTTCATATGTATCTTTTCAGACGTAGCTTCAATAAATACAAATGTATTATATTTTCAATCTCCCCCACTCGCTCTCTCTTTTTCTCTCTCTCTCTCTCTTTCTCTCTCTATGTCTTGTATTTCAAAAACCGATATGTTAATCATCGCACGACAGTGGTACGCTATTAAATTTAATCGATTTCAGATCATCTTAATGGATTTCACCTAATTGCAAAGATCGATAAATCGATGATCAGATTGCCATTATAAAGGGGCCTGTCAGTTTTACGACAACAGTCTCCAAATGAATTTCTTATTCAAACTACGCGTACACACACGCATCTATACACATACACACACACACACATCTATACGTATGCACACACACACAATCAACTTGAAACCAGTAAATCAAAGCACAATCCATTCGTTCTGTTATTTCTCGTTCAATTGAGAGGATTTGCAACTCCTCCATTAGTTCTGTTGGAGAAAAGTGTTTAACTAAAATACTGAAACCGCAACAAATAATTTGTAATCTGTAATCCTGCAATTCAATCAGACGGAGAGTGTGTGTCTAATGTCAGGTAGACAAAAGTTGTTTAAAATCATTTCCATCTTCTGTATTTGGAGTTCCATGTTAGACTAAGAGCTTTGCTCAATCCATTTCTATATCTCACTTGTGGGCGGTCTAGTAGGACGCTTATGGTGAAATTGTAAAACCACCAGAACATCTATTGCCATGCATTGTTGTTGTTGTTGTTGTTGTTGTTGTTGAATGTCCACAGTGAGTAACGTAACTCTTTTGCGGGCCCTGAAAATGGCGTTTGCAGTAGCTTTTCTCACATCATGAGCCTGCTGATGAAGGTGGATCGTGGTCGTTCTTGATTAAGCAATTTTTTGCTTCATCTGCGTGTCGCTCACTACTACTGGATTGACTGATGTACTGAAATAGCACGTCTTCAAGGAAGCCACAGAGCAAGGCACGCTAAGTAAATGGACAGGAAAGGAAGCATTTCCCTTTGTTGTGGCATACTACAAGAAGAGGCAGAGAAAATATACGATGATGAGGATAATGACAACGAAGATGATGATGATCAGGACGATAACGATGATGATGATGATGGTGATGAGGAGGAATACAACGATGATGATGACGACGATGATGATGATAAGGGTGATGAAAATGAGGACAACAACGCAGATGATGATGATGAGGAAGACGACGATGATGATGAGGATGATGAGGAGGAGGACAACGATAATGATGAGGACGATGATGATGATGAAAATGATGATGATGAGGAGGAGGAGGAAGACAACGATGCTGATGATGAGGAGAATGAGAACAACGATGATGAGGACGACGATGATGAGGACGCCGAGATGAGGAGGAGGAGAAGGACAACGATGAGGATGAGGAGGAGGATGACGATTATGGTGATGATGAAGAGGAGGAGGACAACGATGAAGATGATGAAGACGACGATTATGAGGAGGAGGAGGGCAACGATGATGATGATAATGATAGAGGACGATGATGATATTGATGATGATGGGGATGAGGAGGACAACGATGATGATGAGGACGACCATGATGATGACAATGATGATGATGACAATGATGATGACAATGACGTTTCTTTGCAGGCTGGTTACAGTGACTCTTCTTAAATACCTATGCGTAGTTAAGACTGTAGACTGTGGTCCTGCTTGCTGCAGTGCAGTGACAAGCTCATCAGCAAGCTCACCACTTCGGGGATTACATTGCCGATCCCCATTTCGTTGTCCAGACTGATGTGATAGACTGTTTCTTGGCTGTACGATGGAGTAAGGTAGAGTCTTAGTCAGTATGTTTGGTCTTTCCCTGAAGTGAATCTTCGTACCCCGTCAGAGTCAGATGAAACATACTAGCCAGGACTCCCACCTCACGCCCATGTCACTCTCCTTGAAACAGGCTGTACTTAAGCAGTCTGGTCAACGAGGTTGGGATCAACACTATGTGAACCAAATTACAGTGAGCATACTCAGAAACCTCCAGCTTCACCTTTTCAGTACACCTCGGGATATACAAAAATTATTGTAACCTGACACCAAAGAAACTTTCCGTTTGATTGTCTCACTTGACAGAACGTGTGGTCAGCTGAGTCCGGTTGATGTGGTATCGGAGGTTAACGTTTTGATCAATGAAACTTCCACGATGATGATGTAATTATCTACACAGATGCATCCATCATACGTGGGTTGAGGCTTATGAGCCTTCACGGCTCAAATTGGTGAGAAAACGATCAAGGAGGAGTCGGGCTTTTTGCGGTGACCACAAACAGTCTGAACATGGAAATCATGGCTGTTACAAAGGCGACGGTCTGAATTGAAGCAATGAGTGGCACACATGTGTGCATCCTTAGTGATTCAATGAGGATGATCAGGAAGGTGGAAACAGTTGCGTGTGGCGTCAGTGGTTGGAGTCGGTAGGGTGGTCAAGGTTGTAGAGAGTCGCCTTCATACTCGTTCCGGGACATGCAGGTGTCGAAAGGAACGAGAGAGCTGATAGATTGGCGAGTACAGCTATTGTGGAGGGCGGGAGATCAGTGGACCGAGCCGATATTCTAAACGCCGTTAGGGAAATTGGCTGGAAGGAAGTTTCAGAAATTGATCCAGACTCTTCGTCCTTGGCGCAACTGGTTGAATTGTGTGTGAATCAAAAGGAAGGAACACCACACGATGATCCACAGACTTCTGGTCAACCAGCACAGAACCGGGTCAGTCAGTTATCACGTGCTGGCAGACATACTTAGGATGAGATATGAGAGCGAATGGACTTGTCCCGAGTGCGATGAAGATGATTCGACGACTAACTAACTAACCAAAGAAACATCACAAGGAATGAAGAACTCAGAACTAGAAACTTCAAACAATAACAACCACGGTAGGAAATGGATGACTAAATCAAGCCAAGTCATAATCGCCTATTGACGTGGCACTTGGAGCCGAATACCGCATTATTACAACACTCAATCAATAAACGCTGACAGATCTAGTGCATACTTAATTTCAGTCTTTCGGACCCAACACAAATATACTTTTATGGCACATATAAATTGTAACTTTCAACATGAAAGCTAGATGGTAAATATATACGTATATTTTTTTTAAAGTAAAGTTAGTGGGCCCATAGTCCCATTATTGAGGAGGAAAGAATGGGACCATTGCACCGTCACGTATGTTGTAATCGACAACTACAGACGAGGCCAACTAGAACATCGTGTTGTTGTTGAATCTACAAGATGAGTAAGTTTACTCTTTTGTGCGCCCTGAAATGGGCGTTAAGTGACGGGTTGCAGGAGTTTTCCTCACATTGCGAGTATGCTGTTGAAGGTGGACCTTGGTCCGCCAGGCTGTTTTACTATGCTTGGCTTCATTTGCATGACGCTCACTACTACGATCTACATCTTTTTAGACAAACTATCTTGAAAAAATCGTTTCCGTGGAACGATACATGGAAGAAAGTTGTGATCTTTGTCAGTATCTTCATCTTCTTCAAGCAACATGCCTGTAGATGCGTGTGTGTCCTAATTTTTCCAGGAATATGCGCCGTGGCTAACACATTTCGTCTTCGGCTGACCCGGTTGAGTTGTGTATTCTGTGTTGTCTCCCATAGCCTTTCTATCTCCCGGTGGTGTCTGCAAAGCAGAAGGTTGGTTTGTTTCCCAAAACGTCCTTCCTTGTGGCTTGAGCTTATAGTGGCTCTCGCTCTCTAGGATGTACCCGTCATTGCACATATGGGGTATTAGGAAAGGGGGGGGGCAACAGTGCCACCTGTTGCTCCATCTCATGCTGGGATATATTGCCGTTTGGTCGGTGACTACTTATTCGTCCAGTTATAACTGGCTTAATCACAGTTGACACAAAATATTTGGGGGTCGTTCCACCATCCGTCACCTGTGTTCGCGCCTGGTTTGGTTCTCTCGCCCCTGCACTCCATGCTGGTCAGTATATTTCGCCAATCCCTGACGTGACGCCCTGATCAGTATGTTGTGCCTGTCCGGACTGACATCTGTAAAACATTTTTATACAGATACTACGTCTGTAAAAATACACACAGTGTTTAAGTGCGGATTTCATAAAAGAGGTCAACTGTAGTAGTAGCACTGTACTCCGGCTGGAGCGGAAAATGGACAAGAAGACGTCCCATAGATGAACTACCGTTGCATTAAGTGATACAAACCTCTCTGTACATGGTCTCAGATTTTTCAGTGGTGGAATTACAAGTTCACTTCCTCGCTGTCCGGAAACTTAATCATTTCCACGTAAACTGTCTCCGCAGACTGCTCGGGATCAGTTGGCAGGACAGGGTGCCCAACTCTGTAATCCTCAGCATGGCGAGACTCTCTGGTAGCAATACGCTGTTTACAGAGAGCCAAGACAGATGGACAGAGCATGTTGTTCGCATGTCAGATGGACAGAGCATGTTGTTCGCATGTCAGATGGACAGAGCATGTTGTTCACATGTCAGATGGACAAAGCATGTTGTTTGCATGTCAGATGGACAGAGCATGTTGTTCGCATGTCAGATGGACAGAGCATGTTGTTCGCATGTCAGATGGACAGAGCATGTTGTTCGCATGTCAGATGGACAGAGCATGTTGTTCGCATGTCAGATGGACAAAGCATGTTGTTTGCATGTCAGATGGACAGAGCATGTTGTTCGCATGTCAGATGGACAGAGCATGTTGTTCGCATGTCAGATGGACAGAGCATGTTGTTCGCATGTCAGATGGACAGAGCATGTTGTTCGCATGTCAGATGGACAGAGCATGTTGTTCGCATGTCAGATGGACAGAGCATGTTGTTCGCATGTCAGATGGACAGAGCATGTTGTTCGCATGTCAGAGGGACAGAGCATGTTGTTCGCATGTCAGATGGACAGAACATGTTGTTCGCATGTCAGATGGACAGAGCATGTTGTTCGCATGTCAGATGGACAGAGCATGTTGTTCGCATGTCAGATGGACAGAGCATATTGTTCGCATGTCAGATGGACAGAGCATGTTGTTCGCATGTCAAATGGACAGAGCATGTTATTCGCATGTCAGATGGACAGAGCATGTTGTTCGCATGTCAGATGGACAGAGCATGTTGTTCGCATGTCAGATGGACAGAGCATGTTGTTCGCATGTCAGATGGACAGAACATGTTGTTCGCATGTCAGATGGACAGAGCATGTTGTTCGCATGTCAGATGGACAGAGCATGTTGTTCGCATGTCAGATGGACAGAGCATGTTGTTCGCATGTCAGATGGACAGAGCATGTTGTTCGCATGTCAGATGGACAGAGCATGTTGTTCGCATGTCAGATGGACAGAGCATGTTGTTCGCATGTCAGATGGACAGAGCATGTTGTTCGCATGTCAGATGGACAGAGCATGTTGTTCGCATGTCAGATGGACAGAGCATGTTGTTCGCATGTCAGATGGACAGAGCATGTTCTTCGCATGTCAGATGGACAGAGCATGTTGTTCGCATGTCAGATGGACAGAGCATGTTGTTCGCATGTCAGATGGACAGAGCATGTTGTTCGCATGTCAGATGGACAGAGCATGTTGTTCGCATGTCAGATGGACAGAGCATGTTGTTCGCATGTCAGATGGACAGAGCATGTTGTTCGCATGTCAGATGGACAAAGCATGTTGTTTGCATGTCAGATGGACAGAGCATGTTGTTCGCATGTCAGATGGACAGAGCATGTTGTTCGCATGTCAGATGGACAGAGCATGTTGTTCGCATGTCAGATGGACAGAGCATGTTGTTCGCATGTCAGATGGACAGAGCATGTTGTTCGCATGTCAGATGGACAGAGCATGTTGTTCGCATGTCAGATGGACAGAGCATGTTGTTCGCATGTCAGAGGGACAGAGCATGTTGTTCGCATGTCAGATGGACAGAACATGTTGTTCGCATGTCAGATGGACAGAGCATGTTGTTCGCATGTCAGATGGACAGAGCATGTTGTTCGCATGTCAGATGGACAGAGCATATTGTTCGCATGTCAGATGGACAGAGCATGTTGTTCGCATGTCAAATGGACAGAGCATGTTATTCGCATGTCAGATGGACAGAGCATGTTGTTCGCATGTCAGATGGACAGAGCATGTTGTTCGCATGTCAGATGGACAGAGCATGTTGTTCGCATGTCAGATGGACAGAACATGTTGTTCGCATGTCAGATGGACAGAGCATGTTGTTCGCATGTCAGATGGACAGAGCATGTTGTTCGCATGTCAGATGGACAGAGCATGTTGTTCGCATGTCAGATGGACAGAGCATGTTGTTCGCATGTCAGATGGACAGAGCATGTTGTTCGCATGTCAGATGGACAGAGCATGTTGTTCGCATGTCAGATGGACAGAGCATGTTGTTCGCATGTCAGATGGACAGAGCATGTTGTTCGCATGTCAGATGGACAGAGCATGTTGTTCGCATATCAGATGGACAGAGCATGTTGTTCGCATGTCAGATGGACAGAGCATGTTGTTCGCATGTCAGATGGACAGAGCATGTTGTTCGCATGTCAGATGGACAGAGCATATTGTTCGCATGTCAGATGAACAGAGCATGTTGTTCGCATGTCAAATGGACAGAGCATGTTGTTCGCATGTCAGATGGACAGAGCATGTTGTTCGCATGTCAGATGGACAGAGCATGTTGTTCGCATGTCAGATGGACAGAGCATGTTGTTCGCATGTCAGATGGACAGAGCATGTTGTTCGCATGTCAGATGGACAGAGCATGTTGTTCGCATGTCAGATGGACAGAGCATGTTGTTCGCATGTCAGATGGACAGAGCATGTTGTTCGCATGTCAGATGGACAGAGCATGTTGTTCGCATGTCAGGTGGACAGAGCATGTTGTTCGCATGTCAGGTGGACAGAGCATGTTGTTCGCATGTCAGATGAGCGTCTCACAAAACAACTGTTGTACGGTGAGCTCAGGACAAGACAGCGCTCGCAGGTGGGGGACAAAAGAAACGATACACTCTAAAAGTTTCTTTGAATAGTTTCTCAATTGACTTTGCTGCCTGGGAGGTGCTGGCTCCAAACAGCTCAGCCTGGCGCACTGCCCTCACACGTGGTGCTTGCACCGCTTTAGCAGATAACCATTACGAGGGCGCAGGAAAAGCGAGCTGCACGAAGGAGAAGAATGCCCAATTCCAAAAGCTGTTCACGTGTGCCCTACGTACGGTAGTTTGTCACACTCAGATCGGACTGCATAGTCGCATACAGTCACATCTGAATAAACATGTCAGACGCTGCCCATCTTCGCTTGCGATGGGCAACTAACTAACATTTGGTTTGGCTAGAGTGAGTAGAGACTGGGGATTGAGTCGGATATCTTTAACGTGGGAAGTAAGCACTCTAACCACTGTGTTACCAAGACGCTCAAATATTTAATTATAGTAGTCTATGACAGTGTTTTCCAACCGCCGGTCCGTGAATAAGTTTGTGCGGTTTAACCCCTTGACTGCAAAAATTACATGAAAGTGATTTAGGCTCCTGTTAAATTGTTGATCGTATTTTCAATTACCTGTCTTTGTGAGAAAACGTTTATCGGTGATCACAACCAAATAGAGAAACTGAACGGACGTCAACGGATCGCTTCGTCTGTCGGAAACAACGCTTTAGCCATCCTTATCTAATATTCAAGCAAAGAAGCATTAACAGATTTCGCACTAACTTCATTTGAATGAAATAATATTTTCACAAAAGTTCAAGCCGTTCTGTTGTTAGCATTTTTATTTACTGCTCAGTTTATGGTTATTTTGAGTAACGAGAATTTTCAATTTATAAGATTACATTTAAAATCTAACACACAAAATACTAGGCGTGCCCAAATGAAACCGAACCTAACTGCACCAAGTGAACATACGTGCGATGCGAATGATAACGTCACTTCTGGTGTAAACAGGACATACCAACCGTCAAGTTTGCAAAATTTCATTGTCCTCCGACTCATAGTTTCCTCAGCAGACCGTTGAAAAATAATGGCGGGTGTGATAAGGAATCCTTCTAGAGTTGATCAGCGAGCCGTGATTCAGTTTCTAACAGTTGAAGGATGTCGACCGAGGTGTGTTCACTTGCCACTATGCGCAAAAAGGAACGAATCACCCTCCTCTTCGAATAGCAGCAAGTGGTTCAAACTCCATCCCGTGCGTTCTTCCTTATGGTGGTTGGTCAGCAACCCATTGTGAACACACCTTCTGATACTTCAGTTTCTTGCTAACCACCATTTGAACTGTCCCTAGCGACACAGCGAATTCCTCTGCTAGGGAACGTAAGCTCTTGCGACGGTCCACGCGAATTGCTGCATCAATTTTGGTGATGGCAATGTCTGATGCAACAATATGTGCCTGACCTAGTCTCTGTAGATCTTTCATTAACTTGCGTCCTTCTTTAAACATCGTTATCCAGTACTTCACTGTTGTCTTCAACACACTTCTGTTACCATACATTGCCTGCATTCCGCGTGACAGTCAGCTCGTCGACATCCTTCAGAGGTTAGAAACCGAATCACCACTGGCTGATCAACTCTGAATGGATTCCGTATCACACTCGGCATGTTTTCAACAGTGATGAGAAAACTATGAGTTGGGGGATAATGGAATTTTGCAAACTTGACGGTTGGTATGTGCTGTATACACCAGAAGTGACGTCATCGTGTGCATCGCATGTATGTTCACTTAATGCAGTTAGGTCTGGTTTCATTTGAACACGCCTCATACTATATAAATAATAATGTGTATTTCTGTTTGCGAGGCCCGAGAAAATGTATTCCTATTTTACACGGTTCGAGAAATGTGTTTCCTAGTTTCAGCTGTCTGCATGTGTTAACGGGTTGAGAAACACTGGTCTATGAGATATCGACATCGTCTGCTGTTTAAAACACTCTGTTATCACATCAAAGGTACCGTTTTCAACTCCCGTAAACATCATCAAACGACCCCAATGTTGTTCTTGTTGTTGAATGTCCACAATGAGTAGGATAGGTTACTCTTGATTGTGCCCTGAAAAGGACGTCAAGTTGTAGGTTGTCGTAGCTTTCCTCACATCCCGAGCGTGCTGATGAAGGTGGGCCGGGATCCTCCAGAAGTTTATGCTATGTTTGGCTTCATCTGCGTGTCGCTCACTACTACGGGGAGCACTTCGATCACTCACCCCGTTAGTCATGCTGCATGAATACAGCCCGTTTCCAGGAATGGCTATGTGAGGGTCTTGACCAGTGTATTTTGCCGGACCCTGACTGACATGGCTGATCAGTATGTTTTGCCTGACCAGACGTTAGTCTTCATTCCCACCCCGCTGTAAATGGGTACCCCACATATCGTCAGGGAAGGGAACTGCCGCCCCATTAGTGTAGACTCTAACACTTTGTTCCTGACCAGCGGTAAGTCTACTGAAGGACACGTTTCACTTTTTCTTTATCAAACATCAGCCACGATTTACTAGCTGTCACTTCAACTGAAGCGCCGTTTCCGCAGCGTTGGTTTGCTGCAATGGATGTTCTTTGGTTCTCTCATCCAGAGATATTGTTCCAAATGATGTCACAGCCGGGAGTGGTTAGCAGACACTGCCGGCAGGGATGAAGTGCTAGAGACTTGAATGTAATTTGTTCTAGCTTTTTCTGAGATAAGTGACCAATTCCTTTCTTCACTGTCTTGTTTTTCCTAACTGTAAGTTAGGTTTCCATTTACAGAAAAGTAAATTTAAGCTCATGAAGACACAAGGATTGAACCTGGACACTTTGCCAAAAGGCATAAACACTCTTACTT
The DNA here is from genome assembly GCA_036924085.1 of Ariolimax columbianus. Lineage (NCBI taxonomy): Eukaryota > Metazoa > Mollusca > Gastropoda > Stylommatophora > Arionidae > Ariolimax > Ariolimax columbianus. The sequence goes on along the minus strand of JAVGWX010000011.1, from coordinate 48,582,717 downwards.
CTCTGCAAATCACACGCTCTATATATCACCTAGCATATTAGAGACCAAAAAATGGGTCTGAGGGTACACAGGGAAACAAAATATTATGAAAATAATATCACCTAACGACAATTAGAATTGTACTGAGAGACACGGTATTACAAGAGGTAGATTCATTCATATAACTTAGTAACAATATAGCCAAGATCGGAGGTGATGATAGAGATACCAAAGGTAAGAGGGACTTTTGTTGCTTACAGGATTTGTGGAAATCAAAAGAAATTAAGCCTACCACAAATATTTAACTCCAATGTCAAGTCCGTTTTATTGTATGGTTCTGTGATGTGAGGAACAAAGAAAAGTACAACTAAAAAGGTCCATGCTTTTATTAATGAATTATTGCTCGAAATTGAGGGAATGAAATGGCATGATAAAGACACTAATATAGAACTGTTGGAAAGATCTGGACAGATGCTTGTGAGACTAGACATAAAAAGGTGTTGCCGATGGATAGGACACATATTCCGGAAATTAGCTGATAGAATTACAAGGCAGCCACTGTTCTGAAATCCTCAAGGTAAAAGAAGAAAGGAAGTCGAGACAAGCCTAAATACGGCAAGAAAGTCATGAAGGAAAGTGGAAATGATGGTGTCTGACAGGAAGACTTGGTTGAGTATATGTTGAGGTCCTATGCTCCGCAGGAACTTGAAGGGTTTCCATTGATTGATTGACTGGTTGGTATTGAAAAAACAATGATAACACATCATACAAATTATTACACTTAAAATGGGGACGGCTTGGGCTAGTGGTTAAGTGACACGGCTCACAATCCGAAGGTGCTGGGATTTGATCCCTATCACAGCACCGGCCCTTACCTAGGGGAAGCAAACCCTTAGAAAATGCAGGAAGAAGCAGACCCTTACATAAAATGCATGCTGAAGTTGGATGCACTGGGCCGACAGGCGCAACATAAAAACCACAGTGCAACGTATACAGCCTTGTGGATTAAAGAAATAAGGCGAACACAAAAACAAAAACAAAATATTGCACTTAAACAGTGACAATCATCCACATTTATCAAAACAAACAGGTTTTTTGTACATGCTAACAATTGAACAGTTTATTCACAAAACATCATCAACATGCACATATTGTGAGAAGAACTGAACTGCTGAGTACACTTCCAACAGTCAAAACAATCCTCAAAATAAATAAAACTTGAAAATACAAAAATAGGGCAGATTTAGTTCATACGAAGGTTAAACATTTGAGTCACAAAATATCATTATTATGCAAATAGTGTGAACAGAATTACAGTGAAAATCATTTTCAGAAGAAATAAGATTTCAATACACAAAAATTTTGCTGATTTTTTTTATACAAAAGTTGAACACAGTTCACACAAAATTTTTTCTCTTCAAATATTGTGAGAAGTACTGCTAAATGCGCTTTGAACAGTGAAAATCATTTTCAGGAGTTATGAGACTTCACAATATCATAATTGGACCAATATTGGTTGGACAGTAATAACAAATACTTCGATCATCCTCATCCCTCCTGTATGCGTGCTTCTCCTTCTGATTTTATTTTCGAATTAGATCCTCAGTCAAGATCAATTAGTGGACAGCATGTCTGATGACATCTTTAAGTGTAGCAACAAACTCACTTCCTTTCATTGGTCTGCGTCTATCCTTTGTGCAATGCTCCAGCTCTGCTTCATGACTTTTAAATTCTGCTTATACGTGTCTTCACTAGGTTGTCCTTTGCCTCCATCTGGGTTCAGTAGCATGACAGCTCTGTTGATAGCATTAGGTTCTCTTCTTGTGGCTTGACCAATACTCTGTCGAAGTTGCTGTAAACAAGAAGACAGTTGTCAGTGACTTATAGCTGGTTGCTTGCAACAAGATCTGCAAACCAAAGATGACCATCTATTCCACTTTAAAGTGGCTACCCTGGATACAGTCCAGTCAAAAGAATAGAGATCGATAAGGGAAGGCAAACCAAGTGCCAAAATGTGCCTTGTAAAACTGGATGTATCAGGTCAAACGGCGCAAATATTGCAGCCTCACTATAAACTAGGACTCAAAATAACAAAGCAGTCTTTTCGAGATACCTTCAGAATACCTTCTTCTTTTCATTCATCTTCAGAATTCAACGACTCTAACAAATTACTGACATACGCTAGTGGTTAAGTGACACGGCTCACAATCCAAAAGTGCTGGGTTCGTTCCCCATCACAGCACCGGCTGTTACCCCGGGGAAGCAAACCCTTAGAAAATGCAGGAGGAAGCAAACCCTTACATAAAATGCATGCTGAAGTGGGATTAGTAGGTCGACAGAAGCAAAATACACAGTGCAACACACACAGCCTTGGGGAATAGAGAAATTAGGAATATGAAATTCAATTTTTTTTAATTTTGTGAAAACAGATTTGGTCATCTCTATTCTCTTCCTGGTTACCATTGCATATCTTAAATTCTCCGTTATTATATTTTCAAAATAGGAGAAGATCTTAACATGCATTGATATTTTAACATTTAATTTCCATCATATGACAGGTTTCTACTCTAGTGTTTCTAAAGAAGCAGAAATGAGACAAGATAAACAAGAAGGTACAAGCAATGGAACGAATTCTGAAAAAGAAAGAATATTTCACTACTAGAACACATTAGACAACATTATTTAACCTTATTTAATGGAACATAAAGATAAGAATAACACAATAATTATCTTGTATTTATCATATACCGACAGTGATAATAAAATACACATCTTAAAATAAAGTGGTAGAATGGTTGAAATCTTTGCCTCTCACTAAAAAACAAACATGGTACAAAATCCAGCAGTACCACACTACACTTGTATATATTACTTAGCATTGTGTATTCGTTATACAAGTTTATTCAGTTAGTGATGCAAAGGTGAGATCATTTGTTTTTTAACTTTATCATTGCCTGGGAGGACACTACAGTAATGAGGTAAGGCACTCGCCTCTCAAATAACAAACAAAAGCACGAAACGGCAGACATTCGACACATGCAATTTTCAAACAGCCCTTGGCCTCAAGGGAAGTGAGATTAATCATCTTGTCCTTTTGGAGACAGATGGCAAACTCAGATTTCCAATGTACATGCTGTGCATGTAAAAGGCCCTTAAGAGTTAAAATTGAAAAGAGTAGTCTTTCAGCTGCTGTCGAGGCCAAAATTTTTGAAAAATAATTTCATACACAATACGCTACTCACCATCCCCCATGTCTAGTACGCTACAGGAAGTAAAATTGCAAAAAAGAACCTACTATGGATAGCCTTCAGCTACCTGGCAGCAGACACACACTTGCATGTTTGAATAACAGGATTACAAGTTTCATAGCAATAATTATCATGTGTCAAGCAAAATTGCTTCACTTCTTCAATCAACAGAAAGGATAGGTTAGACTAAAACAAGTTTTTCAAAATACAACTGCCTACTAGAACAAGAGGGCGCAGCTACAAATTAATTAAAGAAAGGTCCAGATAAGATATTAGAAAATATTTTTTTTTTTAGAGAGTGGTGAATGCTTGCAATGCACTGCCAAAGGAAATAGTGGAGGCAGGGTCAATTAATACATTCAAGAATAGATTGGATGCGCATAGTTTTTAGATCAAGGAAATGTAAAAGAAACTGGTTGTATACAGTTCTCTGCAGAGTTTTCCAAACCAGTATAAAGACGTTAAGTTAAGCTAAGTTCACTCCAAGTAAAACATAGCGCTACTACTACAGATGATCCATTTACAGTAATCCTGTATTCAAGCAATTTTCAGAGGGGGTTTCAAAAGCAACGCTTTTAAATAATGAGTCAACCTTTATTAGGTTCTTTCACAGCACTTTTGGAAGGTTTTATTGGACCTGTTATTTTTAACCAGGGTAAGGTAGAGGTAAAGGTAGTCCCATAGTCGCTTTTATGTTGCTGTTTCTTCCCAAAAAAAATTGAAAATGTACAAGCGTGTTCTAAATGTGCTCAACCCCCCCCCCCCCCCCCCCCCTTTTTGAATGCTAAAAGTGAAGATGCCAGAGTACAAATGCTGAATCTTCCATGGCAGATTTTGGCTTTGAAATTTACAGCCGAATCGACTGGAAAAAGTTATACCATGAAAAAAATCCACAACATGTTCGATCTGTCAAACTGAACAAGAAGTATTCAAACACAGTTGGAAACAGAGCATACTAGCTACACAAAAAAATGACGCTTATTACCAGGTGAACAGAAGAAGGACCCAGTGGTCTCAAGATAAGGTGTTTGCATCGGGTGCTGGAGGTCACGGGTTCAAATCACAGTAGAAATCAGGATTTTTTCACGTGGATCAACCAGTAAAAATTTCCTCTGATCTCTGAGTAGTGAGATCAGACACCCGTGTGCAGTGGTGCGCATGTTAAAAATCCCTTGACAGTTGGAAATTGAAAAGAGTAGGCTTAACGGCCACAATTCAAGTTGAGAATCCACTCAAATTATTCTAGGGATTCTCACCCCACAGAGATTATGTCGCAAAAAGGGGACTGTGTGGCTATAACATCAGGTCTTCGTTATGTGGTTAGCGGAGTGACATAGATGGCACCTGACAGGCTGCGGGTCTACCTTGCTCTAATTTTGGCTTCCACCCCCACCAGTCCAAAAAATAGGTGATCATATATTTCAGGGGCTACCTAATGGTTAGTAACAGATACTGAGATTGACCTAGTTAGTCATCAGTGAATTTTTGTCTGCCAAAAAAATTATGAAATAAAGGAGGTCACACCTTCCCACGGCGTCTAACTGCACAAATTGACTGAAGATAGATAGAACAGAAAAGAGCAGGTGGTGATCTTCAGACTCTGCACAGGCCATAACAGACTGAGATACCATCTATTCAATAAACTGAAGATAGGTGCTACTAAAGAATGCACCAGTAGTGATAACTGCTACTAAAGGATGCACCAGTAGTACTGGGAAAATGACCCCTGAACATCTGCTGCAAAATTGTCCAATAAACAAGGACCAGAGAATGTGCATGTGGCTATCACCGGAACCAGCACAAGACAAGCTCTTTGGCAATGTCAACAGCCTCAGGATGACCGCTGCTTTCTTTGAACAAGAGTTGACGCCTGACAGCGTACGAAGAAGAAGAAACATGGTGTGCTGGGATTGTAGGCAAGCTCACAACCCCAAGATCACAGAATCTCCTTCCCTAACAGTGAGCCAGGTACCCATTTAGAGCTGGGTCAACTGAAGAGTATCGGTAACAGTACTGTAGTTGAACCCCATAATTTTGCCATGGAAAACCAGTGTTCTACCCCTATGTTAATCTGATGCTCTGATTGACCTAGGTACCACTAGGTTAATCTTCTTCTTCTTCTTCATCGTACACAGTCAGACAGTTACAATTATTTTTTCGAAAAAAGCGGCGGTCATCCTGAGGCTGTCGACACTGCCATAGAGCTTGTCTTGTGGTTCCACTGGTGATGGCCACATCTGCTCTCTCTGATCCTCATATGTTCTGCAGCAGATGCTCAGCGGTCATTTTCCCGGTACCACACAGGCATTCGTCGGTACCATCTATCTTCCATTTGTTGAATAGGTGGTACCTCAGTCTATTGTGGCCAGTGCGAAGTCTGAAGACAACGACCTGCTCTCTTCTGTTCAACTGGTAATAGGCATCATTTTTGGAGTAGGTTAATCAAGCCTGGTGGCTCTACTTATTAATCCCTTTCATGACCATCTGTAAGACTTTTCTCACTAGCAGGCAGAGCTATAATATTCTTAATTAATATGTTGCTCTTCAGTTTTCCGGAAGCACATTTCTCTTTGTTTTGTATGTTCTATTTGTCAAGTACGTTCTGAGAGGGCTTTTTCAGTGACAGGAATAGGATTGTTGCCACTATGAGATCATGTCATAAGAGACCAATTACTCATCTACAGGAGACATTTCTCCAACTCATAGCTTTGCACATCACGCAGGCCAGGCGGTAAGAGTAATCAGGGTCAGGTGAAACATACTGATCAAGACTCCCACCTCACTATATATTCATGCTCCTGGAAAAATTATGTGTCCCAGTAGTCTGACCATACAGGTGGGGATTGTCACTGTACTCCCCCATAGTGCTGCGCTTACTGAGAAACCCAGAGGACCCAAGTTCATCTTCACAAGTACGTCTCTGGATGTAAGAAGAGTCACAGTAACCTATTACAAAAGAAACGTCGTTAAGAGTTAACACAACTTGACACAAGTAGCCTCCAACAACAACCACTTCCACATAATGTCGAGTTGCGTGTGCAGCACACTTCTGGGCCTGAAAGAAAGTTCTCCCATATTTCTCAACATAGTTTCCACTAACATTGATATACTTATTCCATAACTATATCATTGCACTAAATCCTGCAGCATAGAAGTCTTTAGTCTGCTGTCTCAAATCTGCACTTCACGTTCAACCTCATTGTCGTTCTTGAAACATCTCCAGCCAAGATGGGTTTTAGTGCATCAAACAGGTGAAAATTACTTGGGACAAAGTCGGAGCTATTAAGATGTGTGTTAAAGAAGTTGCCATCCTAGTTCATCAATTCACAGCCGTCCATCACAAGCGATGATGACAACAGCAATCAGATATGCTGTGTTGCACTTCACCGGTGAGTCCGGAGGTGACTGTATAATACAATTCTGACACGGAAACCTCTTCCATATATGTAGCATTTAAGATCATAATTGGACATGAGCGTTTCAGTTGTTTTGTCTACTCTGATCACAAACAACTGCTGCCTTGCAGATAGGCTGGGGACAGCCAAAGGCTAAGGAGGGCATCCCTACAGAAACGCCTGTTGAAATCGGATGCACTGGGCCACAGGCTTAACGATACAGTGCAACGTATATCGCTGTAACAGCGTACGAAGAAGAAGAAGTTGTTTTGTCTTTTCGCAATGTGCGTTTTTTTTTTTTGTGTGCCCGGGGTTTCTCAGCAATGGAGGTGCCTCTGATGGTGGTTCCATGCCATGCTTTGCAGTCCTGTACGAGGCATTCCCATGAGTTTGCATCGATGTTGAAGTGTGTCAGAGATACTTTGAGGGAGTCTTTAAAGCGCATCTTTTTGCCACCAACCAGACGCAGGTCCTCTTTCAACTCACCATATAGATGCGGTTGTCTAGCATGCACACGACATGACCATCCCTCCTAATCTGGATCTTCTGCAACGGCATGTAGTCTGACATTATCTACGGTTCTCTAGCCATGAGGCCTAAATGTTTTTTTCTAATTGCACATGACAAACACTTTTCGCCATTAACAGCAAGCATTTCCTTATGAATATTCTTTACAGAAAGTCCTTTTGCCCCCTGCCCCCACCCCCTCCACCAAAACAACGTACAACAGAACATTGTTCTTTGATTGTACACTCCTTTGTATGAGCACAAACGCCATTTTGTATCTGAGCCACGCATGTGATATCTAGCATCTGCTACATTAAGTAATGGCAAAGATGGATGTTGCTGTTATCAAATGACACCCTTTGGAGCTACCAAGTACAATTTACAGCTATCCCATATCAGTTTGTGATCTACTTACTGATTTACCCTTGTATTTTGAAAATATTTTAAAGTACATTTAAAAATTCTTTGATGACAAAATTCTTTGTGAAATATGTGGATTTTTGTCAAAGAATGTTTAATATATTTTGGAAATATCCTACATCATAATTTATTGGTTCCCCACTCCCATGGCATCAAGAATTCCTGATTTTAACCTGGATTTGCAAAACCAAAGGCTGTTCATAAAGAAACCACTGTATGTAATGCTACATAGGCTGACCTTCATTTGCAGTTATTTCTAGACTGTCATGCTCCAGTTGAGTCAGCTGTAAATCGGTACCTGATTTGTGGTTAAGGAAGAAAAAGACAGCAAAAAAGGGAACTAGCCATTCCACCTCAGTCAAGCTGTGGCTTGGTATACTGAAATCTCTAACACTTCATTCCTGACCAGCGATTAAGTCAGCTCAAGGAGACCATTTATCTTTTCATATATAGATTATTTATATATATATATTAATATATATATATATATATATATATATATATATATATATATATATATATATATATATATATATAGGGGACGGCACGCTCGCAATCCGAAGGTGCTGGGTTCAATCTCCACCACAGCACCGGCCGTTACCCGGGGAAGCAAACCCTTAGAAAATGCAGGAGGAAGCAGACACTTACATAAAATGCATGCTGAAGTCGGATGCACTGGGCCGTAGGCGCAAAATAAAAAGCACAGTGCAATGCGCACCACCTTGTAAAAAGTAAAGTAAAGTATCCCATAGCAGTACTGCTGTAGCGGTGCGAGGTGTTAGCGATCTCACATTTCAAAGGCTCGGCTATATGAGGGCGGTAGCCATCTTCTCTCCCTCGCCGCTTTTACTTCCCAGACTGAACTGGTACCCATTTAAGGCTGGGTCGACCCGGGAGCCATTGCGGTCTGAAAAAAACATTACCCTTGGGGATTAGAGAAATAAGGCGAACGTAAAAAAAAATTTAAATATATATATATATACACACACACATATATAATATATACGAGGTAGCTTCAAAAAGTTCCCGGAATTAGTGGATTGTATAAAAATAAGTTACAATAGAATTATCTGCACTACATTTCCTTCAAAATAGTTCCCTACGGCAACTACACACTTTTGCCAATGTGTATACAGCTGCTGGAAACATTTTTGGAACCCATTCTTTGACACCTCTCTCAGCTGTCCTGTCGTATTGGTGATAACATCCTCAGTATCCTTGAATCGCTGTCCTTTCAGTGCTGAGTTCAGTCAAGAGAACAAGAAAAAATCGGCCGGTGTCAGGTCGGGAGAACATGGAGGATGTTCTAAGGTGATCACATTGTACTTTGCGAGGTACTGCTTCACCAGTAGGGATCGATGTGCCGACGTATTGTCATGCAGCATAATCCAACTATTTGTTCTCCATTTTTTCTGGTCATTTTCTTCTGATTGCATCTCTTAGACAATGAAGGATATCAACTTACATTTTCTTGTTAACCGTTCGGCCTTCAGGAATGAAATAATGGTAGACATTACCCCATAAAAAAAAAGGAAAAAAGATCTCGTCGCGCAATGCGGTGTATAGGAAATATTGGTGTTGGGCCCATTTTATTTTGTAACCTACGGAACTGAACCGGTACCCATTTAAGGATGCCATTGCGGTCTGAAAAAACATTTCCGCTTCAACTGGGGAATGAACGCAGGACCGCTCAGATGCAAAACCAGAGCGCTAACCACTGCGCTACGTGGCTCGCTTGGGAATAAAAAAAAACTTCCAACATAACTTTTCCTTTGCTCTTGTCCAAACAAAATTCCTGTGTCCTGGGAGATGTGGGAGATTTCAATTCAGAGTACTGACATTTTGTTTGAGGATCATACAAAAAACATCAGGTCTCATCCCCTGTGATTATGCTGTTGAGAAAATTGTTATCTTGATCAGCCATTGTTATTAGCTCTCCTGCCAGGGTCAATCTTGTTTCTTTATGTTCAGCAGATAACATTTTGGGAACCAGGTGTTGACAAACAAGGTGCATGTGCAGTTCATTGTTGAGAAGACTGTGACAACTTCCAACTGATATTCCAACTTCTGAGGTTATTTTCACGACACTAAGTCTTCTGTCAGCACACATGTTTCGAACACGCTCAATGTCTTTACTGTTGATCGAGGTTGACGGTCGTCCACTACGTGCATCATCATTGACATTAACACAACCTTCACGGAAACATTTGTGCCACTCAAATACTTGTGATTGCTTCATTGCGGTATCCCCATATGTTTTATTAAGCAATGTTTGTGTCTCTGAGGGTGACTTTTCAAGCAAAACACAGAATTTGACATGTGTACATTGCTCCATCAAAAACATTTTTAACTCTGACGATGTAACGAGCACAACACACAAACAAAATTCTGTAACTTCTGTTCAAGAGTATATGTGAAGGTCACGTCTGTCATGTCATTTCGTCAATGTCACTACCAACTTATAAATATATATTCTCCATAATATGATCTTTCATTCAAACACGAGTCAACTATTCCTGAAAATTTTTGAAGCTACCACGTATATATATATATTATTTACATATAATATCCAATGCAGTACTAAGAAAAACATAAAACTTGAAGTGCTTTATCAAGTTCCATGATGGACTGACTAAGTGTTTATAATGTTTATATTCTAATTCATGCTACAAATCAAAGGAACAATTTTTTAAGATTCAATATTATTTAATTATGTCTAAAATGTTCTTGATTTATATATTGCAAAAACATAGTTACAGAATTTGGAACGATAGTTCCTCAATTTTCTTCTCTATATACACAAAAGAGATGCCATGTTCTTTCAATCCCAGAGAAAATTAACTATGCATCCTTTGTTCCTGTATCTTTTATGTAGTAGTTCCTAGAACTGTAGGTTCCTCAAAACTCAGCAGGCTTTTGGCCTAAGTGAATGGCAGGTGTGCAATGTCAAGAGTGTAAGAGTCTTCTACTCTAGAGGGGTTAGACCGCATTGTTAGTCATCTCTTATGACATGGTCTCAGTGTGGCAGTGGTCATTTTCTAGTCTCCCAGAAAGAACCCGCTTTGAAACCACATAAGGGACCAGACTGTTCATTCATTGTGAGATGCTCCAACATGTCTATAAAAACAAAGGCAAGCTTGAGTGTCAAGTGCAGCATACTGACCAATACCATCACACAGCGTCCACGCAATATCCCAGGAAACTGGATGTGCTACAGCAGTTTGATTAGTGTAGTGGTAAAAGCTCTAGCTTTTTACAAGAAAGATGCCAGGTTCAACTCCCATTTCAAGTATGCCCCAGTTAACCCAGCTATAAATGGGTACTTTTAATGATGTGAGTAACAGAAAAACAACAAGGTAGGGAATGGTTGTGAGCTAGTACAACAGTGTCTGCCATGGGACTACCTTCAAACAGTTTAACCAATGAAGTGGCGATCAATTCTGTGATCCCTGTAGTGGTGAACCTGCTGAGAAGCTTTTCAATGCAGTAGAGTGTGTAAGACCCAGGCCCACATTGTTTAGTATACCCCCAGAATGTAAGAAGAGTCACTATAACCTGCTGCCAAATAAAATTCTTCCAAGTGTGAAGAATTCTGTACTTGTGGCTTTGAAAACAACATGTCTATATTAAAATATTGTCTGAATTCTAACGGGGCTTCTCAAGAGTTGGGCTACAGTATTAGCTCCCATACTGTCATAAAAAATGAGCTGGTTAGGGGTATTAGCCCTAGATGGTGATCAGCACTGTAATCCCTATAGTAGTGAGTTTACTGAGAAGCATCAATTTGCACTACAGCAGGAGGACCCGTACATCTTCTCAAGTATGACTTAGGATGTAAGAAGAGCCACTGTAGCCCGCTACCAAAGAAATATCATCAATAGTACCTCAGCACAAGTAGTTTTAAATAAAAGCTTATTGTAAAAAGTGCCTAAAGAGGTAGGTTGTGTAAAGATAGCAACAGCCAACCTCAGCATACAAATATAAATTGCTACAGACATGACCACAATAATGTTGTGACATTAATACTAGTCACATTCATTTGACCAGAGTATCTTCTTCTTCTTCTTCTGCGTACACAGTCAGACAGTAACCATTATTTTTTCGAAAAAAGCGGCGGTCATCCTGAGACTCTCGCCACTACCATAGAGCTTGTCTTGCAGTTCCACTGGCAATGGCCACATCTGCTCTCTCTGATCCTCGTATGTCGGGCAGTTCTGCAGCAGATGTTCAGTGGTCATTTTACCAGTACCGCACGGGCATTCGTCGGTACACCCTATCTTCAATTTGTTGAAGAGGTGGTACCTCAGTCTGTTGTGGCCAGTGCGAAGTCTGAAGACAACGACCTGCTCTCTTCGGTTCAACTGGTAATAGGCATCGTTTTTGGTGTAACCAGTATGTTCGGTTTCCCATTTGGACATGTACCTGGCTTTGATAAGCCGTTTTGACTCTTCGTACGTCATACTGGTATCTATTTGTGGTAGCCTTGCACCTTCTTTTGCCAGTCGACCAGAGTATCTAAAGTCCTGACTTCTCTTGGTTATATAGTACATATTGTATATTTAGTTTCATGTTTAACACATTACACCCTAGCATCTCTCGTCTCATCTAATCATCCTCATCAGTCCCGTAACCTGGAAGGTCATTGTGGCACCAATACTGCAGTTTGTTGGGCCAGTTCCCGCCACTGCAGTCAGTTTTGTGCACAAGGATATTTGTTTTAGCTATGGACCTTCCCGTCCACTCTTTGATGTTGTCTGCCCACTTCTTTTTCTGTCTCTCTCTCTCTCTCTCTTACGCTTCCCAGATATAGTACCTTGCAGGACCGTCTTGGCCAACTCACGCGATCTTGAAACATGTCCATACCATGTAAGCTTGCGTGTTTTTAACATAGGCAATAGGTCTTTATATTGGCAGACTTCTGTCTTTACGGTATCCCAAACTGCCTTATTCATGAAGCTGGTCTAGATACGTCTTATCTCATCTGTCCCATAAACTAGGTGGTCATAGGGGCATCACATCTCAGTACACCATGCCTGTCCATCACCATCATACTCTATCCATTGCGAGCGATGCGGTATCAATCAATGTCATGCCTATCCACCTGCGAATATCATCTGTCCAGCGCACCTTAGGGCAACCTCCCCTCTTGCCAGGAACTGCGCCTCTGAGTATCACATTGAGCAAACCAATAGAAACATGGCCATACCAGCTGTTTTCATGATTTGACAATAGAAAGGAGGTCCGAATCAGTCTGATAGACTGTCGGACAGAATCGCGTACACCGATATTCGTGATGTGATCTCTAAATGATATTGCACGTATCTTTCTGAAGCACCACATCTCCATGACCTGAATATCCCATTCCAATGAACATCCTAACATGTCCAATATATAACCATCATCATCATCATGTCCTTTATAGACCGTCACTCCCATCACAGCCCTCTTTAAGAAACTCGTTCCCTAGTCAAATCTCCAGCCTCCGCCAAAAGTATATATAACCATAACTATTATTTTCTTCAATGCAATTTTTTATTTGCATATTATACTGAAATTGCATTTCAATCTCATTTGTAAACACATAGTATATGAATGAGTGGGAGAAAGTATCTTGCTATCTTATGGATATATATTTCTTGTTTCGAGTTCACAGGATTACGGTGTAATGGGTTAATAATATGAATGAGAGTTATGAATGACAAATGGATTTCAGTGACATCAGTGCCATTATATTATTGTGCAATATGAAACATTTCTTCTTCTTCTTTGCGTTCAGGATCTTTTCAGTTTCAGTTCAGTTCATCCCGCAACCCATCAGGTCGTTGGGGCACACATGAAGATACTCCCAAAATTCCACGCCACCCCTCTCTGTCTGTCGCCGCCTGTCGTATCTCACCGGGACAAAGGCCTGATCACTCAGTGATGTTGTCCACCCATCTCTTCCTTGGACGTCCTCGCCCTCTCTATCCCGGTACGGTACCAAACAGTATCGAGTTGGTAATTCCGTTGGACCTCACGACGTGCCCGCACCAGGCCATCTTTCGTCTTTTGATAGCTGTGAACAGATCTTCAAAAGGACCAATAGCGTCTTCAACTCTCTGATGGATTTCTACGTTCGTGACACGATGTTTATATGTAACATTTAGGAGTTTTCAATATCACCTCATTTCCATTGCATGTACTCTGCCCTGGATATCTGCTGTTATGGTCCAGGTCTCGCAGGCATACAGAAATATTGAAAGCACCAGAGAGAGCATTAGTCTAACTTTTATGCCAAGGGCGAGCCGCTTGTCTTGCCATATAGGTTTCAGCCGAGTCAGCGCCGCTGTTGTTTGTGCTATTCTTGCAAATTACCTCTGGCTTCGATCCCTCTTCACTGATCAATGATCCCAGATATTTGAAACGTTTTACCACCTCAAGTTCCTGCCCATTTGCCTCTATTACAGATTTAAACCCTGCTATGTTATTGGTCATGAGCTTTGTTTTATCTGCATTTATTTCCATACCAAAACTCAGGGCCGCTCTATCCAAGCTACCAATCAACTCCTTGAGTTCCCATTGGCAGGCACAGAAAGGGAGCAGGATCTTTTGGTAATGCTATATCTGCAGGCCAGTCGCCATGATGAAGTCTGTAGTCTTCACCAGGTCGGAGCGGCTGCCCCATAGCTTTTGTCTCAGCTCCGCACCCTCTGGCCAGATCTGGCATCTCATTTCCCTATAGATTGGGTATTCTTGTAGAATATGCTCAGGGTTCTGGCATCCTGTTCCACATGGGCACTCATCGGTGTGTGAGATTTTCAGTCGGTTTAGATGTTCTAGTAATCTGCAGTTTCCAGTTCTCAGGCGAAATAAGATAGTTTGTTGATTTCTTTTGAGATAGTGAATTGGGTCTGGTGTACTGCTTAAAACATTTATAAACTTTTAGTAAACCCTTTCTCTTGTCTGGATCTTGATCTCTGGGACCCATACTAAGGAGGAAAGAATAGGCCCACATCACTTACTAAGCATATGGTCAAATGCAAAGAAGAAAGGTTGTGAATGTGGTTAGCAACCTCATGAGGTAACTACCATTGCAAGAAAACATATTGTTTGCTTTGGTGAAGGCTTCATACAAGAAGACCAGCTGCAGTCTTCATTCCATGCTCCTGTTGGAGCATAGAAGGCTGGATGCTGATGATGCAAAACTCTTTAGTCAGATGCTTGTAAGTACAGCCTGAAATACATGCAGAATGGTAAAGAAACATTTCCAAAAAATGGAAATATATCCCAGAAAGAGGAACAGCATTTAGGTCATTTGGAGTGCTTGTTTCTTATAGAAAAAGTATCAGGTTCAATCCCTGCTATCAAACTCACTTCAGTTGACCTGTAAAGTGTAAAAAGGCCCCTAGCTTACTGTTAGAGAAGAAAAGGTAGCAAATAAGGGAGCTGACCACCCCACTTCACAAAATAGCTGAGACCTAGTACAAGGAAGTCTGTAACACTAACACTCAACCCTTAACAGCAGTGTAGGCTATGGAACTAACTTGACCATTTATATGGATTATATAAGCAGCAACGTACACATTAACGTTTTTCTAAAATATAGCTTTTCTGAACATAGGCATCTTGAATATTAGTTCTTCCTGCAAGGAGGGCAACTTGGTGTGCAATGGGGATGTCCTTTATCGCTGCTTTTTTTTTTGCTGGCTATTGACTGGATTATGAAGACAACAACATCAATGAAGATAGCTGGAATTCAATTGAATCTAACTAAACAACTTAATAATCTGGACTTTGTCCATGTCGTGGTTCTTCTGTACCGTAACCATAGTCAGATGTAAAATAAAATAAGTATATTTGATAAGTAATTGCAGAAAATACACAAAGAAAAAAAGAAAAATGATGATGATAAATGCACCCAATGACAATCAGATTGTATTGGGAGACACATTCCTACAAGATGCGGAGTCATTATCTTGGTAGCAGTATATACAAGGTAGGATGTACAAACACAAAGGTGAGAGAAGCTTTTATTGCATTAAGGAACTTATGGAAATGAAAAGATATTAAATCCAACACAAAAATAAAAATCTTCAATGTAAAGTCCATGGAGAACAACAAAATCAACAACCAAAAATGTACAGATTTGTATAAAGAGGGCTTGAAATGATGATAAGATCACCAAAATGAAACTGTTTGAAAAAACCAGATAGATATCAGTGAAACAGAAGGTGAAGATAAGATGCTGGTTTTGGATTGAATGTACATTAAGGAAACTAGCTGATAGGATTACAAGGTGGTCTTTATTTTGGAATCTGAAGAGCACGTGGCCGAATGCTTTCGAGGCCTGCCTGCAGACAAGGAGGGCAGCGGTTGAAATCCCCGGTATGGTATATGTTGTTTTTCTGTTGGGGGTGAAATAAACAAAAATAGCCAGCACACGACGTGGCGACAGCAGTGGCAAAGTGGTCTGTAGTCCTCAGCCTTCAAAACCCCTCGACTACCCCAGCAATGGGAAAAATATCATATGACAGTAAGGGCAGAATAGGTAGTGGCACACCAAAACACACGTGGTGAAGACATCTCAAGGCAAACAGAAAAGAAACAGGAAAGATGTGGACAGACCTGAAATGGATGGTTTAGGATAGGAGAACTTGGTGTGTAATTGTTGAAGACCTGTGCTCCAGAGGCAGCTGAAAGGTTTTCACTGAAGGAGAAGGGCAATTGTGGAAACTCATGAAAACAGTGAATGCTGACAAAGTGGTCCTCATCGATTATGAAGGACAAACAACAAAAGTACAATCCTGGTACAATGAAATCTCTAATACCTCAGATCAAACCACTTTAGACAAAAGCTGATCCTACTACAATTAAATCTCTAATACCTCAGATCATACAACCTTAGACAAAGGCTAATCCTGGTACAATGAAATCTCTAATACCTCAGATCATACAACCTTAGACAAAGGCTAATCCTGGTACAATGAAATCTTTAATACCTCAGATCAAACCACTTTAGACAAAGGCTGATCCTACTACAATTAAATCTCTAATACCTCAGATCATACAACCTTAGACAAAGGCTAATCCTGGTACAATGAAATCTTTAATACTTCATTACTGATGACAGATGTCTACCATTACACAAACCTTTATCTGTTTTTTTTTAGCTTTATTTCTGCCAAAAGCATTAAAACCTCTACTTTAAGATTCTTAATTTCAAACAGAACTTACGTGAACATTATCATCAATTATTGGTTCAAAACAAAAAAATATAACCTAGACTACACACTGTGGTGATTGCAGGGGCAAGCTGCCTTTATTCCGTAGCACTACAAATCCCCCAGCAATAGAAATAAATGAAGGAATTATAGTTTTGGGTTTTTAGAAGCAACTAAAACTGTATGGAATTGATGTAGCAGAGAGGTTCACCTTTCAAGAAACAAATGAAAGCTCGAGACGGTAAGCATTCTTTTTTTTTTTTTTTTTTAATCGCTTGCTTTATTTTTCTATTCCCCAAAGCGGGTGTGCGTTGCACTGTGGTTTTTATTTTGTGCCTGTCGGCCCAGTGAATCCGACTTCAACGTGCATTTTATGTAAGGGTCTGCTTCCTCCTGTATTTTCTAAGGGTTTGCTTCCCCGGGGTAACGGCCGGTGCTGTGATGGGTATCGAACCGAGCACCTTCGGTTTGTGAGCCGTGCCACTTAACCACTAGGCCACGCCGTCCCCCGGTAAGCATTTGAAACCCGTAAGTTTCAAGCAGCTTCTGGTCTTAATGGGAAGTAAGATCAAACACCTAGTCCTATCAAAGATGAACGATAAACTTGTAGGTGCCATGTAAATGCAGTGCATGAAAAAGAACCCTTGGCAGTTGATAATCAAAAAGAGCAGGCATTTGGTCACTCTCTGCAAAAATTTTGAAAAATAATTATAATTCCTGCCCAATACATCATCAAACTTCCCTAAGGTCTAGTAAGCAGCAAGAAGTAAAATCACAAAAATAATCTTCAGCTACCTGGCAGACCTGTTTGTTTGAATACCAGAATTTCAAGTAAGCAAGTAAAAATCTATCATTGCAATGTTTATTCACTTTGCCGAGGTTCACCGACAGGATTTATTGGACTGAAAAATAAAGACTGCTTGCCTCTGCAGTCACCATGCAGAAAACAGGTGTTTATTCTACCCATGATAGAAACAAAACTATACATCACCAAGGTTTTGAATCCTTGCGCCCTTAGTTAAAAGACCAGCATTCAAACCATTTCACCACCTGCTTATCGAAAACAGATACAAAAAGTATTTTGAAATGAAGCTCAAACTCCTAAGGAAAGTGGTACAGGTAACAAGGAGAAGTCCGTAATTTGATGATAAGACATTCTTAAAATCCAGCAGTCTTTCTTCCAGAACAATTTGATTATAATATAAATAATAATAATCAGCTTATGAGACCAAGGCCCATCGTGTCGATCATCTGTGAACATGATTTATGGTCGAGGTACATGAGGTGTATAGTTCTGAGGAGGAGCAAGTGATTTGCCACAGTCAGGAGTAGCGTTGGCGACCGGGGGGAGGTGGGGAAGGGGGGGGGCCATCACGTCAGACAAGGTCTTTTTCCACTCCTCATTTTGACAGCCAGGTGCAGGATCTGGCAGGTTGGGACATCCTGGGGGAGGCGGGAGAGACAGTAATGACCCATCATAGAAACGATACTCTGGAGATGCGTTTGTCAGTCGACCTCAATCTTGACAACCTGAACATGCCCCTGGTAATTTGATGATAAGACAGTCTTGAAATTCAGTAGTCTCCCTTCCAGAACAGTTTACAATTGTTTGACCCTATCTGTGATATGGGAGAAAGCCAGCCATATGGAAAGCAACTCACTTTGTTCTTTAATGACTGCATAGAAAAAACAGCCTGCCTTGGCTTCCTTCTCCACATGGTCTTTTATATGACCACATCCTGGCATTCCAAAATTTTGGAGAAGATTTAAATGGACTGAATGTCTGTAATGGTGATGTTCTTCCATCAAAAGTGATGATGACCATTTCTTCTGTTCAGCCATTTGGAAAATGTTCAGGCAGTTGAAAATTATCAGGGTAACTGAGGAGTCCAATGCTGGTCTGGAATTACCTTGGGAAGGAAATGTGCACCTGTTGTGAAGGCTTCATTTGATGGGATTTTCTAGTTTGTCTCTGTTGTTCAGTTGCTGATTTTATGGATACCTCACATGACTATGCACCTTCATGAAGAGATATATGCTATGCTGTTCGGTCTTGCGTGGCAGCTTTACCAAGCGTTGGGTATAATGTCAAAGATTTTTAATGAAACCTTAAGCATGTGTTTGGCTTGGCTTCGTTCGTTCTCAATCTCCCGCTACCAAACCCTGAAAGGGCTTAAGTAGCAGAATGTAGTCCAGAGAACGGAATGCGTTGTGTCGTAGTTTACAGATATTTGCACCTTTCAGTCCAACACATCCGACTTCAGCAAGCATTTTTTGAGTACCGGGTTAGCATTCCCTCTACGATCCCTTCTTCTAGGCCAGTCTGCCCTGCTGCAGCCTGTTATCCAGGATCACCTCGTGGAGGTGTAGAAGGGTCTTGGCAGCTTTGGTTCGCTGACCCTAGCAGTCAGCTATGGGTCGCTAACCACTGCAGCTCATGTGCTCAAGCATGTGTTTGAAGCACTTCTTTTGGCCACCAAGGGAGAGTGCACCCTCTTGCATCTCATCATAAGAGTATTTTTGACAGCTGATGGTCAGGAATGCGAACTATATGAATATTATTAATTGCTAGGTTTACCAGCTCTGTCAAGAACGACAGTATCTTGACATTTGATCTTCAGTACCCTTCTGAGGCAGACTATGTGAAAATGGTTCAACTTCTTTACGTGGTGCCTGTATACAGTCTATGTTTCACAAGCAGGACTGAAAGTACCACAGCTCTGTAACCTTCAGTTTCGTCTGTAAACTAATGCCACTTTGATGCCAAACATTTGTGTATAGTCTACCAAATGAGTTGAAATGGACTGAAAGTCTGTAACACCTGTGATGCCTGTGGTGAAGATTAGGTCTATTGTTACTGTCCAAGCATGTCATAAAGGGCAACTAAAGACAGTTGTGCATGGGGTGAGCAGCCTCATCCAGTCAAATCATTGCCAATGCTCAGAAACAAGCTTCATGGAAGGGGACAATGGGAGCGAAGAGTAGTCAGGGTCAGGTGACACATACTTGTTTATACATGTGAACCATGCAGTTAGAATACTGATCTCTAAGACTGGAAATATGTGTTCGACCCATGTAGGGCATAGGCTTTTTTCTAACAGGGCTGAAATAAGAACCTAGCCTGCATACTACAAGGGAGCCGAGGTGGCATATCAGTTAGTGCACTGACTTCCCAGCTAAGCAATCGGGTTTGGGGTCCCAGTTGGTGCGGAATTTTTCAGATCACAAAACGGCTCCTGGGGTTGACCAAGCCTAAAAACTTTACCATAATAATCTGAGAAAGTAAAAGCAGCCAGAGTGATGTTGACCTCATCACCTGAAGTGTGCCATTGGTCAATAAAAATATGGGCCTAACACCATATTCCTGATATGCCATAATAGGAGCTTTACTTTACTTTTACTGCACACTACACAGTAATTGCTGTGAAAAACAGCCCTTATTCCTCAGTACAATAAATCTCCAACAATGAAAAAAAGCTGCAGTTATAGTTAAATTAACTTTACAACGGAGCAAATTTGCTCAAGAAATTAGTAATGAAGTAAAATGGTAAAGAAATGTATACCCAATAAATGGCAAATATTTAGCTCAAACAAATTCTATGTACATGTCCATGACAATTATAAAAATCTTTTGAAAATTAATTTAGGCTAAGGGAGGAAGTCCGGCCTTTTCTCGACACTTCTGGATGGTTGCTCTAAGCATAAACTGTTTTCTAGAAAGGTCTCTCACTCTCTGTGAAAAGAATATTAAACAATTATGAATTGACATCTTGAAGACAGTATCATTCTATAAGTGTATCACAATGGTTACAGGACATCATATTAAATTGAATTCAATAATTCTTACTTAGTGGCTAAATAAATATTTAATATTCATAATTAATCAACTATAGTTCCACTGAACACTATCCACCCTATGGGGAAAATGTCATTGGAAAATAAGCCCATCAAAAATGTCAATGCATGTGTTTACCTAGAACCTGCTGAAGCCGGATGTGTCAGACCAAAAAGGTGCAAATATAGCAGTCAATCTATAAATTATGAAACAATGTATTCTGTTCTCCAGACAACATCCTGCTACTTGCAAAGCCCTTTCCAGGGCTTGGTAGTGAGAGTTTGAGAACAAATGAAGAAGAAGACAACAGCCACAAAATTTACAAGATCTCACGCAGGAGAGGAGTGGGTTGGTTCAGCTTCAGCAGATGACTGATGTCAAGGCCTAGGTGTACACCATGAATGTCATGGTTATCCCAGCAATGGTATATGAGTGTGAGGTTTGGATTCTACACAAATTAGACAAAGGAAAGCACCATGCTACTAAAAGAGCAATGGAATGAAGAGTTCTAAATATCTCCTTGAGAGACAACATCCGAAATGATATCTGCCACCAAACACAGTTCCGAGATGTTGTGGAATCTGCATCAATATGAAAGTACAGATGGACCGACCATGTGGTCCACATGATCAACGATAGATGGACTGACCATGTGGTCCGCATGACTCACGATAGATGAGGAGGGTGTCTTTCTGGTAGCCATACAACTATAACCACCCACACGGCCATCCACCAATGGAGAATTGATCTCTGTATTATGCCTTTGGACCATCATGGTACCTCAGAGCGAAGGACAAACATGAAGTCAAGCAGCTTTTGACTACCTGGCATCAAGCAACCTTGCCTGATTGAATACCAGGATTCAAGTAAGTCAAGTAAATTGAATAATCACATTCTAATGGCTAAAGAAAATCATACATTAAAAATTATATAATAATTGCATCACACTGGTTAAAGAAGATTATATTAATTTTTATAATAACTGAATAATTACATTACAGTAGTTACAGAAAGCCATTAAATTGTCTAAAGTAATTTAATATTTGAATTGTATCGCTAAAGAAAATCATATTAAACTGCTTTAAAAAAACTGAAATGCAATGGTCAAAGACAATTTATATTAAATTGCTTAAAATATTAGATTACAACATCACAATGGCTATGTTGTTGTCGGTTACTCTTAAGTATGCCCTGAAAAGGACATTAAGTGCCAGGTTGCAGTAGCTTTCCTCACATGAAATTATCAACATAATCATCTCATGTGCCACTTCTAAATCGGTTTCCTCCTCTAACGTATGTTTACCTTGCCATGGAAGTTGTTTGTATCCCTACGACTCAAAGTGGTAGGTCAGCAGTAGCATAGCTACCACCATGGTCTCCCAATCCAGACAAGTCAAAGGGTATGGACCAGGGATATTATATGATCCCTATGATAAGGAGTTTCCACTCTTCTTTTCCCTGTGTCAGGTCATGGAATATACATGTTTTCTTCAAATATTGTATGTCTCCGTTTAAGATGGTATTGGAAATAGGTTGGCTGTAGAATTGGTTTCCATAGTTCTGACAGTGATGGGCAATTCAGAAGATAGTGTGTCTCGTCTGTGGTCAGGATGAGTGAAATTGTGGGACGTAATTTCACTTTATGAAATTCTATCATCAGCAACATCAAAATCCTTCAACTGCGTGCGGAGCATAAGTCCTCAACAAATAATTGTCATGAGCCTATATCAGCCACACTCCAACTCTATCCACAACCGGCCAGCTCTCTCTCTCTATTTGTCTTCACTTCCTGCCTCCAGGTGTGTTGAGTTTTACCTCTCTTTCTCTTTCCCACCAAGTTCCATAAAGTCTAGGATATAGAAGAAATTGATTTCACCTTCTCCTGTGACATGAAATTCGAAAGGTCTGCATATTTTTTCTAGTGTGGTCGAATTATGGAATAAACAAACAACATTTGGCGACAGCAGTGGTCAAGCATCCTGTAGTCCTCAGCCTCTAAAACTCCTCAACTACCTCAGCAACGTTAATAAAATCATACAAAAGTAACAAATTATGTCCTGGAATACTGCATTGTTTAGAGATTTATGCTGGTTTTTTAATTTTATTTTTTTCCAAAACTCACTTGACTTGAATTAATTGCTCTTCTTCTACCATGAGTTGCAGAGGTCTCCGTTTTCTTTTTTTGTGGCTTATAGTTTCTACAACATGGGGTTGTTGTTTAATGCCCACAATGAGTTAGTTTTCTCTTTTTGTGCGCCATGAAAAGGGCGCTAAGTGGCGAGTTGTAATAGCATTCCTCACATCCCAAGTGTGCTGATGAAGGTGGGCCACGGTCCTCTAGGCAGTTGTGCTATGCTTGGCTTCATCTGCATGATGCTGCCTACTACGTGGTTACACGTCGATCTCCGTCTCATCAGCCAGGCTGCCTTGAAAACAGCCTGTTTTCAGGGAACTCTACATAGAAGAAAGATAGTGGTCCTGGTCAGTATGTTGTGCCTGCAGTATGCTGTGCCTGACCGAACTAGCACCTCAGTATCCCCTCAAGATGGGGTTAGCCAACTCTATGCTCAACCATCCTTAGTCGCCTGGTAAGTTCCAGTATTACTATCCTTTGCTTCCATTTCAGGAACCCGGTAACACAGCAGGGTTATGTAAACAAAAAAATATTTATCACATTCACACAGAACTAACCTTCAAAAATGACTCCAACTCAATCACGTTCTTCCTCAGTGCCTCTCCTAAGTAATAAATTGCGTCCTCAATAGCTTGTTCTTCAGCAAAGGCGTCAACTAGCCTAGAAACAAATTAGAGGAAGAAAAAACACAAACTGAAATTACAATTCTTTTTTAAAGCAAGATAAATATAGTCCAACAGCATACATTTTGTCCAGGGTTATTTATAGTGGTTGAGAGATAAGGCACTCACCTCTCAAAGCGATGAACGGAAACAGTGAGCGATGGAATAATGCAAGTTTCAGCGACGCTTGGTCTCAAGCAGGTGAGACCAGAGTGCCTGCATCCTCGGTTATCTCAAGTCATCTTGACTTATGTCTTGCCAAATGTAGTCCAAATGCAATGTAAGTCATCATCGCTTGTGGTGGACATCTTTTTAAAAAAAACTAACGTTAGAAACTTCATTGTATTAGGCCGTAGCTTTTTATGAGGTAGGGTCACCAGTTCTCTTTCTTGCTGCCCCTTTTAGGCCAACAGAGAGCCAGGCACTCACTATTTATATCTGGGTTGACAGAAGCGTGCTGATAACAAGAATCAAACGAGATACCTCTGCAGTAAGAAATTAAAATAATGCAAGTCAGTGTCATTTAGGAACTGATTTGTTAAAGAGAAGTCAATGCATGGCTTCATGGCTTTAAGACCGTCATGTAGCATGTCCCTTTCAGAATGTTGCATTCATCCCAGCCGCTCTGCAAGGCTCACTTTTTGGCCAGTTCTCCCACCTCTGTCACTATCCTATTCAGAACATCTTTGATGTGGTGTGTCTATCTTCTCTTCAGTCTGTCTCTCTGGCTCGTTTTCAAGATACGATTTATGTAACCATTGTGTCATTTGATGAAGTGAAACTAGACTCAATGCTATTTATGAGCCAATTGGGTTATATATCCAGCTATTTTAGGACGTCAGTGCTTTTCTTTTTCGTTATCCACTGCATTTTGAGAATTGTCCTGTAGCATTTTAGCTCAAATGATTCAATTTTCTTCTATAGTGTTTGTGTGATGGCCTACATTGTGCATCTGTATTTTACCACAGACAAGATGCAAATCCTCAGAATTTTGTTGTTTGTTAGTGTTCTGGAATATGTTTTTTCATTTTATTTGACAATTGCGCTGCCATGGACATTTTACATCTGTTTTTTACCACAGACAAGATGCATATCCTCAGAATTTTGTTGTTTGTTAGTGTTCTGGAATATGTTTTACACTTTATTTGACAATTGCGCTGCCATGGACATTTTACATCTGTTTTTTACCACAGACAAGATGCATATCCTCAGAATTTTGTTGTTTGTTAGTGTTCTGGAATATGTTTTACACTTTATTTGACCATTGCGCTGCCATGGACATTTTACATCTGTATTTTACCACAGACAAAATGCATATCCTCAGAATTTTGTTGTTTGTTAGTGTTCTGGAATATGTTTTACACTTTATTTGACCATTGCGCTGCCACGGACATTCTTCTTCTGACTTCTTTTTGACAAAGTCTCTGCTGTTGCTTATAATGGACAACCAAAAAAACTAGTGAAGTTTTTCATTTCTTCTTTTCCTAGAATAACCTTGAGTCTGTTATTTTTACTTATTCTGTGGTCATCATGATGATATTTGTCAGTTTCTATAAGCTTTCATTTTTGTTAGTGTCAAACTTCATGCCAAAACCCTCCTTAGGTGCCTCTTATGACACGCCTGGCAAGTCACAGTGTTATTATTATTTGCTGCCCTTTTTTTAATATTGTAGACTAAAAATATTTATAGTACACAAAAATGCACTCAGCTAGACATTTGATAGTGGAGATCATACTGTTTAACCCTTTCCAGTGTGTATGTGCCGTCTTTCACAGTCGCAAAACCAAAGACTGTGATCCACTACAACTAACATAGACTTCTGAAACATATGTTTAAGTTTTGTTATTTAGTTTCCTGAACTTATTTTGTTGGCGGCACTACAACATGTTGATCCTTCACATATGCACAGTTGACGTTTAACCCTACCACACCGCTGTACCCAATTCTCTGTTATTTCCTGAACTGCCGCTCCGACCGCTGGAGCTAATTTTCTGTATTTTGGGTAGTACGTAATAAAATGTGTCAGAATCTAAAAATAACCAACCAATCCTGGTCAATCCTCGTGATTAGTCATTGCAAATTACTGCCCCCATGTTTGAATTGATTTTGTGGGGTTTAAGGTGAACAAATTCGGAAAATTGACAATGAAACGAGTGGCTGATGAAACAAGCACTTCAACAGGAAAGCAAAGTAAGTCTAGGCTTATGACAGTCCAACAGGTGATCAATAATTTGGTTGATTCAGACTCTGTTCAAGTGAAACAAACAGTGAGAGCTCGAGTGATGAGATGAAGGCTTTTCTTGGACTGAGGATCTATATGGAATACTCATGTATAAAGCCCAGCTATCAGGATTATTGGACAAATGAGGGCTCTTTGTTGTGTTTACTCCCGGATTTAGAAATGTTATGACTCGAGACAGATTCTTTGCCTTTTGCTGGGTGGATTGGCACACAAAGGTGGAATATTGACGCTAGATGAAAGGTAAACCTATGTTTTACTATGTCTCCAAGTTACATCTTATTCTAACCACTTGTTTGCATGTAACTAACATTTTTCTATATCATGTTGGTTTTTTTCTCCTTAATGCTCTGGAGCCCAGGAATGGGGGACAGTTAGGTTCAGGGCCTCAGGTGTGTTAGGGTTAATGCTCTGGAGCCCAGGAATGGGGGACAGTTGGGTTCAGGGCCTCAGGTGTGGTAGGGTTAACGTTATGGTTATTTCTGATGGGTACACATTTGAGAAAGTTATTACATCTCAAAGTCACAGATTATTGCAAGGAAAGTCGGGCTTCAAGACCCACAAAATTATTTATTATTTTATGGGACTAATGATCATCGATCATGCATCTGGATTACTCATGGATATCCAACACTTGCTCGACAAACTTTGATTGGGAAACATAATAAGAAAGTAATAAGAAAAGTATGTTTCACAGAATTGACTGATATAAAGGCAAAACATACGTGGTAAGCAAAATAAAATAATGTCCCTCCAATTTCCACCTCCACATTTATGTTATTTAATGTTCCATAAATATATAATCTTTATTACGAACACTTCATGTCATAAACAGTTTAATTATGTGCCTTACAATGTTTATTGTATCTCAATTTGTTAAACAGTAATATATATTATTTTGAATAAAACTTGACATATAGAATTGCAGCAATTGGTCCTGACAGAAGACACAAGTCTACAAAATTTAGCCTAAGCTGGAAATGGTTAATGTCATTTAACACTTCATAAATAATTTAATTGTTATTACTTTGATCTATTAATCAGAATTTTAACTCAATTTGTTTAATATTAATTTATTTTATTTTGAAAAAAACTCTGACATACAGAGTTGCGGCACTTGCCTTGAGCTGCAAAACATAAATCTGCAATATTTAGTTGGACTATAAAGGGTTAAGCAATGACTTGTAATGGTGACCATTTTTTTTAAAATAGCCACGCCAAAATGCAGCAGTGCATGAGCTGACAGCAGCCAGCGACTCATAGTTGGCTGCTTGCATCAGGGTCAGCAAACCATAGCTGAACAAGACCTTATTCTGCCTCAATGTGGTGGCCCTGGAAACAGACAGCACTAGTCTAGTCTGACCAAGAGATAGGTATTGCAGTGGGAAAGCAAGCCCTGTAATATAAAAAAGCCAGCTGAAATCAGACGTGTCGGGCTGATAGACGCAGATATCGCAGCCTTTCTGTACACTACAACACAATGTCACGTCCTTTTCAGAATGAATGCTGAAGAAGAATTCCTTCTGGATTTTAACCTTTAGCACTCCGAATATCGACTGCCACAGCCAAACTTGACTCACTCTAAAAAAAAAAAAATATTTTACAATATTTTAACAAAGTACGGAGACTCTACCAATAGCCATTTCTTTTACTGCTGAATACGTCACGTCCATTTACACAGGTTTTTTGCCGGTAAAAGTATTGTATGTTACATTACAAATTAATTTTGAACGATTTATTTTCTTTTTCGCCGATTGGAGCTGCCCTACTTTTTGGGTAAAGGTGAAGTAGGTTGTTGGGAAGGATCTTTATCAGGAAGATCTGTTTATTTTGTTCGTTTAGATCTAATAACTACGCTTGAATTGGAAACTAACAGTTGTGCTGATTTTATAAACACAGTATCGATTCTTTGTTGTGGTTTCCGTGGATTTCTATCAGAGCAACTAGGCCTAGCCGGAAAAGTCCAAATATTTTTATTTTTTCAAAAAATTTCACATTCATCTTCTTGTATCTCAGAAACTTACAAACACACAACAAAAACAATAACATCAACAACTTATGTCTCTACACACAAGACAATCATATTTATTGACCAACAAAAACAAAACAGTTAAAATTTTTGAAAGTCAACTACTATAGAAAAATTTTAAGTTGCAAAAAATTTTCTACAAATTATGGCCACGTGCTAAAAGTTACGCTATACAAACATGCCTCCATTTTATATGAAACAAAAGAAATACATTAGTAAAGAACTCATTTTTCCCATGGGCTACTGAAGAAAAAAGAAGGAAGATAATCTGATACTCACTGTCTGTACAAAGGTGTAGTTGTGATAACAGCATCATCAATATTCAAATCCTGCTGTCCCTCCATTTTTGTGATAGCTTCTTTCACTTCCTGGTCCTTTTCCCGTAGAAGTTTGATGCTTTTATCTATCTCATCCTGAACAAAAAAAGTTTATAAAATGCCGTTAGTGAATGATGAATCTTGACTTGATAAACTTCAATCTACGCCAAACAAGAGCACAGGCTTAATACCTTCCATCTACAAGGGCTTGCAATCCATTCTTGTAACATGGAGGAACAGAGTGACAAATACAGAGGTGCACTCTTGCACTGGTCTCCCAAGCGTGTACAATCTGCGACAGTTCCAGTTCCCTGTGGAGCATGTGTGTTTAGGGCAGGGCAGATTGGGCTGGCGACTATTTTCTGGGAATCAAAAGTTGTCTGAATGCTGGTGGACGAGCCCGGGTCACCCCAGGGTCAATCACCGGTGTCGACACTAGGGCGACAAGAAAAGCTAGAGGTAAATATTCACAATAGGGGGAAAACTTGGCTAGTTTTGAGGGGTGGGAGTCAGATTGACCATTCTGGTATCAGACAATAGTGGTAGAGGCTACCTTGACAATATGAACTTACACGGCAGGCTGTCACATTTAAAGTGACAATGACCTATAGATATTGCAACCAATGGGATTCTAGATTGGGTGGGCCCAAATTAGAGTGATGGCTAACTTGCCAATTGGGAAGGACCACTGGACAGAGCTAAGAAATAAATCTATAAAAGACAATGCAGAGAAATTCTGGAGAATCAGAAAGAGTTTACGGGGTGGTTATCCCATCATACACCTAGAGCCTTGCACACACGCTTAAAGGTGCAAAAGATGGACACCCTGTAAACCATATGATATAGAGATCTGATCACATGCGAGTGAGAAGATTCGTCTCTGCACGAATTCTTCTTCTTCTTCTTCTTCGTACGCTGTCAAACGCCAACCTTTATTTATTAGAAAAAAGCAGCTGTCATCCTGAGGCTGTCGACACTGCCATAGAGCTTGTCTCGTGTTGCCACTGGTGATGGCCACATGTGCTTTCTCTGGTCCTTGTATTTCGGGCAGTTTTGCAGCAGATGTTCAGCAGTCATTTTTCCGGTACCACAACTGCATTCATCAGTGCCACCTATCTTCAGCTTATTGAATAGGTGGTACCTCAGTCTGTTGTGGCCTGTGCAGAGTCTGAAGACCACGACCTGCTCTTTTCTGTTCAACTGGTAATAGGCATCATTTTTTGTGTAGCCAGTATGTTCTGTTTCCCATTTGGCCATGTATCTGGCTCTAATGAGCCTTTTTGACTCTTCGTAGGTCACACTAGAATCTGGTTGTGGTAGTCTTGCACCTTCTTTTGCCAGTCTGTCTGCCTCCTCGTTGCCTTGGATGTTACAATGGGATGGAACCCACTGTACCACTACTCTTTTTTGGTGCGGTCTACTGGCATAGTTGACAGAGTACTGCTCTTAAATCATTAAGTCCAGTATTTTTCTGGCTTTTTAGTGCTGTGACTGCGGCCAGGGCATCTGTGAACAGGACTATCTGGCTTTCATTTCTTTTGCCTGTCAGCATTGCTTCTGCTGCAGCCCTCAGTGCCTCTGCCTCCGCTCTGAAATTGCTTCTGCATGAATTGAGATTGATCTAAAAGTCAGTCCGACTGCTCTCCAGGACCATTGCATTGGTGTCTGTTGAAAGAATAATAGCCCCTCTACGATCAAAGTCTCTTATCTGTTGAAACTGGTCGTTGTAAAAGAGGTTCTTCCTGAATCCTGGGATACAATCCCGAAGTTGCTTGGTTGTTGTAAAAGGGGTGATTCCTGAATCCTGGGATAATATCCTGAAGTCTCTTGGTCATTGCAAAAGGGGTTCTTCCTGAATCCTGGGATAATATCATAAAGTCTGGATAGTATTAGAATTTATGAATTGTGTTATTGCAGATATAGACTTAGAACCTGGGTATATTTAGTTTACAGAGGGAACATCAAAAGCACTTGCTTGGATCCTCTGTGTTATTATTTTGTCTTAATGGTTAACAATAGTTTTAGTGTTTACTGTGTTTTACTGTGTTGAAGTCATGTTGTTGTTTAGATATATGTTGTAACTGTGAAGATAAGTAAACTAATCTTAACCTGCTTCATATAAATATTGGTCTGCATGACCAGGATATCAATAAGCCTAACTTGCTACAACTCTCCTTCCCATTCTTCTCTTTCGCTGTGGGTTCCAAACAAACGTATGTCTGGTTGCTTCCTTAGGCTGTTTTTTAATCAATAAAGTTGGCAGCGATGAGTAATCAGGGTGATGTGAAACATACTGAACAAGATTCCATCTTATGTCACTGTTCGCGCTCCTAGAAACAGGCTGTATCACAGCAGTCTGGCTAATGAGGTGAGGATTGACACTGTAATTCCCAACTAGTGAGCTTGCTGAGGAACCTCACTTTGCTCTACATCCAGGCCCACCTCAACTATGTTTCGGAATGGAATAATTTCTACTATAAGCCACTACCAAAGAAGGGTCATCAAAAGTTAACTCAACTCAGCACAAACAGCTTTGAACAACAATCAATATATTTGTCCAAACAGTAAAAATCAACATTTACATAAGATTACTGTATAATGTTACAGTAAGTTCAATGTAGTGAAAAAGGTGATATGATGATGTTCATTAAAACATCTGTAGTATGAACTTTTGTATATGGATAAGGAGAAAAAAAATGTAATCAAATCAATGACCACCTGGTAGATGGTGATACTGCAATAGATAAATTAGCAATCCATAGATTTTAGGTTCCAACAATGGGTAATTGCCCTAATGATCATTTTTATTTAGACTCACCTTCTCTCTTTCTAAATCTGAAATGATTTTCTCCAATTTCTGCTTTCCATCACTCAAATCCTTCTGTGTTTTAAACAGCACATCCATCTCCGCCTGAAATGCATATAACGAAGTTAATGAAATCATAAGATTTTGTTAGAGAGACGTTTTGTTAGAGAGACGCTTTATTTTACATTTCATATTTTCAAGCTCAGGGACCAAAGATGCAGAACAGTGACGAGCTGACAGAAGCTAGTGACTCATAGCTGGCTGCTTGCATCAGAGTCGGCAAACCAGAGCTGACCAACCCTATTCTGCCTCCAAAACAGCGACTTACTTACTTAGTCGCTCCTCTTCTACCGTGAGACTGGAAAACATGCAGTGCTAGTGTAGTCTGGCTAAGAGAATTGGGGTCACAGTGGGAATGCAAACCTGGTCCCTAAAAAAGCCAGATGAAACCGGCAGTATCAGGCTGAAAGGCGTAGAAATCACTGCTTCGCTGTAAATTACGACACAATGTCACTACGTCCTTTTCAGGACAAATGCAGAAGAAGAAAGTAGTAGTTATACTCCATCTATTATCTTTATTCAGGAGTGTATTCTTCAGAGAGGGCGGGGACGTCCAATGAAGAGATGGGCAGACAACATCACTGAGTGGTTAAACCTTCGTCCCGGTGAGGCACGACTGACTGCAGTGGACAAAGAGAGATGACGTAGAATTGTGGGAGTGTCTTGAAGTGTGCCCCAATGACCTTATGGGTTACAGGATGAACTGAACTGAAGCATAAGGTCACCACTGTAATTGCCCACCTTGCAGAAAGCATGAAACCTAGCTCATAGAGTAGTGGTTTCAAGATCAATAATTTTACATGATGGCATATTCATACCAAATCTCTACTATTAGTGTAAGACACTGCAGAGAGTTCAGATCAGATGGACTGGGTATGTTGGGGGGGAGAGAGAAAGCAAAGAGAGAGAAGGAGAAGAGAAAGGGAGAAGAGGCAGAATAAGATGAGACAGGGAGAATGGACAGAGTGAGAAGAAATATAGTGAGAAGAAAAAGAGGGAGAAGAAACAGAGGGAGATGAGAATGAATGAGAAGATACAAGAGGGACAAATGGAGAAATTTGACAGCAAGAAGCAATGCAATGCATTGTATAAATAAGGAATAATTTAAATAGTTTGGATATCTAACAAAAATGCATACAAGCCTAATAGCCATACACCACAAGCGATGATGACAACAGCAGTCAGACATGTTGTGTTGCACCTCACTGGGATGGCTGTATAGTCCAATTCTGGCACGGAAACCCCTTCCCCGTATGCAGCATTTAAGGTCAGAATTGGGCATGTGAGTGTCAGTTGTTTTGTCTTTTCGCATAGTACACTTTCTCTACACCTAGGAGGCCCGGCGCTCCTCAGAAAGGAGGAGCCACCGATAGTGGTTCTACACCATGTCTGGCAGTCCTGTGCCAGGCATTCCCATGAGTTTGCATTGATGTTGAAGCATGTGATATATTTGATGGAGTCTTTGAAGCGCTTCTTTTGCCCATGGACCAGATGCAGACCCTCATTCAGCTCACCATATATTAGTTTGGGAATACGGTTGTCTGGCATGCATATGACATGGCCAGCCCACCTAATCTATATTTTCTGCAACAGTGTGTGAATGCTCTGCATTTTGGCTTTCATGAGGCTCTCGGTGTCTGGTATCCTATCCTGCCACTGCATTCTCAACAGTCTACTGAGGCGCTTGTACGGAATTGGTTTATTTTTCTAGCATGCCTGTTGTGCACAGTCCACTTCTCACTGGCATACAGACGAGTGGTGAGCACTACAGCTGCATAAAACTATAGCACCAAACAGCAGGGATTCAGTGCAAGAGGAAGACCCAAAAAAGATTAATTAACAGTGTTAAAGAAGACTAATAATAATAAAAGATCATCACAAGCAAAGATGGCGACAGCACCAAACTTGTGTTATAATATGTAATCACATATGGCTGTAAAGTCCTATCCTAGCAAAGGTCCCTACCGTACCTGAGGCCCATATGGATGGATTGACAACAACACCAGATTTGTGTTAAAACATATTATCACATGACTGTAAAGTCTTATCCTAGCAACAGACCCTACATATGGATGGATTGAGTATTTGAGATGTAAATCTGTCCTTTCGGGCAGTGTGATTTCTGTATGCCTCTGATTATTATTAGAAGGTGGCATCAATGTTCTAACTATTTAGAGATTATTTCAATGAGTCTTTGTAGTATTTTCTTTCATCCCACTGATGATCGCTTGCCTGTTCTGAGCTCATTGTACAGCAGCTGCATTTGGAGGTGTATATAGTGAATTGTATATAGTGAATGCAATCAACATACCCAGTCTACATGTCTCAGTTCTCTGCAGTAGCGTAAAGATGTAAGAGTTTTGTCCTGTTGAGGACTACAGAGTTAGGTACTTTATTGTGCTAGAGCTTGCGGAGGCAGCTCATATGGATATAATTAAGTTGCCTGATGTGTCTGCTCTGTACCGTCAATGTTTCATAGGAGTATTAAGGATTGTAAGCAGTACAGCATAACATACTTTGACCTTAGAGGTGACTTTCAATCTTTGTCTGTCCCAAATAATTGCTGAAGTCTTCCAAACACAGCAACTTGTTTTGGAAATACTATTGCGAAACTAAAAATAAAATTTTAGTTTCTCTGGTGAGGGTACAGCGCAGGTAAGTCATCATCATGTTAGTCAGCACAAAAGCTGGTGCTGAAGTCATCTGATCATGTCACGACACTGTGCTCTGCAGGTCTCTTCAGCTCAGCAGAAGTCTGCACCCTCATGTTCTTGTAGGCTTGTGTAAATGTACTTGTTTTTTGGACACTCTCGTCCTCTTTCCCCCTGCATTTTGCCATCCAGTAATTTCATTAGTAGACCTCCATGTCTCAGATTGTAGCCAAGCCAAGAAAATCTACTTTTTTGTGTATTTTACATTAAGCACTTGCTCAATTGACACTTTTTCTGTCCAACTCACTAATTGCATCCTGTCATAGCACCACATCTTTACCCAGGTAGGTAAAGTTATCAATTGCTTGGAGAAGATGGCCCTAAAGAGCGATGTTTGGTTTGTAGTAAAACTTCCTGGGAGACAGCTGCAACATTACCTTAGTTCTCTTCATGTTGATGATAAGAAAGACTACAGAGGAATGAATTGAGAGAAACAACTATCAAGCAGATAAAAGCAGATTGCACCTCGCCATGATTTCTAATGACGCAAGTGAACAGCTGAGATAATGAAATTAAATGATTAATCAATAGTAAGATCTTGACCTATATTATACAGTCTATTAATATTATTAAATGGGCAGATGAGATAAGATAGTCTGTTAATCTATCTGGAAATCATTACAAGTTTGCAGATTCCTGAACACTTGAAACATTTAAACAAGTAGAATTGTATTTAGCATTTCTCACAACGAACCTCATGTTACTTGACATAATTTTGTTTGTGGGGAGTAAAGAACAATCAGGGTCAGATGAAATATACTGACCAAGACACCACCTCAATACCACGCAGTGCTCCTTGAAGCAGGCTGTGTTAACAGTCTGGCCAATGAGGTGGGGATCGACACTGTAACCCCATAGTGGTGAGTTTACTGAGGAGCCTAGCATTGTACTACAGCCAGGAGGACCCTTAGTACATGCCTTAGGATGTAATAGCCACAAACCCACTACCCAAGAAATGTCAAGAGTTAACTGAACTCAGCACAAGTAGCTTTAAACAACAACAACAACAACCTAATTTTTGTCTAAACATAAAACAACGCAGGGAAATCACACCATAATGCAATAATAATTGGGGTAATAGATATGTCCTGGGGGAGGCACCTACCTCCTACCAGGCGCGTCAGCAGGGTTGCGGATTGCTGAAAGGCCTCCTATTTTGGAGGTTAGCTGCGAATAAACAAGCAGCCGTGGACAAAAACGGGTCGGCAGGCATGGAGGCTGTAAGGAGGCAGCCCCTCCACCATGCAAAGACACAACAGGCTAATCACCTGTTTGTCTTAAAACAACGATTACAAGTCTAAACACAGAGAAAACCGGACTGACCTCAGCGGCGACGAACAGACGAGAAATAAGGACCACGATTTACGGAACATGGAATGTACGAAGTATAAACGGAAAAGAACAAGAACTAATAGAGGAGATAAAGAGAGCAAAATTGACAGTCCTGGCACTTACAGAAACAAAGAAAAAGGGACAGGGCGATCTGGACCATGATGGCAACATGCTATACTACAGCTGAGTTCCCATGAGTGAACGAGCCAGGGTAGGGGTTGGTTGTATAGTGAATGGTAACAGCAAAGCAAACATTAAAGGATGGAAGTTCATTTCAGAACGACTGATGGTTCTAAGTCTACAAGAGGAGGATAGTCAAATGGATATCGTCACTGTGTATGCACCAAACGAAGATGAGAGCA
Source organism: Ariolimax columbianus (assembly GCA_036924085.1). Taxonomy (NCBI): domain Eukaryota; kingdom Metazoa; phylum Mollusca; class Gastropoda; order Stylommatophora; family Arionidae; genus Ariolimax; species Ariolimax columbianus. Next base: position 48,547,480 of record JAVGWX010000011.1, on the reverse strand, counting down.
CTGACATAAAAGATGAATTTTATTAGCTCCTTCAAAGGACCATTGACGATTGCCAAAATGAAATACTTCTCCTTGGAGACTTCAACGCAAGAGTTGGAAACGACTATTCTAGATGGGATGGAGTGATCGGTAGGTATGGAGAAGATGTCTTAAATGACAATGGAAAACGACTGCTAAGATTCTGCAGAGAACAAAACCTTGTTATTACAAATACAAGGTTTCCACACAAGCGTATCCATGCCTACACAAGATGTGAGCCGGCAAGAAATGAAAGATCATAATTGACTATGCAATAGTGAAGAAAACTGATTTCAAGTATGTAAGGGATGCTAGAGTGTTCAGAGGACCAGATCGGAAGCGACCACTACCTAGTTAAAATAAAGAGAGAAATTGAAAAACACTATCCAGCTAGGCAACACCCATCAGCAAGCATGAAACATAATACACAAGGAGAAAATAAAATTAAGGCTTACAAACTACGAGAACCAGATGTTAAAAGGAGATACCAAGGGCTCATAACAACAGCAATAGAAAGGATAGAGGAATCTGAAGAAGATATGGAAATGCTTTGGGTAAAATTCAAAAACATCCTCAAAGAGGCTGCAGCAGAGGCATGCGGTCAAACCAAAGAAGGGTGGAAGAGAAAAAGCACACCATGGTGGACAGAAGAAGTGAAAACAATAATATGAGAAAAGAAAAAGGCATGGAAGCAATACCTAGGGGCTAGGAATTCAGAAGAACAAACAAAGAAATATAAACAATATGTAAATTTTAGAACAGAAGCAAAGAAGACTGTGCTCAAGGCCAAACAGAAATCCTGGGAAGAATTTGGAGAGAAACTGGAAAATAATGCTGGAGAAAACCAGAAACTGTTCTACAAGACCTTAAAGAACATGAGGAAGGAAAAGGAATGCCCCCTGAAATTTGTTAAAGATAAACAAGGTGCGCTGTTGACTGCCCCAGAAGAGGTAATGAACAGATGGAAAGAATATTTCTCAGATCTCCTTGGAGTGGAGGAAAACCAAGCTCTAGAAGTAACAGTCCCAAATCAAGAAGAGGGAGCCATGGAGGGAAACGATAATATCACAATGGAAGAACTAAAGGCAGCATTGGAGAAAATTAAGATTGGTAAAGCAGCAGGACATGATGGTATAACACCAGAAATGGTTAAAAACATGGGAGCGGCAGGAGAGATGCTATTCATGAAGATTCTCAAAGCAGCTTGGCGCCACAAGAAGATACCAAGAGACTGGGAGGTTGCAATAATAATACCAATATTTAAAAAGGGCGACAATCGACAATGTGAAAATCACAGAGGTATTTCCCTTCTTAGTGTCCCCGGGAAAGTCTACTCTAGGATTCTTGAACGGCGATTAAGTGGTCTAGCAGAGCCAAATATGGATGAAAAGCAATTTGGGTTTAGGGCAAACAGAAGTACTCAAGACCTTATCTTTACACTCAGACAGCTAAGTGAAAAGGCTCTTGAATATAATGAAGAGATGCATCTCTGCTTTTGGGATTTGGAGAAAGCATTTGATAAAGTTCCTTGGGACAAACTCTGGGAGTGCCTGACAAGGAAGAACATCCCAGGACCCCTGATCTCTGCCATACAGAGTTTCTATAAAACATGCAGAAATTATGTGCGGACATCAAATCAAAAGTCAGGAGAGTTCAAATCCACTAGCGGAGTAAGACAGGGGGACATTCTATCACCGTACGTTTTCATACTCCTCATGGATGAAGTCATCAAAGCCTGCAAGGAACGGACAAAAAAGTATGAAGTAGGGTACTGGAAGATGAGACCAAGTTACATATCGGAACTAGCATTTGCAGACGATGTGGCCTTGATCGCGAAAACCGAAGCACATCTCCAGATCAACTTGCAGGTCTGGGAAGAAGAGTTGAAGAAGAGAGGAATGCACATCAGCAACTCCAATACAGAAACCATGGTGATTGCCAGAGATGAAAAGAGACATCAGATAACCCTGGGAACACGAGCACTAGAGCAGGTCAGCAACTTTAAATATCTAGGAGTGGTAATAGACAGCAGGGGAGGAATCAAAGAGGAGTTAACTGCACGAAGGGCAGCAGCAGGTAGACTGTTCCATGCAATAAACAGAGGTTTCCTCAGTAGAAGAGAAATAAGCAGGAAAACAAAGATGGATGTATACTGCTCGACCTATGTGCCTGTCCTGACATATGGATGTGAGTCATGGGCAATGACTACAGCCCAAGAAAGGCAATTACAAACTTCAGAAATGAGGTACCTAAGAAAGGCGGTTCAGGTGACGAAAAGGGACAAGATCCGTAACCAGACAATACGTAGCAATTTTGAAGTTCAACCCCTGCAGACACGAGTGGAGCAGTCCCAACTACAGTGGTTTGGCCATGTCTGTAGAATGGAAGAAGATCGGATACCAAAGCGATCATGGGAGATCAAAAGTCAAGGACGCAGACCCCGAGGACGTCCCAAAGTACGTTGGGAAGACAACATACGACAGTCCCTGAGTGATAGAGGGCTGGATTGGAAAGAGGCCAGGAAAAAGACGGCGGATAGAGCAGTGTGGCGTTCTCTTTGGCAAACCTCTACACCTCACGGTAGAAGAGGAGCGCCTAAGTAAGTAAGTAAGTAATAGATATGTGATCCATGAGGTTAGCAACTACAATATATTCAAACAAACTGCTACTGAAATCATCCATAGCAGGGCGTACTAAGTGCTTTGATTAACCTTTATGTCGCGCACGTCACCACTTTGCGACCGATGTCATGAAATCGTTGTCCGCGGGTTGCATGTTTGCGACTTACATTATCCTTGCATAGCAACAGCAGTTCTAATCAAATGTAAAAACGAACGACTTCATAGAAATAGTCTGAAAAATACTGCTCTTTTGATTGTAGAGAGTTTCGACTTCCATCATCTATGTTTAGATATCAACAATGGCAATTTTGGAATTAGTTTTAGGTGTTTCGAAATGATTTATTATGTTTTTTGCTTGGATTTGAAGATTCATCAATTGTTGAGAATGGGGGAGTCAAATTTCTGCAACAGATATTTCTGAGGAAGACCTATATAGATACAATAATTACGTTTATAGTCTAAAGTGACAGATACGGACGGCCATTACGGCAAACATCGGTAATCCATTGTCAGCATTTTTGTTTATTTTTTCAACCAAGGGGAGCTGAAAGCAGGAGAGTCTAAATGTGTGCGCTGTTTTTCAACACTACCACCTTAATTTTTTTAAATCTCAGAAACTAGCACACAAACAACAATAACACCTACAAATTCTTTATTCATTTGTTTCTCTACTCACAAACAAATCATATCAATAGACCATCAAATAAAAATGTTACAGGCTCTCAAAGTAACAACCATAGTTAAATGACGTGATGTCCTGAAAAATAATGCAGTGGTAGGGAAAATTGCATCCATTTATTATGTAGAGTGGTAAAGGTTTCAGTTAATTTTATGTTGGATAATCAATTTCCTTCCTCGTAGCATATTTACAGTAGGACAGATTAGGACATACAGATTCAGGATTGAGTCCTATACTGTTGCTATGGGATTGTACATGGCTTAGTTAACTTGAATACATAATGGAGAAATCACCAATGAAAAAAATGGATCATAGATGCTTTGCTTCAGACTTCCTGCAACAAGGCTAACAGTGGTGACTCTCATGCTCCCAAATGAGAAAAGAAGCAAGGAACATGGATAAATCACATGACCAACCTGCGCTTGTGCAAAAGTCTCCTTCAGCCTCCATCTCATCTTGTCCTCTACAGCAGACAGAAGGGATGCTCTCAGGTCAGCTTCTGTAACTGTGCCTCCAGGAGTGAACTGAGGTCTTTCACCTGCACCTGCAAAGAAAAAATGGGTGCTTATCTTTACTGAATTTCTAAAGATGAAAATCGTGAGCTTGGGTAACATATGAAGGATGGCAGCAGATCAAACAAAATGGAGGGAGTTTCTTGCAGCCCTTAAATATACCATCTGACATGATGGTCACTAATTCCACTGTCTGTCGTCAGACAAAGGTTCAAGAAGAAAAAAATTACTAACTATGCACCCATGAGATAAATGGTTGTACACCCAACTTATAAATCCTCGCAAGTGTCTCTCCCTACTTGATCTAGTATGATTCGAAACTCGTGCAGCCTTGTTGATTCCTCAATTGTATTGTTGTCCTTTAACAGGTGGTCATTGATTGGCTTTCGTGTGTTCCTCTTACCCTAACAGCATGGACAGCAGATTCATGCATGTACCAAAGGTTTGAGGCCTCTATGACTGTAATCTACCATAACTATTCTTTATGGACCTTCCGAAGTACAGACCGCGAGGCAGAAAAAAATAACCATAATGAACTGAGCCGTCTCAGATAACATTCTCAGAGCTGATTTAATATCCCTTCTCCTACTGGAGGTGTTAACATGCTCAGCAATAATTATACATAGAGTGTATTACAAGAGTCTGGGATGAATAAGCGATGGACAGCTTGAAGAGAGGTGGAAAAGAGTAATACTAATGGTCAATATATTTGTTTGATATGTCTGATACAATACCAGGATCCCAGTATCCAAAATGAAGTCATTCTATTGTGTAGTTTATATTTACTTAATGCAGATTATATGTAAACTGATGGCAAAATAACAATCACATAAACAACCCTCATCCAAAAAAAGGAGGAGATTGTGACTGAGCAGTTAAGATACCGATCTCCAAATCTGGAGATAGGTTTCAACCCCAGTATGGCCAAGGTTGTTTTGTTTTCTAACAGGAATGAAATAAAAACTTTGCCTGCACACCTCATGGTGAGTGCCAGGACAAAGAGCCTTCATCTTTTATTATAACTTTTATCTGCTTTCCTGTGTTTGCTTTGTGTTGTACTGTGTTTTACACCTTGCGGTCCAGTCCATCCAACTTTTGCACACTATTTTGTATGAAATTACTTCCCGTATGAGCACTAACTTGCTGAATTTAAACATTGGCATGTTTGAGTTATGAGTCATGTCATTAACCACTTAGCTACGCAGTCCTCTCTTCCCCCACCTTTCAACCAGAGATAACAAAAGACTAAGGTTGAATGAGTGTACCTTCACCCTATATAAAATAAACCTTTCAGTAAATAACAAACAGAAGCCACCTGATCAGTAAAATGAAAATTTATTTTCCTACACAGTCATTTCTCATTAGAAAAAACAGGGGACGGCGTGGCCTAGTGGTTAAGTGGCACGGCTCACGACCCGAAGATGCTGGGTTCGATCCCCATCACAGCACCGGCCGTTACCCCGGGGAAGCAAACCCTTAGAAAATGCAGGAGGAAGCAGACCCTTACATAAAATGCGTGCTGAAGTCGGATGCACTGGGCCGACAGGCGCAAAATAAAAACACAGTGCAACGCACACCGCCTTGGGGATTAGAAAAAATAAGGCGACCGCAAAAAAAAAAAATTAGTGTACCTTCACCATATATAAAATAAACCTTTCAGTAAATAACAAACAGAAGCCACCTGATCAGTAAAATGAAAATTTATTTTCCTACACAGTCATTTCTCATTAGAAATAAACAAAGACTGTCAGGCCATGCAATGGTAAATAGTCAAAATATCACCAACAAAATACTGTGTCTGTGGCTGAAAGAAACAGACCTTCACCATAAGGAAGGTGTGCTTAAAATAACAACAGCAGGAGTTATGGGATAAATGCTCGCAATGATAGTTTATTGTAATCTGTAATCCTGGTATTCAGTCAGAGAAAGGAAGTATCTGATGCCAGGTAGGCAAATGTTATTTAAACTTAATGCGGTCTTTTGTCCTGGACTACCATGTTGGGCCAATGGTTTTACTCAGGCCATCTTTCTATATCATTGGTGGACATAAGCATGGAAGCTTAAAGTTGTAAGGCCACCAAGACGTCATCTTTCATTATCAACTGTTGTCAGGCATACGCACCATTTGCCCCGCCCATCTGAATTTTGTTAACAATGCCACCTCTGTATTGTTCGTCCATAGTAACCGATGAGAACCACTTTGTCAGCATTCACTATAAACTGTTCGCATGAGTTCGAAGATGGCTAAATAAGACAATCTGAGCCTTGAATTACCTGTTGCAATTTGTACAGGAAAATAAGACATCTCATTCCACCAGGGTTGAAGAAGGGTTGATGTGAGATGACTTGCGGACCAATCGTATCTGGATGGCCTCATCTATCCGTGAAGCCTCATGTCTCTGAATACCCTCAGCAATAGTGCTGCGCCAGTCTGTGCGATTGGTCGCGATTCTTTCCCAGTCATCATGGTTAATACTGCTTCTACTGCGTCACTGAAGGCACTTTGGCGCCTGATTTTTGTGTTGCAAATTCAGTTCCATAGAGAGACTGTCCATGTTCTTCACTCCATTGCCCTTTGAATGACTCTGAGCTTATATGCATCTGTTTTTCGCAGGTTTAGTTTTGCTGTTTAATCAATAAACACTAATTTACATTAGTGACTTATTAGAATAATATGATAATAAGCACAGTAAAAACCAGAGGTAATAAAATTCAGCAGAAAAGAAAGGCCACTCTATATTCAGGAAAGAAACACAAGTTACAAGTATTTTAAGTTAGAGAATTTATATATCATGGATGCTTGTTCACAGATAATGGTAGAAACGACACAGAGATAACAGCAAGAACTCAAAAAGCAAATGTAACAAACCAGCTATCACTGTTAATAAAATATTCAAATATACCAATGGAGAAAAAAAAGACAAATAATCAACATTATATTCACACCTACTTTCTGTTATCAGTGTGAGATATAGACCCTGACCAAGGCACAAGAACAAAATATCAAAACATTTGAAATGAGATACTTGCAAAAAAGTGGTCATGATCACTAGAAGAGACAGGTTGAGAATTGGAAAAATCAGACAGAAAGTGGAACAACATGACATTTATATGCAGAATGGAATAGTTTGTAAAATGACAAGAATGTCTCCAAACCTATTATAGCAGACAGCTGGGCTTCAATGTTAGAGAAAACTCAAGAAAAAGATGGATTGACCGTATTAATGAAATATTGCATGCATATATTGAAAATAACAGTCACACAGATGGCACCCAAAAAAAAAGGTTCCACTTCCCAGCTACCTAAGTAGACAGATAAAATGAGAATAAACACTAAGATCCTAAAAGCATCTCTTACCAACACTGTTTGCAGCAGGATATGAAGAGTGGCTGTTAAACTGTGGAGGAGGATAGCTCCCACTGGCTCCTGCATAACCTGGAAGTCTTTGAGGCTGTGAGCCTGGGTAAGGGGGGTTAGAAGTGCTGGGTGGGTATTGAGGAGGATAGCCACTGTTCTGAGCCGGATTGGGATAGCCAGGGTAGGATGGAGCAGCCATGTTAGAATAGCTTCCAGCTGGTGGGTACTGAGGGTATGCTGCGGGCGGGTACCCTGCACCTCCGCTTCCACCAGCAGGAGCGTATGGCATCCCAGGCATTGGCATTCCTGAGTTGAAGAACAAATAATGATTGTGGTTAAAATTATAAAATCATCACATTTTTATTTTGTCTCATTATCCCTCCATATAGTGATGTTATAAATATATACCAACAGATCGATACTAGTGTCAAATCAGGTTGTGGCCTCTCTGCTAGAGTGAGATGTCAGGTTGCTGTTGAGCGAAGTGTTCTATACAAGACAACAACTTCTAGTACAGTATGAGAATGGAGATGTAATTGCTATCTGAGATCTTTAACAAAGGCAATTGCCATACCAGACTTCCAATTCTTACTTCGGAAAGTACAGAAAAATACTGGCTACAGCATGCATGAATAGCAGCTGTGGATTTATTAGACACATTTGAAAGGAACATCAGCAGGTGTGGATTTATTAGACACATTTGAAAGGAACATCAGCAGGTGTGGATTTATTAGACACATTTGAAAGGAACATCAGCAGGTGTGGATTTATTAGACACATTTGAAAGGAACATCAGCAGGTGTGGATTTATTAGACACATTTGAAAGGAACATCAGCAGGTGTGGATTTATTAGACACATTTGAAAGGAACATCAGCAGGTGTGGATTTATTAGACACATTTGAAAGGAACATCAGCAGGTATGGATTTATTAGACACATTTGAAAGGAACATCAGCAGGTGTGGATTTATTAGACACATTTGAAAGGAACATCAGCAGGTGTGGATTTATTAGACACATTTGAAAGGAACATCAGCAGGTGTGGATTTATTAGACACATTTGAAAGGAACATCAGCAGGTGTGGATTTATTAGACACATTTGAAAGGAACATCAGCAGGTGTGGATTTATTAGACACATTTGAAAGGAACATCAGCAGGTGTGGATTTATTAGACACATTTGAAAGGAACATCAGCAGGTGTGGATTTATTAGACACATTTGAAAGGAACATCAGCAGGTGTGGATTTATTAGACACATTTGAAAGGAACATCAGCAGGTGTGGATTTATTAGACACATTTGAAAGGAACATCAGCAGGTGTGGATTTATTAGACACATTTGAAAGGAACATCAGCAGGTGTGGATTTATTAGACACATTTGAAAGGAACATCAGCAGGTGTGGATTTATTAGACACATTTGAAAGGAACATCAGCAGGTATGGATTTATTAGACACATTTGAAAGGAACATCAGCAGGTGTGGATTTATTAGACACATTTGAAAGGAACATCAGCAGGTGTGGCAGAATTAAACAAAGCAATTGTTATGAAACAAGCATAGAAAATGTTGTCATAGGCATTCAGACACAGATGCCACTGGTTAGGTAGACATCGGATCCCATACGAGAAAAATTACTTTGGTTCCTCATTGAACCATTTGGTCACCGACGCCATGACGTCTGCATCGGAGTCGAATCGCTGTCCAATTAGAAATTTGTTTACGGGTCCAAACAAATAAACACATGGTGACAGATCAGGGTTATAGGCTGAGTGCTTAGTGGGTCTTTGGAGCGGATGGCATTGATGTTTACGCAAGGCTATTTAAAGTCTGCCAATAGGATCTCTTCATTGAACTTTCCAAAACAACACGCTGAATTCCTCTGCTAGCAAATGTAAACTCCGACGACGGCTCATCTGCATTGCTGCATTAATGTCTGTGATGATGGCTTCTTCTGTTGCAACAATATGCGTCTGACCTGGCCGCAAGAGCTCTTTCGTTAATTCAGTAACTCATGTCCTTCCCGAAACATCTGTGCGCAGTCCTTCATTGTTGTCTTCGACACACTTTTGTCACCATACATTGCTTGCATTCTGCGATGAGTGGCTGCTGATCGACATCCTTCAGCTATTAGAAACTGAATAACCGCTCACTGATCAACCCTTGGCGGATTCTGTACCACACTCGCTATGTTCTCGACTGTCTGCAGAACCTATGAATGCGAGGTTAATGAACATGTACACACTTTACATTATTATGTGCTTATTAAGTCAAATGTGATGTTGTCACACTCCTCTCATATATGTCCATGTGACACAGCACAGGCATGTTTCATTTGAACACTCCTTGTACTAGCCTGGTCATGCTGGAGTTCCCGACAATGAAAGAGATGATGACGACATTCTGGTTTTGCATGCACCTATTATGAGCACATTGGATATATATATATATATATAGGGCTAACATTTCAAAGTTTATCAATGACAATGTTGAATGATGACCCTGTAATGGATGAATGAGCAATGTACAGACTGTTGAACTTTGAAATTTAACAAGAGTTGAGCAGAGTGGGGTGCATGAGTGGACGGAGCAGGAGTGTGTACAACCAACAAGCTACAGGAACCATCAGCACCCACTCCCTTCAACATTGCTGAGAGAGAGATTGAACACCTATGGCTCTGCCCAGAGTGCAGTGAAGTCAATTCTTAAGAACAGAACAGAACAAATGAAGCATAGAGACACTATTGAAGCTGTCCCCGATTACAGGAAAATCTGCATGAAAATACTTTCATGCACTCTTATAGTGATGATTTCTGTAGCAACTTGTTTTACATGATGAAGCTGATAGTCTCATGCACACGCCTCTTTAGTTTGCTTTAACAACATGTTTGAAAGGTCACAATTATATATAATCCTTTTTAGCCTGTAAGCAATGAAATCGGCTTCCAATAACCTAAAAATGGTCTCATGCCATGACCAAAACTGACCACTGAAATTCATGTGTTTGTGTTTCGTGATTTAGTTTGTGGAATTTCATTTCTTTAACGGCTTTACACGATAGTTGCGTCTGTGCTGACACAATTGATAATTGATGTAATTTTATTTTCAACAGGCAGACACTTGCAAAAGTTAAAATTTGAAACTCAAATTATTTTTCACAAATATAGCTGAGCTTCAAGACCCGAGAAATTATTTATTACTTGATCAGTAATCCACCTGGATTACTCGTTGATATTCAACCCACATCTGATTCAGATTTTGAGTGGGACACATAATATGAAAGGTATATGTAAAGGAATTAATGGATATATCGCGAAATAGACCAAGCAGTAGGTTCCAAAATAAATTGTTTCTCTCCAATTTCCACCTAGTCATTAACCTTTATCATACCAGATTAAAAAATTACGTCTATTTCCTGCAGCTGCATAACTTTTCAGCATGCCAGGTCACAACTTGGTTGTTAATTTTGAGAACCTCAAATATTTTTTTAAAATATCTTTTTTTGTGTGGGTGTATAGAGAAATATATTAATAAAGAATGTGTTGGTGTTATTGTTGTTATTGTGTGTATGTTAGTTTATGAGATACAAGAAGATGAAGGTGATAGTGGTGAAAAATAGCACAAACAAATGGCCTACCTGATACAACATTCCTTGGTTAGGAAAAAAATCCAGACATTTGCGGAAAACCATACTAGGCCTACTACCGATGTTTACCGTAATGGATATGTCTGTCACTTCAGCTATAAAGCTAATAATTGTATCTACATAAACAAACTAAATAGATCTACCTCCGAAAAATCAGTTTTCTCAATAATGGGTGAATCTTCAAATCCAAGCGAAAAACAGAAGAAATCTTTTCCAAACGCCTAAAACAAATTCAAAATGGTTAATGTTTACACCAAACCGTACATGACGGAAGTCAGAACTCTCTACAATCAAAAGAGCAGTATTTCAACCGTTTCCATGGAGCTAACCCCGCAGTTTATATACAATAAAGCGTTGACTCTAGAGCTGTCGTAGGTTTTCGTCCGCGGTAAGGAACGAACGTGACACAATTCAACAGCCGCCGTAATGTAAAGGTTTATGTCATTTAACGCTTCATTTTAATATATAATCTTTAGTATGTTAATTCATGTCATAGATGGTTTAATTATGTGTCTCACAATGTTTAGATCATAATTTTAGCTGAATTTGTTAAATATTAATTAATTTTATATTGAATAAAACTTTTGGCTTGGAATTTATGCATTTTGGCCCAGACACATATAGGCAAAATTAGATGGCACTGAAAATGGTAAAGTTATGTTAAATTTATATATGTGAAAATTTCTTTGCTGTCATTTTTTTTATACCTATAAATGTCAACATTTCTATTCTAAAGCAAGTTATTTACAGGGTGACCAGATAAAAACAGAGTTGAAAGGAGGTCTTTACAACATGTTCTGTAACTTTGAAGCAGCAAATGTCTAGTTCCATGTTTGATTATCATCATTCAAAAGTATCACAGTGTTTTAATTTTTTTTAACTAATAGCTACATCTTTTTTATTTTAGATATGGTGTTTTTTTTTAGTGATCGTGTATATCTACATTGAGATTCTCCATAAGTACTTGTGACGCCACATGTCGATTCTACTGAGCAATTCATAAAGTGAGCTTCAAAAACTGAATTTCACAAAACATTGTTTGGTTGTGAAACAAAAAAATACTTACAAAATATTCTCAATGATAATTGACTTAGCACAGCTCGAGATGTACAAATTTTGAGTCACTAAAGCTCTTTATTTTCCTCTACAAGATTAATTCACGAAGTACAAAAAGTCTCAGATTTCTCTATATATTACATATTTCCTTAAAACTTACCCCCTGGGTTTACTGGGTATGGTGCTTGGCCTGGATAAGGCATTCCTGGGGGCCTTTGTCCTGATCCTCCTGATCCTCGTGAAAATACAGGGCACTCTTCCCCAAAGGTGAAGGTCAGAACTTGTACCAGGCTAAGGAGATCAGAGGTTGGCTAGGAAATAACAAAAAGAACACTATATAAATATACACAAACACATGCACATATGCAGTTTGAACTACCTAGATCTTTTTTTTGCAACAACTTAGAAGAAGCACATATAGAACGGCTTTTTAGGAAACTACTAATATAGATGCACATACTGATGTAATACTTTATTGTTATCAATTATTTTCGTTCATTACTGTATGTACTGCAATATATAAACCTGCCATATTTTTCATAGTCAGTTGAGTGGCCAGCTTTGACAGCTGTACATTCAAGATGTGATCAAAACGTATTCGGAATGACATCATAATTCTGGAACTGCAGGATACAATTGGAAGTTACTAGACACACATTGACCTCTGAACCTAATGTGCATGTAAACTGAGTCATGTCTGCCTTGGTCATCTGGTTTGATTGCAGTAGTGCTTTTTCCTTAAATGTAAACTGCATTCATCACATGTCATGGCGAAAAGAAAAACAATAAATGGAATGTGAAAGATTTAGTCAAAAGTTTGAGGAAACGTGTAAAAACAAAGACTAAAAGTTAAATACAACAAGAATTGCATGAGTCACACAAGTTTATGAGTGGTATAAATGTTTTAAAGATGGTCATGAAAGTGTTGAGAGTGATGAGCAGTCTGAGAGATCTGCAACCAGCAAAAGTGAAAACAATGTCAAACTCGTGCATGCAGCTGTTCTGGGAAATCATTGATTCACAATTTGTGAATTGTCTGAAGATGATCACTAGTTTTGATTCAGTTCAGTCGATTAATATGGACAATTTGAGCATGAAACAAGTATCATTCAAATTTGTTCCAAAATTGCTCTCTGTTGTCCAGAAAAGGTCCAGTGTTTAAACTGCAACTTGTGCAGCAGTTTTTTGCTAACCACCATAGTCTGCAGGTCTGCTAATTACCCTACTTGCCAGATCTTGCTCCTTGTGACTTTTTTGCCTTCCCAAAAATAAAAAACCACCTGAATGGAAAAAGATTTCAGTGTATTGAGGAGATAAAACAGAATGCAACGAAGCAACTTTCTCTTATTTCAGAAGTTGACTTCAAAACATGCTTCAAGCAGTGGAAACAGCATTGGGCTAAGCATTTGGCTTTAGAATAGGACTACTTCGACAACTATAAACTTACAAATCTGTTACCTGCATTATCTTGATCACACACGCATTCTGCCTTTCGCCCTTAGTTGAGACACTAAATGTTGATTTGTGGACATATTGAAATCAATCAGTGACTAGTATCTATGAATCGATAAGCAAGAGTTTTAAATCAGAAGTGGGTAGAGCACAGAAGGGCCAGATCAGGAGTGTGTACACCCAAAGAAATACCTGCATCCATACCTTTTGCCACTTGCTAAAAGAGACTGAGCACCTATGAGTGTACAGGTAGTACAGTAATGTCAATACTTCACAACCAGACAAAATTCTTAGTACTTAAGAGGAGGGGTCGCTATAGCTGAGTGGTAAGGTAAGGCACTTGTTTCTAAAGAAACAAATGAATGTACAAAACAGTAGGTGATGTGAATCCTGCAAGCTTCAAGCGTCCCTAGTCTCAAGGTAGGTGAGATCGAAGTCTACTGTTCTCGGAGACAGATGATGACCTCGGAGGTCCCTTATACATGCAAAAGAGCCCATTGCAGTTGACAATTGAAACAAGGAGGCTGTAGGCTACTGTCCAGGCAAAAATTCTTAAAAGTTAATTAAATTCTTACCGAATATTGGTCAGCATTAAGGTTGCCCATTCACCATGCATTGACACAACAGGCCAATTACATGTTTGTCTGTAGACTCAATTGCAAGCATTTACAAAGACCTCTACACCCCCAGACTAAAAGAGGAGTGACTAAATCCTAGCCTTTAACTCCTGTCAGCAATTAATATCAATCCAATTAACTTATCCATACTTACATGTCTCCATTCACGTATAAAAGGCATGTCCACTTTACCATTTGCATCAACATAGCGGCCAGGCTTAATCTGCATGGTATTTGTTGGTTTGACAAAAACCATTGGCGGGTTGTACGGGTGTGTGTCCAAAACCCATATTGAGATCGGGATGTTGTACACATTAGCTATAGACATAAGACCAAAAAAGTACACATTATGTAACTAGGTTAACATAATAAGATGACAACAGGATGAAACTTACAAATGTTTTTAAATTTAGAGGTAGATACAAAGTAAACATTTTCATCAGGGATAAGGCGTTAATGATTTTATTGTACTTGGTCTTAGCTTTTTCTGAAGTAGGGATGACCAATTCCCTATAATGTTGCATTGCCATCCTGAAATGTAAGTCAAATAGCAATTCACAGATGGGTTGACGGTTGCATGATGACGAGACCAGCGGTCAGCACACAAGCCTGAAAATCTGGACTGCTTGGTGATTGAGAGTGTACCAATTGCCATATTATCTGAATTCTCAAGTGTTTTAAGTGTGATGTTCAAAAGTAAGGGAGAGGCTGGTCAAGTACTTTGGAAGTTGGTATTCTTCTTCTTCGACGTTCGTTCTGAAAAGGATGTTGTGTCATAGCTTACAGTGAGGCTGCAATATTCTTTCGGTCAAACACATCCGGTTTCAGCTTTCTTTTTTGAGCATCCTTGATACAGGGACCAACCAAGACGCAGTTGTGCAAGATCTTACAGCAGTCAGTAACTCATTGCTAATTTTAGCCTGTGTAAGTGGCCATTCAATCTGTTATATCCCATTCTCATGTTGAGCAGGTCCACCTGTTCTGCTTAGATACATGCTTCCTGTGTGAAGGCCAGCTGTAGGGGTAACCCTATGCTTCAAATGAAATAAGAGGGTTGAAGATAAAGAACTATATAATTACAATGAGAATGTCAATGATAAACTTAATGACTACCAACCTTTATAGTTGACAGGGATGGTACCAACAAGCTGCACAAGGTGTCTTTGTGTTCCATCATTGAAAACTGAAAAAAGAAAGAAAGAAAAAAGGCACTCAGGCACAACAATAAATCAGTCACAACCAAATCTGTTTCAGCTCCCTGTGGAGCACAGATATTCCACAAATACACACCTAGTCCTTCTGTCCAGAGTCATCTGCTCTGTTATCGATGGTTGAGTTGTTATTTTATTTGATTGACTTGTCACTATTTATTGAAGTTTTTGTGCCCGATAGTTTTTACAGGATGAGGTAGCCAGCCCTAAATGTCCAACTCTCCATAATCACCTCTTACGGCATCCTTGGCAGGTTTACAGTATTACTATTCTTTGCTCCTTTATTGGGCCTCACCAATACTTAGGTGAGCCAGGTACACGAATAAACAAGCAAACAAAAAACACATCATCATCATCATGTGAGATACATCATGGATCTCCACAGCTTCTTGCCCCAAATATTTGATATTAATTCTGTCGCTGACCATCTTCTGTGCCAAGATGTTAAACCATCCAGTATTTTCTCTTCTTGTCATCTTCTGTGCCAAGATGTTAAACCATCCAGTATTTTCTCTTCTTGTCATCTTCTGTGCCAAGATGTTAAACCATCCAGTATTTTCTCTTCTTGTCATCTTCTGTGCCAAGATGTTAAACCATCCAGTATTTTCTCTTCTTGTCATCTTCTGTGCCAAGATGTTAAACCATCCAGTATTTTCTCTTCTTGTCATCTTCTGTTTGTTCTTCCAACAACTTTACCTATTGCCCCTATGTGCTTCAACCCAACTATTCTCATACCATGTCCAAAAAGATGATGTTTGTTTTGTTCTGTTGCATCTAGCAAGTTGCTGTTTGTGGTCTTTGGTGTCCATGGTCTTCGCAACATCCTTCTGTAAAATCTCTGATGCCTTTTTTTGTGTGTTTACTGATTGCCCATGATTCATTTCCATATGGCATAAACTGCTCCATATAGAAAAAAAAACGTTCACATGTATATGTTACATACCACAATGAATTGTATTCAAGCAGAAGTGCATATACTGAGGTCGGATTTAGATAAAAATCGAGAATGGTATGTAAGCTAGCAAATGGAGTTTAATGTAGATAAATGTACAGTCATCCACATGGGTAGATCCAATATGGAACATCATTACAGAATGGGTGAGAACAATATTAGAAAGATAGATAAGGAAAGGGATATAGGGGTTATAAAATATCATACATCTAAGGTGAGTGAGCAAGTTCAGGTAGCAGTGAAAAAGGCAAATGCAATGTTAGGTATGATAAAAAGAAATATTAAACATAGGAGCAAGGAAGTGATAGTCAAACTGTATAAAGCATTAGTTAGACCTAGCTTGGAGTACTGTGTACAGGTGTGAGGTCCTTATGATAGAGGGGGTATAAACATGCTGCAAAGAATAAAAAAAGCGACAAAGCTGATAGTGGGATTCAAGAATTACAGTTACGAGGAAAGACTCAGAAAAATGGCCTACATTGACAGTGTCTAGAAAAAAGAAGAATTTGATGTGACAATACAGGTTTATAAGATGATTAGAGGAACGGATAAATTAGACTATAACAAGTTTTTTTCCAAAAAAAACCACCCATAGCAAAGCTACAAATTAACTAAAGAGATATCCAGATTAGATATTAGCCAGAGAGTAGTGAATGTTTGGAATGCATTGCCACAGGAGGTAGTGGAGGCAGGGACAATTAATGCATTTAAGAATAAATTGGACACACATAGCTTTTAGAGCAAGGTAATGTAAATGAAACTAGTTGTATACAGACTCTGCAGAGTCTTCTAAACCAGTATAAAGACGTTAAGTTAAGTATTGCAATATGTTTAAAAAATATTGATAAACCCTCTGTTCAACAAATTAAAAAATTGGGTACACATGAGGACAGAAACAAAATGGTGGAACATGTTCTTCAGACAAGAGGAGCAGAGTGACAACATGCAATAATGGAGACAAAAAATTGTATGCCTGACCCATAGCTACAAGTAGCCATTGTGAAGTATGGGCTCAAAAGACATACCGGGATCAAGACGCTGAGCAGCGCATGAGCTGCAGTGGTCAGCGACCCATAGCTGACTGCTAGTGTCAGGGCCAGCAAACCAGAGCTGCCAAGACCCTTCTACACCTCCACGCGGTGATCCTGGATAACAGGCTGCAGCAGGGCAGACTGGCTAAGGAGAAGGGATCGAAGAGGGAATGCTAACCCAATACTCTACAAATGCTTGCTGAAGTTGGATGTGTTGGACCGAAAGGTGCAAATATCGCAGTCAAGCTGTAGACTATGACACAACGCATTTCATTCTCTGGACTACATTTTGCTACTTAAGCCCTTTCAGGGTTTGGTAGCGGGAGATTGAGAACGAACGAACGAAGAAGAAGAAGAAGAAAAGATATACCCACTGCAATCAAGAAAACATGCTATTGAAAGCAAATAAGGGGGTTGTACAGCAACCTCATATTATATATATATATATATATAATATTTTTTAGAGATTTTGATTTTTTTAAATCTAAAGTGCCTACTCTAACACAATGAAACTTAATAGTTGCTGGCAGACACAGGCAGAACAGTCGAACTGCACAATATGAAAGAAACAACATATTAACAATTAAAGGTTCTCCGTTCCCTCACACCCCCCCCCCCCTCCTAAAAGGGAGGAGATCACATCCCCAGATGCCTAGACCACAATGCCGATTAAAGTTTGTTTTGGCAATGCAGGCTTTATTGATTACAAAAAAATTAGATATATATTCGCTGGTGCCTGGGGCTGGAAAATAAACAAACCAGAGCTGTTTCCCAATCTAAATTATTGATTACTTTTTTTGTGTTGTGGTCCGAAAATGACATCATAATAGAATGGAATGCATTGATCAGATTTGAAACAAAATATGGGAAGGAAAAAATATTAGCACGAGTCCGGGATTTGAGCCCTAAATTCTAGACTTCTTGCACCATAAGCGAGAATAACGTGATTCGATCAGTCAATCAAATCATCATTGCAAACTCTGGATAAACGACAATTAATAATATGATGTGCACATACATCTTTATAGTCATTCGCTGGCTGATTGGTTATGGAAGACATCTGTGTATGACAGAGAAGATAATAGGACACTTGCCACACTGACAGCATGTTCAAATAGGCAACTAACAATGTAGTCTACCTATCTAGGGTAGAAAATCTCCAGCTTATGACATTGCACACCCATAAATTTCACACAGCCATGTTGAGCATGTAATAGCCTATTAGATTTGGAATAAAGGTCTAGAAACAATACTTCACACAATGTTGAAAAAATATACAGAATAACAGTTTTTCTCAGAATATGAAGAAATATTGGCATAATAAACAGTTTACAAATGAAAACTTCCAGTCTTAAAGTTCATCAGAGCAAAAGAGACAAGCAGAAGAAAGATTTCAATAATTTTGATTTTATTTTTATCTGAAATGTCTGTTCTTTTACACACTATAATGACATTTAATGGTATTTAAAAGACATATTATATAGTCATTCTATCTTCAGTCCAGTTATATCGTTAGACATGGGGAAGTGGTGACCTCCTTTGTTTCATATTTTTTGGCAGGTGAAAATCCACTAGTGACTTCTTAGGTTAATCCCAACATCTGTTAGCCCCTAGAATATACGATCATATATCCCTATGATATCCCTAGAATACCATGAAGACGATGGCACCAAGTTATCCAGGAAAGCCTGGGTATGACTGTGGCGGAGTATGGAGTTTTGGCAAGGGAACGAGTTTCTTTCAGACAAACTGTGATGGGAGCGATATTCTATAAAGGACATGAAACATCGTGATGATCCCTATAATAATTTGAGTAGATTTTTAACTTGAATTATGCCCGAGTAGCAGCCTATTCTTTTAGATTTTCAACTGCTAAGGTATTTTTAACGTGCACGCAACTGCACAAATGTGTCTGATCTCACTACTCAGAGATCAGGGGAAATGTTTACAGGATGATCCACGTGAAAAAAATCTCAGCCTCCACCGTGATTTGAACCCGCGACCTCCAGTACCCGAGGTGAACACCTTACTTTGAGACGACTGGGTACCCCCCTCTCTTTAGTCATTAACAGATCACAAACAACATTTCTTAGCCTTTAGGGACAAAGAATGGTAGGAAATTAAACAAATCATGATACAAGAATCAAGAAAACACAGATAAGACAATCTTAAACTTGTAAGGCCGCTGTAAAGTGGTGAAGAAAACAGATTTTTACAAATGTAGATTGAGGTACACATGAGAAGATAACCAGTTGTAAATACATTTCAAACACAATTTCAAAGTGCATCTAGGGTATTTGAATTTTCATACATTAATTTAAAGAGCTGCAGATGTGGCTGTGCAGTTAGGATACAGGTCAATTAAGTATACACACTGTTTGTTGTTTATCAGAACAAGCAACCAGTATTCCTATGAATATAATGTTAAAAAAATATGTAAAAATATTGTTCAACTCTCCGTAATCACCTTTTACGGCATGCTTGGCAGGTTTACAGTGTTACTAGTCTTTGCTCAGCTATTGAGCCTCAACAACACTCAAGTGACCCAGGCACACGAATAAACAAGTAAACAAACAAAAAACACAACTTCATCATGTGACATACAATCATGGATTTCCACAAAAAATATAGTTGATGAAACTGCTAACAGAGATCAAAGCTCAGGTTTCAAATCTGGTGGGAACAAACTCAAAACAATAAAACTATGTGATTACATAAATTATATGGAAAGTGAGAACGACCAAAGAAATGAGATAAAAGATTTACCAAATGGGTCTAGAGATGGCCGCAAATCCCTGTATTGTGTAATAATATTTATAATGTCTTGCTTTGTCTCATTTGGATGCTTGTACTGTAGGAGAGGAAATGATATATTCATTTACAATGCAATGCTGAAATAATTATTTTAATGAAGTATGATAATTACTACTATCTATCATATGACATTTTTCCAATTACTGGGGTAGTCGAGCGGTTTTAAAGGTTGAGGACTACAGACCGCTTCTCCACTGCTGTCGTCACGTCGTGTGCTGGCTATATTTGTTTATTTCACCCCCAACAGAAAAACAACATACGCCCTTCCGGGGGAGGGGGGATTTGAAACGCTGCCCTCCTTGTCGGCAGGCAGGCCTCCAAACCATTCAGCCATGCGCTCAATATGATAATTAATTATATAAATGTTAATTATACATGACTTCCTTACCAGGAATTGTTTTTGTTAGCCTGGTTCTAAGTTGAAGTGGAAAGGCACATAGCTGCTGAATCCTTTGTGACACTGATCACTATATGTTGTTGTAGATGAATGCCTACAATCAGTAAGATTACTCTTTTGTGTGCCCTGAAAAGGGTGTCAAGTGGTGGGCTGTAGTAGCATTTCTCCCATCCCCAGTGGCTTCTTTCCTGTCCTCTTTTCTTTAGCGCTAGGACATTACCATAAGTGCTCCGTTCTCCGTCCAAGCAGCCAGTCAAGTGTATATAGACCAGTTAGGTGTTGATTTTGTGTACTGATCTTTCTAGACAGGACACACTTTCTTCCCCCCTCCCCTAATCACTTCCAAATCTATCATCCTCTCCACATATGCATTTTCGTGACCTTCTGTATTTTAATAATTCTGTAGAGTGTCGATAACTGCCCTTATCAACTCAACCCTGTCTCTCGTCATCACCGTGTCGTTCACCACAGTTCACCCCACCACTGCATCAGCTCTTTTGTTGTCTCGAGACGCCTGCATGTCCCAAGCAGTAGATCCATATGACACATTGTACACCAGAGTTGCTCAAAAGAGAGGCTCATTCCCTTCTTAGCATGCACCTTTCTATCTTTCGGAGCATGCCCTGCAAGTCTGACAGTATCACTGCGTGTGTCACCAGTTGCATCGCCAACCAGGTTACGGCCGCTGTTACCACTTCAATCTCTATCCTGAACTATATTTGCAGACAAACACCTTTTCTTTCACAAAGACGACCCATTACCCAGAATCTTATACCCTGGATGATGAAGAAGATAATAATGCCAGTGAACATCCATCACCTCTGAAAGCATCTACATCAAGAGATCCTGATTTTGTGCCTATTGAAGAGTCTGCACAGTCACATAAAAAGAATGAATTGAATGATCTAGTGAGTGATCTGAAAGTGGCAATGGAATCTTCTAGATGAGAATGTGTATGTTTCTGTGTTTCATGCTCAGCAAAAAGATATGCATCCATATTTCAAAATGACAGATAACCTCAATGCTTGTGTTGATATAGTGGGTCTGATGGCAGCAATACACTGATGACAATTAGAGGTTTTTCATTGATTCGTCTAAGTTGAGCTTAAAAGGTGTATTGTGCTATAATATTGGTAACAGTTTACCATCTGTCTCAATCCAATATGGAGTCCACATGAAAGAAAACAAATTACATACCATCAACTAGACCAAGTATAAATGGCAGATTTGTGGTAACCTAAAGGTCATTGCCATCTTGATTTAAAGATTGTGTATCAAAATGGGGCAGGATCTTCTATTGTCGGTCCACAGATATGTCAGATCTTAGGAGATCAGCGATCTAACAATATCCTCATAGGTGATGAAAAGTTAGCTTGGAATGCTTTCCAGCAAGCGGCAACAAACTTTCTAGGAAACAATAAGGCTGACAATTGCCAGGAGCTTGTAGAAACCCTGTTGCTGTGTTATAAAAGACTAGGACGCAACATGTCCTTGAAATTACTTTTTACACTCTTGTGTGGATTTCTTCCCTGTTAACTGCAGTGTTGTCAGTGATGAGTAAGGGGAACAATAAATCAGGACATTACCATCCTTGAAAAAATGTACCAATGGAAATGGAATGCACTATGAGCATTATTATAATATGGTATGTAAATGCAATTGTGTAAAACTTTTTACATCTGGTGTCTTAATGGACATTCATTTTCAGCTACCCAAACAACATAAAGGTACTTGACTTAACTCTTTCAGGACGAGAGGCCTTTGTCAGGGGCCGGTGATTTTAAGATTATATTTTTTATGATTCATATATATTTTTTCTGCGTGAAAGACTTTTTTAGAAACTTCAAGAACATAGGTTGATTCTTTAGTATCATTTTATATAAAAATAGTAAAATTAATCAATTTTTGTTGAAAAATTATTTGCCACATGTTTAAGTCATTAAATTATATTATCAATAGCAAATCTGCGAATACCAATCTACTCTTTTTTCCGCACAAAAAGCGCTTAGATTCTTTGAAACTATTTCTAAAAAATGAAAATGTACATTTCATTTAACTTTTTATTTGTTTATTTTTCTAGTCAATCTGAATTATGCAGGCAGAGAAGTCAATTTTTCACAAAAGGTGGGCGTTGTCGAATAAAACAAACATAGAATTTGTGTGGTCAGAGACAATAAAGATACATTTTGCTTCGTTTTCTGCATGATAGATAATTTTTTTACTCGGAAATGAAAGCAGATCTATTCTTCAGGTCTTTGGCTATAAATAAACGGGTGAATCCTGAAAATTTTGTAAAATATTTCATAATACCCGTTTAAAATGATAAAGTGGCCATTTCTGAGTAAGGTAACAATAATTCTAAAAATTGTCATGTGTTAGACCAAAGTCATGTTAGGTAATCTCCGCCATGGCCGGTCTTAAGCCTTGATGAGAAAAGAGGAAGGTTGAACGTGGGACCAGCAACCCCCACTTCGTCAAAAAAAAACACAATTGCTACAAAATCAACACCCAAAACAAACCAAAAACCATCCTTGAAGGGAAAGTTCCTCCTAGCAGGGACTATGACGCAGCTCAGCCAAACCCAAAAGGACGCTGGACTGCCGACTACCTTTCTTTCGACAAGGAAACCTTCCAGACTCAGCACCTGAAATGTTAGAACCATGTAGGAGGAGGGGAAGATAGCGCAGATTGCAAAAGAGAGGTTCTGATATGGCATTAGTATCCTTGGGCTGAGTGAGACTAGATGGACTCAGTCAGGAAAGGAACTGCTGGCAATAGGGAAGACTGTGTATACTCAGAACATGTGGAAGAGAAAAGCACACCACACACAGAGGGAGTGGCCCTTATGTTCTCAGCAGAGGTCCAAAGTGCGCTCATAGAGCTGGATCACGACTGTTGATGGCTACATTTAGAACAAATAACAAGAAGGTTAAACTAAATATAATTTAGGGATACGACCCAACAAATGAAAAGGAAGAAACAGATGTGGTCTCAGACTACTTTTTAGTGATTGCGAAGATACAGCTGAAGTTAAGGATAAACAGAACGATTCAAGTCAGCAGACCCCAGTACTGTGTACAATACCTGAAAGAAGATGATAAGAAAAATGAGTTCCATATAACACTCAGGAATAAATATCAAGCACTGGAGTAACTAGATGAAGGGGCCAGCAGTGAGGATAAATGGGAACAAGCATAAAGTACACGGAAAACTGCATACGAGGAAGTGCTAGGAATGAAGAAAGGGTAGTATAAAGAATGGGTAACAGCAGCATAAAGAATGGATAACAGCAGAAACAATCACTAAGTTCGAGAAGAGGTGAAATAAGAAACTGGCCTTATGAAATAGCAAAACGAGAGCCGTAAAAAGCACAGCACAGATTGTATGTAGAGAGCAACAAGGAGATTAAAAAGAGTATCAAGGTGAACAAAAGACATTAAATTGATGGTCTGGTTGAGAAAGCTGAAGAGAATGCAGGAAGGGGAATTTTTTTTTTTTTGCGTTCGCCTTATTTCTCTAATCGCCAAGGCGGCGTGCGTTGCACTGTGGTTTTTATTATGCGCTTTTCGGCCCAGTGCATCTGACTTCAGCATGCATTTTATGTAAGGATCTGCTTCCTCCTGCATTTTCTAAGGGTTTGCTTCCCCGGGGTAACGGCCGATGCTGTGATGGGGATCGAACCCAGCACCTTCGGATTGTGAGCCGTGCCACTTAACCGCTAGGCCACGCCGTCCCCTTGAAAGTGAAATATGAAAGGTCTACTATATGAGGCTACCAAGAAACTATCAGAAAAGTATCAACAACAAGGTAAACCAATCAAAAATAAACTTGGGGAAAAGATAACTAACCTTGAACAGAAAAAAAGATGGGTAGAATACTTGTAAGAGCTTTTGAACAGACCAGCACCAGACAACCCACCAGCAGAGGAGGACCTGCTGATCAACTGTGATAATCCAAGTAAAGAAGAGATTAGAAGGGCAATAGTTTCAAAGGAACGGAAAAGCAGCAGGACCTGATGGGATACCACCGGAAGCCATAAAGCAGATGTTGAAACATCTACTAACATGCTCCACAACTTGATAGGTGTCATCTGGGAGCAAGAAAGCTTACCAAAAAATTGGAGAGAGTGCCACCTGGTGAAATTGCCTAAGAAGGGAGATTTACAGGAATGCAAAAACCATAGAGCAATAATGTTATTATCAGTGCAGGGAAATATGTTAAATAGAGAAATACTAGAAAGATTGAAAAAGGCAGCGGATAACAAGATAAGGGATACGCAGGCGGGCTTCAGACAGAATAGATCATGCATTGACCAGATAGCCACATTGCAGATAATTGTGGAGCAATCATTGGAATGGAATTCGAGTTTGTACATCAATTTCGTTGATTATGAGAGGATCTTTGCTTCTTGTGATGGTGCTCTCTCGAGGGCTGTTCTTGCTTCATTTCTTTCAGATATATCAGCTTGCATTTCTTTAGTATAGAATGGTTTGTACGTCTTCCTACTGCCCCTTGTGATGCTTTTTCATGCTGCATTCAGAATAGCTCTTGTCATCTGATTATTGAGTGTTTCTACACTCCTGCTGTCTATATTACCAAGCAGGAAGTCCGATGATTTTTGGAATGGTCTCCAGTCATCTTTACCAAAATTCCAGCAAGTTTTCTGTTTGTAGCATGCTTTGCTGGGAATGGTGATCACTGCTGATGTCGTCAAGAACATGTAGGTGGCAAGAGTCTGTTAGGTCAGATGAACAAATAATACGATCAGGTCGACTAAGTGATAAGTGGGTCCTGTGCAGGAGTGTTGGCGCAGACCTTTCATCCTGTAAGACTGACAAGTTGATTGTCTCAGAGAGCTCTTCTTAAAATGTTCCTGTCTTTTTGCATCCTGAGCCACTGTGCCTTTATGATGGATTTCAGACACAAGAATGCGGTGCAATTTGCCTCCTCGTCTCCAGTGCTGGGCAGTACATTTCTGGTTCCTTTCCAACCACAGAGGGTGTATGCATCATGTCCAATAGGAGACACATTTGTACAGATGGGTTACTGGTAAGGTTTTAAGAATAATAACCTCACTATATAGTACATCATCTACAGGGTTCTACTGTAGCGTAGAGTCAGTTCTGATAGTTAATAGTGAGGCCGTCAGAGCTGACTCAGTTTCGCATGTCTTCATCATCCATAGGGATAACTGATAGAGGACAAGTAAAGAACGAGACAAGAATGCATTTAATCCATTAAGTGGGGATGGATTGGTGCAGCCCAGAGCGTATACCACTCGTCAGTGGGTTGTTCAGCTACACCTATAGGGCTCCATCTGCTCCGCAGCCATTTTGTCTGGCCCCTCTCCAAGGACCTGTCCGGCTTGGGTGACCCTGCCAGGAGTATAACTCCCGCCAGCAAAGCTCCTGAGATCATTGGGGTGTGCAAGCTCTCCAACCTCTGCAAGATATGCTTACGTATGGAAAGTCTATATTGGGTAATGCCGATATGTTAATTTATTTTTTTTCGCGCATTTTTTTTTAATTTGTTGCTTCATGTTTCTTACTTCTTTACTATTTTAGAAATGGAGATATATTTATTTTATTTATATTTTCGTATTGCTCATGCAATTCCCTTTCATTCCATAAACTACACTACCACAAAATATGATAATATAAAACACAGTGACACTTTAATTGTAACACTATATGGAAATCTAAGCTTAGAGGGATGGAAAATGTGCTGCACAAAACATGGGAATTTCGCTACGTCCTGAAAGAGTTAATCTTAGATACACCCAAAATTGATTGTCCAGTGTTATCACTGGAGTATCAATAAATAGTCTCAGTTATGCAAATGACACAGTTCTGTTGGCTAAAAGCGGACAAAAACTACAGGAAATGATGATTCAAGCAAATAGCAAAAGCCAAGTGTGTGGATTATATATTAATTAGCACTGAGAAAACGAAACCGACTATTGGTAAAACAGACTCAAAATTCCCAGTGCATGTAATAATAGACGGGCAAATACTTGACAGGTCAAGATCTTATCCTATCCTTGAAATATAATAAGAAAAATAGAAGATGACAAACAGAAATAGAAAGAAAAAAATGGGATGGCCAGAACTATTGTTACTAATATGAGTCATTTACTAACATCCAGACAAGTCACAAACAAATTAAAAATCAGGGTAATTAGGTGTTATGTATTATCATATTATGTGGTCGTGTCATATATGGAATGAAAGGAGATTACATGAGCAACAAGAAAATATTAATTATATAAATATAGCACCATTTCTAAAATAGTAAAGGAGTAAGAAAGATGCAGAAACAACATAAAAACGGCAGAAAAAAAAACTAACACGTCAGATTAACCCAATATGCTTAAATCCATGTTTTGTCATTTGGGACACATTTGTTTCAAAACTACATCCATTTACGAATATGACTAACATTGATAATTTTGAGAATCATTGTTTTCTAACTCACAAATTGCCACTTTATCACTTTAAATGTGTAGTATTAAATGATTTACAAAAATTTCAGGTTTCACTGGTTTATTTATAGCCAAATGCCAGAAGAATAGATCTATTTTCATTTCTGAGCCATAAAAACATTTATCATGTGGAAAAACAAAACAAAATGTATGTTTATTGTCTCTTGTCACAAAAATTCAATACTTATTTTATTCGACAATGCCCACCTTTTGTGAAGAATTTACTTCTCTGTACGAATAATTCTGATTGACTAGAAAAATCAACAAAAGAACTAAAATAAAGTGTACATTTTCATTTTCAGAATTAGTTTCAAAGAAACCAAGCATTTGTGCAGAAAAAAAGAGCACATTGATGCGCACAGATTTGTTAAGAATAATAGAATTCAATTACTTAAACAGATAGCAAATAGTTTTTCAACAAAAGCTTTAAAATTTTTATATAAAACGAAACTAAAGAATCAACCTACGTTTCTGAAGTATCTAAAAAGTCTGTCACGCAGAAAAAATGTGTATTATAAAAATGTCAACTTAAAATCACCGGCCCCTGACAGTGGCTTCCCATCTTGAACGACAGGAATAATCGGCCTCTGACAGTGGCCTCCCATCCTGAAAAAGTTGCTGTATGGTGTAGAAACAGGGACAATGAACAAACAATTGGAGAAGAGAATTGATGTCTTTGAAAGGCAGAAATATAGAAGAATGAGGTGCATCTCGTGGAAAGAAAAGAAAACAAATAATGAATTCTTAGAGAAATTTAGGGTGCAAAGAGAATTGATTAATAAAATCAAGAGCCCAACAGATACACCTTGCTAAAATCAATACTGAAAGGTGGAAGGCAAATGTGCCAGAGGTAAACTACAGGATACGGGGGATGATAACATCAAAAGACGGACAGGGAAAATCCTGGCAGATTGTTTCATCAAGACAAGAGACAGGGGATGTTGGAGATCCATTGCACCCGTCCTAAGTTGCGGAGATGACAACTCAACTGAAGATATGATATTCAGTTCTACATAAAGGTCATCTGTCTGAGCATTTTGAGATAATAATTGGTGTATGACAGGGATGTCTCTTATCACCATTTCTCTTTCTGATGGCTATTGATTGGATTATGAAGACAATAAGATCAGCCAACAAAAATGGAATTCAATGGAAAAATTGCTCATAGAACCGACACACATTAAGCAGACCAGGTGATGGGGACAGCGTGGGCTAGTGGTTAAGTGACATGGCTCACAAGTCAAAGGTGCTGGTTTTGCTCCCCATCAACGGTCATTACCCCGGGGAAGCAAACCCATAGAAAATGCATGAGGAAGCAGACCATTAAATAAAATGCATGCCAAAGTCAGATGCACTGAGTCGACAGGCGCAAAATAAAAACACAGTGCAACGAATACGACCTTGGGGAATTGAGAAATAAGGCGACGCAAAAAAAAAAACCCAGCTGATTTCATTACAAGACAGCCTCTTTTCTGAAATCCTCAAGGTGAGAGAATTATTGGCAGAGAAAAACACATAGAAAAGAGAACTTGAGCAAAACATAAAGGAATCAGGGAACACGTGGACACAGGCTAAACGGACGGCCCAGGACAGGAGGACTTGGCATGTATTTGTTGAACACCTGTGCTCCACAAGAGATGAAAGGTTTTGATGATTGATGATAGTAAACTTATGACATCCTCCTGTCAACTGCGCTCATTATGAATAATTAACATAATGTTGCACAGCACCACATATTACAGATACTCAAAATTACATATACTTAACAAGTATAAGTTAAATTGTGGTGTTAAGGGTTTTAATTTCAAAAATATAAAAACACAGGAGGGAGCAGTTACTGTCCGTGACAGCCATGACATGTGATATCACTCTCATACATTTATGGGCTACTTATACACTATATATAAAATCCACATTATTCAATCATATAGTTTTTTCTTAATATGCTAGTTAAGGTGAGATTTTGAATATTAATTAGTAGCAAGCATGCCTTATTAATATGTTTATGCAATGATAAGATTTGTTTTGTATTGCGAAAAAATAAAATGTATGGCTACCTGTGTGTTTACTCGTAAACATTGAAGGTATACCAGAAACTAACCATCTTCATTGCACTTCGTGAACCTCACCGAACTAGAAGCATAGCAACAGTTGATCAAAGAAGAATTAGAAGAATGTTAGCCTAATTTCCTAACACTAGATGTGTTACATCATTGATTACAGAGAAGCCAAACAAAGACGCAAGTGTGAATGAGCTGACAGCAATTCATAGTTAACTGCTTGCATCAGGGTCAGTAAACCATAGCTGATCAAACCCCATTCTCCCTCCTAGTGGTGGTCCTAGAAATAGACTGCACCCCTGCAGTCTGGGTGAGAAAATAGCACTTAAGGGAAGGCAAAACCAGTCCCACAAATATCGAGCTGTAACTGGATGTGTCAGACCTATAGTCTAGGTGCAGACATCATAGCCTTGCTGCAAACTACAACACAACATCCTTTTTTTCAGGACATCCCTTAACACTTTCAGTCTGCAATCTGTTTAGATCAGTCCATTCAAAGTCTTTCAATTGTTTTGCATTAACAGTATACTGTTTGCTTGGCCAGTTATAGTCGTGTCATTCACCATCAGCTTTTCATGATAAACTCTAACTTCACCCTGTTTGTATTCTCTAAGACATGGGAATGTGATGGCACTGCGGAGGCCATGAACTACTAATAGTGAAAATAGTGTATATGAACATTCTTGAAATTTTTTAATTCACTTTTGATAACATATAATAATCATAAAGATCAAAGCATTTAGATCTAATACTTTTGGAGTTCAAAATGTGACATTGACAAGTTGTTGACTTACAGCTGCTACATCATGGAGTCTAATTATATTGAATTTTTATGATTGATCGATACAAAATGAGTTGATTTAAAATGTGTTTCCTTGAAGTGATCGCTAAACCAGTAATGGACCATAGATGATAGACTACTATTGTAGAAAAAAAAAGATTGTTTTGGTGTTCAGAAAGTGAAAAACTCAGAATGACAGTTACTTGACTCTTGAGTGAGTTACAACTTACAGTACATTTAAAAAAAATTTTTGTAATTTTACGTGTTTGAGTTTGCCTCACTAGTTTCTACTGGCGGAGACGCGCCTATTCCACCCCAGACTGTAGTCAATTGAATTGGGCGATATTAAGACACATAAACTATGATAAACCAGTGTGCTTGGTCGGCTTGGATAGATTGCATGTGATAATGTGTGCGTCTGTATGGTGTATGATTTCCTATGCTAGGTTTGAGCGTTCTCGGAAGCCAGCCCAACTAAAGTGCAATATAAGGACCTCACCCTGAGGGCGCGTGTGAAAGTTGTGCAAGAGTGTGATTGTAGGACAGAGTAAAATAAAACAGAGTGAGGTCAGAAGAGATAGGAAGAGTCGTCTTTGCTTGAGTACATTATTTTATGATAACTTTGTAATGTATGATTGTATAATTGTACAATAATACTTTTTTATTGTACGCATAGTCGCGCGGCATACTATTACTAGTATTACTATTGGTATTAAGTACTATTAAGTATTACTTACTAGTATTAGTACTAACTACTAACTATTAGTATTACTGTTACTATACTTAATACTATTACTAATAGTATTATTAGTATTAACTTAATACTTAATAATTAAGTATAATAGGAGTATAGTAACAGTAACAATACTACTTCTCATTAAACACACATTATTGTCGTACTAGTCTACCTTTACTTTATTTACACTTTATTATCTCTTTATTATATCCTGACTGTTGAAAATCATGTAACAACGTAACCCAGAAATGAATTATATTATTCTTTTTCTTTTATTGTTCTCGGAATTGAGTTTATCTGGACTGTCTACTCAGGGACTCTACTGTAGTGTTACTGTAAAAAAGTATCGAACTAAATCAAGTGATACTCTAGAAGTGATACTGAATATGTGAGAAATAAGCAAAATACCTTGGACAAGTAGTTTCGCAAAGTTGCTTCGTGCTGCGCCATATCGTCTGTTTCTCAACTTGTTCAGTGAAAAAGCCACTTCATACCGCGGTTACCACATCAAATAAACACTGCACTTTAAGAACAGACGACAGCCATATTCCATTATGTTTTAACTCCAGGACTACTTCTAATAAGAAGAGTTCCTCAGCCCGTTTCCTGCAACAATCTAACCAAACGGAAAGAATCTACAAAACAGGGATTCTTAACCATTTTCAAAACACACCCCCATTTCAATATGATTTTAATGGCTACAACTATTACGCTTCCCCAAGTTAATCAATGTACAGTGAGGAGCAACTATGTTATCAGATCCTGAAATAGGAGTAGTGAATTGTTAATTACCAGACATATCGCAAAATGCGTTTAAAAGGGGTTGTACTTCTATTCTTTTCTCATGATTCTGTAGAACGTGTCAGGAGATCGTTCACATTTGACATCACACAAAGAGTTGTTATTTTTAACCCAAAACTCCTTGTCATACTTCGTTGCAAAAATGTACTTTTGTTCTTGTAAATAAAGACTTTTGGTTGAAAAGCAAATGCAATGTTAAATATGTTCAGTTATGTAAAGAATCGATGTCGCTGCGCCCATGGGCCATAAGTATTGTCTCTTTTTATCGAATGGGGAAGAATGGGGTTAAACGTTCCAGTTACCCGCTCATTGTACATACTCCTCCGTTTTCTCAGCTACCCATCTGTGCTCAATCGATGGTAGATACCAAAATTCAGCAGTCTGGGAACTGCAGTTCATCCATTCCAGTGTCAATGTTCAAGTGGCGGTCAATGATCGACCATAAAAACCACCACTTTGGTCTCCGTTCCCATTCTGAATTTTTTCCCCTCGTATTTAAGATATTAAACTTATAAAAAACTTGAATTGGGATCATTCGATATGTTTGAGAACTATTTTTTTGAAAAGGTTTGAGACAGGTATGTGTGCTGTCTCCTGTCCTGTTTAATATAAACACAAAAAATTGTCAAAGGAATAGAAGAAATGCCTGGGTTTAATATAAGAGAACAAAGTATCAATAATATCAGATATGCTGATGATACAGCGTTAACGGGCAGAGGATCCAGTACATCTCCAGAACCTAATGGATAAGATAAACAGCAATAGCCAACAATATGGCCTGAAAATCAACATTAAAATGCCCATTGCGTGAGCAATATTCATATAAATGAAAAATTTAGAAAAAAGCGTCAAGCTTAGATAATAACGATAGATGGCAAACAAACGCGAAAGGGCGATGATTAATAAAATTGCAAAGGCAAATAATACATTTAATAGCATGGGACATACATTTGTGTACAAGCAGATATCTCAGAACTTAAGCATGAGAATCATTAAATGCTATGCGCATTCAGTTTTTATTGCATTGGGTAGAAAATGGACACTGATCAAGAAAATGGAGACGAGTATTGGCGATTTTGAAATGTTGGCGTTCAGAAGACTTGGAAGAGTTTCTTGGAAAGAAGCAACTCAAGGTAGAGAAGATACTTCTGAAATAAATTAAAAAGAAGAAAAATAAAATATTTTGGTCATGTCAAGAGACAAAAATTAACTTAACTAAACTTAATTATACTGGTTTAGAAGACTCTTCACAGTGTGTATACAACCAGGTTATTCCACTTTTTAAATGACTGATCATCCATTCTATTCTTTAATGTATTATCTGACCCTGCTTCCACTTCCAAGCATTCACCACTCTCTGACTAAAATAATATTTCCTAATATCTGGATTTCTCTAGTTAATTTGTAGCTATGCCCTCTTGTTCTTGTGGGTGGTTGTATTTTGGAAAAAAAAATTGTTATAGTCTAATTTATCTGTTCCTCTGATAATTGTATAAACCTGTATTGTCACCTCTATGTCTTCTCTTTTCTAGACACTGTAGGCCGGTTTTTCTTAGTCTTTCCTCATAACTGTAATTCTGGAATCCCACTGTCAGCTTTGTCGCTCTTATGTGTATTCTTTCCATCAAGTTTATATCCCCTTCAATGATAAGGCCTCCACACCTGTACCAAGTACTCCAATCTAGGTCTAGCTAATGCTTTATACAGTTTGACTATCACTTTCTTGCCCCTATATCTAACATTTCTTTTTATCATACCTGACATTGCATTTGCCTTTTTCACTGCTACCTGAGCTTGCTTACTCGCCTTACCTGTATGATAACCCATATGTCTCTTTCCTTATCTATCTTTCTAATATTGTTCACGCCCATTCTGTAATTGTGTTCCATATTGGATCTACCCATGTGGATGACTGTAAATTTATCTACATTAAATTCCATATTTGTTTAATCACCCCTCCCCCCCCCCCCCAAATCCCGCGTTATGCTTTGACACAAAATGCTGGGACCACCCCAACCCCCTCCCCCGCTCCCTTTCCTCCTCAGCGTTTTGTTTTTTTTGCATGCCTTGACTGACCGACGTCAGATGTGAAAGACCATAAAGCCACAAGAATATAACATAAGACCTTTACACTGAATAGATGAGAGAAACTAAACCCAAGCCATTGCTGAGAATGCAAATGCCGTAAATTATATACAAGTCCCTCACACCTTCGCTTAAACCTGGTTTTCCAAACCCTGAACCCCACAGGTTAAGAGTCCTTGATATAAGGAAAGCTAACAGGGCCTTCCACTGTGATTTATGTCTATCAACATTGAATAACGTCACGAGCTAAAAATAAGTAACCAACATTTGTATCCTGCTTGAAAAATAATCGCCCTTTATACACGTCCATCATTCATCATGACAAAACAATATTGCAAACCCAATGTCACATCAACATTAGTCATTTTGCGATGCCCAGGAAACGGATATTTTGTTTGACAGCTGAGACTTGGGAATGCTTCTACGTAGGCTTTCATTTAACATTCCATTTGTCCCTTTTTCATCCGACCGGTGTACAGGGCCACTACTACATTTGGTCTCATGTAGGAAGATTGCACCAAAGCACTTTGAGTGATTTTACAGTAAGGGTTTCTGTAGCAATTTGTTTTACACGAAACTTAACTTCATAATATTGGTTTACAAAACTCTACATCAGGCCTCGTCAGCCTTTTTATACATATAAATTTCGTGTTGGTACATTTTCCATACCACCCACTCAAATCTAAATTTAAGAAAATGTCGCGATCGTCTACTGTCTTCATATTTTTTAATGTTCTTAATACAGCATCATCACGTGGCATGTCCTTCGCAGAACGTCGCTCCCATCACATTTCTATTCCATCTTCATCTTCTTCCTCCTCGTTCGTCTTCAGACCTCAACTTCAATGACTCTAACGAAGGCGGTTATCCACTCAAGGCTCTCTTCCGTACAGCTTCTCGTGGCAGGACACTGGATGTTGCTAAATGCTACTTCTTTTGTCGGTATACAGTGGACAGGACTGCAAAATATGTTCTGCCTTTATGGGGGCTGTGCGCAGGCACAAAGGTCTGTAGTGCCAATTTTGAACTTGTTGTACAGATGACGTCTAAGTCTGTTGTGACCTGCGCGTAGCCGGAGAATGATCACATTGTCTCGCCTGAAGAGTTGATGGTAGGCATTCCATCTGAAAGAAACTCAATCTCTTGTCAAATTTCCATTCTACTCCAGACTCATGCCCAAACATCCATTGTCATTTTGGAGCAATTGCCTTCTTGGTCTCTGTTTCCGGGCACCATACATTCCATTACCGTTCTCTCAAGACCGTTCTGTCTTTTGATGTGGCCAATGCATTTCTATTTTTTTGTTCATGATGGAATGTATTAACCATTTCTCCTCTATGCCCAACTATTGTCGAATGTCTGTATTCTTTTTTTTTGGTCCATGATATTCTAAGAACCTTTCTCTTCTTTGAGGTTTGGGTAACTGTACGTGTATCACAGTCGTATGCTGCCATAGAAAAAAATCACACATTTTCACAATTTTCATCCTGTCGGTTTACTGATATTCTGCCATAGTTTCATCAGGTTGTGTACCACTACATAGTTTCCTCCTGTTGTGTACCACTACATAGTTTCCTCCTGTTGTATACCACTACATAGTTTCCTCCTGTTGTGTACCACTACATAGTTTCCTCCTGGTGTGTGCCACTACATAGTTTCCTCCTGTTGTGTACCCCTACATAGTTTCCTCCTGTTGTGTACCCCTATATAGTTCCTTCCTGTTGTGTACCCCTATATAGTTTCCTCCTGTTGTGTACCCCTACATAGTTTCCTCAGCTTGTGTACCCCTACATAGTTTCCTCAGCTTGTGTACCCCTATATAGTTTCCTCCTGCTGTTGAATGTCCACAATGACAAGTATTACTCTTTCTTTCGCCCTGGAAAGGACGTTTAGTGGTAGGTTGTTGTAGTTTTCCTCACATCCTGAGCGTCCTGGCGAAGGTTGACCGGTGTCCTCCAGGCAGTTGTGCTTTGCTCGACTGCATCTGCGTGTCGTTAAATACTACGGGATCACGTCAATCTCCCACCTCGTTAGCCAGGCTGTCATGAAAACAGTCAGTTTGCAGGGAGGACTCCGGGGAGGGAAGTCGAAGTGGGCGTCTCGGTCAGTATATTTTGCTTGTTCCTGACTAACATGTTTGATCAGTATGTTTTGCCTGATTAGACATTAGTCTCTCTTAGCGCCCCCCCCCCCCGTGCCCTCAAACACACCCCACCCCCACACACCCCCCCCCCCCCCCCCGCTATCCATTATTATAATAATATATTTTCATTACAGAATATAATTACTCTGCTACCGCTCACCTGAAAAAGCTACAATCACCCACGCCCAGGTTAGAGAGCATTGCTCCAGTTCATCGAGATTGAATTCCGGTTTTCAACTTGGTTTGTTTACACAAATTTGCTGAGAGTCACATATATTATAGGGTGCAATGAATTTATTGCAGTTATCAATATTGGCATATCATAAAAGAAGCAGTCGTCAAAACATTGAGTAGTTTTTGCCTCGACTTTCCTTCGATGGTTTTTGTTGTGTTTCAATGTTGTATATCTTGTAATATGATTAATAATGACATATTTCAGTTTTTACTGCAGTGCAGCGGGGGTACTGTTAGGGATACATGCACTTCTCCGGGCACATGTACATGGCACAACCATCCCCCCCCCCCTTTTTTGTTACGGTTATCAACAGCTATTAATAGGTACATAGCTTTCTGCTAGAAAAGGAAAGGCAGCACGGAAGAGAACTGGTGACACCACTTCTTAATATTAGTTGCTTATAGCAAGCGATGATAGCGATATCAGACGGATTTGTTGTCCTGGCACTGTTTTTGGATTATAATGGGGAGATAAATGCGCTGGTAATAACATCACTGTTTCGTCCTAAACTACCTTGGACCAGTCGCAAGTCGATCAGTCGAGACGACTGGGGGTAAATTATGATCCATGGATGCTGGTCTTACTTCCCCTGAGATCATTGGATCGCTAGAAACTTCCGGGATCCGATCGCTTATCATTTCAGTTCATCGCTTTGAGAGGCCAGTGCCTTAACTCTCGATGACAGAGACTACCACTTCTAAATAAGTCGAGGTATAACACAAAATAATCATTTGATCCCCGACAGCTGGTGTCTGCGATTGGACTACTTTTTAGACGCTAAGCTCTTTACTTATAGATTGGTTAACCTAAATCCAGCATAGACCTTTGCATTTAAGCAGCCCTTGGAGAGAAAAAACGAGTGTAAGAGTCCCATATGTTTGCCCGGGAAAACTCCTCGAACAACAGCTGGTACTGAATTAGAATGACTGAATTACATAAGTTATGTAATCAAATGGTTAACTGCTATCGTCAGGGCCAGCGATCCAGAGCTGCCAAAACACCCGCAAGGTGAAAGAGAGTTGATCGACGAGGGAAAGCTAACTCGGTACTCAAAAACGTCAGCTGATGTCGGATGTGTCGGAGCAACAGGTGCAAATATCGCATCCAAGCTGTAAATTATGACACAGCGCATTCCGTTCTGTGAACAATATCCTGCTACTTGAGAAATTAAGAACGAAGAAGAAGAAGAAGAAGAATGAGACAAATGAGAGAGTACAGTTCAAAGAAGATAACACGCTTTACAAATAGCGGCAGCTTTTGTAAGAGAACCCTAGACATTTCTCTTTCTCTTCTTCTTCTTCTTCTTCTTCTTCTTCTTCTTCTTCTTCTTCTTTTTCTGTTTCTGCTACTTCTTCTTCGGCGTTTGTCCTGAAAAAGTGACGTAAGGTTGTGTCGTAGTTTACAGCGAGGCTGCAATATCTGCGCATTTCGTCTCGACACATCAAATTTCGGCGGACTTTTTTAGTACCGGGTTTGTTTTGCCACTTCGACCCCTATCCCTTGGCCAGACTACACCCACCGCGACCCCTATCCCTTGGCCAGACTACACCGACCGCGACCCCTATCCCTTGACCAAACTACACCCACGCGACCCCTATCCCTTGGTCAGACTACACCGACCGCGACCTCTATCCCTTGATCAGACTACACCCACGCGACCCCTATCACTTGACCAGACTACACCGACCGCGACCTCTATCCCTTGGTCAGACTACACCCACGCGACCCCTATCCCTTGGCCAGACTACACCGACCGCGACCCCTATCCCTTGACCAAACTACACCCACGCGACCCCTATCCCTTGGTCAGACTACACCCACGCGATCTCTTTCCCTTTAGCCAGACTACACTGGTGACAGTTTTGTTTTCAGGGCCGCCACGTGGGAGCAAAATAATATCTTGGTCAGCTGTAGTTCGCCCACTCCGATGTAAGCAACCAACCATGAGTCGCTGTCTGTTGTCAGCTCATGCACTGCTGCATCTTCGGCTGCATCCTGCTCTGAGGGTAAAGGACAAAGAAAAGGAAGAAGTAGAAGACAAAGAAGAAAAGAAGAAGAAGATACAACGTAAAGTTTACTTGTTCTAGCATTACCCCAAATTGACACGACTTACTATTGACCGAAATGGGTAAACAATACAAGCAATCAGAGCTGCAGGGAAAGTACAAATTAAATTATAAATATATATCCTTACGCACTCCACATTATTTTTGGAAAAAATTTGACCTAATTAATTTTCTTAATTAGTCGCTGTGGTAGTCGTCTTTCAAAATTTGTAACTTTTATGTTTGTTTGTCAATAAATATGATTTTCTGGCGTGTAGATACACAATAGCATAACGAACATGTGGGTGTTATTGTTTTTGTTGTATGTTTGTTAGTTTTTGAGATTTAAAAAGATGAAGTTGAAAATTTATGAAAATCTCGGGAAAAATTTTGACTCGACCACTAGGCCTAGTCGCTTCGATAGAAAACCACGGAAACCACAGCAACGTATCGATACTGTGTTTACAATATCGCCACAACTGTTAGTTTCCAATTCAAACGTAGTTCTTTCATTTAAACAAACAAAATAAACAGATCTACGCGATAAAAATCTTTCTCAACAACCTACTTCCCCTTTCGCAAAAAGTCGGCTTGCTCCAAACGGCGTATACAAAATTAAAACTGTTCAAAAGCCATTTGTAATCGAACACACGATACTTTAACCGGCAAAATATCGTGTATATATGGAGGACGTACTCAGCAGTAAAAAATGGCTGTCAGGAGTGACTCCGTTCAACAACAACAATTTTTTTTCCGCACACCGTTTTTGCAGGCCGAGCTGGTCCAAAGAGAACGGACAAGGGCGTGCTTAAGGATATACACTGTGTCTACTTTGTTGACGTGGTGGTTATAATTATTTGATATGTTGAAATAGCTATTATTAGTGCGCGTGTCGTCGGATTAATCCCGATGGTAATAGGGGTATATGAAATAGGGTCAATATAACCTTCATTCTATTGAAACTACCACTGCGAGTACTTAGATACATGCTTCATGTAAGGAGCCTAAATGTAGAAGTGGTCCTATGCTTCAAGGTGGAACAAGAAGTCGAAAGAAATAAATGAATAACGTCACAGTCGGTTTTCTAACTAAGATTACAGTTTGAGTTTGAGAAATCAAGTTTAACTGTATTACACACATTCTTTACTGTGGTCTGGCTGTGCTTGGTACCAGGAAACTCGCCATGTACAAACCGTTACTACTGAAACTACAATGTAAACAGATAGTTTCAGAATAACCACACACACACAAAACTGTTACGGTAAATTAAACGCAGTATTGTAGTAGTAGTAGCCCCATGTCAGTCATGTCTAACTTTAGGTTGATGCGAACTTGGAGTAGCAACTCTCTACTGAGTTTCTGGGTTTTATTTTTCTTACGGCGTTGTCTCTTCACTTCCGTGTGATGCATGAGCTTATTTTCGCACAGCCTGAGGTGGCTCTTCAGGTTACATCTCCATTTGGATCGGTCTACAGCTATGTCTTCCCAAGATGTCAGATCCATACCCAGTGCTTTCATGTCACACTTACATGCGTCTTTGAACCGCAGCCGTGGTCGCAAACTATTCTTTTACACCACGCCAACTGCCCATATAGAATATCTTTGGGGATGCGATCGTCTTCCATGTAACAAACATGACTAAGCCATCGCAATCTTTATTGACGAAGGAACGTGTACATACTTGTAAGATCGATGCGAGAATGTACCTCTGCATTTGGCCAATATGTGTGTCACCCTATGCTCAATCTGGAGTGAAATATAAATGATGACGACCCATCCGTGAGTGGGATATTATATTGTAAGTATGCATAGTTACATTTCAATCTACCCAACTGTTAATAAGGACCTGACTTACAGTTAGTGAAAGCAATGCAGCGTTGAAGGACACAAGTCACATTACCTTACAAAAAGGCGGAGTTTAATTAAATAGTCTTGGAGCGTGTCGCCTAGTCGACAGCGAGCTGACTTGCTAAGGCTGAGATTACAGCGAACTAGTGTTTGAAATTTACGGACTGGTGGAAAAACAACCCGGACGTGGCTCATTCCTGGTAAGATCGCTCCTCCAGTCGACCCAGATGTCAATGATTACTTGACGTATGCTTTGGAGAAGGTATAAATAGCAAGGACAGTCACACTCTTGCACAACTTTCACACGCGCTCTCGTGGTGAGGCCCTTCCATTGCACTTTGGTTGGGCTAGCTTCTGAGGGCGCACAAACCTAGAATAGGTACATACAGACGCACACATGCATCCAAGCACTGGTTTATGCGTCCTGATATCGCCCAAGGGACTACGGTCTGGGGTGGAAAATGGCGCGCCTCCGCCAGTAGAAACTAGTGAGGCAAACATCTAAGCAAAAAAAAAAAAAAAAAAAGACCACCTCACCTCACATAGCAGCGGCTTAGTACATGAAGAGCTATCTTCATCCACGACGGCAATTGTTGCCATGGGAGTGACCTTTAATTCAAAAGTAATATCTAACACTTAATTCGGTTTTCACAATTCTCCCGGACAGCGCCTGGTAAAAGGCTAGTCTTGCATTTGTTCTTCTAATTTCTCACATGTTTTATAACGCAGTTCTTTTTAATGGTTGCTTTCGCAGCTACATTATATGTGCTGTTCTTTCTACTTGACAATTTTGTCCTAGTAGTGTCTCTTCTTACATTTCAAGTGCGTACTGAAGAAGATGGGACTGGTTTTTCTTCGCAATCGTGCAATGCAAGGGTTCTCATAATGCTCACCACTACGGGGTTCACTGTGTCGATCTACTTCTCGTTGGTCAGACTTCTATAACACATACTGTTTTCATTTGAACAAAATGGCGGTGATATAGAGTCTTGGTCATTATATTTAGGCTTATCAGATTTCTTGGTTTGATCAGCATTGACATGTGTCGCGGTGTCCCTCTATGTCTATGCTTGGTATAATAAAACGACTAAGAGATTGATAGCCAGTCACGGTAGTAACGTATTTTTAAGTAGCTAATAGTAACGTTTTGTCATATGGATTGAATGAGTCGCAAGCTTAGTGTGATGTCGCTCTTCTATCTCAATGTCCATTACATTTTTTTAAAGTGCGTTGGGTTGCACATAATTGATTCAAATACACATGCTAGGAAGTCACATGCGATCTGCCCAGTCATGGATTGGATTTATTGTCCCTTTAGGAGCGTTTGTGGTGGCATCTGCATGTGCCTGCAACGGAAGTAATTTTTGCATTTCGCGCCGTTTGTTAGGATTTGAGCGTTAACACATCCCATCGATCATCAAAATGAATATCAATATTAATAAAAATCAAAACGTTGTTTTTCAAGTACGACGTGCAATAATATTTTAAGAATAAATGTCCTTATGGTAACAGCCGAACTTGCTAATTATTTATTTAACAGAAACAAATATCGTGACTATATTTATGAATATATCAAACAAGAAAGATGTAAAATATGTTTATAAAATTAATATAAAGAATTATACAATCATATATATAATTCGTGTTATTTTGGATGTTTGAAACATATTTTTGAATATAAGATAAATCAAGGGCAGTGAGTAATAGATCGCTGTGAATCCGTTGTTAATGCACTTTTATTTCTTTCTTTGTTATTTCGTTCTTTTTTTTGTGATTTCTTCCATCCGTTTATCCTGGTCTGGGCGCCGGCTGAATGGAACTACGCTTATACCTGTGTCGTATTTCACGGGTTAGTTCTGCCGGTTCACCTTCACGAATTTGGCGTGTGGGAATTTTAGATGCTACTATGATGAGCTGAATACAGGTGCGGAGAGATGCCAGACTCACTCACACGCTGAGTGTTGTCCATACGACCTCTTGTGGTTATCGAAAAGGCACGACAAACTGCGTTAGATGCCATCCCACCTTTCTACCCTGCGGGTTACATGTTTACGGAAAGGCTTCGGTGGTAACCCTGAGACAAAATCTGCATCCTATGCTATCTCCAGTCGTCTCGATGAATGTCTTGCCACTGGCAAAAGGTAGCTTAGGCTCTGTGAGTGAGGTTGACAAAAAGGCGCAGTTTCTTCCTCACTTTAATCCAAATCACCGCGCAAGTCACCCATTTCAGCGGACACAGCAAGAGATACGACTGTCCACACGGCTGAACAAAGAGAGTGGTCTTCATCACTTGTGATGGACAACTATTATTTCTTTCCGATGGGCAAAGACATTTCAGTGAAAGAGATAGCAGCAGTCAACGACTCCTGGCTGGCCTCTCTCTTGCATCAATGTTAAAACAAATCATAGCTGACCAAAACGCTTTTCTGCCTCCAATTTATATATATAATCTACCCAAATTATTTGGTTTTTCCCTCAGGCCTAGTAAGCCGCAGTAAGTTGTAAAATACCTACTATATATAGCCGAAGTATTCGGCTACCTGGCAATAGACATTAACATGTCTGTTTGAATACCAGGATTCCAAGTATTCTAAGAAGATATATATCGGAGCTGGCATTTGCAGATGGTTGGACCCTGATCACCAAGTCTGAGTCACGTCTCCAGACCAGCTTACAAATCTGGAAAGACGACTTGGATACAAAAGGAATTTCCACCAGCAGCCACAAATAAAATTATGATGATAGCGAGAGAGAGGAAAAGAAACATCAGGTAACCCTTGGGATACATGCATCAGAACAGATCATTCAATTCAAATTTCTAGGAGCGACAATAGACTAAAAGGAAGACATAAAAAAAGAGGTAGCTACAAGAAGGACAGTAATTGGTATATTTTACAAATACAACAATCTCTGGAAAGCGAGATAAGCAAGATAATAAAGATCACTGTATACATGTCCACATATGTACTTATCCTAACATACGGATGCTAGTCATAGGCAGCTGCAGTCCTCAGAAATAAAATCCAAGTGACAAGGAAGGACAAGCTTTGTAACCAGGCAATGTATCAAGATCTCGAAGACCAACTTATGCAGGCTCGAGTGGAACAATCTCAACATCGATGGATTGGCCATGTCTGTAGAATG
The DNA here is from genome assembly GCA_036924085.1 of Ariolimax columbianus. Classification (NCBI taxonomy): domain Eukaryota; kingdom Metazoa; phylum Mollusca; class Gastropoda; order Stylommatophora; family Arionidae; genus Ariolimax; species Ariolimax columbianus. The sequence continues at coordinate 48,504,757 of JAVGWX010000011.1, read as the reverse complement.
AGATAGAACCGAATACCACGACAATCATGAGAGGCCAAGATTCAGGAATCAAGACCCCCAAGACGTCCCAAAGTACGCTGAAAAGACAATATGCCTATACGTCAGTTTCCTTGAGACCGAGGATTGGACTGGGACCAAACCAGGCAAAACTTAAAATCTTTATACTGGTTTAGGAGACTCTGCAGAGTCTGTATACAGCCAGATTCTTGGAGAGTGGGTAACCGATGTGCGAGTTCCTCAATAGACTCAAACACTAGAGCAAAGTAGACACGCAACCTGTTAGGCGTCATCTTTACTGCTCTTAACGAATAACCTAACCATGGCGCCGGTGTTATGTCATGTCACACATTTAGTTGCCTGTTACGATATGCTCTCTGTGGGGCAGTGGTGTTATTCTTGTCTTTGTCATACACAAAGACCCCGGAGGACCACTCATGGTAAAAGACGACGAATAGAACAATCGCTATCTCTCTGACAAACCTGTATATCACAGTGTAGAAGACGAGTGACCAAGTTATTTTAATGCTGACAACGGCTTTTTCATTGTTCCCAAACACGAAGCTAGAGACATATGCATTTTCCGTGTCTTCTCCAATGACTGGTTGATTGCGTGGAGGTGGTCAGTAGTTGAATAGCCCCTCTCCTGAAATAAACAATATACTGATCCTCTCATGAGGTAAACTTTTGAAGAAAATTCAAAATTACTGGGAACTTGGCTCTAACAAATCCAAGTTGGCAATCCGTTATTCGAACGGAACTTGCGCGAACATATATTTTCCAACAACATTCCTGCGCAGGTTGTTACTAAAAACAATATGGCGGCAATTGGTATCCAACCAGTGTAAACAACTCGAGTATGAACACGCAATCACAGATGTTGAGGCTATAAACTGCTGGCAGTCTACATTTTGAGCTACTTAATAAGTGTAGTTGAAGTACTTGCTCTGTAAAATGGATAGCCATCTCATCGCTGGAGCATATTCGTATCCTTTTGATTTTATTTTCACTTTATTTTGAAATTAGCTGTAACTAAGTGACAAAAGTGTTGCTGTGAGTGTGAACTGTGAATGATTCACAGTGTGAATTTGGGATTTAAACTCGACAGACTAGTTGAGTTCAGCTGTAATAAAATAATTTTTTGTTTACTCACACGTTTGATTATTAAGTTGCAGTAAAGAAGTCAGAGAAGCAACTAGAAAAAAATCCTAACTACAATGCATCAGGTGTAGACAACATATCATCAGATGCCATAAATGTAGGGGTAAGAAAAAAAGATGGCTCACAGGCGTGGATTGAAGGGAAGGTACCTAGTGATTGGTAAAGAGCGGTGGTGATACCTATTTGGAAAAAACAAAGGCAGCATGAAAGATTGCAGCTCTTATAGCAGCATATCCCTCCTTAGCCACTTTGGACAAATTTGTGCAAGGGTCCTTGAGTAACGAGTTCGAGCTATTGTGGAGCCGCAACTCCAATCAGACTTCTGGAAAAGCAGGGGATGTACGGATGCTATATTTCCGCTCAGACAGTTAATTAAACCATAGAATACAATAAAAAACTCCACCTGGCCTTCATTGATGAAGAAAAGATCTTTGACTTTGCATACCGATGTAGGCTATGGGAGGCATATGATAGGGAGGGTAAACTACTGGATGGCATTCGTGTCTTGTACGTAAACAATGAAGGTGCAGTACGCACAAATGCTGGTATGACAAATTGGTTTCCAGTGCTGAGTGGTGTACAACTGTGGTGTGTTCTTTCTCCACTTTTTGTTTATAATTAACATGGCTACAATTACATGGTTGGCTTACCCTCATGAAGAGTCCCTCAATAAACTGTTTTTTGCTGATGATCATGTCATCTTTTAACATAATGGAGAAAACCTAAAATACCACCTGAACTATCTCCATTTTTTTGCAACGAATATCAAATGAAGATCAACACAGGCAAGACAGATACTATGTTGATTTCACGTGAACAAGTGCAGATAAGTTTTCGCATCAGTGACATTGGTATCAAACAAGTACTGGAGTTCAAATACCTAGGTAGTATATTGACTGATGACGGCAGAATGGATAGAGAGATTGCACATAAAATTCAGAAGAACAGCGACCACTATCAAATTGCACCAATTCTGAAACACCTTAGAGTGCTATTTTAAACAAGAGTAGGCTGATAAATACACTGTATATTCCTACATTGTGTTACCAATGTCAATCTTGGTCCTTACTAGCAAACCATAAGAGTAAGATCCAGAGCTGGTAGGAGTGCATCCAAAAAGATAATCTGTGATCAAATTCGCAACATCACACTGAGGCAGGCAGTGGGAACAAGCCCAGCTAGTGCCTACATTGAGTCCCAACAAATCAAATGGTTTGGTCATTTAGTCAGCATGCATTATGACCAGCCTGTATCAAGAACATATCATATGCAGGTCTTCGGTCCACAAGAAAGGGGCAGACCTCGACGTCAGTGGATCAAGGGTGTCTCTGAAACTCTCAGGAAGTTACACCTAATGACAGCACACGCTTCTCACTTGGCAATAACAAGAAATCTACGCATCTCACCTCTCTGCAATGTCGTATGGCAAGAGCAGTAGGACAAACGAAAGAAGAAGAAGTTAAGGAAGTCCTTTTTTTTATACCATTCCATTTACAATCACTGAGTATAGAGTTTTTATTTAAACCAGAGGTCTTGAAAAACTGAATTGGTTTATTACTATATCTTATACTGCACTGTTACTGTGCTGTAGCTTTTTGCAAAATATAATTATATTTATTTATACCTTATATGCATTTTTATTGCAAACTTAATAACCTAATAATATAAGGCAGTTACAAATTACTGAAGCCTCTTCGTGTAACTACTATGCTGTCTTAACCTAATCCAGCCAGCAATTTCTAGCTCTTAAAGACGACGAGACTTTGATTAACAGCGACAGATTGAACTCTATTGCCAGAGCCCAGAGACTTTCTCATGAGACGAATAGGAGAAGAAAGTAAGTTCAGTATCAGTGCAATAAAATAGATCTGCATTAAATATGTTTATAATTGTATGTGTAGCATTTATTGCACATATTAAGTTTATTAAACTTGTTATTTTGTAATGTGTGTAGCAAAATCTATAAAATTGTATTTGATCAAATGTAACTCAGTGCAAATTACCTCTCTTTACATAATTTTTCAGATACTACAAACTATTAATACATTCTAAAATGACATAAGTTTGTAGTAAGACATACTTTGATAGTGAAATTTCACTTTTAATGCAATTTGCAGGTACATCAAAATCATTAATTCAACTTTTACAATGTTGTCTGTACTCTGTATGAAACCTCATGACATAATATTTGAAGCAGTTTCTTCAAAGTGATATATTTTATAAATGTTTAAGACATTACAAAATATTTTTTCAGACTTCAGGCACAGAAACGAAAACTTCAAGCCAAACGGGAAGAGAAGCGTCGATATGACATTTTGACAAAAAGGAGAGAAGAACAAAGACAAGCAACTGAAAAGTATCAGAGATCACATTTACCACCTAGTGCAAGGCAGAGCTATAGATATGTTCAGAGGAGGCCAGATGGAGATGCACTGGACAATGCACTACAGTTGATAAGAGGAGTTCCTCATTACAACCGTCCAATGTCATCACATGAAAGAATTCTCTCACAGATACATGCAAATGAAGATCCTTTGGAGGTGTCCTTTAGAAAACCAAGACCACATTCAACACGGCCTGGATCAGGCAGATCAGTTTCTCATCTTAATGCCAAAGAACAGGCAGAATTGATGAATTACAGTAAACAAAATTTGACAGCTGGTAAAACTTTATTTGAACAACTACTGGAGCAACAGCAAAGAAATCTGGAGCAGCAGCAACTATCACTGCAAGAATTTAACAATGCTGTTCACAATGAGATTGATGGGAAAGAGTCATTTGGAAGAGCAGCTAGTGATCAGTTTATTGATAGTGATGCTCAGGACAACAAGGGAAACATAGTCCATAGTGACAGTTGTTCAAGTTTGGACAGTTTGGAAGGATCCAATCTCATAGAACAACAATATCCAAAACCTATCAACTCTGAACAAACTTTGGCACATCTAAATCAGAGACCAGTTAGTGCTTATCATGGTTCTGGAAATGGACAAAATGGAAACCAGAATAAGATGAGTTCACTACAACAGCAGCTAGAACTACAACAGCACCAACAACGAATGAAAAATATGATGGTGGCAAGTGAACAAAGAGATGTAAATCATTCACAAAATATAACTATACACACAAAAGCAATTTACCAGAAAAATGAATCATTATCAGATATTCCAAAATCTGAGACCAAACTTATATTGGATGCTTCAGATTATACTAACACTAAACTACAACAGCCTTCTTATAATGACTTGACAAGTGGCAATGATATGCAAAGAAACAAAGATAAATTTATAAATAGAAATGATAAAATCAATCTTGAACAGAAATGTCAGATGCCACCCAAACAATTTTCCATGGACTCTCTGGAATCTTGCAGCTCTGGTAGCAGCATATCAGTAATAAAATTTCAAGGTGTCACCAAAGAACCTAAAAATGTTGAAAACAGCAGTAAAGTATGCACTTCTGAATTAAATAATAACTGCATAACTGGAACAGCTGGGAATAATACTGGGTCTCACAAGCAGCAGTATTCAGGCAATGTTATATCAAATCAAAAGTTTGCTGTCTTGTCAACAAATGTTTCAACACAACCAGGACTAGGTCAGGAAGCATGGGTTTCTCCATCTCCTAAGATGGACACCACAGCCATTGATAATCAGAATAAACTCATAGACAACTTCCAGCCTCGCTATGCATCTGCCATTGGTTTGTCCATTTGGCCAGGTAGCAATGTCCAAGACCAGATGGCAGTATCTATGGCTAGCACAATCAATCAGCCTTATAGCTCAAGTAGCATCATGACATTAGGAACAACTACCACTCCTTCACCTTTGCTTGCTAGAGCTGCACCAAATACCATTACATTCCCCAAAGCTGGGACTGGAGTTGGCACTGTAGCAAAAGCAGATACTTCTGGGAATGAAATTTATACAATTTCACCTACTAGTACAGTTACAAACAAAGACATGACTAATGACTATAGTTATTTAAATATTCATGATTTAACACATCCTCAAATGCATGGCTATCATGACCTTGGAAATATTCCTCCAAGTTCCAACCAAAGACAGGCTCAGAGTTTTTCAACAATGAAAGTGTATAACTACCAGCCACAGTTAAAAGTGCCAAACAGTCAAGTCACTCAAGACGATATTGAAGGTGTTTTTGCATCCAGCAAACAGACAACTGTGCAATTTTCAACAATCCAGCATTCTCCCACAAGTGAATCTACCTATCATTTGCACCAGGGACAGGATACAGGAGTTCATTCTCAAGTGCCTCAGAACCTGCAGCATTACCAGCTGAATGTCCCAGCTGGTACTATGCCTATACCTGCTGTAATAAAAAGTGTTCCTGCAAGTAGACCTCCATCTCCAGTTTTTAATACAGCTGGACCACAGCTAACGAGTAAGATGGGTATGGTAATCAAAACTACAAGTGATCAGGCCTCAGCTTCTAGAAGTTTGAAAGATCAGGCTGGTGATAACTATGTAGAGGATGGAGGTCTAGTTGAACAAGATTCTGAAGAAATGCGTCCCTTGAGAGGGATCCTTAAACAGACGACAGTCACACAGCATTGCCAGGAAAATAATGCTGCTGGCAAGGCTATTGTAAGGGACAGTTTGGAATTGGCTCATGTACAAAATAAAAAGGTTAGCACGTGGCCACAATAGATTGTATTTAATTAAATTATAATTGAAACATAATAGTGTTGTAATTTGAAAACTTGGATCAGTAATTTAGATAGAATATGCAAGTTTTTACCATTTTCCATAAATATATATATTTAAATTATAAAGCGATTGAAGCAAACAAATTTGAAGTAACATCCAGCATTTTGCCCTGTATTGTATATAATGCATGTTTGTGTACAGTTGTGGTATATATAGATCTTTTTCCTCTTTTTTTGTTGTTCATTCTCAGATAACAACATCTCTTTCCTTCATAAAGCTTGTGATTCATTTCAAACTTCCCTTGACATCATAGCTTATCCCTTAAGTGTTTTAGAGCGCACTGGCTGTCACTGTTCTTCTCCTGGAACTGACAGACTTGAGAAACATATTCTCCTCTTCGGTTGTCCTCTATGTGTCCAATATTGTATCTATCATACAAATATCTTAGTCTACAGTGGATGTTCTCAGTCTGAATAATGAAAATAATCTTTTCTTGTTGTGCCATTTGTAATTGAATTTGTGTTTACCATTGCTTTCTTTTCTTTACGGGTTACCCTGTCTTCAGTTTCCATTTTGTTTCCATTGCAAGTCTGTATATGTAAATGTGCACTTGCGTATGTTTTTTTATGGTTCATTGTGAATTATCATCATTCTTTGCAGAACATCACTGTCATCAAAGCTGCTCTGTAACTCTTGATCTTTAGCCAGTTCTTCACCCTCCATGACTGTCATCTTCACAACATCATTGATGTCTTGTGTCCATCATCTAATTGGTCTGATTCTGCCTTGTTTTCCAAGTACCATACCACTAGTATTTCTTTCTGAACCATCGTGTCGTCTGATGGGACCAAAGTATTTTAGTTTCCTAGACGTCGTGCCGATTTTGTTTTTTATTTAGCTCCTTTAGGACGTCTTGTGTTCACTTTTTTCACTATCCGTGGTATTCTGAGGATTTTCCTGCAGCATTTTTGCTCGAAGGTTTCAGTTTTCTTCTGTAGTATTTGTGTGATGGTATTTATATTGCCAATGTATGTTGACACAGGAAAGATGCATGTCCTCAGGGTTTTTATTTGTTTGTTAACGTTCTGCTATACGTTCTCCATTATATTTGCTGCCATAGTCATTATTCTGCTGACTTCTTTTTTGCAGGCTTAGCTGTTGTTAATAATGGAGCAGAGATATTCAAAACTAGTGATGTTTTCAATTTCTTCTTTTCCTAAGGTAACTTTAGGTGGTACTTGTGCGTTAATTCACCCACGGATTATAATAGGTGAAATTTAGTAGAATGTAACCACATGAAGCACCATACTTTTCAATTCGTGCCTCTTCAATTCGCTCGGTAAACCTATGTCCATGTCATTCTCAGATCTAACACCGTACATGGAAGATGGATTTCTTGCACACGTAAGAAAATAAATTGTGTGCAGTTTTTGCAGGAAAGACAACTTATACACACCGTCCAACTGTGTGCTAAAAATTATGTTATGACTTGTTATGTCTCTCACAGTTCGCCAAGATCGTTAGAGATGTCGCACATGTCAGCAGGACATTCCTGTTCGTTCTGGCACATGGTTAGAGGGCACACATCTGTCCTATAGGGAGATTATTCTCTTCATGTATTGAGTAAAGAGATGACTAGCATTGCTTTCTATAAATCAGAGCTAGGAATTGCCAACAATGCTGCCATAAAATGGAACAGTAACCTCCGTGAGGTTTGTACAAATTCATTAATTGCCCACAAAAATCACAAACCAGCATCAAGGTCCTTTTTAGGGCCCACAAAAAACAACAAAACTGCACCAAACCAAACTGCACCCTGATAGCTAGACACTTATAATTATTTTGGTACGGAAGCCCGTGTGGTCATAGAATTTCAGAATGGGTGAATTAATGCACAAGAACCCTTTAGGTCTTTTTTTGCTTCATTGGTGGTCATTATCTTGGTTTTTACTGATGCTCATGAAGAGATTTTGTTCTTTCCTGCACCGTTGAACAGGCAGAATCATTTGATCTAGTCTCTCCTCTCTCCACAGAGGATAACTGTCATCTGAGTTCTGGTATTTCATTTCCACCAATTGTAAACAGGTAGAATTTATTGTAATTTTGGTTGTTTTTAACATTTTTCAATGTGTTTAGATAAATTGTACACTTTTTATAGAATTTCTTCAGGTCATATATTATATATATATATATATATATATATATATATATAATACAGTATAAGAATGTTGTGTGTGTGTATATATATATATATATATTTTATAATGTTCACATTAATTTTGCAGAGCAAAAAGAAGAGTGTTCGATTTGCTAGTCATGAAGTGGAGGAAGATGATAGTGACAGTGATGAAACTGATCATAACGACAAATGGGGTGTTGCAAATGCCAGATCATCAAGTTACAGTACGTTATGTGTTGTGTGGTTTGTAATTACGTTAATTATAGAGTCGCAGTAGTCAAGAAGTTAAGGTACTCACCTCTCGCAGTGATGAATGGAAACGGTGGACGATTGAATCCTGCAAGTTTCAAGCGACCCCTAATCTCACGGGAGGTAAGACCAGAGTGCATTGCATCTCGAGTTTTCTCCAATCGTCTCAACCAATAGTCTTGCCACTGATCCAAGTTAACTCGGGACAAGTGTAAGATTGATGACAAGCGCATTCTCTTCCTCACTATAATTAAAATACACATCACATTATTAAGACAAAACCGTCTGATGTTGTGGCCATCATCACTTTTGTTGTTGTTGGTAATTACCTATATTAAATACTAAAAGGAAAGAGGAGTTGAAAAGGCATCAGTTGATAATTGCATTTGTTTATTCATTGTCTATGATTTATATCTTTACATTAAAATAGGTTCTATTTTGTACAAGAAAAACTTGTTCAGTGTATGGTCAACATTAAGGTTTTTTATCTGGCATACAAGTCAACAAAATTAAGACACAAGAAAAAGGGCTTTATTATTTGTAACACAAACTGTTATAGTTGCTTAGGCAGGTGTATAGGCTTTCATCTATGTTAAAATGTATGAATACAACATCAAGAGTATGCTCCTTTGCCAGAGTTTCAGTTTGGTTACAGGAACAGTGACATACCTATTCACTATCAGTGAGACGTTAATTTAATACTAACAAATGAAGTTGGAAAAAAGGTAACAGTTTTGCTTTGTTTTTCCCTTAAAATAACATGACTATTGATTACTAAATCTAAGCCTCTTGTACTATCACGATGAAACTAACATATTCTGTGGTAAATCTGACACCTATTTCATTATTGTGGGAATTTTCTAAAATTTGTGAGTTAGTATAAACCCAAAATACTAATTTGAAAACAATACTTATTGCAATTATATTTTGTGAAATGTGTTGACATTGGTAATACTTTTTAACATAAAATTGCAATAAAATGTATGTGCTGCGTAATATATCTGGATAAGATTAAAGAGATGATTTTAAAGAATTATTTTAAATTTAGATTACAACAGCTGCTGTATTTTGTAATGGAATTTTTTACAAACATTTAAACTAGATTACTTTTTCTTGTGAATAGCCTACACATGTTGTTGCAACTATGTACACTTAGTACACTTAGTACACTTGGCCAGACTGTTGCAAAATAATAAAACTTTATTTCATCAGTTAATAAAAGTGAAGCATCAGAGTGGACTATTTTAATCTGTGTCCTCTATATACTTTTTTTCTAAAAATGGAATATACTTTTGACCACCATATGAAGTGTTTGGCAGCTCTGTGCAGATGGTGTGAAAAATGATCTATCATATTTATAGAGGAACCGAAAATTCTAAAATGAATTCATTGTTTATCTCATGTGTATGATTTTCTGCTTATCCAGTGGCATAAATGTGCACTTAAATATACAAACAAAACACTCTAGCCCTCTTTGCCACATAAATGTTTATAGATTCACAGACATTAAAAGAAGACACAGTGAGAAATTAGTTGCCCACAATAGGTAGAAATAAGCAACAATTTGGACAGATTATGAGTGTATCTGTAATAAAATGATTGTAGTGCTTGTATTCATTGTTTTTGTGCAAAACAATTACCCCAATTCACTTATGTTCAAATGTAGCACAACAGTAGATGATATTTAATAAATTGGTTACACAATCACTAAAATATGAGGAAGAGGCATTGCTCACTCCTCATTTGAAGTAAGTTGACAAAAGTACACAGCAATATCATTACAAAAAATGTAAAACAAGAGGACAACCAGTTGTATTATAATGAATAACAAACACACAGAAAAAAGAACTCTGACAAAGAGAAAACAATCCCACCTTCTCCATACTGTTATAAAATATACAGGCACATCCACTGATTCACTTAAGGTTCAACATACATATGTACTGAAGTACACTTCATACAAACCTCACAATACGATTGACAACATCACTGGCATTAAAAATAAAGTAAAAATAGCCAAGCAGTTAGCTCTAAACATAAAAGAAACGGATTTACCTGGAGACAAGAAATAAAACAGAAAACTTTTAATGGAGATTGGTGTGGAGATGGCACATGAAGGAGCAGAAAAACAATGGACAAGAGAGATCATATGATAATGGCCGCATGTTGGAATGAAAGAGTTTTTTTTTAGATATGAGCAGGGCCTAAAGACACTATTCTCATATATCTAAGATTTGTCAGAGTTTGTTTCTTGGCTTCTTAGTGCCTTTCAAGAGGAACTAATTTTTAACATGTCATACAGACTGTACTCCTGAAAAAGAAGTGTGGGTTAAAATTGGTGACGGTCATGGAATGAGTGGTTTAAAAGCTGCAATGAAATAGTAAATTTAGCAACGTCCAATTCTAAACCAAACACTGTTCTTGAAACATTGGCTAGCATAAGAGATACCCATGAGAATGTACAAATATTTGTCAGTAGCATAAAATAAAATAGAGATTGACAGATTTGTAAAGAAAGTAGTTCTGTTTTTCTTTGAGGATTATAGCTTTATAACTTGCCTTCCTTTGGTGTCTCTAGGCACGCAATGAAATAAAGACATTCAGCAATCAAAAGACTTTCAAACCAAGAAGTTTGGCCACATTGAAAACCAAGACAATAGGAGATTTATGAAGTTTGGGACCAAGAATATAAGACAAATGCGTTACCATATATAAACCAATGCTAGAGATTGAAAATGTAGCACCTCCTTATTTTCATATATTTTATTAGGCAAAGGTAAAGGTCAGTCCCACGACAACAACTGCCATCGGGGATGAAGATAACTCTTTGTGTACTAAGCCACAGCCTATGTTAGGTGGGATGGCCAGTTTCCTTCCTTGCTGTTTTTACCTTACCCAACTCATATGCCAGGTACCCATTAACAACTGGCTTGGCTGGAGTAGCGGTCGTACTAGGTGCAAACCACAGCCCTGGCTTTTTTCTGTCCGTCCATGAATTCAAACCCCTGGCACACTGTAATCCAAGTCTGGTAAGCCAGCTCACTGTCAACTAGACAGTGATTTTGCAATTTTCAAGACTTCACAAGGTACACACATTAATAGCTTGAAACAAGTTCAATTGTTAGAGGAGAAAATTATTTTGTATTGAACTTTGTGAAGATAAAGTTATTTTCAAAGTTAAGCTTGCAAATGCACAAAATACGCTGGCACAACTTGGGCTTCAAAGACTTGGATCAGTGTAACATTACAGTAAATTCAGCTGACATCTATTTACTTTCATAATTTTGCAATAGAGAATGCTGCAGATATATAAATGCATATTTTCTATTGTTGTCTTATTAATGTTTATTATTTGCAGAAAATATAAATTTCTGATCCTCCGTTTACAAAAAATTATGATTATTTTTAAATATCATAATAAAATATTAAAATAATACCTTTTTTTCCAACAATTCACAACCTTATAACTTTTGTTCTACTTATAGTAGATTGGTTGTGTTTTTTTCTGTTATGCTAAATCCTTAGTAGACACATATTTCAGGCTCAGATATTTTTTCTACCTCTCTCTAAAGTAAACATTGACAGCGCTGGAAACAGGCTGCACTAATGTAGTCTGGCTAAAAGAATAGGGCTCATAGTGGAAAGGCAAAACTGGTACCCAAAAATGATGCTAAAACTGTGGTTGTGTCGGACTAAAAGGTGCAGATATTGCAACATTACTGTAAATTATGACACAATGGCCTTTTCAGGATAAGTACCAAAAAAGAAGAATGATATGGTGGTGTGGCCTAAGAATAAATATATAAACTGCATAACTGCTTTTATGACATTGTGTCTTCACAGAAAATACATCTAATCAGCCTTTATCAGCAAAAGTTGCATCCATGGCAACAAAACAGGACACAGATGCGATAGTAAACAGAGCATTAAGTGCTGGGTCATACCGACAGCAGCCAGTGGTATCAGAACACATACAGATAAGAAATGTTCAACAGATGTCAAGTGGTTCAGCTCCTGTTAGCAGTGAAACTGTCTATGAGCAAAGATCCAATCTCCCATCATCTTTTGTCAGCCCAGTTAACACCAGCCCAATTCATCGTCCCAAGGCTGCAGCCCACATAATCATGAGCACAGATATCCACAATGAAGCTTCCAAAGGATATGATGCAAATAATACAGGACCATTAACTGCTCACAAATCACAGCTTGAGACCAAGATCAAGTCAATCAACAACAATTTCATGTCTAAGGTACCAGTAAAGATTCCTACAAGAACAGAGTCAGATATAGTGTATAATGCTGCCTTTGCACACGCCGAAGGAAATTCAAATAGTAATGCAAAAACTGTTGGAAACAACATGGCACCTGAAGAAAATGTTCACCAGTTATCAAGAGAATTGCTACAGCAACAGAATTTTGATAAGCTTAGAAATGCTTACTATGGTTCAAAGAGGGTCTCCTTCTCAAGTTCAAATGTCACACAAGCCAGTACTATTCCTCCATCCACAAGCGTTACCTATGCACAACCCAGTGGAGGTTCTGCATCCTTCTCCGCAAATGCTAGTAAAGCCATATATGATGAAACTGGAATGAGAGTTGACCGAACACCAACAGATGATGAGATCACATGGCTGTGGGATAAGGTGCGGAATTGTCTGAATAGAGAAAGTGGGAACAAGAGTCACTCCCTTGGAAACGGCAACAATGACCAAGGTCCAAGGCCTCCTCCAACATTGTCCACAAAACTGATAGATGGCGCAGCTTTAGGTTAGTATAAGAATCTGTTTGAAAATGTTGTACATTCTTCTTTTCTCATTCATTCTGTTTTTATTTCTTCATTTCAGGTTTTAAATTATTTTCAATTTATAAGTTGGGGATGGCGTAGGCAAGTGGTTAAGGGATACAGCTCACAAGCCATAGGTGCTGGGTTTGCTCACGAATCACAGCACCGGCCATAACCCTGGGAAAGCAAACCCTTAGAAAATGCAGGAGGAGAGAGAACCTTACATGAAAATGCATGCCAAAGTCAGATGCACTGGATCGACAGGTGCAAAACAAAAACACAGTGCAACACACACTGTTTTGGGGGATAGAGAAATAAGGCGAGCGCAACAATTTTTTTTTTTTTTTTTTTTTTCAAATGTATTAGTTAATTCTTAACCTGAGTGACAGATCAGTTGCAGTACTTGTCTGTCATGGCAAAAATATTAGGTTCATTCCCTGTTAATGATGTCAGCCTGCCCATCTATAGATGGTCACATGACTTACAATTAGGAAGATTACAAGAAAGGAAGCTTGTTACCCCACCCCAGGAACAGCTGCGACCTAGTACTAGATCTAGTACAATGATGTCTTTAACAGATTATCCCTGATAACAGTCTCTGCTGTGGGCCACTATTACAATTTTATTTCCTATTTATCCCTTTTTATCTAAATTATTTCATTCTCCGTTGTGTTGAATTTGGATGCATGATCTTTTAACAGTCTCTACCTATCATGTATTTGCATATTAAGATTTGAGGCAGTTCATTTTTCCAAGTCTTCTGACATATGAGGCTAATCAATTGTGGAGTTCTAACTCTGCTGAAGTCAGATGTGTTGTATCAAAAGGTGCAGATATTGCAGTCAAGCTGTAAACTACAACACAATGCATTCTGTTCTCCAGATATTATCCTGCTACTTGTAAAACCATTTTCAGGGCTTGGTAGTGGAAGTTTGAGAACAAAGAAGAAGTTCGAACTCACCATACATATCAAATAGGGCTTATTGAATTTTCTAAAAGCTGAGCTTCTCTTCTTTAATATTAACTTATTGCAGTGAGGATGGCTCTCCAGTTATGTTTAAATCCCCTTAATTTGTACATCCTCCTAACCTCACAGTCAGTTTTGTAAATGAGGTGATATTTTGGCAATGTCCAAATGCCAGCAGCTATCCAATCAGCATCACACTCTCATTTTTGCTATCCAATCATCTATCATGAACTGAAACTAGTCAAAGTAGGTCACAGACTGTGCATGTATTGTAAAAGGTAAAATTAGTCCAAAAGCAGACACTACTGTCAGGGATGAGAAGCGTTGTTTTACAAGGTCACAGCTCTTTTATGAGGTGTGGTGGCCAGTTCCCTTTGTCACTGCATTCCATTCCCTGACATTAAGTCTGGTACACAGATACAGTTGGGTTCACTGGAGCTTGCCAGTAACAGGAGTTGAACCCTTGTACCTTTGCAATGAAAAGTGAGTGCTCAACCACTATGCTAATCAGATGCTAATTGTACATGTATTCCACTATTATTCATTTTGATAATGGCTAGAATGAACTTACCCTCTCCATTTTAATTATGTGCTGTAGAGGTCTTTGTTTCTTTTTCTTTCGCTTATAATTTCTACAGGGTGGGGTAGTCAGCTTGATGTTCAACCTTTTTTAAGTCACCTCGTATGACATGCCTAGCAAGTTGCTGTGTTACTATTCTTTACTTGTCTTTTAGGCCCAGTACACATGTCCATGTGTAGATAATCATGTGTATGATGTCTTCTAAAGGAATCTATAAAATGTGTGTGTCTACATAACACATGCTGGCAGCATCAGGATAGGGCTAGAACGATTACCAACTTACACTTTGCAGATGACATTGACAAGCTCGTGGGGACTGGGACAGAAATCAGGAATTGATCCAAAGACTTCATGTAACAGCACAGAGTTATGGCATGGAGATAAATGCAGAAAAGACAAAGTTGATGACCAATAACACTAAAAGAATCAACACTGATCAAAGCAAATGGACAGAACTTAAAATAGGGAACAGCTTCAAGTATCTGGGCGTAATGATCAGTGATGAGGAACCAAAACCAAAGGTCCTTGTCAGAATAGCACAGACAACAGTAGTGCTTGCACAACTGAAATCTACATGGAAAGATAAACGACTCTCCTTCGCCATAAAGATCAGATTAATGCGCCAACTGGTTCTATCAATATTCCTCTATGCCTGTGAAACATGGACCATTACAGCTGCCTCAAGACCACAGAGATGAGATGTTTTAGAAGAATCGAGAATGCAAGTGGACTTTACTACAACCTGCTCATTGTGATAAAAAGGCAAAAGCTGACTTGATATGAAGAATCGAGAATGCAAGTGGACTTTACTACAACCTGCTCATTGTGATCAAAAGGCGAAAGCTGACTTGATATGAAGAATCGAGAATGCAAGTGGACTTTACTACAACCTGCTCATTGTGATCAAAAGGCGAAAGGTGGGGACGGCGTGGCCTAGTGGTTAAGTGGCACGGCTCACAAACAGAAGGTGCTGGGTTCGATCCCCATCACAGCACCGGCCGTTACCCCGGGGAAGCAAACCCTTAGAAAATGCAGGAGGAAGCAGACCCTTACATAAAATGCATGCTGAAGTCGGATGCACTGGGCCGACAGGCGCAAAATAAAAACCACAGTGTAACGCATACACGCCTTGGAGAATAGATAAATAAGGCGAACGCAAAATAAAAAAAAATAAAAAAAAAAAAGGCGAAAGCTGACTTGATATGAAGAATCGAGAATGCAAGTGGACTTTACTACAACCTGCTCATTGTGATGAAAGGGCGAAAGCTGACTTGATATGGCCATGTCTTGAGGTCCAAGGTCCTTGCTTCTTCTTCGTCTTCATCGTACGCTGTTTACAGCGATTTTTACGTTGCACTGTTTTATTTTGTTAAGCCTGTGGCTCAGTGCATCCGATTTCAACAGGCGTTTCTGTAGGGATGCCCTCCTTAGCCTTTGGCTGTCTCCAGCCTAATTGCAAGGCAGCAGTTGTTTTTGGTTAGAGTTGTCTCTCTTAGGAAGTTGTCTTGCAGGACTATCGAGTCTTCCCCACTCGTGTCTATAGGGTTTGGCAATGATATGATATAATGGACTATGTACTAGTTTGTACTATCCCGGAAGAGAGGCAGTCCAGTGTGACTTTGTCTCAGGATCGTCACGTCCTGCCAGGAACATAGCATGTGCATGTGAGTGAGGTATCTCTTTGCTTCCTTTATTTTCTCGGCTCATCTGCAGTGATGGTACACCTAGCATTCCCCGCCACCTGGGAGGTTGTCACAATAGAGCAGGGGTGCAATGTCCGCTGGACTGCATCTCTTCTGCGTCCATTGGATGACTGATATCAGACAGAGGTAAAGAGTTAGGCAGGAGTGCATTTAACCAGGTGCATTTCTGCGACTTGACCGGGCCGGGCTGAGACGCGAGCCCCAGGTCCCAGCCATGTCGTAGCCGCCCATCACAGCGGTGCTGAGATTAAGGCGTTCGGCTGTAGTCCCTCAGATGGTAGCTTCGCACTATTGGCTTATCAGCCAAGCACATGGACCAAATGTCAGCGACCTGCGATTTCTCTCGAAGGAGTGCATTTGACCAGGGGACAAGCCTGGTCATGGCACGGAGATGTTGTTGGCTTATGAGCCTAGTACGTGGACAAATGTCTGCTACTCCTCTCGAATTGAGCAGGATTACCATAGCAACGCCCTGTCATTAGTAGGGTAAGACTGACCTGTCTTCCGAGGTTCTAATACTAGCACCCGTTCACGATTAGACCCAACGAATCAATAGAGGCAAGGGCCTTGCAAATACCATACTGCAGGGTACAGTTCAGAGCAAGTGAAGACGGTAACATCAGAGAAAATGATGGGAAGATACCCGTGAATGGACTAACCTATGACCCGAGGAGGCACAAAAAACAACCACAGACAGAGATGGGTGGTGCAGGATTGTAGAGATGTCAGCAGAGGTGCCCTAACAATCTCAAGAGGTCACAGGATGAGCTGGAGTGAACTAAACATAACACAACAATCATCTGTTTGTCTGCACACTCGACTGCAAGTATATACCTCTACATCCAATGGGCAGAATAGGAGTGACTGAGTGAAGTATACATAACTGTTTTATTCAAAGAAAAATTGGTAAAACTGAACTAATTTTTTTAAGGCGGATTTCATTTAACATTTGTAAGTGGCATTTTATTTCACTTCAAACTTTAATATCTCTCTTTGTAAAAATGGTGAGTTCATCCTTCTCAAATAAAAAGTCTCATATTTTTAAAATGTGTACTGAAGTTGAAAGCAGTTCTTGGGACTTTGACAGGGCCAAGTATCTACTGGAGCACCACTTCCACCCCATAAGAGGTGAACAGCTGGTAAATTAATTTGTAGATGTTATTAACATCAGGAAATGTTCCGTTTTCCAATGCTTGAAGCGCAGATTTTGAATCTGAGAATATAATGATTTTCTCATGTTTGGTGCCACTTTCAAAATCTGAGATTATTTAGCACAGTGTTTTTTCTATTACTATTATTTCTGCAACATAGCTGGAACAGATTTCTCCACAAAGGCCCTAGATTTGGAGGTTTTCGTCTTTGTGCAGGTTATGGTATTTAATTACTGCACCCTATGTATACCACATGGTGGTAGTCGTGGTAGCAGATCCGTCTGTGAATACATGGATGATGTTTTGTGGATATGAATCTATAGTATTCAGCAAAGATGTTAGGGTGTTCCTGTCTGCAGAGGGATTGGAGAGTACAGTTTTTACTATAGGAATAGTTGCCCACCAGTAAGATGGTTCGTAGGTGATGGTTGCCATAAGACGCTCTGGTAGGTGATATTTAATGCTGGTGCCTTGTGCATTTTTTAGGAAAGATGTCTTTTTTATTCTATGCTTATGATGCCAGTGCTTTATCATTTTCTCATTGTCCTCCACAGTGTCCATTCTTGAGTGTCTTTAATTTTTTTCTGCAACTGAGCATTCCTTAGGTTTAGAGGTTCGATGCTAGTGTTGATTTCACATGCATCTGTCAACGTTGTTTTCGTGGACCACAAATGAACTGCAGAGCATGATTTTGTACCCGTGTTGAACATTATCCAATGGTAGAGTATGATGATATTTGATCCCATCACCTTGCAGTACACACTTGAAGGAAAATAATTTATTGTCTGCTTTTAGGGTTTGGGACACATCAAAATGGTGCAACTGCTGGTATAAATAGTGTGAGACCAGGATCAGGATTCTTCCTTCCTCGGGCTACCCCTCCATCCAATATTTCTAACAGTGCCAAACCAGTTGTACAGCTCCAGGGCAGCTATTTGAGAAGGTAAAACTATTTAGTGATCACTCAATAAGTCATTGCTTTTATTCTCCCATGCATGCATAAGACCGATGACCACTTAATAATTTAGTCTGCGCTCATAACCCTTTTTGATCAAAACACCATGGCATACATTTAAACTTTTTAAGACAGCAGACAGCCTTCCAACGCATGCAGCAGTCATAACATCACCTGGAGGATGGGCTTCACGGCTGGATATCCATGCACTCTTCACAGAGTCTAGTTCCTGTGGAGGCTTTCCCTGGTGACCAGGCTCTGTATCTACACCTCCTGTGTCATCCCCATCCTTCTGTATGGTTTCGATACTTTAACTCTACTGCAAGTTGGACCGGCAGCATCTCAAAGCCTTTCACTTGCACAACCAGAGGCACATTCTCTAGATCCACTGACCTGATTTCTGACAGTGAGGTAGTTCAGTGTACTCAGCTCACAGGCATTGCTTCAATGATAGATCACCATCGCCTATCCCAATTCGGTCACATGGCCCGCCTCCCCCTCGGGAAGTCATGGCCCACCAAATGCTCTGGCTGGCTGTGGGAGGTAAGGGGTGAGAAGAGACTGTGTTCATCATGGAGATATCTCCAGGGCCACCCTCACAAGACCTAATTGAAACAGATTGCCCTCTCTTCACCAAAACTGCAGGCTGTCTGGAACTCGGCCATCATGTGTAGTCACAAACACTGTCATTCGACATGACAGGCCCCAGTGAACTGCAAATTGGCAAGATAGCTAACGGTTGGTAGCCAAAAAGATACAGGGATGTAAGAGATTAATAATCCAGTGTGGTATTAAGCATGATGACATGGAAATAATCGTCGTCAAATGCACAGACAGGCACAGCACTATTACGAACGGTGTTCAGAGACATGAGGTATCAAGAATAAATTAGGCTATATTAAATTAGGCTATCTAGAGATGATCGCTCTGTAAGTCAGGTCACAGCAACCTTTCAACCCTGGTGGAAATAGGTGTCCTGTTTCCTTGTACTAGGTGTAGCAGACAACCCAGGGCTCCAATTGGCTTATTTAGCCATCTTCAAACTCATGCGAACAGTGAATGTTGACAAAGTCGTCCTCAATGATTGCGGTTGGACGGATGAACAAAATACCAACATTATGGTTCAACCGTAATCTGTACATCTTTTTTGCATTTCCTTTAGTGTATGGCCATACAATGCATTGTACAATTATTTGTACCCTAAACAGTTTTGCTGTTAAATATTATTTGACTTACATAATCACTCCTCTTCTACCATGGGGCGTAGAGGTCTTCTTGTCTTTCTATTCTGACTTATAATCCCTACAGGATTGACTAGTCAATCCTATGCTCATATAAATTATGTAAAGTAAGAATATATTTTTTCTTCATATCCTTTACGCCATGGCATCATTAAAAAAATATAAATTTAGCCATCTTGTTCTTCATTCTTGTCTCTTTTTCTTACTCCAGCCAGAGTTTAGGGGCCACCACTACCAGTTGGTCTTCTTTAAGAAAGCTTGAGTCAAAGCATTTTGTGTGCTTCAGCAATAATAGTTTCTGTAGCAATAATTTGTTTTACATGATGAGGTCACTAGCCCTACGTGCAACTTTGTTTAGTGCATTCCATCATTGGGGTCTCCTAAACCAATCAGCCATATCATACCAAAAGGTCTTTGTTTGCAGTGATTTAAATAGTTCAGCAGGTTTTTTCTTTATCAAAAATAAATAGCTGGCACTTTTGTAACAATTTATACATATTAAGAAGTCCACTATAAATGATAAAACTCAGATATTTTAAGAAATTTGTATATTTTGTATTTAGAATTATAGTTACATGATCGGGCTTATACATTTCTACCCATTCACAGACACATATGTCATATGCACAAGCACATATACACATGCATTCATGCACACACATACACACACAAGAAGCCAGAGTATCAGGATTGCCGTGAACCCCATCATGTAGATCTTTCTCAAGCTCCGGTAGGTTTGAGGCCTATTTATCTGCTATCCACGCATGTCATAGCCATCTCTTCTGTAGCTTTCACAGCAAGAATTAACAGTGCAATATGATAACTGTAGTGAAATACAATATGCAAGTGGCTTTCAAGAATTTCAGACACGAACAGACTTTATAGACATGTACCTGTCTGAGCTTGAAATGCTAAACTGGAAAGAGGCTCATAACGTGAAGAAGTAGAAGATAATGCATTTTTATGTATTGCAGCCTGCTTGAATGGTTTCCATGAGGGCTCTGTGTATGACAGAGATGAGAATAGAACCCTGTCACTCTAAAAGCATATTGTATGAAGCCCCTCTGTGGTTGAAGGTTCTCCAACGCGTGCCATTGCACACACTGCCATTCATACCACCAAAAACTGAATATTGTCCAAGTACTACTTGATGAAGCTAGACTTTAATTTTTAGTTTGTTGATGTTGCCATTTCTGACTGTTTCCAGGTATGGCCTTCTGAAGCAACGACGAGCCACTTCGGCCTCAGCCATAAGGAATAACACAATCCCTGAAGGTCAAAGGCCAGGTGGTGTGCTTTATGGCAGGAACTCTGGCATACAGCCACACCAGCCGTCATCTGTTCCTGTACAGATACAATCGCGGGATATACCAACACCCATGGCATTTGGTTATAGACCTCAAGAGGAGGGTTGGTACTTTTTATGTTGTGTAGTAGTCTAAACACATTTTTAGTTATGCTACAGTGAAATCTGCCCACCTTATAAAATGGTTGTTGTTGTTGAATGCCCACAATGAGTAAGTTTACTCTTTTGTGTAGAGGAACTCAGACGCTAGTCCAGTAAGGCAAAACATACTGACCAGCACGTTGCATCAGGGTCAATACACTGACCAAGACCACAATTTCTCTTCTATGTAGAGTTCCCTGGAAATAGGCTGTTTTCAAGGCAGCCTGGCTAACGAGATGTGGATCAATCGATGTGATCCCTGTAGCAGTGACCATGACGCAGATGAAGTCAAGCATAGCGCAACCGCCTAGAAGACTGCAGTCCACCTTCATCAGCATGCTATGTATGCGAGGAAAGCTACTACAACCCACCACTTAATGTCCTTTTCAAGGAATACAAAAGCGTTAACTTACTCATTGTGGGCATTAAACAACAACTCTTTTGTATGCCCTGGAAAGGGCGTTACGTGGCAGCTACTGAAACCTGCCACGTAACGCCCTTTCCAGGGCACAGTAGCTTCCCTCATATTCTGAGCATGTTGATAAAAGTGCACCAAGGTCCACCAGGTATTTGTGTTATGCTTGGCATCTGCATGTCGCACACTACAATAGGGATCATGTCGATCTCCCATCTTGCTAGCCAGACTGCCATGAAGTAGTCTGTTTCCAGGTAGAACTGCATCTTGATCAGTATATTTTACCTGGCATGTCTGATCAGTATATGTTGCCAGACCTGATGTTAGTCTCCTCTCCCCTATAAAATGGTAGAAATGTTTATTTAGATGGGGAAAGTCTTGACCTACTATTACCTTGTACGAGACATCTGGTGGCCAATCAGAAAGTAGCTATTAATAGCCTAACTTGTGTCATCTTAAAATGTGTGCAATCTATTATTAGCATGTGTGCACAATCAGTCACATCCTGTTGCCCAGTTGGTGCAAGATTTTTTCCGGTCACATAAAAACAGCTCTTGGGGTCAACCGATCTTAAAAAATTGTGTACCAGAACAACCAGAGATGTAAAAACGGCCAGTGTTATGCTGACCACATCACACCTAGTGTGTCATTGGTCAAGATGATATTGGCCTAACACCAGATTCCCAATATGCAACACAGGCAAGTAAATTGTATCTTTCCTTTTTTTTATTTTTTACTATTTACTTCTCTGTTGTGCCTCACATGTGCTCTTTATCTATTTACAAATGGATAATTTTAATAAGTGTTTGGCTGTATTGGCAGATTTTCTAAATATGTAATATACTTTTGCCTGGCTACTTTTTCTTTTTTATTGTTTATTTTCTTATTTGGAATCACCATTACAGTTGTGAAGCAAAGGTGAAGTTGCATGACATTATGAAAAGTGAGATTGAGGCACAAATTGCTTATAAAATGGGGTAATTTGAGACCTCTTAAACCTAGGCCATCAGGATTTTGAAATCTCATTTTATACTTCAGAAGTCCAGAAGAGTATATGTTCATTCCATAATTCAGAAATCCAGTAGAGATAGAGAGCATATATCATGTCTCAAGTTTTCAAGGACTTGCATGGATCTACAGTTCTTTTCCTGCTCGTGCTCATGGCAATGAAGGAGTTTATATTCTAGCTTTGAAAGTACTTATAGTAAGTAGGGAGGATGTAATATAAGGATAAAGAAGATATACTGAAGAAGAAAGGGTGGCCAAATGGCTTGGATGTCTGTCTCCTAACCAAAAAGATACAGATTCAAAGTCCATGTATCCACGATGACTGCATAGGTAGGCAGGTTTGATTTCTCAGCCCTATAATAAATACAACAATTAAAGTTTTTGGCATTGGAGGAACCTTATGTGTAGCAAAGTGATTAGTGACATATCTCACAGCTCAAACATGTTCGAATTCAGCATGGTAGTGCCCCTATGGGAAGTAAATCCATTTAAAAACAGATGTGTTAAGGTTGAATGCGCTATGCCATATGTTAGAAAAAAAAGGGGGCAACATACTCTACCGTCACAGAATGTCTGCCTGATAGATGCTGACACTGCAATCAATGAAGCAGCAGTTCTGAGTCTGCTAGAATTTTAAATTAAATTTAAGCTGAGTAGGAAAGTGTGACGGAAAAAACAAAACAACATGTTACTCAACTATCAACACATATCGATTAAAACCCTTAAATTCTTTGCAAAGCATAGTTCTTCAAAAAATACTCGTCAAGTCTTCCTGTCATGTCCCATCATTTCCAGCTCCCCCAAGCTCTTTCCTGCCATTGTTAGGTTTGTCTTGATTTTCCATTCTCCATGGATGTTTAGGTCTACCTAAACTTCTTCTGCTCTGAGAATTCTAGAACAGTAACTGCCTTCTAAAGCTATCAGCTAGTTTATGTGATGGGTGTCTTATCTATCGCTAACGCCATCTTTTTACGTCCAGTCCCATTGGTATCTACCTGGTTCTGCCCCACAGTTCTATATTAGTGACTTTACCATATTATTTTATTCCCTCAATTTGGTGCAAGCATTCATTGATGAAAAAATGGACCTTTTTAGTTTTTATTTTCAGCACTTATACTCGTCACTAGTTACACAAAAAGACTGAGTACCTCAGGCTCTGACCATACTGCACTGATGCCAATTATGCTAAGTAGAACACAATATAATTATAATTTTGTTTATCGTTGTCGATGAGGACCACCAACATCATCACATGTCATAATGCAACCTTGAGTATGTGTGTGCACTTAAGACTGATCAAGCCTAGCTGATCAAAGTCTATGACACGACTGACAAACATAGTCAGGTTTTGTCTCTCTTATTTTTTCTGTTCTTGACTTCCTGATTGCACACCTATCCTGGGCTGCCTGGATACGGAGACCCTAGCTGAATTCAATGCCATCTGTGACAGTGCTCTTCCATATTGAGCAATTTTGAGCCAGGTTTTCCCAGGTGTTAATGTCTATTTGGCAGCACTTAAGGGACTCCTTCAGACTGTCCTTGAAACGCTTTTTTGGACATTCTTGTGTTTGTTCTCCTTCACTCAGTTCACCATACAGGAGCTTCTTTGGAAGCCTTTCTTTGACATTCGACAACCCCATCGCAATTGAGATTTTTGCAAAAATGCATGAATACTTAATATAACATTATATAAATGCTGCAATATTGTCATCAGACAACAAATGTTGTTTTAAATTGGATGACAAATATACGATTTATCTGAAAATATGTTATTTTATTTTATTCATTTCAAGATTTGTTCATTTAGTTTCAGAAAGTACAGCTGCATTTTTAATGGCAGAAAGACTGGCCAAACAGTCCCTAAGTGACAGCCATATTCAGATTGCTATGGAGGATGCCCAAAACAAACAGGAGGCATACAACAGATCTAAAATGACAGAAGCACGAAGTAAGTTTTTGTATCATCTTTAGGTCAATTTGCAAGGCAGCCAAATTTTGTATAAATATGTGTATTAGTGGTCCACCAGGGTCTTTGTGTGTGACAAAGACAAGAATAACACCACTGCCCCACAGAGAGCATGCCGTAAAAGGCGACTAACTGTGTGACATGGCACAACACCTGCTATAGTTAAGTGGTTCCTTAATAGCATCATGGATGGCAACTAGCAGACTGCAGGTCTACTTTGCTCTAGTGTTTGAGTTTATTAATATGGAATTGCACATTGATTAACCACCCTCTGCGGCACTTGTAGGGCAGTCTTGCAAGATATCTGACTACTTACTGCATTTTTGAGCTACCCCATATCAGTTTTTGATCTACTTACTGATTTATCCTCTCTCTCTCTCCCTCTCTCACTCTCACACGAACGAACGCACACACAGACACACCTTTGAATTTGAGCTGGGGACTTGCATGCAACACCTGAAGTAATCTCAAAGCTGGATGTTGCTGCTACCTAATGGCACATTTTAAAACTACCAACTACTTTTTTCAGCTATCCCATATTAGTTTGTGACCAACTGACTGATTTACTCTTGTAGTTACTGAAGTATGTTAGAAAACAAACCAATCAAGACTCACTTGATTAAGTTGCTCCCTCTTCTCAAATAGAGTTTAAAAGTCTTTTTTGTTTGTTTTTGGGTGTCATATAAGGTTCTCCTGAATGGAATAGCCAGTCTCATGCCAACACTCCCCTTAATCACGTCTCACAACATGTCTTGCATGTTACAGTGCTATCATTCTTTGCTCCCATCTCAGGCCCAGCTAACACACGGGTAGAGAACAGTCATATAAAGCTAAATATCTTCTTCAGCATTCATCCTGAAAAGGACTTTGTGTCATAGTGAGGCTGCAATATCTGTGCCTTTCGACCCAACACATCCAGTTTCAACTGGATTTTTGTGTACTGGGTTTGCCTTCCCAATGTGATCCCTATTCTCGACAACACTAGTGAAGCCTGTTTTTAGGGCCATAGCTTGGAGATGGAATAGGGTCTTTGTGAACTCTGGTTCACTGACCCTGATGCAAACTTCTTTTGCTAGGAGTCTCTGGCTGCATTTCACTGTGCTGCATCTGCACAGACATGATAGGTACTTTAGCAAGCTAGATCTACACGTTTGTTTAGGTGAGTGTCCTCATTCCTTCAATGCTGTCTTGTCTCTCCTAACTCAGAGCTGATTCGGGTACTATCACACTGGAGTGTGCTGCAACCAGGCCATGAACCCTTCATATTGTCACAAAAGACAAACACTCCAACTACTCTGCCAGTCATAATCTGAACCATTATGTATCAATCAAAACCCTTCAACTCCCTGCGAAGCATAGGTTCTTAATGTCTTCTAGTCATGCGCCATTATTTCCAGCTTCCCGTCACATCTTTCCCGCCGTTTTTAAGTTTGTGTCAACTTTCCCTACCTGTGAATATTTAGGTCTGCCTCTACTTCTCTTGCCTTGAGGATTCCATAACAATGACTACCTTGTAATGTCTTCAATATTTCCATTATGTAAATTACTAGTAACTCTTGACTGAGAATGAATGAATAGAGTAAGAAAATATGACACAACTTAGAAAATCGTATTTCTTCCAATTAATTCTGATTAATTAGTTTCTCATACAAATTTGTTTGTCTTCAGATGGAGTTTCTGCCCTGTCACTTGAAGAGTACAAGCTGCTGGAGTCACTAGACAGACTTAATGACAAGCTGAAAGGTAAAATAGTTCTTTCTACTTTATTGATACTTCAGTAGAAATAATAATAAACTGCTTAGGTAACCATGGCTCGTCGCATCGATCGTCTGTGACTACGAAGTCATGATGTGTATAGTTGTGATGAGGAGCGGGCAATCTGTCACAGCCAAGTGTTGTGCATGCCATATGCAGGATCTGGTTGACTCGGATATCCTGGGAAAGGTGGGTCGCATGACTGAAGGTAGAGGGACACGACATTCCATCATAGAAATGATACTCTCGAGATGTGTTTGTCAGATGACCTAAATGTTGGTAACCCTGTCATGCCAGTGGATTTAAATGATGTGTCTCTGACTGAACATATGGAATACTTCAAAACTTTTCTAATCTCTTTGCAAGACCGTTCAAGTTTTGGTGCCACACCGAAGAATTTTAACTTAGTTTCCAGGGAGAGACTCTGCTGGGACCACACTTTGTGCAAGTGGTTCATAGACAAGGCTGCCATACCGATCCAGTGGACAATGTCGGGACTGCTATGTGTGTCAGAGGTCTGTCTGCTGCCAAGATAGATGAAGTCCTTGGTAGGGTTGACATGGTTGCCGCTTACGGATGTTCCCTTCGCAGTTGGAGCATCACCAATATAGGTAGAGGGAATCCCATGTCAGATACTGCTATAGGAGATGAATGGTTACAGACTTCATAATGCTAGGTCTACTTGTCAAATGTTAGATTATATAATTCTCTAAGTTTGGTTCCCTATATATCTTCTGTGATGGACCAGTGCCAAATAGGTTATCAATTTTTGTGGATTGCTCTCACAATTAACTATCATGAATTGTCAACATTGCGTGGTACTGACATCACTTAGAAACGCATAGTTTCAATGCAAAATTTTATATGTCACTTACAGTCAGCTCAGCTGCTTCCATTGGACCTTTAATAATTGTCAAATCCAGAATTCTTGGAACCTCATAATATAAACAGAGCTTCTTTCTTTGTTGGAGGGTTATCCATGGAATATTGAATTAAAATGTGAGTTTTTTAATTGCATCTGCAATACGTGTGTGATCGTATCTTCAAAACAAAATTAGACTTATTATTGAGAGCAGGGGGAGGGGGGGGGGGAAAGGGGGGGGGTAGTGAGCAAAAGAGATTAGCAAGGGGTGTGAGAAGGAGAGGAGATCCTTTAATTATTTAATTGTTGTTCTTTCTTTCATTTTGTATTGTTTGATTGACATGCATATCTTCTATACGGGTATTGCAAGTGTCATAAATAACAACCACAGTCTACTTTTAATTATTTGCATTTATATGTAGTTACTGTCGCTTTCTAACCAAGTTGTAAAGGTAATTAAAGAAGGTCATGATTGTGCTGGCAACCTTATCTTGTAAGAAAACATTGCAGTAATAATCAACTACAGCAAAAGCTCAGAAACAGGTTTGATAAAGGGACCAGCTGCAGTTAGGATCTATGCTTTATATTAAAGCAAAAAGTTGTTGCTTGGAAACAGCCTTCCTTTAAAAAAGGGACAACTGCAGCGGTTGTCAATGCTTCACATTGTAGTGAAAAAGTGAATGAATAAATGACCATGTAAGAGGCTGAATATTCACATTGAAGCAAACAATAACAGTTTTTGTGCCCCACAGAAGAATTTGAAAAATGCAGAGTGTGTAAAGGCACATCTTAGTTTCCATTTCTAGGGAGAGACTCAGTACAGGTGTTTAGTCCTTATCATAGAGGGGATATAAACATACTGGAAAGTATACAAAGAAGAGAGACAACTCTGGTAGTGGAATTCCAGAATTACAGTTATGAGGAAAGACTCATACAAACTGGCCTAGATTGTTTAGAAAAGAGAACAATTTGAGGTGACTTAATACAGGTTTATGAGATAATCAAAGGAACAGATAAATTAGACTATAACAAGTTTTAAAAAATACAACCACCTACAAGAACAAGAGGGAATAGCTACAAATTAACTAAAGAAAGGTCTGGATTAGATATTAGGAAATATGTTTTTAGTCAGAATGTGAAGGTGAATGTTTAGAATGCATTGTCACAGGAAGTAGTGGAGGCAAGAACAGTTAATGCATTTAAGAATAGATTAGATGCACATAGCTTTTAGAGCAATTAAATGTAAATGAATCTGGTTGTATACAGACTTTGCAGAGTCTTCAAAACCAGCACAAAGACATTAAGTTGAGTTAAGTTTTATTTACTGCAGCTCTTACAAAACACACACATATAAACATACTAGAACTTTAGCGCTCAGCTTCACCTAGGAAATAACATAATTCTTTAATACACATAATTCAAAGGTGACTTCAAGCTGACATAGCTTGTAAAATAAGATCTTTTTGAAACTCTAATAGTAGCGGCCACGCATTTATAATATTTTTGACACAGTCTGATTTACTTTTGATAAGCTTATGCACACATTAGCTATCACTTCACTTAGCACAGAAAACTGCAAAACAACACTGCACTTGAGTGGAAGAACTAAAGTTACAAAATTGGCAGGGCATGACCGGATCAGTGTTTGTACTTCCAGGTCAAAGAACTCACCTTTCCTTATACTGATCAGTTACAATCATGGATTGGTCTTTTGGTGATGTGCAGCCATGTAAAAAAGAATTGACCTCCTCTTGCACTGATTATTTCCAAAGATGGACTTGTCTTGTGGCTACACACGCTAGCAAAAATGGCACTGTATGGTCTATCAGAGATGTTATAAAGCAAACGTTTAATTAATATTAATTAACCCAAGTATGGAACAACACAGCTAGCTGAAAATATTTGCAATGATTTAGTAATTCCAGATAAGAATGAGCTGTGCAAATTTCACGCTGCTAGACGGACAAACAGACACATGTATTTTCTTGTTTCATAGTATAAGATTACATCTATGCTGATGCAAAATGTCATTTATATGCTTCAGCAACAGATCCTAACTTCAAGGGAAATGTTCACTACCACCACCAGCCAACACAAGCACAGGTAAGTATGAAACATGCCTTGCCTTATCTTTCCCTTATGATTTAACTTTGTTCCTTCTGTTATATCATGGAGTCATTAAAATTTAGACTAACAATGAATCGTCATTACCCTGGGGAGGAGATACACAGACTATTGCAATGGGAAAGCAGACTATGAGATTGAACAACTAATAAGTGGAAATGTCCAGGACTTTTGCGATATTGTCATATATATTGACGGATCTGTGCTGCATGGTAAGAAATTCGGTTGGGGCTTTTCTGCAAGGGTGAGAGGCAGGGTCGTTGCTGAGCAGTGTGGTAAATACATGCCAAAAACGTCCAGTATGAGAATGGATATCAAGGCAGTGACCGGCTCTGAGATGGCTATCTGAAATCTCTTTATTGAGTGTCATAATCATCTTTTACTCTTAATCTGGGTTTCATTGAGTACAGAGGAGCTGGCTATGGCATGAGTGGGTGAATAGCATAGATGCCTTAAACATTTTGGATCTTGTGTAGATCTACTGTCCTGGCCATGCTGGAGTTTGCGAGAATGAAAGAGTTGACATCCTGGCCTCAAGGACACCTGCAGTGGAAATGGAAAGAGGTGAAATCTTGAAGTTGATCAACGACTGCCTCATTTCGCTATCAATGAACCGAACTGGAGATGTACAGTTTGAACATTTTCCAAATAATACATGGGTCCAGCCTAAGAGGACAAAGCGGGAGTGTGTACAACCAACGAGACTGAACCTTCAGCATCTACTCTCTGTGCCTTAGCTAACACAGGAACTAGGGACCTGTAGGTCTACCAATAGGTCAGTGATGTTGATTCTTAACAGAAAAAACTACCATGGACTGTAGAAGTCTTGTTAGATTTGATGGTTTAAAGTTAATAAACTAATCAAAATCCTTTCATTAACAGCATGCAAGTTAATTATAGAACTAAGATGTAAGTTTAGAAATTCTTGAGAAGAGACAACCTGCAATAATGCTTTATATATATATATATATGAAGGAGCTTAAAATGAAAACTTAAAATCTATTAATTTAGTCTGAAAAAGTGAAACACAACTGTTTAATTTTTTTACTTAGTCACCGTTATGTTCGATACAAGTCCCCCAGCACCTATACAGTGCATGGATTCTTGCTGTTGAAAAAATTCTCTTTGTCGCGTGTGTAACCATTTATTGACCTCTTCATCAAACCTGAAAGTCTTTTGTCCCAATGACTCTTTTAGTTGTCCAAAGACATGGAAAGTTCCTGACAGGTATCAACGCGTCGTTGTTTCAATTCTGGAGTAAGCTACCGTGGTACTTGCCTTGTAGACACTTTGTGGTGCTGTAGCATATTATGCATGATGTGGTGTACCAAACCTTGACTGATGTCAAGATGTGCTGCAATTTCCTTCACAGGCAATCGGCAATTTTTTTTTACGCGGCGGTCAATGGCTGCAATCGACTCTGGGATCATTACTTGGTGTGCCTGACCTGGTCGTGAACAGTCTGTCACAGAACTTACGCCATTTTGGAACTCCATATTCCATTCATTCACTTGCTGGAGTGAAAGGCATGTATCATCGTACTGGACCTTCATTCGCTGATGAATTTCTATAGGTTTCACCCCTTTGGTGCTCAAAAAATGAATAACATAACACAGCTCTTCTTTTGTGCATGTCAATAGTAGGGTGGCCATCTTTTAGCTGCAATTATGAATGTCAATGGGAGCAATTTTCCCCTCTTGGAGGAATTAAATTATACTGCCTCAAATGCACTTCCATGTCGATGCCATTTCGTCAGACTGCCCATCTGCTGCCACCTTTCACACAGAAACAGAATTTAATTATATTGACGGTAGGTTCAAACTCTACTGTCATATCACCCAAATCCACTTTTGACATCATGGGCCAAAATAAAAAAATAGAGGGCTTTATTTTCGGAGCGACCTTTGTGTGGTCCTGTGTGCATGTATGCATGTGCGCTCGACAGTATGTGTCATTTTTTATTATTTAAACAAAAAAAAAACACATGCTTGTACTTGTGATCATTTTTCCTCATCTACGGTTCACGAACCTCTGGTTTCTTAAAAATTGGTACTTGTATCAGTTTTTTTACCTAAGTTACTTGTTTGTGTTCTTTGATTACAGCTGCCAGCATTTCAAAGTCACAGACCTACCATTGAAACAAAATGGCAAACACAGATGGCACCAAGAACCCAACATAGATCTCAATCTGCCAGAGTGAGGCCGCAAACGTACCAGTATAGATAAACCAACTGTGATAATTTTTTACAAGTGAGCAGACAGAATCATCTTCAAGAATGTCATGTATCTTAGAAAAATGTATCTTGGATAAAAAAAAGTTGATTTGATGGAGGAAACATTAGGATATCACAACAAGAACTGTGTGCAAATGTGTGTATTTGTATATATGTACACACACACACATATATATATATATCTCATATGATGATGATGATGATGATATATATATATATATATATATACGAGGTGTATTCAAAAAGTATCCGACCTTTGGGCCGTAAAAATAAAATTACTCACCTAGAGGTTAGAAACCCTAATCCCATTCAGAGTACTCTCCTTGGGACACCACACACTTCTCCCAGCGGCCCTACTATTGTTGAAAGCATTTCAGGAAGGTCTCATTTCAGGAATAGAGTATAGCTGGGTTGTCGCATTCTGCATAATGTCTTCTTTGAGACTCAAATCTGGTCCCTTTCAGCAGAGTTTTCAGCTTGGGAAACAGCAAAATATTGCAAGCAGCCATGTCGGGAGGTTAGGGAGCCTGGCAAACCAGAGGAATCACATGCAAAGAATTGATGATGGAGCTGCCAAGTTCCCGTTCTCCACAGGTCCGGTCGTTTACATCCAACAGTATCACAAAGGTAACAGATGGCCCCCAGGTAGTACTCTTTTGTAATGACCTTGTGGTGTGTACTCGCAATGATTAACCTTACGGAAGTAAAAGAAGACGATCAACATGGCTTTGACATTACGTCATTTTGTGGTAAATGAAAATCTGACAGATGCTCACTACTCTCAACACTGAAAGGCTTACTGACAGCGACTGATGCAATCTGTCAGACAGTTCTTTATACCTTCCTGCTGAAGGAGAACACTCGTGCTTCAGTTGTTTTTTCGGAAATAATTAAGGTGAATTACTTTTTTTAACACACCTAGTATATATATATATATATATATATATATATATATATTTATACACACACATACAATAAGAATTGAAGTGAAGCAATGTTCAAGAACATAAAAAAAGTAGAAAAAAGTTGTTTGCAGTGATGAAGGTCAAGAATTTTTTTAATGTAAGCAAAAGTAAGAGTAACTATCTGAATCACATTACTGTTTTTTATAGTCTACAACATTTTGATAGCATAATTAATAGAATATGTTTTATTTATGTCGGGTGCAAAGCCACTCAATGCAGCCCATATTCTCCAGGTCTGCCAGCCCCACAAAAGGAGCAGAGTGATGTGGCCTTTTCCAACCCAATTGTGGAATGACAGAGGTAGCCTGAGACGACCTCCAAATTTATAAGGGTTGTTGTTAATGCCACTCATAAATTGAGTTAGGTCCTCTTGAACTTTCTTGGTGGTGGATTACTGGGGCTCTCCTCATATCCTGAGGTGTACTTGAGAAGGTGGACTGGAGTCCTCCTGGTTGGTTGGAGTAGAATATGAGGCACCTCAGTAAGCTCATACTAGAGTGATAATCCCCATCTTGTTAGCCAGACTGCCATGAAACAACTAGGGAGAACTGGTGCGCCCTGAAAAGGATGTTAAGTGGTGGATTGTAGTAGCTTTCCTCACATCCCAAATATGCTGATGAAGGTGGGCTGCGATCCTCCAGGCGGTTGTGCTATGCTTGACTTCATCTGTGTGGCGCTTACTACTAAGGGGATCACATCGATCCACATCTTGTCAGCCAGACTGCCTTGAAAACAGCATGTTTCCAGAGAATGCAATATATTTAGTTATTGTGCCTGACCCTGACACGACTAGTTTATCACTTCCCCTCTTAACTAGCATAGACTGATCAGTATGTTTCACCTGACTATGACTAGTATAGACTGATTAGTATATTTTATGTTAGTCTCCTCTCCCCAAATTTTTGTGGGAAATAGATGTGATTATTTGAGAACGAATGACAAAAAAAACAGCAGCTCAACATCATGTGCAAATTTCTGACCAAATCCTCGCTTCACATCATGTGTGCACTTGGAAACAAGCTGTATTACAGCAGGCTAACCAATAAAGTGGAAGTTTGATTTTCATAAACAGTGAGCTTGCTAAGGAGCCTGGTATTGCACAACAGCAAGGAGAGTCCATGCCCACCTTCATCACCTCACCCCAGGATGTAAGAAGAGCCATTATCATTTGCAAACAGAAAACATTCTGTGCAAATCAAGAACTCAGTACGAGTAGCTTCAGACAACAAAACGTGTTTTTTTTACTTTGTTTTGAGACACCCCGTAGAAGGTTTAGTTAAATGATTTATTTCTATCCTGTTTCAAGTTCATGTTTTGCATTTTAACTATTGCCAAAACTTGGTGGTGATATAGCATTACCGTAGTTAATATAGAATCAGTAGTTATAATAGCTTCAGTTATTTACATAGCACTATATTTACATATGACAATGTGACCATATGCTCATGTGGCATATATACTATCAAACTTTTAAAGATTATATGTTGTAAGAAAAATTGTTTATTTCCTATGATGTATTTAGTAATTGATGCAGAACTATGCAGATAAACAGATTGCCTGAAAACATGAACATTATGGTAAACAGGACCAAGATCAAACAAGTGCAGAAGTTCAAGTACTTGGGCAGTGTTTTCAAACAGGATGGAGGTTTAGATAGAGAGATTGAGATCAAAGCCAAAAAGCAAATGCAATTGCATACTAGCTGTCACCATTATTGAAACACCCTCCTAATTTAAACATGTCCACAAAAAGAATGCTAATCAACATTATATTCATGGCAACTCTCTGTTACCAGTGCCAAACATAGACTTTAACAAAACCTCTAGAGAGACAGATCATGACATGTGAGATGAGATTCCTCAGGAAAACAATCAACGTAACTAGGAGAGACAGAATGCGTAATGAAGATTTGAGAAGAATAGTTGAAGCAAGACTCTGCTCTGAATATATCGATGGAGTGAGAATCAATTGGTTTGGCCACTTAATGAGAATGCATCCTGACCAACTACCCCTGTGCGCCCATAATGCACGACGTTCAGGTTTTCGCAACTGCAGCAGATCGAGTACAAGATGGATAGGAAATGTTGTAGATATTCTAAATTGTCATGGAATGACGACCACTTCAGCGACACGTCTGGCCCTGGACAGAAAACTACGGCTCCCCATGCCGCCTCATGGCACAAGTGGATAAGACAAGACAAGTAATTGATGATGATAGTTTACGGCACAAATAAGTATAAAGTCTACCAATTTTCATGTAAGGAACAGATTATAAGACAGTGCATTGTTTTAATTTTTGTAGAAAACTCCATTCTTACATTTTCTATTTGAGAAATGTTACGATAAGACAACCTGATATTTTATAAAAAAGGTTATTTACAAAATAGTATACAGCTGTGCGTTGTAGATAAAAATGGTGGTCTCTTCTGAAACATTGCTGTCGGGGATGAAGTGTTAGAGACTTTATTGTGCTAGACCTGAATTATTTGGTTCTTCAGGTGAAGTGATCAGTTCCCATCCATGCTTTCGTTCCTTCTCTAATAGTAAGCACCAATTTACAACTGGAGTGTTTCAAAACCAGAGATTGAACTTGGTACCTTTGCCCGGAGAAGCCACCCCTCTAACTACTATGATACTCAGATGATCAAAGGATATTGAAGAAACTATGAAATAAAAAACCTTATGAATTGTAGACAACCTGTTCAAGCTGATCTGTATGGTCATGCAGTTTTTACTTTGTACAATAATTGGATTCCAGCCACGCAAATTCTGTCCAACGATGTTACTTTGTACAGTAATTGAATTCCAGCCACACACATTCCATCCAACGATGTTACTTTGTTCAGTTCAGTTCAGTTCATCCCGTAACCCATCAGGTCGTTGGGGCACACATGAAGACATGAAAATCCCACGCCAGCTCTCTCTGTCTGTCGCCGCCTGACGTATCTCACCGTGACGAAGGCCTGACCACTCAGCGATGTTGTCCACCCATCTCTTCCTTGGACGTCCTCACCCTCTCTGTCCCGGTACGGATCCAAAGAGTATCAAGTTGGGAATTCCGTTGGACCTCGCGACGTTCCCGCACCAGGCCATCTTTCGTCTTTTGATAGTTGTGAACAGATCTTCAAAAGGACCAATAGCGTCTTCAACTCTCTGACGGATGTCTACGTTCGTGACACAATCCTTATATGTAACATTTAGGAGTTTTCTATAGCACCGCATTTCCATTGCACGTATTCTGCCCTGGATATCTGCTGTAATGGTCCAGGTCTCGCAGGCATACAGAAATATTGACAGCACCAAAGAGCGCAGTAGTCTGACTTTTATGCCGAGGGCGAGGCACTTGTCTCGCCAAATAGGTTGCAGCCTAGTCAGCGCCGCTGTTGTTTGTGCTATTCTTGCAATTACCTCTGGCTTCGAACCCGCTTCGCTGATCAACGATCCAAGATATTTGAAACGTTTCACCATCTCAAGTACCTGCCATTTGCCTCTATGACAGATTGAAACCCTGCAACGTTATTGGTCATGAGCTTTGTTTTATCTGCATTTATTTCCATACCAAAACTCAGGGCCGTTCTATCCAATCTACCAATCAACTCCTTGAGTTCCCTCTCTGTGCCT
Source organism: Ariolimax columbianus (assembly GCA_036924085.1). Lineage (NCBI taxonomy): Eukaryota > Metazoa > Mollusca > Gastropoda > Stylommatophora > Arionidae > Ariolimax > Ariolimax columbianus. Next base: position 48,468,727 of record JAVGWX010000011.1, on the reverse strand, counting down.
GCCAATACATCAATATCATCAGCAAAGCGGAAGTTTGTGATAAGCCTGTCACCTATTTTAACCGTGCCAACATGTCCTTTTAAGGTCGACCATTATTCTCTCCAAGAAGATATTGAAGAGTGTGGGGGAGAGTATACAACCCTGTCTCACACCCACCGTCGTACAGAACCAATCGCCTAGCGTTCCCTCTACTGAGACAGTATTTGTATGTCTGTATTGAGCTCTCTTTTCTGTGATTGTTTTAGTCTACTTATATTTTTCTTATCCTTTATCTTATCAGCTTGTTTCCATAATGTGTATCCTATCTAATGCCAATGTCTTCTTCTCACTTCCTATTCCACTACTATGTATCAGGTATTTTCCAACTTCTCAACGTTGGTGATCCTATCATACCAATTTAATCTTTTTATTTTTCACAAGCTCCCATCTATGAAAGTCTGTATCTTTTTGTTTATTGCTTTTGTCATTCTCCATGTTTCAGAACCACACAAAAGGACTGACTTTATATTGGATTTAAAGATTTGTCTTTCATATTGGGACTTAATTTCTGTTGATTACCATATTTTCCATTGTGCTGAAGTTTATCATATATTATTATTTTTTATATTTTTATGTTTGTCTTTAACTTTGTCCATAATGCAACCAAATATATGAATGATTTCACATCTTGTAGGATCACTGATTGTTGTTAGTTGCATTTATTCTCATAATCCTTGTCTTTTTTCTGCATATTCTGTCTTAATTTACGCAGACTTTAATCATGTATATTATTCTTGTTTATGGTATTTTAATGAAATATTCAGGAAATAGCAATTTGTATGTTTTGTCCAGACAAAAAAACATGGTTTGTTGTAATATTTTAAACATGATAAACTGATCTCCCAAGATTATGAACCAGGAACATGAATTTATACACTGCTAGAAATTTCTTTAAAAGTATCTAGAGAATGTGAGAATGAGTGAGATTAATTGTGAAGTGTGTTTAGCATTTATTTGTTTTGTGAAAGTATTATGATTTTTATCTGATTAACTGATTTTGTTTGCAGAGCTGATACATAGGCTAGAGAGTTTTCTTAAAATGTTGTAGAGCCCATATATCAGCACATACATTTGATATACTCTCAACATATTCTAAATGTTCTCCACGCATATTTTTATGAAGTTTAGAAATATTGTACCTACCAGATATGTAAAGATAATCTACTTTCCACTCCGAGAAGTTTTTCAACTGAAAATGTGTATAATAGTAAATCATTTTCTAGAATTTTTTAGACTTAATATTTTCAGAATTAATATTTCTTCAATGTGAAAATTACTGGACAAAATTGTGTGAAAGTTACAATATTTTCCCAAATAGATTATCTTCTTTGAAAGTCAGCATAATATACACGGCTTAAATTTATAAGTGACTGATGAGTGATAGCTATCTATTTTCTGATTTAAACAACGATTTGTTGCTATACATCTTCATTTTGCATATAAGTCATTTATCTTTTATGTTTGATATTCTACTGTTGGTTCTAAACTTGAGTACACCTTTCAAAATCAAAACTTTTCAGCTCCCTGTTAAGCACAGGTCTTCAACAAATACACACCAAGTTCTCCTGTCCTGGACCATCCACTGCAATTCTGTCTTCCCTGTTTTCTTAAAGTTTGTCTGAAGTTACTTTTCCATGCATATATCTAATTTATTATGATAGTCAGAAACAGTTGGCAAGATGTCTCATAACAACGATTACATTGTTGATGATAATATGCATTGTATATTTAACTAGCTTTAAGAAACTCAGTAAGTGATGTGTTGCTTACATTGAATATTATTGAACCATGTTAAAGGCCTTTGAACTATAATGCTAGAACGGTATTAAAATATTTGTGTATATTTTCAATGTGTTATCAATGAGTAACAAGTTACCATAGATCAACATGCATCATATGTTGAATCATATGTACAAGGTTTGTATTGTCATGTTTCTTTCCTTGTTGAACTGTCTTTTTAGTATTTATCAGTTCTTAATGGCTGTTGGTTTTTTTAAAAGTTCTTCAAAATTAATACTTGGGTCCGCTAGGAAGATTTATATGGGTGAGAAATAATAGATGTTTATCCGTGCTGTCATACATAATGCACAGGCTAGGTTTTTACTTTACTAGTGATAGTTTGGTTGAGGCATGTTTACCGCATGGAAGATGGAGGCAGCCAAAGGATGTCCTCTATAGACAGCTAGCCACTGGTATGAAGAATCGGCTGCCCCACACTGTGTTTCAAGGACATATGCAAGAAACAAACCACAAACACATGAAACAAATTATGTCATATAAAACATATTTTTAATAAGAACAAAAAGAAATCCTGAAAAACTTATTGGAACATTAACAACTTATTTTCTCATATTTCTAGCTGGCTAGCATTAACTGGTCCAACTGTGGAAGATGGGGTTCCTTACTGGGAAGGAAAGAATATGACAACCTGGTCTTAGTATGCATGGTGCTAAAAGAGACTGAGGTGGGATGTGCATGGTGCTGGCAGTCTCATTAAGTAAAATAAAGTGGTAGAGCAAGTGTCCTCAACTAGAGGGGAATTTTGCTTCAGTTTTATCTGACAAGTTATGAATGTTTAAAAAAAAACTACTTTTGTTAAAGTTTTAAAATCCATCAACATTTTCTATTGCAATCTAATTTGTAATACACCATCAAAAATAGTTTAAGTAAATGTATATGTACTAATATATAGAAATAAAAAAATTAAAATTTTCATTATTACATTATTGCATATTATTTAGAATACACCTTAGACAAACTTGTGAAGAAGGACTTTTTTTTTTTTTTTTTTTTGCGTTTGCCTTATTTCTCTAATCCTCAAGGCGGTGTGCATTGCACTGTGGTTTTTATTTTGCACCTGTCGGCCCAGTGCATCCGACTTCAGCATGCATTTTATATAAGGGCCTGCTTCCTCCTGCACTTTTCTAAGGGTTTGCTTTCCCGGGGTAACGGCCGGTGCTGTGATGGGGATCAAACCCAGTACCTTCCGGTTGTGAGCCATGCCACGTAACCACTAGGCCACGCCGTGAAGGGGAAAATCACATTCTGACATATAGTGAAAAGAGTGTATGGGGAAAATAAAGTTGAAGAACTCTGTGTTCAAGAAACATCAAATGCAAGAGTACATAAATGCTTTGACACAGTTTCCAGCAAAGAGAATAAAGCAAGGAGATCCCATCCTGCTGTTGGATCAATGAATGAAGGAAGATCCTTAATGAAAATGTTGGAAATTTTCCAAGACGTTTATTTGATCAAATCACTTCTTTTCTTCTCCTGTACATGTTCCTTACAAAGTACATGACTACCATTGCAGTTGGACCTTTGTAAAAGCACTTTCTCTATTTTCTAGTGGTGGTTGGTTGCTTTAGTAATTCGTTTCAGATGATGATGTTGCTAACCCCATGCATTACAAATTTAAGTGTCGTTTTATGACATGCTTTCAAGACTTCAATGGTCCTATTCTTTGCTTTCAAGCAAAGTGTGCTTATAAATTCAACAAGCCAAGGTTCACACAGGTGTGCTTATAAATTCAACAAGCCAAGGTTCACACAGGTGTGCGTATAGATTCAACAGGACAAGGTCCACACAGGTGTGCTTACAAATTCAACAGGACAAGGTCCACATAGATGTGCTTATAAAAACAGACCAAGGTCCACACAAGGTGTGCTTATAGGTTCAACAGGACAAGCTCTACACAGGTGTGTTTATAAAAACAGACCAAGCTCCACACAGGTGTGCTTATAAAAACAGACCAAGCTCCATACAGGTGTGTTTATAGATTGAACATTCAACAGGACAAGCTCTACACAGGTGTGCACCCTGTTACAATATGACATGCCTCAATTGACATTTGAACAAAATGGCAGCCTCCAGTAAGGATGCATTAAAAGACAGTTGCACAATTGCATGAAGGCATTACGGACATAGCCAACAGATACCTTTTTCTTGTGCTCACGAAGTTATAACGTGTTGAGCTGATGAGTATAACGTCCTTTTGTGTTTATGAACCATGTGTGTGTGTTGCATTTTTTGAAAATGCAGCTCCGTGCAGTTTTTGAAGGTTGGCAGCCATACCCGATTCTTTTATGATTGCTGACCTACTGGCGAAATGGGACTTGAAAAAAGCCTCTGCACAGATTGTGATACATGATAGAGTAATCAGGCGTCCCCTGAAATCAACTATTATAGTTTACAAATTCTTTCAACACCAGCAACCACATGGACACTGCAATCGATGATCCAGCAATGCGCAGATAGAAAAGTTTTGAAATCCAACGCCGGTCCAGCAGAAAAGGATGCATGAGAAGACGGAGCAGGAGTGTATACAACCAGTGAAGTACAGGAACCATCAGTACCTACACTCTTTGTCATTGAGTTGAAAATCCTTAGCTTGGCATGCATTTGGATAATTTTAGAGTTCCATATTGTTTTTAACATGACAATGGCCGCTCTTGCCTTTTGTATTCTAGTTATCCATATCTGCACCACCACTTGTCTTGTTTATGATGCTCCCTAGGCATCTCTACGTCATCCAATAGCGCTCCTCTCAATTTGATGAGAAACATGTTGTTGACTACATTAAATTTTACAATTTTTGTCCTTTCTGCATGGATCTTCCAACCTCTTTGCTGGGAGATTCTACTGTGTCTTCTTCTGCATTTGGATTTGTCTGTGAGATAGGAGTACTATGTCGTCTACAAAGTCCAGGTCTTCTAGCTGTTTGAATAAAGTCCACTTGATTCCAGTTTTCTCATAGGTTGTAATTTCTTTTCATAATTCAATCAACACATGATGAGCTTGCCAAACTCATTCACAGCCCTCTTTAGCCACCTTAAGACATGCTTGAATGGTTACTGTGGTACTATTTTTATTTGACTGTGGCATCACTTTGGTGATGACCTGTACCATTATGCAAAATACTAGACATGTTTGAGATAACTGATATTTGGCACTCAGGTAATAACAATGGCATATAATATCTGCATCAATAATAATACTAAATGAATATAACTGAGTTTTCAACTGTAAAGAGTTCCAATTGGTAACGTGACACCTTGTCGTTGCAGTGTTCTTAAAACTTCTAGGATAGAATCCAGCTCTGCACGGAAAACTTGCAGCTGTGAATAAATATTTGAAATGGGTTTGAGGTCTTTTCTTCTGAACAATAATGCAGTAAATTCTTAAATGAAAAAAAAATATGATAATTTCAATGGAGCAAAGCTGATTATCAAAATTACAAAGTACTGTTCTGTCACTGCGAGTCAGGCAGGCTGTCTTCTTTCAGCAAATGGCAGGAATACTGACTGATGTTCAACAATAGCCTCAGACAAGCTCCAACAGACAGTAAAGAAGGTGGAGAACTGGACAAAAGAGTGGGGACTGAAAATAAACCACATCAAAACCTCCACAACTCTCTTTTCACGCTCCCCTAAAAAAGGCAATAATAATAAAGATAGGAGATCAACAAATACCCCAATTGGACACACCCACATTCCTTGGAGTCACGTTTGACTCGAGACTCACCTGGAAGCCAGATATCGAGAAAATCCAGACAAAAAGGCCATAAAATGAATCTCAGTGATTAAAAAACTGGTTGGTACATCATGGTGGGCAAACAAAAAAATCCTCAAGCAAGTCTACACTGATGCAATCAGACCAATCATGGAAAATGTCTCTAGCACTTGGGCAACGGCAGCCAAAACATACACAGGAAAACTAGACCAAGTCCAAAATATGGGTCTCAAATTATTCTTGGAACATTGAAAAGCACTCCTATTACAGAGCTAGGGAAAACAACAAATATTTTGGCCCCTCGAATTAAGGTCAGGTCAAGTCATCCGGTAACCGGTGAGATCATTGGGGCACATATGAATGCATCCTCACAACCAGACACCACCCTTCTTTGTCAGCGGCCGCTGCCTGTGCCTCTTCTGGTTGAAGACTGGTCCATTTTTTTATGTTGTCCTCCCATCTCTTTTTGGGCCGGCCTCTTCATCGTCTGCCTTGCACCTTTCCTTGGAGGATCGTATTTGCAAGACCATTTGATCTCGATATGTGACCGTACCAAGCGAGTTTCCTTCTTTTGACAGTTGCCAAGAGGTCTTCAAAAGGCCCTATTGCTGTTGTAATTCTATCTCGTATTTCCTCATTTGTAAGTCAATCTTTGTACGTGACGTTTAAAAGTCTTTGGAAACATCTCATCTCCAAGGCCTATATCCTTCGCTGAAGGTCAGCTGTAACTGTCCATGTCCCACAACCATGGAGGAATATTGACAGGACCAGTGTACGCATTAATCTGATTTTCATGCATAGTGCTAATGGTTTATCTTGCCAGATTTTGTTACACCATGCAAGCACAGCTATTCTCTGTGCTATTCTGGCCAACACCTCATATTTTGATCCTTCATCACTGACAATCGAACTCAGATATTTCAAACGGTTAACCACTTTGAGTTCCTAGCCATTAGCTTTTATCCTGCTGTTGAAGCCCTCAGTGTTGTTGGTCATTAATTTTGTCTTTCCAGCGTTTATCTCCATATCATAGTCAAGAGCTGTTTCATAGAGCCTTCTGACCCATTCCTAGAGTTCTACTTCTGAACCTGCCAACCCGTCGATGTCATCTGCAAAACGAAGGTTGGTAATCGTTCGATTCCCTATCTTGACAGTACTAACGTGACCTCCAAGTGCCTCACTCATAATTCCCTCAAGGAATATATTGAAAAGAGTTGGAGAGAGTGTACAACCCTATCTCACACCAACTGATGTTTGAAACCATTCCCCTCACCTCCCATTCACAAGACCTGCGCTGGACGCCTTGTCATACAGATGTGCTAGGACCTTTATAATAATTATAATTAAGGAGAAAATATAAACCCCTTACTCAGTTTGAAAAACTAAAGAGGCTACCTGATCACCCTTTACACCAGAAGTTCCAAGAGAGCTAAAAACAGACTACTGAGGCAAAGACCCAACCATCTGACCAGAGAAATCCACAGAAAACATGCAGACATCCTTGAAACTCAAATAGAAAAGTGCAAAGCACTCATTCTAGAACCACGGATGGTCCAAAATAATTTTGGAGGTTTCAGGGATAACAAGGAAAAGTGAGCAGTCAGCAACAGAACAAAAATATCCACATTCTGCAGGAGCTCAAGGGACAGTACCCTAGCAACTCCTGGACACATGTATACACAGATGGATTGGCACTGTAAAGTGAAAAAAGGGGAGGCAGTGGAATCTACTTTGCACACCCCTAAGGAGACATTGAAAAATCAGTCCATACAAGCAGCAGAGAAATGTACCAATTTTGGGCGCTGAAGCAACAGCTGTTCATGCAGCAATAAAGATTCTTATCAACCAAAACACAACTATAAAGAAAACGTACAATCTAACAGACTCCAGGAGTGTACCTCAAGCCCTCTGAAACCTCAAACAAGATATACTCTCGCACGAAATAAAATGCAACATCGGATTGCTGTTTAAAAAAAACAGATCTAGTTTCCGGCCCACTGTGGGATCCTTGGAAACGAGAAAGCAGATGAGCTCGCAAAAGCCGGAAGTGGCAGCATGCAGACTTGCCATCACAGAGCTATAAAAAAGCAAAGTCACTCATAAAACGATCCATGAGGACAGTGGAGAAACCAGCACAAAGAATACAAACAGAAAATGACATCATAGACAAACTTAGAAGAGATTGGCAAAAAGGGCAGACAAGTGAGGGGCTCAGAACGGTACATTGCAGACTCAAGGCCCACCTCCTCATGGGTCTCAAGAAACACCACCACGTGCGATTGTGTAGCACCCAAGCAAACACCAGAACATATCCTGCAGGACTGCCCTACTTATACAGACCAAAGAGAGGCAGTCTAGACCAGTGAAGCAACCATGCTCGAAAAGCTGTGGGGGACTGGCGAAGACCTTAAACGCAGTCTCCTTCGTGAACCTCACTGGACTAGGCAGAGCATCAGTTGAGCGAAGAAGAACTGACTGATGGTTATCATAATCAGCTTATTGTACAAACTGCTACTACTTTCACTCAAGTATCCCTCCCTGATCTGAAATACATGTACTGTAAATTAATCTGAGAATAAACCTAAATAAGAATTATGTTAGGGCCTAGCTCATATAGACGGTAAGGCGCCAAGCCTTCTCCAGTGATACAAAATCTATAAACAGCAAAACATAGACCTGTTTTTGCTTGCGGATGCATATCTTCTTCTGCTTTCATCTTCAAAAGGATGGTGGAACATTCTCTCATAGTTTGTAGCGAGGCTGCGATATCTGGGCCTTTTGGTCCAACACACCTGGTTTCAATTACTTTTTTTGTGTACTGGGTTTGCCTTTCAATGCAATCTCTATTCTCTTAGCCATACTACACAAGTCTGTTACCAAGGTTGTCCCTTTGAGGTGGAATAGAGTCTTGGAATAATTTTTAATATCAAATTCTACATTCCCACCAAGGACTAAATACAGTACAAATTATAATATCTAATTAACTATTGTCTGATAAGACGGAAAGAATGGGTATAGTATCTAATTACTCTAAACAGTTAAGATGGCAACAATAGAGGGGAGAATATACTCATCTGAATACTCTGATAGAATAAACATAAGACACAACAATGGATGGATAGCCCAAGGCTTTCCTAATAGGGAAAATCTTTCATTTTAGGGCAGAATCCATGGCACCTCCAGGCACTGAGATACTTACCACACCCAATGAGCAACCACCAACCAAGATTGCATTCTTCACTAGCTGTAGATCCCTGCTTGAATCATTTACAAAACACCAGAAATGACACATACTTAAGGAAATAAGAACTGAGCTAAACATTATCCAAAGAACCTCAAAGTTTGCCCTACAGTGGCTATCCTCCACTGTAGGATTACAGGGAACGAGATAGCTGATGCCCTGTTCAGAGCTAGTAGCAAAATGGAGCATTTCTTCCATGCATTGCCGAACTGAGAGGCCAACACTCTCGTTCTCAGCAACCTATGGAAAATAAGAGATTGATGTAAACGATAGACAAGACCCAATTCACCAACTTTAAAGACACCAACAAACTACTTTGTTCTGCCTGAGAACAGGCCACTGTAGTCTTCTAGGTTACCTCTACCACCTTGAGATATCCTACACAAATGAATGTCCATGTGCAACTAAAATCCAGATTTCTGAACATGTCCTACAAGACTGCCTAGACCACAAAGACCTACGCGCCAAACCTGGCCAGAGAGAGCAGAGCTGATCCAGAAACTATGAGGCTGTCTTCCACATCTAGAAAAGACTGTTAACTTCGTCCTGGCAACAGGACTGCAGATCTAGTATGACCAAACTAGGGAACGCAGAGGAAGGTTTTCAGCCTTAACAGCAGTTCTTCTAATTTCTTTGTTATAAACAATTCCCTTGCATTTAGCTGAAAATTGAAAACAACTTAGGTAAAGTAACAATAACAGCAAATTTTGGTTTTATCTTCATAAGCCATGTGCGTGGTTGTAATACCGTTGACAACAATAATCATTACGAACCTGCTGGTTTTTGGCATCAACAACTTGCTTCCACTTCTCGATCTCTTCCTCCATTTCTGCTCGACACGTCTGCTGATTCTGCTTAACCACTAAGTCCAGTTCTGTTTCACGTTTACGCTGCCGCTGGACCAGGTCTGTTAATTTCCCTTCCAGAGACTCAAAGTGGCGCATCTCCTGAAAAATAAGAAAATGCAGTATAAAAAAGACAAATATATTTGTACAACTTGACTTGACACTGGCAAGTAAAAAACAATTGGAGATGAGATAACAGACTTTTAGAATGTGGACATATAAAAGAACCTTAAAGTAAGATAATTGGGCCATATTAAGAGTATTGTTGTGATAGATCCTCAGGTCCTTGCATCACACCTCAACCAGGATTTTTTGCTGCAGTTTCTAAAATGGTTTTATTTTGGGCAAGTTAGAGTTATTAGCCCAAACCCTGAAGTACAGATGTGATCTAAAACTGTTCTCTCCGCCAATTACCTGAAATAGTAGATATATATTTATATTGACCAAATGAAAAATCCTAAACATATTTATAAATTTAACCTTTATGACGCTGATGGCCAAAACGTTTTGCCATAATCTATCATTTTTTATTCATGAATGACTAAACCGGGTTACCGTAAAAATATAAATTTTGTTATGATGACTACGTCACATCCATCCACATAGGTTTTCAGCCGATTAAAGTATTGTATGTTTGATTACAAATGAATTTGAAACAATTTATCTTATTCTTAAGCGGATTGTAGCCAGCTCATTTTTGAGAATGATGAAGTATGCTTTTGTAAAAGATCTTTGTGTGGTAGATATGTTTAGCTCTATTGTTTAACTGAAATAAATACGTTTGAAGTGGAATCTAACAGTTGTGCTGATATTATAAACACAGTATCAATACTTTGTTGTGATTTCAGCGGATTATATGAGGAGCGACATTACTGAATTGGTGAGTCCTAATATTTGTGCTTTGTTATTATAAATTTTCACCTTCATCTTGTATTTCGGAAACTAACAAAAACAATAACACCAAGTTCTTTATTCATTTATGTCACTACACACAACTAAATCATATTTATTGTCCAACAAACAGAAAGGTTACAGGCCATCAAAGTCAACAACCATAGCAAAATGTGAATTGCTGAAAAATGTGTGATAAATCATTAGTATATTTATTAATCCCTCATGAAAAAATCAAATATATCTTTATATATAATAATATAAACTGTCCATTGATGTTGATGATGACTTTTGACATTATCTTTGTATGTGTTACATTCTGTTTTATTTCTGCACTGGCTGTTATGTCATGTTTCGGCCTGGTGTTTGCTGGACCATGTGTGGCTTATCAGTCCAATCTGGGCATGGGAGGTTCCATTGTATGGTTTGCGCACTAGGCTTTCTGCTGCCGATGAGGGTAGTCTCACTGCTCTTACCTTCTGAATCAGGTTTCTGCACACAGTAACTCTTCCCGTCAGCAATGCCCATGTTTACTGCATTTCTCCAGTCCAATGTGTTTTCCATGATGCGCTCCCAGTTGTCGTCATCTATGTGACAGTATCTCTGAGTTTTCATCAGACTGTCATTAAAACGTATTTTTTGGGTGACCTCTTTTTTGCCCGCCTTCCCGGAGCTCACTGTGCAGGAGTCTCTTTGGCAGTTTTATGTCTGGCATACGCACAAGATGCCAAGACCATCTCAGCTGTGCTGTCTACAGCAATGCATAGATGCGTTGCATGTCTGCTCTCATCAGGACCTCAGTATCAGCGACATTGTCCTGCCAGAGAATATATATCTCAGGACGGTTGTGTGAAAGTGGCTCAGTCTTCTGGCATGTCTTGCGTAAGCAGTCCAACTCTCGCATGCATATACCAGGATGAGGAGGATGGCAGCTCAGTAGACCTTGATCTTCATCTATGGAGCTAATGCCCCGACACTCCCACACTGTTGTGCACATTCTACTAAAGGCAGAACTGGCCTTCATTATTCTGCTTGCCACCTCATTGTCCAGATTGACGGTTCAGTGTACTCTCTACGTGAACTTGTTCTTATATATTTAAGGATCTGTCTATTTACTGTGATTTCTACCGTAAGTTGATTGCTGCATAACTTCAGTTTTTTTAAACGTTTATTACCAGTCCGAAATTGTTACATAAAGAAGGAAACCGGTCTATATCCTCATGCACTTTCGACTAGTTGCTATTTATGGCATAATTGTCAACAAATACGAGTTCATATTTATATACTTCTCCGGGATCAAGATGCTGATCAGTGCATGAGCTGTAGCGGTCAGTGACCCAAAGCTGACTGCTAGCGTCAGGGCCAGCGACCCAGAGCTGCCAAGACCATTATACACCTCCATGTGGTGATCCTGGATAAAAGGCTGCAACAGAGCAGACTGGCTAAGGAGAAGGGATCAAAGAGAGAACCAAAAATGCCAGTTGAAGTTGGATGTTTCGGACCGAAAGGTGCAAATATCACAGACAAGTTGTAATCTACAACACAATGCCGTTCTCCAGACAACATCCTGCAATTTGCAAAACCCTTTTAAGGTGTTTGTAGCAGGAGTTTTAGAACAAACAATGAAAAGAATTTATACTCCTCCAGAGAAAAACCATAATTTGCCAGAGGACATGCATAACTGCTGCCTTGACTGCATACTCCTACTAGAACAATAAAAACAAGGTTATATGATCACATTAAGTTTACAAGCTACAACTTACACACATTTATTTTATATAATAGATATCTTCGTCTTCTTGTCCCCTTTTCACTCCAGCCAGAGTACAGCTTCCCCACTACAGGTTGCTTTCACCAAAGCATTTTGCATGACTTTGCTGTAGAGGTAGCAAACTGATTTACACTATGAGGTTGTTAGCCCCTTGCAGGACTTCTCTTTAGTCGCTTCTTTTTATAACATGCATGTAGGTAGTACAGTGGCCCTATTCTTTCCTCCCCAGTAAGTGTATCCGGAAGGGATCTACTTAGGGAATATATATATATATATATATGATTTCTGAAATATAAATGATGAAACTACAAAACGACATACCGGAGCATGCACCATTTTGGCCTCCCTAAGTTTCTCCTGCAAATCCTCTGTCTGCTTCTGCAGATGAACTTCTCTAGCTTTAAAATGAGGCAACAGCTCTGCCTCACTTGTGGCTTTCTTCAGCTGGGTTTGTAGATGTCGAATCATCACCTGCAAGAAAGCATAAACACCATTTTCAAAATTATTATTTCAAAAGGTAAAAAAAAAACTATGCATCAAGAAATCAGGTTTTCCAACTGTGAAACATACATGAAAACAACTGACAGGCAAAAAAAATAAATATACAAACATTATGTATACAATAACATGCAACTATTTACAGCATTAATGGCAGGATTTTTAGTCTTAAAAAATTTACATTTTACGCCTGAAGGTGAAACAACTAGCCAAACAGAATCATTGGTTTATAGTGTATAAACTTCTGAGTTGATGCTATAGAAACGGCTGAACATACAAGTATTTGAATCTAAAAATCTACGCCACTTCCGTCTGCTTCGATTTCAAGTGTAAAAATAGTTTGTTTTATTTTAAAGTGAATTTTTAAACGATTTATTCTCTTTTTCAATCGGATCGGAAGATTATCCCATTATTGAGGGTGATGAAGTTAAGTTGTTGCAATGGGTTTTTCTGAGGTAGATCTGTTTAATTTTGTTAATGCAGATGTAATAAATATGTTTGCAGTGGAAACGAACAGATATGGCGATCTTTTTAAGAACACTTAACAATTTCATGGATTTATTAGACAAGTGGCGACCCCCAAAAAATATAAGTCTAAATATTTGTGCTATTTTTCAATATTTTCACCTTCATCTTCTTTTATCTCAGAACTAACACACACATCAAATACAATAACACTAAGTTCTTTATAAATTTACGTTTCTACACACAATCAAATCATATCTATAGACCGACACATAAAAAGGTTCCAGGCTCTCAAAGTCAACAACCAAAGTAAAACGTGATGTGCTACAAAATAATGCCGTCGCAGATTAAATTTCATAAATTTGTTATGTAATGTGAAAAAGGTTAAAGAACATAGATAGAAATATAGCACCCTACCTCCTGAGTTTCACATTTACTTTGCAACTCAGCGACTCTGGAAGAAGATGAATGAAGGGCTTGCTCTGTTAAGATTTTCTGTAGTTCCTTCTGATGGCTGCTTCTTAAGATGTCAATCTATACAAACAATTTTTCTGAATTTAATTTAATTTAACAGATTTACACGTTACAGTCATGTTTTCAAACACAAATTTTATCAATTAGGCCGGACTGTAAAGGGTTAAGACATGAATTTAATCAATTAGGCCAGACTGTAAAGGGTTAAGAGATGAATTTAATCAATTAGGCTAGACTGTAAAGGGTTAAGACATGAATTTAATCAATTAGGCCAGACTGTAAAGGGTTAAGACATGAATCTAATCAATTAGGCCAGGCTGTAAAGGATTAAGACACAAATCTAATTAATTAGGCCAGACTGTAAAGGGTTAAGACACAAATCTAATCATTTAGGCCAGACTTAAGAGTTAAGAAACAAATCTAATCAATTAAGCCTTTCATTTGAGATTTGGGCAAGGTGGCCAGCCTATCTCAATTGGGATTTTTGCAGAAGTGCATAAATACTTTGCATGTTGGCTCTGGACAGCACTTCAGTATCTATGATATGGTCCTGCCAGCATATATGCAATATGTGTCTCAGACAGTTTTTATGTAAATGATTTAGCTTCTTGGTTGGTGTCACCAGTGTAGACAGTCCCCCTCTCACACGCATAGAACAGGGTGGGGATAATGGTGGCACGGCAGACCTTCAGCTTAGTCATTATGCTGATTCCTCGGTGTTCCCATACTGTTGAGCGCATTCGGCCAAAAGCTGTGCTGGCCTTTGCTATTCTATTGGCCAGCTCATCAGCAATAGTCACTGATCTCGACAGCATACTTCGAGGTAGACACATTTTTCAACCGCTTGTAATTTCTGTTCTGTCCCTTCACTGTAACTAGTGTCCGGTGCTGGTTGATAAATGACCTCAGTTTTCTTTGTGTTAATTGCTGAGCCAAAGTTGTCACAGGCTGCAGAGAATCAGTCCATACCCTCCTGCATTTTCTGTTCTGAGCTACTGTTCAGAGTACAGTCATCCACAAACAAGAGTTTGCATATCGTGTCGCACATCACCTTGGTCTTTGCCTTCAGTCTGCGTAGATTGAATAGACCCCCATCCATGCGGTACTTTATTGGTATGCTATACTTGGTATTTTTTAAGGCATCAGTCAACATAGCTGAAACCATACTGAACAGTGTCAGAGCAAGTACACATCCGTTTCACACCGCTGTTGACCTCGAATGCTGGAGAGATCTCGCCTCTGTCAAGTACATGTACGTGCATGCCCTCGTGTAAGTATATAAGTATTCTAAAAACTCATACATACCCTTCACCAACTGCTAAAAGACACTGAGCATGTATGGTTCTACTCAGAGTGCAGTGATGTTGGTTCTGAGTAATATAACATATCTTACCTGGTGCTCAAGTTGTTCTCTGTTCTGTCTGGCTACAGACTCTGTTTCTGCCAGAGAGCGGCGAAGGTCCACTCGCTGTTGATCCAATTCTAACTGAAGCTGATCCACCTGGAAAATAAAATATCTGGTCAGGTACCTCAGATAAGTAAAAGATAAGAAAGGTTAAACTGCAATCTTGCATGGAAATAGTAACAGACATATACCATAATTTTCACTTAGAAAGCTCGTCTATCTGGGACTAGACAAATAAAAATACCACAAAAGAAAACAAGTCACCTAAGCTAAGCAAATATAAAAGCTTGGAGGCCCCGTGTTCACGTTGTAGGCATAAATGAATCCCTGAACCTTGAAAATCAAAACAAAGGAGGCTGTTAGTCGCTGTCTTCGTATAAATTGTAAAAAATAATTAAATTTCTGCCCAATATGCTACCTACCTTGATGTACTTACATACTTTCAGTGTAGGGCAACCTTGATGTACTTACTTTCTTACTTTCCATGTCCAGCAACCTTGATGTACTTACTTTCTTACTTTCCGTGTCCAGCAACCTTG
Organism: Ariolimax columbianus; assembly: GCA_036924085.1. Taxonomy (NCBI): domain Eukaryota; kingdom Metazoa; phylum Mollusca; class Gastropoda; order Stylommatophora; family Arionidae; genus Ariolimax; species Ariolimax columbianus. Next base: position 48,453,048 of record JAVGWX010000011.1, on the reverse strand, counting down.
ATGTACTTACTTTCTTACTTTCCGTGTCCAGCAACCTTGACGCACTGTAAATAATGTATAAAATGTTTACAGATGCCAAGGATGTCTCCGTCTGGCAGCTCTTAGAGCAGGCCGTGGACATCTGGGATGGGAAGCGACCTGCTCCATCATGGCTGAGCCCCTGTGATCATCCACGCAGCCTGGGACTGAACCACTCATTTTGTTCATGGACGATTTGTAAGACAGGCCCTTGTTGCTCAATCAGACTACCTATTCTACCTACCCTAAAGGTGTTAGACCCCACTTTTAGCTTTCTAACTTTGGTGGTGGCCCTAAACTTGTCTTCAATTCCTGAAATTCTATGTTTGTTATGATGGAAAGAAAAAAACCGGCCTACAGTGATCAATTCCATTTGTTATTTCTGAGGCTATCCTTTCTAGGTAATATGTTTTGACTACATTTCAGATGTATATGGTTTCATATACTTTGTTAGTGATTTCTCATGAATTTCATTTCCTGCTCACCTTGGTCTTTAACTGTTGGTTTTCTTGTAGCAATGCTGAGAAATCGCCATCTGCAAATGCTCCAGGCTCATAATCTCTGTTTGTGGTTGGTGTCTGTGAGTTTCGTGGTCTCTCAGGTGCCATTGCACTGACTTTGGAAGAGTTATCTTTTTTACCTTTGATATTAGAGAACAACAATTACAATAACTATGGCTAATGAGAAGCTGGAAAAATTCAGATAATAATGCAATTTTTTGTTTGTATGTGTGTGTGTAAAAGAGGGTGGAAAGGAGAGGGGGGAAGGAAGGGTGTTGAGGTCCATCAGGGGATTTATAGAAAGAACTGGGGTCTGTCAGGGCATCTACAGGACCAGAGGCTGTCAGGAGATATAGAGGACTGGTCCATCATTGGATCTACAGAGCTAGAGTCTGTTAAGCGATCTTTATGGCTGAGGAATTAAGGCTGCGTGCCCTGTCCCTTGCCATGCTATATGCAGGCTAGGTTTTTATTTCACTCCAGATTTTGTTATCTACTTTTGTAAATCTCCCTCCATGATATGTGACTAAAGGTATCCCATACAGACTGCAGATTTAGTTAACAAGTGTCTTCGTAACATACTTTAGGTTAGACTGCCAAAGAGAATGGCAAACACTGATCTGTAGGAAAGAACATGGCAACAACCAATACAGCAGGAAATTAGGGGGAGAGCAAATAGGAATGAATTGGATGCGCTCTCAATGAAGCCGAACAATATAACCAGACATCACAGGGAAAGAGACAAGTGGGAAGGCTAAGAAACACCTGCTACTGAACGGTCAGGGAGGACATCAGTTCAATCGGGGTCTTGTTGGCGGAACTCAAGAAAATGGAATAGAATAGGAAGAGATGGAGAGCATCTGTTGAGGCCCTATTGTTGTGGCCCTATGTTTCAAGGAGAACCAGGTGGATAAATTTTGATGATGAAGAAATTCTATAATTAGAATTGTCAACTTTTAAAACTAAAATACCTCATGCTAAAACTAGTGTATAAAACATTGACAGGTATGGTCAGATACCACACTAAGACGAAAGAGGAAACAAAACCTACGTTACTATTTTTAGTCTTAGCTCTGTATCTGACCATACATATCAATGTCTTTTTACACTTCATTTTAACTCTTTCAGGACAAGCAGACACTGGCCATTTTTTTCAAGATGATCAGGACAGGAGGCCATTCAGTGGCTGGTGACTTTAATATGATACTTTTTTTAATTCATATTTATTTTTTCTGCATAACAGACTTTTTATATACTTCAGAAACACAAGTTGATACTTAATTTTTTTATTAATTTAAAAATATGGTAAATGTAAACAATTTTTGGTAGAAAAATTATTTGTTTAAGCCATTCAATTATTTTATCGATAGTGAATCTGCATGCAACGATCTGATCTTTTTGTCTGCACAAAATATATTTAGTTTCTTTGAAACTATTTCTTAAAATGAAAATGCACACTTAATTTTTTTAGCTTTTGTGATGTTTTTAGTCAGTCTGAATTATTCTGACAAAGAAGTCTATTTTTTACAAAAAGTGGGCATTGTCAAATAAAGTAAAAATTGACATTTTTGTGGCCAGAGACTATAAACATAAATTGTGTTTCGTTTTCAGCATAATAAATGTTTTATATGACACTGAAACGAAAGTAGATCTATTCTTTCGGTGTTTGGCTATAAATAAACTAATGTGGAGCCGGTGATACCTTAAATATTTGTAAAATATTAAATGTTACCCGTTTAAAGTGTTAAAGTGGGTGTTTCCGCATGAGGTAACAATGATTCTCAAAATTGTCAGTTGCTAGACCAATGTTATGTTAGGTCTATGTTGGATAATTTCATAAATGGATGTAGTTTTGAAACAAGTGTGTCACACTCGACAAAACATATGAATTAGCAGCTTATATTGAGTAAATCTGACTTCAATTGTTTTGTTCCGCACGGTTTTTTGTTGTTGTTGCATGTTTTTTACTTTTTTACTGCACAAAACATGGGAATTTTGCAACGAGCTGAAAGAGTTAATCCACAGTACCACCGCAGTCTCACCTTCATTTATGCTAAAAAAACTATTACAATTATGAACTTACTGCTTCTAGCTCTCATTCTTTCAATAGTATGCTGTAAAATCTTTATATCATGATTTCTATCCTTCAGCTCATTCTGTAGTTCTAACATCTGCTGCTTCCATTCTGTTTCTGTTTGGCGGGACTCATTTCTCATCAAGTCTGTATACACAAGAAAGAGAGGAAATGATATTCGTAATATAGCACTACAGATTTATTGCATTATTTTATGGATCGGTAGGAATAAGTCTTTGAGAAAGAATTGAATCCCTAAAAGGGGATCAAGATGCTGAGCAACGCATGAGCTGCAGTGGTCAGCGACCCATAGCTGACTGCTAGCATCAGGGCCAGCGAACCATAGCTGCCAAGACCCTTCTATACCTCCACGCGGTGATCCTGGATAACAGGCTGCAGCATGGCAGACTGGCTAAGGAAAAGGGATCGAAGAGGGAATGCTAACCCGGTACTCAAAAAATGCTTGCTGAAGTCGGATGTGTTGGACCGAAAGGTGCGAATATCGCAGCCAAGCTGTAAACTACAACACAACTCATTCCATTCTCTGGATTACATTCTGCTACTTAAGCCCTTTCAGGGTTTGGTAGTGGGAGATTGAGAACGAACAAAAGACACACAAATACAAAAAGAACAAACAGCAATGGGAATAAAATTAGAAATAATGACTAAGATTTTAAACAATTGCAATGAAAACATTTTGGATATACAAAGCAGCAAAAATCATAAATACATAATTTGTTTAAAGTAAATTCAGAAGGGCCATGAGATTCAAAACATAACTAAATTATTAACATTGTTCACAATGGGAATTGGAAAACTAAAATTTTGTTAAAAGCACACTGATCATCCAAGAAAACATAACACAGAAAAACAAACCCAACATACTTTCTTGGTTCTTCTTGACTTTATTTAATTCTGCTGTAACCCTGTCCACTTCTGTTTGCATTTCAGAAACTTGCTTTCTACACCGATCACGAACGTTGTTCAGTTCCCTATCTAATGCCACTGCATGGCTATGTGGATGTTCCTTGAGGATCACATCATCACCTAGCTGCTTGTAGAGATCCAACTGCTTTTCCAGATCTGCAATCCTTTCTTCAAAACGAAGCTGAAATGACAATCACAAAATTTGACAGCCCTTTATAATGGTAATTCTAATTACCAAAGTTGCTAGGGTACTGACCAAAATGAAATTGATGTTCTCCCCAACATGTCTTTCCAAAAACTGTACTCGTATTATATGTCTGGCCTAACATTCTTTACTGAAAAAATGTCAGCTTCATGTTTGGTCCGGATGGGAATAACAGTCAAACCGAAGGAAAAGAGTGAGCATTTACACTCATCAGTCTCACTGAACTGGTAATTTATTTTCAGAAAGAATATAGTGACAGGTTAAACAATTGGAACCATGCACTGACCCTGACAGACAAGCTGAAGAAACCAAGCATAGAGTTGTTGGTCCAGTGTATAAACACGTCTCAGGAAAGAATTTGTAGTGAATCCATTTGACGATTTCAACTTTCAATTTGATTCCAGTATTACCACTGAAGATGGGCTGGAGAAGAACTGGCAGTTATAGGCTGATAATATCTCCATATGTAAGCCTACCTTGTCGAGGTTGGAAAGCTTGTGCGACTCAATGATCCAGGGAACTACTGCGATGGGAGTTTTGCTCCTGACAGGTTTGCCCAAGCCAGACAGGTCCTTGGAGATGGTTCTGGAGCAGGTGGAGCCTTATAGTTGTAGCTGCAGAACTCATTGGTGCGTGGTATACACTCTGGGCTGCACCTGTCCACACCTACCTCATGGGTCAAATGCATTACTGCCTCATTCTTTACCTTTTGTCCTCTATCAGTCATTCCCATGGATGACAAAGAGATGCAAACCACCGGACACTGCACTTTTACCCCTTTGTGATGATCTACCAGATGGTAGAGAATGCCAGCCATATCATCACTACAGAAGGACTGGCAAAGCTGACTGAGGAATGATGAGATAGCCGATATATGCTATGTCCCTGGCAGGATTTCACGGTCCTGGGACACTAATACACTGAACTGTCTCACTTTGAGGAAACTCGAAACATGTCCAACCTTCAAAAGCATGATGCTTCTAGGACAACAGATAACAAGATCTATGTATTCTCCAGCTTACAACTGAGGGTGATGTGTGTCTTTGTCTGGTGGCCATTGAACTGTCAAGAGCTACCGACTCACAGCTAAAGAATTATACCATCATTATCATAGGTTGACAATAATTAAGTTCATTTAACTTAACCACTCATGAAAAAAGAGCTTGTGACAAACATAAAGGCAACAGGGAAGACATGGACAGATTTGGAAAGGATGGCACAGGATAGGAAAACTTGGAGTATATTTATTGAAGACTTATGTTCTGCAGGGAGTCCAAAGGTTGTGAGTGATAAATTACCTTCTAGATTAAAAGAACAGTGTGTCAAATTTGTTACGTTTTCACTTTGATGTATGTTTATCATTTACTTTTCATGCACGAGGGGGCTTCAAATAAAAACTTTAAAAAATTGTAATTGAAATTTGAAACATTGTGCTAATTTTCATGTAAGTTGGCAGTAATACTAAGGACTTTAAAAGTGTCCTGCAATTGGCAGTAATACTGAGGACTTCAAAAGTATCCTCCAGTTGGCAGTATCATTACTAAGGACTTCAAAAGTGTCCTCCAGTTGGCAGTATCAATACTAAGGACTTCAAAAGTGTCCTGCAGTTTGTATCATGATGCAGACAAGACTCATGACATCATTGTATCCCCTTAAAGATAGCCACCCCACTAGTGAGTGACAGCACCAAAGATGAGCAGTGTTCTGTTATCCTTTTTTTGTGCAGCAAAGAGATTTAATCTATAGAAGTTCGTCGACAAATGAAGGTTCAGTACGGTGATGCATATCTGTCACTTGTATTGAACGCAATAGAGACTGTAGAAAATGATACAGTACTGTGCCACTTTTTCTTAATAAACTTTGAAGAAAGACAAAGCTAAAGTTTTCATTTGAAGCACCATTACATAACAATTTCAAAATTATTGTATATGTAAAGTTGTATTATATTCAAGACAACACTGCAGTCAACTTCATATTCGATCATTCATGTTTCTATAAAGACTGACCAGCTCTAAAATACAATGAACAGAAAAGTGTTGGTCCAAACATTCATCTATTTTTTCTCTCAGTATTAAGAGTCCATCTTTTCCAGACCTATTCTGCTATTTTCCTTGCAGAAAGTCTTCACTCAAGTATTTAACACTTTCCAGCTCGTAGTCGCCGAAATTGGCTGCTATATACCTAAAAATGGCATCTGACCAAATCCGACCTCTTTGTGTTTTGTGATTTATTTTGTGGAATTTCCTTTGAAACCATTTCTACCTTAATTTTGTGGGGGTGAAGAGTAATCTGCTTCAGGTAAAACACACTAATAAAAACATCTCTCTCTCCCCCTGCCCCCAAGTATATACAGCCAGCAAGACACAGGAACCATTAGTATCTACACTCTTTGTCACTTACTGAAAGGAGCTGAGCACATATGGGTCTGCCTGGAGTGCAATGACATTGATTCTTAACAGAACAAACCACATCAAAATAGCTCATAGTTATTTTTGTGAGTATTACAATATTACCTTCATATGTACCATGTGTTACCATGGCCTGAGTTAATACATAGAACAGAAACACTGTAACTTGCACAGCACATTTTAAAAGGCAACTAAGACAGGTTGGGCATGGGCCGGCTGCCCAAACCTGTAAAGAAGTTACACATCTTGCTGAGACAATTGATAAGATACAAACATAACATATCAAAGTCATCCTTCAGTGGATTCCAGGGCATGTAGACATATCAGGCAATGAGAAAGCAGACTAACTAGCAAAACTAGAAGCAAGCATCATTGAAATAAACACACCAGCCAACATGCAGACAGCAAAACAAATATTTCAAAACAACTTCAAGGAGGAATGGCTGAACCGATGGACAGACGCGTCTACTGGACATGCCATGTATTAAAAAAATGACACACCCAAACAAAAATTACAACAGGGAGCAGAACATAATCTTCCAACTTAGAACAGAACACATCAGACTTGACAAATACTTAACAAGCTACATCCTGCAGACGAACCTAACTGCTGCAAATGATAAAATTCATATGAGACAGTGCAACATGTGCTGCTCGCTTGTCCAAGGCTCACCACGGACATAGAAAATGTATTGCCTGACACCCCAATAAACATTAACACCATAGTGGGGATGGCGTGGGCTAGTGGTTAAGTGACACGGCTCACAATCCGAAGGTGCTGGGTTCGATCGCCCTCACAGCACCGGCCATTACCCAAGGGAAGCAAACCCTTATAAAATGCAGGAGGAAGCAGACCCTTACATAAAATGCATGCCGAAGTCGGATACACTGGGTCGACAGGCGTAAAATAAAAACTGTAGTGCAACGCACAACGCCTTGGGTAATTGAGATATAAGGCGAATGCACACAAGAAAAAAAAAATTACACCATATACAGCTCCACTCACCAGCTACAAAACACCTGCTAATTCTTCAACTTGCCATTGACTGCAAAAACAGTGAACAGCTCGGCAGATCTAGTTAATCAACAACAACTACCCCAACCTGCAGAAACTAGAAGCCACAACAGTTAGAAAAGAAGACCTTACATCCCATGATAGAAGAGGAGTGACTTAGTCATTTCAAACCAAGTCAAGACAAGTCACCTTCACATGGTTGTACTTCTGCTCCATTGCTCTCAGATCTTGCTGTGCAAGCTCATCCTTTGACTCCAGCTCCTTCTCAAGCTTTTTCACCCGTGTTTCCAAGACCTGTACAGTGCGACCTTTAGACTGACTACCATCAGCTGCAGAATCTGGAAGACTGGCTGCTACCATCATCATCGCTGGCAGGGAGTTTGGGTGACGGCGACGTATAACCTGCTCCATCTCTTTCACCTGAAGGAAGAAAACTTCAGTTTCAAGGTTTGAATTCACATAGCAATACTTTCCCAATCATCTGCATGCTCCAATAAATCCAGCTGTAAATCAGCATCTGGCTAACTGTTAGTGACGGAAAGAGTAAAAACATGTATTCCAGTGTGAATGTTGCAAATAAACTGTAATATTACACTTCTGTCCACTATTTCTACATTGTTAACTATTCTGTTAGGCTTTCAAAAGAGAGCTGAACAACTGAACAATGACTTTTACACTCTCCACCAGCAGGAACAGATTGCCATTCTTCGCCTCAGGACAGGGCACAACTGACTGAACAGACACATGTACAAACTCTGAATGTCTGCTTTACTACTGTACACATGTGGACTAAATGAACAAACTGCAGAGCATGTACTACAGGACTGTCCCTTGTATGGTCAGTTGAGGGAGATACACTTGCCCAATGATTGAACATTTAACTGTACTGAGCTAAAGAGAAGCTCCAAACAATGGTTGAATTGATCACAGGAGCTGGTCTGGTGGTGCAAACATCAATGGTTGAGTTCATCACAGGAGCTGGTCTGATGGTGCAAACATCAATGGTTGAGTTCATCACAGGAGCTGGTCTGATGGTGCAAACATCAATGGTTTGAGTTCATCACAGGAGCTGGTCTGATGGTGCAAACATCAATGGTTGAGTTCATCACAGGAGCTGGTCTGATGGTGCAAACATCAATGGTTGAGTTCATCACAGGAGCTGGTCTGATGGTGCAAACATCAATGGTTGAGTTCATCACAGGAGCTGGTCTGATGGTGCAAACATCAATGGTTGAGTTCATCACAGGAGCTGGTCTGATGGTGCAAACATCAATGGTTGAGTTCATCACAGGAGCTAGTCTGATGGTGCAAACATCAATGGTTGACTTCATCACAGGAGCTGGTCTGATGGTGCAAACATCAATGGTTGAGTTCATAACGGGAGCTAGTCTGATGGTGTAAACATCAACGGTTGAGACAATCACAGAAACTCGTCTGACAGTGAAGAAGAAAGAGCGTCTTTTACCCTGAAGAGATATCCTTTCTTTCTTTCTGGCAGTCATCCTAAAAAGGACATTGTGATGTAGTTTATAGCATGGCTGTCATATCTGCGCCATTCAGTTCGACATATCCAGTACCAGCATATCATTTTTGGGACCCTCTTCAATCCCTATTATCTTGCTCTGACTACATGAGTGCAGTCTGTTTCCATGGTCGCCACTTAGAGGCAGAATATGGTCTTAGCTATGGTTCACTGACCCTGCTGCAAGCAGCCAGCTGTGAGTCACTGGCTGTTGTCAGCTCATCCACTTTTGCATTCTCGGCCTCCTGAAGAGATATGAAAAGATTTGACAAAATACTAAAAGCTCATTTTACAATAGTTAATGATATCTTGTGCCTCTGTGAAACTACAGTTGCCAGAGTGGTCTGCCGGGGTCTTAGTGTATGGCAAAGACAAGAATAGCATCACTGCTTCACAGAGAGCATGTCGTAAGAGGCGACTAACTGTGTGACATTGCATAGCACCGGCCATGGCTAGGTGATTTGTTTAGAGTAGCATAGATGGTGCCTAACAGGCTGCGAGTATACTTTACTCTAGTGTTTGAGTCTATTAAGATGCACTCGCACATCGGTTAACCACCCTCTGTAAGTGATTGTCCCAACGCAACGTAGCATTAAGCTGCTAGAACCTATCCCGCTAAGCAGGAAATCCTTCTACCGGCTACATCCAGCTCATACCCTGTAAATATACTGGTCGACTAAGTTCTAAGAAGAACCAAGAACTGTGAAACTACGTATATGAGGGCTAATCAAAAAAGTAGATTACCTTAAAGGCTAAAAGCAACAAAACGAACACTTATTTAATTCAAAACTGAATCCCCTTTAAAATAGGCCACTTCTGAGTAGACACAGTTCTTCCCACTGCTGGAATAATTTCTGGTAGTTAGTTTTGGGGATCACCATCAGGTGTTTAATCGCATTTGCCTTGATTTCTGAAACTTTGCCCCTTTGAGTGGCACCTTGAGTCTGGAAAGAGCCATATCTTGGGAGTTGGGAAAGTGTTGAATCTGTCCAATGCCATGTTCCAGCATTCAAACAACTAATATTTATCAAGCTGGTGATAAATGGAGATGAGATGTTTTAGAATACTCCTAAATGTCACCTACAAAGACCGTCTCACAAATGATACGATGAAGAATCAAGAATGTAAGTGGACTGCATGATGATCTCCTCACAACGATCTTCTTCTTCTTCTTCTTCTGCGTACGCAGTCAGACAGTAACCATTATTTTTTCGAAAAAAGCGGCGGTCATCCTGAGACTCTCGCCACTACCATAGAGCTTTTCTTGCAGTTCCACTGGCAATGGCCACATCTGCTCTCTCTGATCCTCGTATGTCGGGCAGTTCTGCAGCGGATGTTCAGCGGTCATTTTACCAGTACCGCACGGGCATTCGTCGGTACACCCTATCTTCAATTTGTTGAATAGGTGGTACCTCAGTCTGTTGTGGCCAGTGCGAAGTCTGAAGACAACGACCTGCTCTCTTCGGTTCAACTGGTAATAGGCATCGTTTTTGGTGTAACCAGTATGTTCGGTTTCCCATTTGGTCATGTATCTGGCTTTGATAAGCCGTTTTGACTCTTCGTACGTCATACTGGTATCTGTTTGTGGTAGCCTTGCACCTTCTTTTGCCAGTCTGTCTGCCTCCTCGTTGCCTTGGATGTTGCAGTGTGACGGAACCCACTGTACCACTACCCTTTTTGGTGCGGACTGCTGGCACAGTTTGCAGAGTGCTGCTCTTAAGTCATTAAGCTCAGTGTTTTTCTGGCTTTTTAGCGCTGTGACTACGGCGAGAGCATCTGTCAGCAGGACTATATGGCTCTCATTTTCACTGTGTGTTACCATTTCTTCCACTGCCGCCCTCAGTGCCTCTGCCTCCGCTCTGAAACGATCAAAAGGCAAAAGTTGGCTTGGTATGGCCACATCTCGAGGTCCAATGGACTTGCAAACACCATACCACAAGGCACAGTACAGGCCAAGCAAAGGTGAGGTCATCCGAATAAGCGATGGGAAGACAACATCCATGAATGGACTAGCCTACGACTCAAGGAGGTACAAAAAGCAACTGCAGACTGAGAGGGATGGCGTAGAATTGTGGAGGTGTCAGCAGGGGTGCCTAAACGATCTCAAAAGGTCATGGGATGAACTGAACTGATAACACACTATACATACCTGTCTCTCTAAATCTTGAATCTTCTTAGTATCTGCTGCTTTCTCCTTTGCCCTGATCTTATTTTCCTCCAATTTCATACCAGTCTGAATAAAAAGTATAATTACATATCTCTGAAAATGCTCCATTTTTCTTTTATATGTTAATATTCAAGTCAAAACCTTTCAGTCTCAACACAGAAACATTTTAATGATGCCCAAAATCTAATTGAATTAATGTGAATGTTTAAAAAAAATACTTTTGTTGTTTTAATTGTGCATTTTAAATGTCACATAGGTTGCCATGAGAAATGTGTATTAAATGTTTGTTTTTAATAAGTTATAAATTTATAAACACTAAATTTACAAGTAAAATACTCCAGACAATTCTTAGACACTGTTTCAATTTCAAGAAATTAAATACAGCTTCCACTCTCAAAATAAGGGATGTAAGAAGAACCACTGTAGCTCCCTACCAAAGAAATGTCCTCAAGAGTTAATTCATTTAAATAATATTAGCTTCGGACAACAATATCAACAACCTCTGACATCCAGTATCATCTCATGTACTTTTACCTCTAATAAAACTCTCTCATTCACATTAATAGTTGCAAAATCTCAGATGTGAAGTTCTATAACATCACCATTGTAAACCTCTCATCTACTCCATCCTCTTACCCATAGCCACATACCTTTACTCTTACATCCAATAAAACTCTCTCATTCACATTAATAGCTGCAAAACCTCAGATATCAAGTCCTATAACATCACCATTGTAAACCTCTCATCTATTCCATCCTCTTACCCATAGCCACATACCTTTACTCTTACATCCAATAAAACTCTCTCATTCACATTAATAGCTGCAAAACCTCAGATATCAAGTCCTATAACATCACCATTGTAAACCTCTCATCTATTCCATCCTACAGCCACATCTCATTTACTCCTATCTCAAATAAAACGTTCCACTAAGTGCCGTGGGTTACAAAATAATATGGGCCTAACACCATATTTCATATGTGCCGCATGGCGTGACGAGATCTTTCCTTTTTTTTTTTTAACATCTACTCCATCCTCTTACCTATAGCCACATCCAACAAATAAAACTTTAAATTTGTTAACTGCCCTAATCTAAGATGTCAAGTCCTACAGCTTCACCATTGTAAACCTCTCATCTACTCCATCCTCTTACCTATAGCCACATCCAATAAATAAAACTTTAAATTTTTTAACTGCCCTAATCTAAGATGTCAAGTCCTACAGCTTCACCATTGTAAACCTCTCATCTACTCCATCCTCTTACCTATAGCCACATCCAATAAATAAAACTTTAAATATTTTAACTGCCCTAATCTAAGATGTCAAGTCCTACAGCTTCACCATTGTAAACCTCTCATCTACTCCATCCTCTTACCTATAGCCACATCCAATAAATAAAACTTTAAATATTTTAACTGCCCTAATCTAAGATATCAAGTCCTACAGCTTCACCATTGTAAACCTCTCATCTACTCCATCCTCTTACCTATAGCCACATCCAACAAATAAAACTTTAAATTTTTTAACTGCCCTAATCTAAGATGTCAAGTCCTACAGCTTCACCATTGTAAACCTCTCATCTACTCCATCCTCTTACCTATAGCCACATCCAATAAATAAAACTTTAAATATTTTAACTGCCCTAATCTAAGATGTCAAGTCCTACAGCTTCACCATTGTAAACCTCTCATCTACTCCATCCTCTTACCTATAGCCACATCCAATAAATAAAACTTTAAATATTTTAACTGCCCTAATCTAAGATGTCAAGTCCTACAGCTTCACCATTGTAAACCTCTCATCTACTCCATCCTCTTACCTATAGCCACATCCAATAAATAAAACTTTAAATATTTTAACTGCCCTAATCTAAGATGTCAAGTCCTACAGCTTCACCATTGTAAACCTCTCATCTACTCCATCCTCTTACCTATAGCCACATCCAACAAATAAAACTTTAAATTTTTTAACTGCCCTAATCTAAGATGTCAAGTCCTACAGCTTCACCATTGTAAACCTCTCATCTACTCCATCCTCTTACCTATAGCCACATCCAACAAATAAAACTTTAAATTTTTTAACTGCCCTAATCTAAGATGTCAAGTCCTACAGCTTCACCATTGTAAACCTCTCATCTACTCCATCCTCTTACCTATAGCCACATCCAACAAATAAAACTTTAAATTTTTTAACTGCCCTAATCTAAGATGTCAAGTCCTACAGCTTCACCATTGTAAACCTCTCATCTACTCCATCCTCTTACCTATAGCCACATCCAACAAATAAAACTTTAAATTTTTTAACTGCCCTAATCTAAGATGTCAAGTCCTACAGCTTCACCATTGTAAACCTCTCATCTACTCCATCCTCTTACCTATAGCCACATCCAACAAATAAAACTTTAAATATTTTAACTGCCCTAATCTAAGATGTCAAGTCCTACAGCTTCACCATTGTAAACCTCTCATCTACTCCATCCTCTTACCTATAGCCACATCCAACAAATAAAACTTTAAATTTTTTAACTGCCCTAATCTAAGATGTCAAGTCCTACAGCTTCACCATTGTAAACCTCTCATCTACTCCATCCTCTTACCTATAGCCACATCCAACAAATAAAACTTTAAATTTTTTAACTGCCCTAATCTAAGATGTCAAGTCCTACAGCTTCACCATTGTAAACCTCTCATCTACTCCATCCTCTTACCTATAGCCACATCCAATAAATAAAACTTTAAATATTTTAACTGCCCTAATCTAAGATGTCAAGTCCTACAGCTTCACCATTGTAAACCTCTCATCTACTCCATCCTCTTACCTATAGCCACATCCAATAAATAAAACTTTAAATATTTTAACTGCCCTAATCTAAGATGTCAAGTCCTACAGCTTCACCATTGTAAACCTCTCATCTACTCCATCCTCTTACCTATAGCCACATCCAATAAATAAAACTTTAAATATTTTAACTGCCCTAATCTAAGATGTCAAGTCCTACAGCTTCACCATTGTAAACCTCTCATCTACTCCATCCTCTTACCTATAGCCACATCCAATAAATAAAACTTTAAATTTTTTAACTGCCCTAATCTAAGATGTCAAGTCCTACAGCTTCACCATTGTAAACCTCTCATCTACTCCATCCTCTTACCTATAGCCACATCCAATAAATAAAACTTTAAATTTTTTAACTGCCCTAATCTAAGATGTCAAGTCCTACAGCTTCACCATTGTAAACCTCTCATCTACTCCATCCTCTTACCTATAGCCACATCCAATAAATAAAACTTTAAATTTTTTAACTGCCCTAATCTAAGATGTCAAGTCCTACAGCTTCACCATTGTAAACCTCTCATCTACTCCATCCTCTTACCTATAGCCACATCCAATAAATAAAACTTTAAATTTTTTAACTGCCCTAATCTAAGATGTCAAGTCCTACAGCTTCACCATTGTAAACCTCTCATCTACTCCATCCACTTTCCTACAGTCACATCCCATTTACTCTTTCCTCCAATAAAACTTTCAATTTTTTAACTGCACTAATCTCAGATTCCAAGTCCTATAGCTCCACCATTGTAAACCTCTCATCTACTTCTTTCTCTTATGTACATTCACTTTTCCTACTCTAATAAAATTATCAATTTTCAAATCGCTCTAACCTCAGATTTAAAGTCCTCTAGTCTCATCTTGAGCTTGTGAATCTCATCATCCTTTGCCCTAAGTTTTGCACTACTTTTGTCCAGCAATTCTTGGTTCTCTGCATACCATCGGACCTTCTTCTGCACCTTTTCCAGTTCTTCTTTATGTTTGCCTTCCAGCACCTAGGATGTTTATTAAATGAATGTATAACAAAATTGGGCTTTAAAACAAACAATGACATTTTAATTCTTGAGAGGTAGGCAGAAATGTTGAAAAGATAAAGGTAGTCTCATATCATTCACGGCTGTTGGGGCTAAAGTGTTAGAAAGTTCATTGTACTAGTGCTAAGTTAGTTAACTCTTGATGACATTTCTCTGGTAGCGAGTTACAGTCTCTTAGATGTGGTGTGACTTGTTATTTTCTCATAATCTTGCCTTCCTTAATTGCAAGTCAACCCCCAATTTACAGATGGGTATACTGAAGTAAGCCATAATAAGTAGCGAACCATGTCCTTTTTCTGTGAGAGACAAGTGTTCTAACTCTTTCATCACTTAGACATTAACGGCTATAAGTAAACAGATGTGCCCCATCACACATTGAGTACAAAATGATATGAGCAACGTACAACTGAGCTAACAAAAATGTAATTTTTAAAGACCAACCCCCACTTTCACGTCGTAGGAGGTGAAAACAATATGAAGTACGAGATTACACCAAAAATCACTTGTGAATGGGGCACTGACACTGCTCTGACTGGCCTAGCAAATCAACAAGCAGTATACCATCGCTAACAAAAGATTAAAGGAGCTTAAATGGACTGATTTCAACAAAATATGGATTGGAAACGTAAAAAGGCTACAAAATTGGAACACAACTAAATCTGTACATATGAATAGTTGGGGACTTGTTGGAAAGAGAACAGAATTTCCAGAACATGAAAAAAACTATGATAGAATTACTAGGATTAATAGATACAAACAGGACAGAACATCAAAGTGACTCGTGAAAACTATGTTCTGGTTCAGAGCTGCATGGACACACAGAAAAGAGTTATGGCATGGGTTTTCTTATGGATCCAGAGAAAGTAGGATTCACAGTGGGAACAGAATACATCAGCTAAAATCTTGTAAGTTTATGCACTGAGCATGGTCCAAAAATAACCAACACTTTCTTCCAATGCAGAACACGTCATAAAAAAATATGGTAGAGGTGAAATAACCTAGATGAAACATCACCTTCTTCTTCGTCATCATTCGTTCTCAATCTCCCACTACCAAGCCCTGAAAAAGGCTTTGCAAGCAGCATGATGTAGTCCGAAGAACGGAATGTGTTGTCTTGTATTTTACATCTTGACTGTGATATTTGCACCTTTCAGTTCGACACATCTGACTTCAGCATGGCATATTTGGGTATCGGATTAGCCTTTCCTTTTCAAGCCCTTCTCCTTAGCCAGTCTGCTCTGTTGCAGCCTGTTATCCAGGATCACTATGTGGAGGTAGAGAAGGATCTTGGCAGCTATAGGTCGCTTGCCCTGATGCTAGCTGTCAGCTATGGGTCGCTGACCGTTTACAGCTCAAGCACTGCTCAGCATCTTGATCCCGAAACATCACCTATTTATTTCCATATTCTTCTACTTCTTCTGTGATCATTGCTCATTTAGACTGGAACCCCAGATTCTCTTTTTAAGAGTCTCAATACTGTCTTACAGTTTCTCCTTGATGGGAAGTTGGGAGTGTATCACATCCTTCTCCTTAGATCTATGTGTTGGGGGGGGGGGGGGGCAGTCTTAAAGTACATGTGCTGCTGATATGTTTGCCAGGCCGCGGTAACATAGATTGGTGATACCTAACATTTGGTGTACGTGGGCTGAAGATTCAGCAGGATCATAGTGGGCTGCTTGCATCATGGTCAACGAACCACAGATGGCTAAGACCCTATTCTGCCTACAAGTGGTGGCATGGAAACAGACTGCACTAATGTAGTATGACTAAGAGAATAGGGATCACAGTGGGAAGGCAAACTTAGTACCCAAAAGTCCAGCAGGTATTACAGTATCGCTGTAAACTACAACACAACATCCTTTTCAGGACGAACACTGAAGAAGTACAGATGGTGCCTCATTCTGTTGTGGCCAGTTTGGAGACGTATGATAATTTGGTCTTTTCTGGACATATGGTAGTATCCGTTATCTACATGGTATTTGGGGTTGCACTTCCTGCTTCTTTACATTGTATTGGCCTTATATTATGGCTTTTGCTTCATCTTAGTTGACCATGTATTCTTTCTGTATCAGATTCACTGCCTCTTTGGCTAGACTGTTGACCTACTCATGTCCTCTGAAGTTTCAGTGCGATGGTATCCACCGTATCCCTGCTTTCTGGAACCTGTGAGGCATTTTCACCATGGTTTCCCTCAATTTGTTCAGTTCAATGTTCTTGTGGGATTTGAGTGTCGTTATAGCTGACTGTTCAACAGTTAATACCACGATTTTTCCATGCACATGGTTTTTGTGTTGTAGAGCCATTTCTGTTGTGGTTTTAAGAGCTTCAATTTCGGCTCTGAAGTTGCCAGAGAACCTGCCTGTGGCTATAGACTGAATTATCTTTTCTGCATGTATTTGTCTGATCACCACACTTCCTCCTTCGTCCCCGTAGCTGAGTCATCTGTATTATCGTCGATGTTCTCTTCTGTAATACGTCTTCTCTCCAGATTTGTCTCCACTCAATTTTTATTTTGACTGCTATTTTTTCTATTAGCTCTAAGAGTGTGCATACCCAGGGAAGAGTAGTACTAATCTGCTGTATTGTCCTTGGTTTTATGATTACATATTAACTTCTTCTTCGATCAACTGATGCTATGCTTCTAGTCCGGTGAGGTTCACGAAGGAGACTGCGTTTCAGGTCTTCGCAATTCCCCCACAGCTTTTCAAAAATGATCGCTACCCGAGCCAGACTGTCTCTCTTTGGTCTGTATAGGTAGGGCAGTCCTGTAGAATATATTTACTTGGGTGCTCCACGTGGCAGTGTCTCTGAGACCCATTCTGTGGAGGTGGGTCTTGAGTCTGCAATATCCTGTTCTGAGTCTGAAGATTTTATCTGTCTATCTCTGCCAAGTTTGTCTATGTTGTAATTTTCTGGCCTGTATTCTTTGTGCTAGTCTCTCCAATCTGTTCTCATGGATCGTTCGATGAGTGTCTTTGCTTCTTTATAACTCTGTGGATGGCGAGTCTGAGTGTCGCAACTTCCAGCTTTTGCGAGCTCATCTGCTTTCTTGTTTCCAAGAATTTCACAGTGGGAGGGAATCCATTGTAGAATTAGATGTTTTTTGAGGCAGGAATTCAATGTTGAATTTTATTTCGTGTGAGAGTCTATCTTGTTTGAGGCTTGATATGGCTTGCAGTACACTCCTAGAGTCTGTTAGAATGACCGTTTTCCTTGTAGTTACGTTTTGACTGATAAGAATCTGAGTTACTGCGTGAACAGCTGTTGCTTCAGCTCTGAAATTGGTACAAGTCTCTCCTGTTGGCATGGAGTGATTTTCTATGTCGCCATTTGGGTGTGCGATGTAGATTCCACTGCCTCTCCTTTTATCGCTCACCGAAGCCGATCCATCTGTGTACACATGTGCTAGGGTATTGTCTCTTGAGCTCCTGCAGAATGTAGATTTTTTGTTCTATTGCTGACTGCTCACTTTTCTGCATATTAATAAAACAAGACAAGGGATGGGGGGGGGGGGGGGGGGGGGGGGGGAACATAACTAGAATAATCCTCAATACAAGTATAGATACTGACCTTGGACCAGTGTGACACAAATAACATCATAGAGGACAAGTTAGAAAAACAAAAGCCAATAGTTTTCACACATCTAAACAAAAAGATGCTTAGAGGCCCAAGTGGACAGAAACAGTCAAGTACGTAAACAAGCAGTTGAACATCAGGTCAGTTTGGTTTGCCATCCAGGATTGAAGGAGGCTCTTATGTTTGGTTTCTCTTGAATGTCTTGATGTAGGACCATAGAAGCTGAAATGAAAATCATGACCCAGAACTGGGTCACCGTAGAAATATGATGGAAGAACAGGTGAAGTGGAGTTTGTTCCTGCTCTTATAGACGCCACCAGATGTGACGATTGTTCATGACTGATTGTCAGTCATTGAACAAGCAGACTGTGCAGTCGGGATTAGCAGCTGAGTTAAAATAATAAATCAATCAATAACCCATTAGGGTTATAGGAATTCCATGGTAGGAAGATCAACATATGAAATTCTCCATAGTTCTCTATTTTCATCCAGGTAAACGAGTGTGGAAAAATCATGTCCTGGCCATTCTTTGATGTTATCACCTCAGAAACATTTTTGTCCCCCTCGCTTCCTTCCACCTCTAACTGTTTCCTGCAATATTATTTTTGAGTTGGAGTCATTTCTCGTTACATGCCCAAACCATGTCAGTTTTTGCCATTTTACTACTGACAGAAGTGATTCTTGATGACCTGCCAGGGAAGTTATTTTATCTCTCATATAAACATTTGCTTTATTTTCTTTATAAAAGATGCAGAAATTCTTTTGTATCTTTTATATTCAAAAGCTTATATCCTTCTTTCCATATTAGCAGTTGGTGTCCAGCTCTCACATCCGTACAAAAGAATAGACAGCACTAATGATTTATGTAACTCGACTTTGACTGCAGTGCTCATGTTGCTTTTCCAGATCACACTCAGTCTTGACATGGCAACTGCGGCCATCTCTAGTTCTTGTATTAATTTGTTTGTTAGATCTTCCATTGAAGGGCGTGTTAACTTAGTTCGTAGTGAGCAATTCACTATTTTCTTTGATAACAGCATCCCTTGGTTCGAATCGCGCTCGGAGACTAAAAAAATATGTGTGGTGATTTTAATCGGAGACCGCTTCTCCAGTCAACCTAGCTGTAAATGGGTACCTGGTGCATGAGTTATGGAAAGTAAAAACAGCAAGGAAGGGCACTGGCCACCCCACCTCTCACAGGCTGCTGCTTAGTATAATGGAGTCTTCAAAAACTCCATTTTCAACCAGCGGTTATTTCTGCTGAATTTCCACTTTATTTTACTTATTTGTCTGTTTTCCATTCTTCATCCTGCCCCTCCATGCAAACCAATCCATATCGTCTGTCCCCATGGTTCCAAGTTGATGCCTGCATCCATCATTTCCTGCTTGCACACATCCTAAAACCAAAGTAGTGGCCAGCTCAGAGACCTTTTCCCTAACTTTAATTTCCCATAAGAAGATCCTTTGGTACTCTGCCATCCTCCATCTTCCGAGTGTGTCCCAGTCACCTGTCTTCGATGACTTAGCGTTGAAAAGATCATCACAGTGCCCATTCTCTCCAATAGCTCTGCATTGATAACCATGTCCTGCCACCCAACTCCTAGGATTCTGCGCAGGCACCTCGTGTTAAAATAATATCAGCAATTTAATTTAATAGATTAGCTAGCTCAAGTAAGTACAAACTCACCTTGACTTGTTCTGGTTTCAGGGACTCTGCCAGCTGCCTAGACAAGGAGTCCTTCTCCTGGACCAGTGTCTCTATATGACGTTCTAGCTCAAATTTATTCTGCTGCATCAGCCTCAACTCTCTGCTCTGATTCTCCTGAACTCTCTTTGTGAATTAGAAATTTGTACAAGGTAAAGGTAGTCACATAGCACACTTCAGTTGGGGATGAAGTGTTAGAGACTGCATTATACAAAATCATAGCTTATTAATGAGATGGGTGACCTGGTTCATTCCTCGATGCCTTTCCTTCTCTAATAATGTCAGGTACCAATTTACAGATGGGATGATGGAGATTTGGTGACCTAGGGGTTGTGAGCTTGTTTTGCAATCACAATGTAGCAAAATCAAATCACACCGGTTTAGTTTACAGAATGAGCATGTTGTGGGTTTTTTCATGGTATGACCTCATCATCCAGTTGACCCAGCTGTAAATGGGCACCTGATGATGACAGGGGACAATTTCTGAGGTTCCGTGGTAACTACGGAGCTCATACTGTCGTCTGCACTTTCAGCAATGAAAGGGACTGAGCACATACAGGGAAACCCAGGTGCAATAAAGTAGGTTCTACGGAGAGAAGAGAGAGAGAAGAGCTGGCTTGACTGGAATGTCTCATCATGGGAAGTTGAACCCAGCACCTCTGCCATGAAAAGCCAGTGCTCTACCACTGTGTTAAATATGTCAATAATCTTTTATGAGGGTGACCATAGTAGCTGGCTTACACATACTGCAACTAAGAGTGATGGAAAAAGATGGTGAAGCTCCAAGGTAACTCATTTTATAAACAATGTAACAACAGTTCTGTTCAGGTCAGGTGCCACCTCCACATCAAAGGTTGGCTCTGCAATTGATCTTCTTCTTCTTCCCGTTTATTTTTAAATTCTCAATACCACGCCCTGAAAAAGGTTTTGCAAGTAGCAGGATGTAGTATGGAGAATGGAATGTGTTGTGTCGTAGTTTAGTTTGACTGCGATATTTGCACTTTTCGATCTGACACATCCGACTTTAGCATAGCATTTTTAGGTACATAGTTAGCCTTCCTTCTTCGACCACTTCTCCTTAGCCAGTCTGCCCTGTTGCAGTCTGATATCAAGGATCACCCCGACAAGGTGGAGAAGGGTCTTCACAGGTATGGGTAACTGACCCTGACGCTACAGGTCATGCACTGCTGAGCATGTTGATCCCAATTGATCTTCATCTTTCTGTCTACTGATGCCGTCATGGTGCAATCTGACAGGCTTATCTATGTCTATCATTTGATGTTATCCTCCAACTTATAATGTTTATCTCTGGCACGTTTGTCCTCCATCTTTCCTTCCAGTATTATTTTCAGCAAGATGGTATATCTTTTGATGTGAACAAAATATTTTAATTTGTGAACTATGTACGCTTGATGACGACTCTTTCCTTAACTCTTGCAGGACTATATTTTTTTAGGTTTGAACCAATTTATTTTCAATTTTAGAAACATTTGTTTCTTTCTACTGAGTTTACCATCACTATAATTATAATCAATATCTGAATCTTCCATCTCTAAATCACTCAGCAGGAGGCTATCACAAATAACTCTAGTTTGTTCTGCACTGTATCTTTTTGGTCGAGTAAAATTAAAAGCTGTTGGTGTGGTCATTATTTTGAGAAATGAACATCATCGACTGAAAAAAATCTCATCTTCATTAACAAAAACATGCTTGTTTTGGTGAAATTTATAATTAGAACATATTCTAGGTTTAGAAGTAAAATATTGGTTAACATAATAATCTGAATCGCCACTTTACATAACAAAAATTAAACAGTACCCAACAGAACTGATATGTCAGTTAATGAGCTGATAGGGTTTCAGTTAATGGTCTGGAAATGGTAAAAACATTATTTATAATTATAAAGCGAAAAGACTTACTTTAGCTTCAGCCAGCTCTCCTTCTAAATGTGCAATACGATTGGCTCCCATCACAGCTTCTGCATTGCCAGCAGCAATTTGCTGCTGTACTGCCATACTGGTAATTATGCCTTTGTTTTGGAGTTCTGTGTTTTTTAACTCAAATTCTTGCCTGCAAGTTGAACGATAAAAAATTTACAACAGAATAACTGACCATAGGGAACGCAGTGTTGGTTAAGAGGTTTATAAATAAGTGCAGGACCAGTAGAACTGAATACCAACAGTGACTGACAGATATTCATTAAGGGTTGTCTCGTCTTGTCTTATCCACTCGTGGCATGAGGTGTCATGGTAAACAGTGTTTTCTGTCCAGGGTCAGACTCGTAGCTGAAATATCTGCGACATTTCCTATCCATCTAGTTTTCGGTCTGCCATGGTTGCTAATAGCGGATCACGGTACATTAAAGACACACAGGGATAGTTGGTCAGGTTGCATTCTCATTAGGTGGTTGAATCACTTGATTTTCTCCCCATCAATATATTCAGTACAGAGTCTTGCTTCAATGACACAACACAGATGAAGCCAAGCATAGCACAACTGTCTGGATGACCCCAGTCCACCTTCATCAGCATGCTCGGGATGTGAGAAAAGCTACTGCAACCCGTCACCTAACGTTCTTTTCAAGGCACACAAAAAGAGTAAAGTTACTCATTGTGGGTATTCAATAACTACAACAACAACAATGTTCTTGGAGTCTGTTTCTTGTTATTCAATATGGCTTGGCTGGCTTCGTTCGTTCTCAATCTCCCGCTACCAAACCCTGAAAGGGCTTAAGTAGCAGAATGTAGTCCAGAGAACGGAATGCGTTGTGTCGTAGTTTACAGCTTGACTGCGATATGTGCACCTTTCGGTCCAACACATCCAACTTCAGCAAGCATTTTTTCAGTACCAGGTTAGCATTCACACTTCGATCCCTTCTCCTTAGCCAGTCTGCTCTGTTTCAGCCTGTTATCCAGGATCACCGCGTGGAGGTATAGAAGGGTCTTGGCAGCTCTGGTTCGCTGGCCCTGACGTTAGCAGTCAGCTATGAGTCACTGACCGCTGCAGCTCATGCGCTGCTCAGCATCTTGATCTCATTATTGGATATCATACCTGATATTCACAGAGAGAAAGACAGTACATGTATTTGAATCTCAGAAATGAACTACAAGTTGAAAGCTTCACAAAATTTTACAAATATTTTTTTTATCTGTAATCACTTTAAATTATTTCAATTATCTACAACCTGTAATCACTTTATATTAATTTGATTATCTACAACAACATATAAATGTGTCATCTTTCTTTTTGTTGCTGTTGTTGATTATCTCATCATCATCATGTAGCATGTCCTTTGTAGAACGTTGCTCCCATCACAGTCTGTCTGAAAGAAACTTGTTCCCTTGCCAAAACACCAGCTTCCGCCACTGTCATACTCAGGCACTCCTGAATATCTTGGTGCCACCGTCTTCTTGGTTTACCCCTTCCTCTTTTGCCTGGCACCATACCTTCCATCATCGTTCTCTCAAGACCGTTGTGTCTCTTGATGTGACCAAAGTATTTGCATTTTCTAGCCAAAATGGAATTAATAAACCAGTTCTCCTCTATGCTCAACTCTTGCCAAATGTCTACATTTGTTCTTTTCTCTGTCTAGGGTATTCTGAGGATCTCTCTGTAACATTTTGACTCGAAGGATTCGATTCTTTATCTAGAAGTTTTGGTAATCGTCCATGCTTCACAGCCATAAGCTGCCACAGGAAAAACATTGACTATCTAGGTCTGCCAATCTGTTTGCTCTTTCGCAGTCAATGTCAAGTTAAAGAATTTGCAGGTGTTTTGTAATTGGTGAGTGAAATTGTGTAAGGTGTTGGTGATTGTTGGGTTGACAGTGAGTCACTGTAGTTGAGAGGTAAGGCACTAGGCTCTTAAATTAATGAACGGAAACGGTGGGCAATCGAAACCCACAAGTTTCAAGTGACCCCTGGTCTCAAAGGAGGTAAGACCAGAGTGTCTGCATCCTGAGTTACCTCCAGTCATCCTACCACTGGTCCAAGGTAGCTCGGGACGAGAGAGTGATGTTGATGACCAGCCCAGTTTTCTCCTCACTATAATCCAAATACAGCAAAAGTCACATCATCAAGACAAAATTACATCTGATGATGTCACTATCATTGCTTGTGATGAGCAACTAACTAACTAGTGATTAAATATCAATAGCTTTTTTGTCTGTTGTGAGTCTTGGCCAAGCAAGCAGCACATGCTGCACTGTCTCATATGGATGGGTGCAGTTGCAGCAGTTATGTCCAATTGCAGGGTCTAACTTGTTTAAGTATTTGTTAAGTTCATGTGCACTGTTCTAAGTTGAAAAATTATGCACTGCTCCCTGTATTGTAGATTGTTAATGTCGTCATTTTTATTTGGGCGTGGGATTTATTTGTACATGGCATGTTTGATAGACCCTTCTGCCCATTGACACAGCCATTCCTTTTTTAAATTGTTTTGAAGTATTTTCTTACAAATTATTTATGATTCGTAAAAATAGATTAACAAATAACAAAACTACAGCTTAATTTGTAAACTCACCTAAAGGTGAAATAAGTTAATACAAATGATTTACATGACAGAATGTTTTTCATTTCGGTAGTTAAAATGTAAATTCATGGTCAACATCTAAAACCCTGTTTCTTCTTTTACTCACTTAACATTTGATAGTTCTGTGGTCAACCTCTGGTTTTCTTTGAACATTCCAGTCTCTGTAGCTTTAAACTGTCTCTGAATGGCTTTAATTTCCTCATATAATCTCTTATTTTCAGCCTGGTACCCAGCCAGCAAGTTCTCTTGTTCCTGAATCTCCTGCTTCAGCTTTGATACAAGACCTTTAAGAGAAAGTAAACATTGCTTTCTCCATTTGTAAATAAGTGAATTGTATATGCAAAACAGATAAAAACATCAAAAGAGATGTAATGAGGACAGACAAAGATGAGAAACAAGATGCCACAAGGTAAAGATAAAGATAAAGATGAGAAAATAGATATCATGAGAAATGAAGAAAGACAAATATGAGAAAATAGATGTCACGAGGATTGAAAATAGATGAGAAAATAAATATGATGAGGAAAGACAAAGATGAGAAGATAGATGTCATGAGGAATGAGGACAGAACAAGGATGATAAAATTGATGTCATGAGAAATGAGGACAGACAAAGATGAGAAAATAGATGTCACAAGAAATGAGGACAGACAAAGATGAGAAAATAGATGTCACAAGGAATGAGGACAGACAAAGATGAGAAAATAGATGTCACAAGGAATGAGGATAGACAAAGATGAGAAAATAGATATCACAAGGAATGAGGACAGACAAAGATGAGAAAATGGATGTCACAAGGAATGAGGACAGACAAAGGTGAGAAGATAGATGTCACAAGGAATGTGGACAGACAAAGATGAGAAAATAGATGTCACAAGGAATAAATAAATGTCATGAAGAATAGTCAAGAAAGCAGTAGAAAATCATTCAAGAATTAAACAGAAATGACTCAAAGAAAGCATTATTCTGTGATAGCAAGAAAGGTCAGATCCATAGCAGAAATTGACACTGGGTATAAAATGTTAGAGACTTTCATGGTGTCTCAGCTCTGGTTGTTGAAAACCATTCCTACTGAGTTAATTTAACTCTGGACATTTCTTTGGTGGCAGCTTACAGTGGTCCTTCTTACGTTCCAAAGCATAATTGCCTGGATCATCTTTATTGTAGTGCAATGCAAGGCTCCCCAGTAAGCTCACCATTATGGAGATCACAGTATCTACTCCCACCTTATCGACCAGACTGATGTGACACAGCCTGTTTCCAGAAGTGTTATGTGGACTTGAGGTGGTTTGTATGTGAATCAGTATTTTTCACAAGAACCTGATGTTACTCTCCATTCCTGTCCCAGCTTTAGTCAAATAGGGTGACTAGTTCACTTACTGTCTGCTTTGCCTTCCCTAACAACAGTAAAGTACCCATTCACAGTTGGGTGGACTGGAGTCTCAAGCAACTTGAAAAAGTACTTGGCCATTGTCTTGAAAGCCAGGCACAACAAATCCCAGGCGCCTGGTTGCCATTGCACCTAGAAATGTTGCTGTTGTGCCTGACATACAGCTGACGCATGATGATGGTGGAGGATTAGCAGAGTAAGCCCTACCATGGGCCCATCGCTTTGGGGTACCACAGAAGCTCCCTCATTCCCCTAGGGATAAGACAATGTATTTATTTCTGTATAATCTGGCCAGTAAATCCAGATATTGGCACATTGCTTTAGGGTGCCACAGAGATGTTCCCTCATTCCCCTAGGAATAAGATAATGTATTTATTTCTGCATAATCTGGCCAGCAAATCAAGATATTGGCACATTGCTTTAGGGTGCCACAGAGATGTTCCCTCATTCCCCTAGGGATAAGACAATGTATTTATTTCTGTATAATCTGGCCAGCAAATCCAGATATTGGCACATTGCTTTAGGGTGCCACAGAGATGTTCCCTCATTCCCCTAGGGATAAGACAATGTATTTATTTCTGTATAATCTGGCTAGAAAATCTAGATATTTACACATTGCTTTAGGATACCACAGAGATGCTCCCTCATTCCCTTAGGGATAAGAAAATTTCTTTCTAACTTCTGTATAATCTGGCCTAGAAATCCACAGATATCCCTGTTTCATATGGGGTTTCCCTGTTTCATATGGGGCCGGGCAAAAGGGTGAAAGTCTAAACAAAGATGGATCAATGATGATAAGTAGGTCAAGTTTCAGTTATATTACAGCCTCAATAGTGAACAGCATTTTAGACAAGATCAAGGCAGGTTTTTTTAATTTTTCTTCTCATTTGCTTTGTTTCCTAAGGTAGAGTGAAAAGTACTGTGTTTTGCACATAACAACCTGACCTCTGCATACATTTTAAAAATAGGTTTATTTTCCATAGGGAATTTGAATTTGAACTCATACAAGTTCAGGTTGTGAGCCATGTCATTAACTGTTTTGCCTTGCTGCCCCTGCCACCTTATTTCATTCAGTTACTATCTCCCACAATGTTCAGAACAATTAATTAAAAAACTCCAACAAAATGACAATAAAACAACAAACATAATTTGCTACATGAATTGAGATAACATATGCAACAACAGCAGTAGCAATTACAATGAGTTGTAAATGTGACAGAACTGATTTTGCTGGGGCTCTATAGCAGAAGGTAAAGGGGTCTGATTTTATTCTGCACACTCTACACTCACTCTAAACAAATAAATAACTTCACACGACATTTGAATAAAAACACAATATAACTATATTCTTTATTACGATACAAATTAAATTTCTACCAAATTAAATACTCTTACACACTTGCTACAACACTCCTAGCAGCTAAACCTAACCTTATCAATTCTGTGAACGAGCGGTTCTCTCTCTGCTCATAATCTGTCCTACTGAAGATAAGTATGAGCAGAAATTATACGATTCTTTAGTGGAACTTTATTGTGGAATGTCGCTGATGTTAAGTTCAAATGTTCAAATCTCAACGACCCGTCTCCGTGTGTCTCACCTCAAGTCAAGTCTGTCTCTGAAGTGAAAGGTTCTCTCTCTCTGGTTCTCCACTCAAAAACTGTGTTCAAATCTCAAGGACCTGTCTCCGTGTGTCTCCTCTCAAGTCTGTCTCTTAAGTGAAGTATTCTCTCCTGTGGTTCTCAATTCATGTGTTTTAAGTCTCAAATTCAACCGTTTGTTTCCGTGTGTCTCCTCTAACCGCTTTTCTCAGCCCAAAGCTCTTAAGTGTCCAAGTGCTTAAGTCAACTCAAAAACTGTCTTCCAAAACTCTACTAACTGTCTCTCTCGGTGGGTCTTCTCTCATCGCTTAAGTCTATCTCAACCCATGTCTTCAGTGTCGAATTCAACTGCTTCTCTCCGTGTGTTTCCTCTAACCGTCTCTCTTGGTGGGTCTCCTCCCAAGTGTTCCATTAGACGTTAGCCCTGAGACTTATATTGGATCTGTATCCCCAGATTGCGCGATTTCCAAACGGTGCGCGTTTAGTCCGCCTGCTTTCCATTATCTCCCGTCCTGATCGCGCAGTTTCCAGACGACGCGGGTTTGTGGACAGCAAGTCTATGTGGCTACCACCGCTATCAGCCCATGTGTGGGCACATGGCTGGTATTACCTGTAACTTACGTCAGGCTATGTATGATTACCTAAACTCCCACTTGTGCGCTATGAGACAAAAACGTACTTGGTTCGTTTTGGTTTCCTAAATTCTGGTGGGACTGAGTTCAGCTGCACTGACTCGTTTCTTAGTTAAATACCAAGAAAAAGAAAGAAAAATGGTTGTCTAAGCTCTTTCAATCTTCCTACCAACTCTGTTAAATGTTAAAACATGTCTAAGCTCTTTCTATCTTCCTACCAACTCTGTTAGATGTTAAAACATGTCTAAGCTCTTTCTATCTTACTACCAACTCTGTTAGATGTTAAAACATGTCTAAGCTCTTTCTATCTTACTAGCAACTCTGTTAGATGTTAAAACATGTCTAAGCTCTTTCTATCTTACTACCAACTCTGTTAGATGTTAAAACATGTCTAAGCTCCTTCTATGTAATATTTCTCTACAGCTAAGATTTGTTACATAAACAACAAACCATAAACTGGCCTGGAAACAATCATGCAAACAGTGGGAAAAAATAAAATGTTTTAATATCAACCTAGGAAATGATAGACAAAAATAACAATAAACTGCTTACTTTCGTCACCACGATCAGTGTTCCCTGACTCTGCCGTACACTCTAACTTTTTTACCATACTGCTTTTTCCTCCTTCAAGTTCTTTCAACTAAGGAATGAAACATGAAAACAATTAAAGTAATAATTACAATTGTCATCACTTTTCTAATTACTAACTTAATGACCAATTCTTCAGCAGGAGTTGTACGCTGCGGGTTCCAACTTTGCCTTTAACAATCCATATCCTAGGTTATGGAGGTCTAATGAGTAGTAAGTTTTCCTTTTTCCATATCATTAATGTTGTAGTGAAGTGAAAGGGAGTCTGGCCAATGCATTTTAGGTCTACCATATAATGTTTTTCTGCCTTGAGGGTACCAGACTGTTCCAACATTTGTCCTTTCTTCTGAGTTTGTGGCCTACCCACGAATATTTTTTCCTGTTAGAAGTCTGGGTAACTAGCAATTTGTTCTCCACTCCTTTTGTAAGTGTCCATGTTTCAGCAGCAAAGCACATTCGCTCAAGTTCCTATCTGGATGATCGTCCCAACTCACATAGAGGTGTTAATCTGGGTATTCCATTATCTCCAGTGTCTGAGCTCATTCTCCAGTCGGCCACTGGACTGTTATGTGTTTCTCAATGGCTAGTCGTTGTCTCCCTTAATTAGCGGATGCAAAGGTGGGAATTGCCACTGGCGGGAATGCTGCTTCTTTGACATGCGCGCAGCTCGTCCTGTTTTAGACCTTCGGGCTCCTGGCATTCACATCTCAAAAGTCTGAACTTTAATTACCTGATAACTGCAAATGCTCTAAAACTGACATCAAAACAAAAGCTCATATTAATAGTAATAGTGAGCCAGCTTCAGGTGTTTTACCCTGCGACCCCGCCAATGTATTGTAGAAAGATAAAGTAAAATTGAAAAGCAGTCACAAGTAACATACCAGTTATCATCATTATCAACCTTCAGCTATCTGTGTCAAACATAGACAAAGATAAATGTACAAGAACAAAAAGGGCACAATATGTCAAATGAAATGCTTACAAAAACAGATAACAGTATCTCTAGAAGAGAAATATACAGACATGAATATATCCAACAGAAAATACTAACAATATAATTTATGGCATATATTTAACATACAAAGAATTAAATAGTTTGGAAATAACATAAAAATACCTCCAAATCTATCCAACACCAGACAGCAGGAGGAAGACCAAGAAATGATAGTGTTAAAGAAGCATTATAAAGGTTACTGTTTACTGGATGACTCGTCCTTCAATGGCAATTACACCACTGCAGGTCCCAACTTCTCTTCTAACAGTCTCTGTCATGGGCCTGCTTAAAAACAGCAAATGGGTCCCGTACTGAGTCAAGGCTTGGCATGGAATCGATCGTGAAAGATTGCGCTACACTGAATTATTTAAATTATCATCTTACCCTAAAGTCACAAAGATGGAAAATAATAGCAGATTACTCATCCATATGTCAATTATTGACAAATGTTGGACATATTATCTGAGACCAAATGAAAGGACAATTTAAACATTAGTGAATATATCTGATATAACATTTGTAGAAATAAATGATCATCAATGTAAGAAAACACAAAAGATAAGAACGATACCTTTGCTGACAAGACAAAGTTTTCTTGTTTGAGAGTGAAGACTTCATCCTCATATTTGAGTTTCTGGGAACTGAGCTGTTTGTTGAACTCACTTTCCTGGGATATCATTTCTTCTGTAAGAGATTAGAAACAATATCATTGAAGGAATATTAAGTGACAATGTCAACATAAATTAAACTGTACACACAAACATATTTATTTATGTTTATGTTTTTATATTTATAAAATGCTCAAGGACGATTGTTTGATGGTATACATACTGCAAGGTGATAATGACAAAAACGGAAAGGATACTAATGTCGACTCGTTAAGTTAGTCACGGTGTCAATTTCCATGTTCGGTATTTTCATAGTACGAGGGGTGGTCACTTAGTGACTTCCTCCTGTCCCCAAAAAAATTAAGAATCGGCTTCATGGATGCCATTTTTCTGACTTCTTCTTCTTCTGCGTTCGTTCTCAATCTCCCGCTACAAGCTCTGAACATGGCTTTGCAAGTAGCAGGATGTAGTCCGGAGAACGGATTGCATTGTGTCACTAGTTCACGGTTTTACTGTGATATTTGCAACTTTCGGTCCAACACATCCGTCTTCGGCAACATTGGGCAGCCAGTTCATGACCAACCCTCCTTAGTTGTCTCTTAAAATATGAATGCAGGTAAAAATGTCATTATTCTTTGTTCCCCTTTCGCTTGTGTGTGTGTGTTCTGTATGTATGTGTGTGTGTGTGTGTGTGTGTGTGTGTGAGAGAGAGAGAGAGAGAGAGAAAGAGAGAGAGAGATGATAAATCAGTAAGTAGGTCACAAACTGATATGGGGTAGCTCAAAAATGCGGTTGGTAGTTTCTAAAGGTATCATTAGGTGACAGCAGCATCCATTTTTGTGATTACTACAGGTAGCAGATGCTATGTGTCGCATGCATGTGCACATTCCGGAAACAAATTCAAGATGGCATCTGTATAAAATCAAAGAGCAGCATGCTGGTATACAATATTTTGAGGTAAAAGTGCTTTCTGCAAAGGATATTCATAAGGAAATGCTTTCTGCTTACAATGAGAGGTGTTTGTCATGTAAAGCAAAAATTGTTGATTCACACACACAGTTGAGTGGTGGAAGGACAAGATCACCAACAGAGGTATTGGAGAGAACAGGTACTGTGATGATCTTTTTCATGCTTAGTCTTTGAAGGCAAAGGTGGCTGGGATACACTCGGAGGATGGCAGAATACCAAAAAGAATCTTCTCTATGGGGAAATTACAGTCGGGGAAAAAGTCTTGGGTCTGGCCACTACTTCAGTCTAGTTAAGTTATTTTAGTTTAGTCAAAGAATCAACGTCATTGCACGCGGTTTAACCCATAAGTGCTCTGTTCTTTTCCATATTTTTGCAGAACCTCAGCGCAATGTACGAACTCCGTAGCACCAGCGAGGATCCCATTATAGACTGGATAGATTTTTAACAGCACAAGGATGTTTTGAAGCGGGATTTGAATGAGGTGAGCATCGATTTTGAATCATGGAAACTGGTCGCCATGGATCGTGTTACGTGGAGGGGCAGGATTAAGCATGGGATATTGATATTGATATAGATATTGATTGTGGATAGGCTAAGGGCTCAGCGTTTGAGAAGACATGCCACACCATGTGATGCCGCAAACAGTCCTGATTTTCTTGCACACACTGCGGAAGACGCTTCTCTGCTCGGATTGATCTTATGAGTCACATTAGCTATCGTCAAGGACTGTAGTTGCATCCTTTGTTTACAAAGCACAACTTATTATCATCTGACAAGACAAAAAGAGCCAATAATGATATATATATATATATATATATATATATATATATATATATATATATATATATAGATAAGGAAAGGGTAATAATAATAATAGATTAGGAAAGATAATAGATATATAAGATAGATAAGAAAAGGGACCTAGGGGTTTTAATAGATCATACAGGAAAGGTAAGTGAGCAAGTTAAGGTAGCAGTGAAAAATGCAAATGCAATGTTAGGTATGATAAAAAGAAATATTAAACATAGAAGCAAGGAAGTGATCGTCAAACTGTATAAAGCTTTAGTTAGACCTAGATTGGAGTACTGTGTACAGGTGTGGAGTCCTTATCATAGAGGGGATATAAACATGCTGGAAAGAATACAAAAAAGAGCGACAAAGATGGTAGTGGGATTCGAGAATTACAGTTATGAGGAACGACTCAGAAAAACCGGCCTACAGTGTCTCGAAGAGAGAAGAATTCGTGGTGACTTAATTCAGGTTTATAAGATGATCAGAGGAATGGATAAATTAGACTATAACAAGTTTTTTTAAATACAGCCACCCACAATAACATGAGGGCATAACTACAAGCTGACTAAAGAGAGGTCCAGATTAGATATTAGGAAATATTTTTTTAGTCAGATAGTGGTGTCTGCTTGGAATGCATTGCCAGGGGAAGTAGTGGAGGCAGGGACAGTTAATGCATTTAAGAATAAACTGGATGCGCATAGCTTTTAGAGCAAGGTGATGTAAATGTAACTGGTTGTATACAGATTCTGCAGGGTCTTCTAAACCAGTATAAAGACGTTAAGTTAAGCTAAGTTAAGTTAAGTTATAACCAACTGATAACGAAGGAAGAGGTAATTGCAGCGGTAAAGACATTGAGAAGAGGGAAGGCGGCCGGCGTGGACAATATATCAGCAGAGCTCTTACAAGCAGGTGGAGAGGTAGTGGTGGAAGGCCTGACACACAACTGTAACAAAATATGGGTGACAGGAAACTGGCCGGACTTATGGACGAAATCAATAGTTATACCGTTACATAAGTCTGGAAACCTAAAGCTGTGCCAAAATTACAGAACAATAAGCCTCAAGGTCATGCTTAGATTAATCCTCGACCGATTGAAACCCCAAGCAGAGAACATTATTGCAGAGGAGCAAGCAGGGTTCAGTCAGCGAAGAAGCACTACAGAACAGATATTTAATTTAAGGCTGCTAAGCAAGAAATATCTAGAACAGCAGCAAACACTGTCTCATGTGTTTGTGGATTTTAAAAAGGCGTTTGATAGGGTATGGCATAAAGCGCTTTGGGCAACCATGAGGATGTATAATATCAACGGAAATATTATAACGGTCCTTGAACACCTGTATAACAAGGTGTCTAGCGCAGTTCTTGTGAATGGGAGGCGAGGAGACTGGTTTCGCACATCAGTTGGTGTGAGACGGGTGTACACTCTCTCCAACTCTTTTCAATATATTCCTTGAAGGAATTATGAGTGAGGCACTTGGAGGTCACGTTGGTACTGTCAAGATAGGGGGCCGAACGAACGATTACCAACCTTCGTTTTGCAGATGATATCGACGGGTTGGCGGGTTCAGAAGCAGAACTTCAGGAATGGGTCAGAAGGCTCGATGTAACAGCTCTTGACTATGGTATGGAGATAAACGCTGGAAAGACAAAATTAATGACCAACAACGCTACGGGCTTCAACAACAAGATAAAAACTAACGGTCAGGAACTCGAAGTGGTTGACCGTTTTAAATATCTTGGGTCGATTGTCAGTGATGAAGGATCAAAATGTGAAGTATTGGCCAGAATAGCACAGACAATAGCAGCGCTTGCACGGCTTAACAAAATCTGGCAAGATAAACGGTTAGCACTACGCACGAAAATCAGATTAATGCGTACACTGGTCCTGTCAATATTCATCTATGCGTGTGAGACATGGACAGTTACAGCTGACCTTCAACGGAGGATACAGGCCTTCACGTCAATCCCTTGCCATGTTAGCCATTCTGCCATGAAAACAGCCAGTTTCAAGGATGGGCTATGAGAAAGCCAAGATGAGGGTCTTGACTAGTATGTTTTGCCTGACCCTGACTAACATGTCTGATCAGTATATTTTTCCTGACCAGACGTTAGTCTTCCTTCCCATGCCAACTGTGGAGTAGCGCAATATGTTTTGAAAGAAAGTTCTAGAAACATGATATTCAAATGAATAGATGGATAACTCATTTCTCCAATGTTCAGAAGAAGAACTGCATCCTAAAATATGCATAATAGTCTTAGTCTTAGTCAACCTGTACTTCTACAGAGACGGATGCCCTGTGCAGGTTCCAGTTCTGGCTTGAGCTGGAGTGTAGCTGGGAGAAGGATTTCCTGCTTAGCGGCTAGGCTCAAGCAGATTATTACTCAGCTTCCTTGCCTCAAGTGCTGTGGAGGGTAGTTATCCAATGTGTGAGTCCATCTTAATAGACTTACACTAGAGCAAAGTAGACCCTGCAGCCTATTAGGCGCCATCTAAGCTACTCTTAACAAACCACCTAATCATGACCGTTATTATGCCATGACACACAGTTAGTTGTCTCTTACGACATGCTCTCTGTGTTGCAGTGGTGCTATTCTTGTCCTTATCATTCTCAAAGAGTACAGTATTCCAATTCTTTACTCTCCAGTTAAATGTTACAGATCAATGTGGTCATAATGATGAGATATTAACTTTTTCTTATAGGGTTGATAAAAATGGTCTACAAATGCATCTTTCAAACTTTCAATAATTTGTTTACATTAAAGTAGATTACTTTAAAAAAACAAAACACAAAGGAATTCCATACCGAATGCTAGAATGTCTAACCTTGCAACTTTGCCTTGTGAGTTTTTTCATTGCTCAATTGCTCCATGAGTTCTTTCAGCTGGTCAAGCAATTTTGTCTCTCTTTCGTGCTCTGTGTTCTTTGCCCATTCAGCTCTTGTGTAGTCAAAATATGGCTGCATAATCCAAAATGTAAACAAATATAAAAACCATGGTCAGTTTAAAATATTATTTAATATAAAACCTGTGTGTAATATTAAACCCATGGCCAACTTAGAGCATCATTTAATATAAAACACATCCTTAATTATAGCATCATTTAGCATAAAATTCCTCAATTTGTAGCGTTATTTAATATAAAACTTATGCTTATAAAACTCATGCTCAATTTAGAGCTTCAATTAATATAAAACTAATCCTTAGTTAAAGCATCATTTAATATAAAACTCATGCTCAATTAGAGCATCATTTGACATTTAAAAAAAAATATTTTTTTTGCGTTCGCCTTATTTTCTCTAATTTCCAAGGCGGTGTGCGTTGCACTGTGTTTTTATTTTGCGCCTGTCGGCCCAGTGCATCCGACTTCAGCACGCATTTTATGTAAGAGTCTGCTTCCTCCTGCATTTTCTAAGGGTTTGCTTCCCCGGGGTAACGGCCGGTGCTGTGATGGGGATCGAACCTAGCACCTTCGGGTCGTGAGCCGTGCCACTTAACCACTAGGCCACGCCGTCCCCTCATCATTTGATATAAAAAGACGCCTCAAGATTTGCAGACCATGCGTGTGGCACCCTGTGAGTACACTCTCAGAGCGCAAGCCTGGGCACTGAATATGGAGACCCTGGGCTACCCAAACTGCAGGATCTCCCTCTCGGCCTCACTGGTGTAATCCCACACTTTTACTGGTGAATATAAACAACATCACAGAGAATGTACCAAGAAGAGT
This sequence comes from Ariolimax columbianus, assembly GCA_036924085.1. Classification (NCBI taxonomy): domain Eukaryota; kingdom Metazoa; phylum Mollusca; class Gastropoda; order Stylommatophora; family Arionidae; genus Ariolimax; species Ariolimax columbianus. Next base: position 48,417,242 of record JAVGWX010000011.1, on the reverse strand, counting down.
CCACAGCTCCATGTTTGCAGATGATCTGGCTATGTGGACCTCTGCAAAAAATCTCACCGTAGCAAGCAATCGGATGCAGCAGGCCCTAACATTGTTGGAGGAATGGGCGAACTCATGGCTGGTCAAAATAAACGAGTAAAACACAACATGTACGATATTCTCGCTTTCAAATAAACCACAGAACACCAAAATAAGTCTTAACGGCAAACACCTGCGGCCAAACGACAACCCAAACTACTTGGGAGTCACATTTGATCAGCACATGACATGGAAAAGTCAGATCGAGAGAAACTGAATGAGAGCCAGATAAAGAATGGCAATCATGAGGAAACTTGCTGGCACAAGCTGGGGAGCAGACGAAAGAATACTAAAGAAACGGTACACTGGAAGAGTGAGACCAGTTCTCGAGTTTGGCATTGCGGCATGGACAACAGCAGCAAAGGCAAACTTTGATAAAATTAGCAAACTTCAAAACCAAGCCATGAGAGTTATAACAGGAGGCATGAAGTCGACGCCAATTGTAGAACTTGAAAAGATAACAAATCTGCAATCCATGACAAACAGAAGAGCCTGCAGAGCCCAGCAGCAAGCAGAGAAACTCAGAAGACTGACAGATCCTCCAATGCATCAGAGACTAAATAGATTTGGAAAACTTTGTAGAAATAGCCAAAGCAAAATTGAGCGAAGACCCTATGAACACCATAACAATACCAAAGCCCCTCCCTACTGTACGCAAACCCACATGGAAGCAGCATATCATTCCGGAGGTGGTAGAAAATATACCAGGTATTGGAAACAAGAACAGCCAGACTGAAAAAGAAAGAAGAGACATAACCCTGAGGTACATAATGGAAAACTACCCAAGCATGGACTGGACCCATGCATACACCGACGGTTCTGTAACAAACACAACACAGAACGGAGGGGCAGGGGTATTCCTGAGCCTACCAAATGGTAGAAAAACAACACTGTCAGTGGCAACTGGGAAATTCTAAAGCTGAGGCAGAAGTACTGAGGGCTGCAGTAGAAGCAATGCTGACAGGCGAAAACAATGAAAGCCAGATAGTCCTGTTTACAGATGCCCTGGCCATAGTTACAGCACTAAAAAGCCAGAAAAATACTGAACTTAATGATTTAAGAGCAGTACTCTGTCAACTATGCCAGCAGGCAGCACAAAAAAGAGTAGTGGTACAGTGGGTTCCATCCCACTGTAACATGCAAGGCAACGAGGAGGCAGATAGACTGGCAAAAGAAGGTGCAAGACTACCACAACCAGATTCTAGTGTGACCTATGAAGAGTCCAAAAGGCTCATTAGTGCCAGATACATGGCCAAATGGGAAACAGAACATACTGGCTACTAAAAAAATGATGCCTACTACCAGTTAAACAGAAGAGAGCAGGTCGTGGTCTTCAGACTCCGCACCAGCCACAACAGACTGAGGTACCACCTATTCAATAAATTGACGATAGATGGCACTGACGAATGTACTTGTGGTTCATGGAAAATGACCGCTGAACATCTGCCGCAAAACTGCCCGATATACGAGGACCAGAGAAAGCACATGTGCCCATCATCAGTGGCAACACTAGACAAGCTCTATGGCAGTGTCGACAGCCTCAGGATGATCGCTGCTTTCTTCGAACAAATACAGGTTGACGTTTTACAGCGTACGAAGAAGAAGAACATTATTGTATATAATGTACATTCTGAATTTAGAACATTATTGTATATAATATACATTCTGAATTTAGAACATTATTGTATATAATATACATTCTGAAATTAGAACAAAATTTCAAATAGATTGTATTATTAACTTCTCTATACATTGAACATACAGTCTTATTTTTTCCTCCTCAATAAGGCATCTACGATGACACATTGTTTATATATCTATGAATTTGTTATTTAGTTTTACAGAAGTCAGGAAATCTAATGTCTATCCTCATTCAAGGATGTGAAACATACCCCATTATTAGGAGATTACAGATGGGCTGGACATGTGCTATGCCTGGTTAATAATAGACAGGACAGACATGGACAATTACAGCTGACCTGCAACGGTGGATAAAGGCCTTGGAGATGAGATGTTTCCAAAGACTTCTAAATGTCACATACAAAGACCGAATTTCAAATGAGGAAATATGAGAAAGAATTACAACAGCAATAGGGCCTTTTGAAGACCTATTGGCAATGGTAAAAAGATGGAAACTCACTTGGCATGGCCACATATATTTAGATAAAACGGTCTTCCAAATACGATCCTGAATGATGGGGTGCAAGGCGGATGACAAAGAGGTTGTCCCAAAAAGAGGTGGGAGGACAACATAAAAGAATGGGCCAATATCCAACCAGAAGAAGCACAAGCAGCAGCTGCTGATAGAAAGAGGTGGCATGGGGTTGTGGGGGGTGTCCTTGTGGGTGCTCCAATGGCCTCACCATTACAGGATGACCTGACCTGATCTGAGACATAAAAAGTGACACTCAGTGGTCCTACAACTATATACATCCATATGAATTGATCAGAGCCCTCTGTTCTTTGCCCTGGTATTCAATGGTAAAAGTCCAGAACAAAATTCAAACAGCTTTTGGTTACTTGACATCTAAGGTAAGTTGATCTGCTTGACTGAATACCAGGTTTCCAGAGCCTTCTTTAGTCTAGTTATTAATAGAGCTTATTTTTGTTGTTGTTTCATAAATGAACAAATAAAAAGACAACAGCAAAAAATTACTATGCATTGACAAATCATAGGGAACAAGGAACAGGCCAATGTCACATAAAACAACAAAGGATAGTTAATATTTAGACCATCAGTTTCATCTTACAAAACAAACTGTTACAGAACCCAACCACTTCTGTTGTACATGAAGCACTAAGCACTGGCTACCTGCAAAGTGGTTAGAGAAATGGGACCAAAAAAAGTTCCAGCAGTGTTTAATTTAAGCTGTAGCATGGCATCGTTCAATAACCTACCTGTTGGTCATAGCTCATCACTCTGGAAACATTAGTGTTTGATTTTTCCACTGAGGAAGCAAGAAAAATACAACAATTATGAAATATATAAATAAAATATAACTATTATGTAATCCAAGCTGCAACCTTTTTCATCTCAATGCAAGATTTCTGGTAATGAAGAGGCTGACAGACTGTCAAAGAAAAGTTGAAAACTACCTCAACTTCATATAGACATAACTTATGAAGAGGTCAAGGTCAAGAGGTTTAACAGTGACATGGATCAAAAACTAAATGACACATGTTAACAGACAAACAGAGGTAAACAGGTGGTAATCTTTAAGACTCTGCACAAGCCATAACAGATTGTGATCCTATCTGTTCAACAAACTAAGGATAAGAGATACAGATGAATGTGTCTAAGTCACTAATAAAATAACTGTTGAACATCTTTTACAATTATATAAGGAACAGAGAGAGCACATGTGGCCATCACTAATACCATTCCAGGACAAGCTCTATGAAGATACCAATAGGCTCAATCTAACCACTGCTTTCTTTGTTGTTGTTGCAGAATGTCCACAATGAGTAAGATTGCTCTTTTTGTGTGTACTGAAGAGGGTGTTAAGTGGCTGGTTGCAGTAGCTTTCCTCGCATCCTGATGAAGCTGAACTGGGGTCTTCTAAGCGGTTGTGCCCTGCTTGATTTCATCTGAGTGTTGCTAACTACTATGGGGATTACATCAATCCCCCACCTCGCTAGCAAGACTACAATGAAAACAGCCGTTTCCAGGGAGATCTGTGTGGAAATCAGGTGGCAGTCTTGACCAGTATACTTTACCTGACCCTGACTAACATGTCCGATCAATACATTTTGCCTGACCAAATGTTAATCTCCTCTCCCAACTGCTTTCTTTAGATATATTTAAGTTGATGTCTGAAAGTGTACGACGAAGAAGAAGACAAGAGAACTGTGTAAATTACTCTACAACAGGTTAAGCAGTACTTCCAAATAGTGACAGAATACTTCACAAAAATTATAAATTGACTATTTATTGTTGTCTTTTCACTTCTCTGTGTTGCAAAAATTTGTTTTCGCCTAGTCTGAGGTGGCTCTTCGGGTTGCATCTTCATTTAGATTGGTCTGCAGCAATGTCTTCACAAGATGTCAGTTCCATATCCAGTGCCTTTATATGGGGATTACTGAACAACGAATCACCAAACTTCATTATGGGGCTCTGTCCAGTAAAAAAGAGTACTTAACTCCTGTATGTGATATTAAGTTAACGGACAAATTAGTTTCATATAAGACACTATAATCTAGGATAAAGTGTTATAGACCAATGTATGAGACCTTTGGTTTATTGTGACAGTTCCAGCTGGAGCATGGGCGTTTAGGGCAGGGCACATTTAGGCTGACGACTCTAAGAACAAAGGTTGCCTGAATGTGTGCCAAGGTCAATCACCGTCTCGACACTAGGTTGAGAAAGGAAATGAGAGGTTTAGATTGAAGATTTTGTCTGGTACAGGGGTGGATGTTCGTAGTTGAGGTGGAGATTCAGAGCTGACCACTCTGGTGTTCAGAATTGGTGTAGATGGGGGTTGGTGACAGGCTGATGCTACCACGACCGGCTACGACATTTAGAGTGACAGGGATTCATGGATAGCCAACCAATAACATTTAGTTGGAGATAGTTCAAATTTGGAGTGATGGCTAGGTCAGACAGCCAACAGAAGACCATTGGACAGTCATGTTGTTGAGTGAGACTATGAAATACTCTGCAAGGATGAATTCAGGAGACTGGCTAGGAGGAAGGCTGAGAGTGAGTCTAAGATTGAGTGAGTTTACAGAGTGACTGAAACATCATACACCTTGAGTTGACCAGTCACCTTCAATAGGTGTTTAAGATGGACACCCTGTGAACAGTAAGAGATCTGAACGTCTGTCGTATGTGCAGAACACCTAGTGAACGATGCGTGATCTAAGTATTTGTGAATGCACAGATCATCTGATTGTAAGTGATCTGATCATATGTGAATGTACAGATTCATCTGAGTATGTGAAGTGATCTATGTAATCTGATCGTGAGGACGAGTTTGTTGATTATGTGTGAGCGTACAGATTTGCATGAATACGTGAAGTGATCTAAGTATTTGTGAATACATGGATCGCCTGATTGTAAGTGATCTGATCGTATGTGAATGTACAGATTCGTCTGAGTACGTAAACTGATCGCAAGGACGATTTGTGATAGTGTGTTGAGTGTACAGATATCGAAGTGCAACGACAAGAATATGGGTTATGTAGTTTAGTGGATTAACATCAAAAGCTAGTGCTTAAAACCTCCAATTGTAGTTCAATATATATGTGTATATATATTATGATTATTTAGATTTGATGTTCTTTGCTTTTTATTGATATTCATGTTAATAAATGATAGTGTTTTGTTTTATGGCCAGGATAGTGTTTACTGTGTTTTTATGTGTTGAAGTTGTGTCGTGGTTTAGATACATGTTGTAACTCTTTAGATAAGTAAACTACTCAGCTAAACCTAGACTCTACCACATTTTTGTTAAGTGTGGTACCTAACTGTAAGTCAGGTACCAATTTATAGCATAGGGTGGAGCATGCCATGAACTAGGTGTGCATCTAGTCTTGAGAGTTTCAGTCAGGATTTTCTCAAGAATCCATGACATGAACTGAAACATCTGATACAATTACAGTATATATAATAATGTTTGCTCAATATTGGAGAAAATTTGTATTCAAATCCTTCAACTGCCATTACAAAAACGTCCCAAACAATTTTTTCATAGATAAAGTAATTTAGCCACCACTAGAACCACCTGTGAACAAACCCTATGGAGATGCCAATATCCTTTGGCTGATCATTGCTTTTTTTGTCCAAAATATTTCAAGTTTATTGTCTGAAAAGGTTGTTGTTTGTGAATGCCCACAATGAGTAGGTTACTCTTTTGTGCACCCTGAAAAGGACATTAAATGGTAGGTTGCAGTATTTTCCCCTCATCCTGAGTGTGCTGATGAAGGTGGACCGGGGTCTTCCAGGTGGTTGTGCTATGCTACCACGGGGATCACGTCGATCCCTCTCCTTGTTAGCCAGGCTATCATGAAAACAGCCCGTTTCCAGGAAGGGCTACGAGGAAGCTAAGATGACAGTCTTGTCCAGTATGTTCTGCCTGAACCTGACTAACATGTCTGATCAGTATATTTTGCCTGACCAGTCGTTACTCTTCCTTCCCTTCTTAAAAGGTACACGCAACAAGAAATGCCCAGAAATATTTGAGCATCCTGAAATATTACTGGTCAAATTCTTTACTACATGACTGACCACATTATCTCCCATGTTGATATCAGGGTTCATTATTAGAGAGAGAGAAAAACCAGCACCACAGCATTCTATCATGTATCTTGTAGAAGATGACTAAAAAGGGCTGTCAATGACACTGCCAAATTCGCCATGTAAAATAAAGTGCTATTCTATTGAAACCTCCAATGAAAGAGTACATAAATGCTTTGGTAGAGGCTATCTAAATGTAATTCACCTGTAGTGGGTGCCCCAAACTTAGAGACAGCAAAATAGAAAGGTTGATTATAATAATGATATCATCATGTAGCATGCCATTTATAGAACGTCGTTCCGATCACAGCTTGTTTGAAAGAAACTCTTTCCGTTGCCAAAACTCCAGCCTACGCCAGTCATACCCAGACATTCCTGGATATATTTGAGCCATCGTCTTCTCGGGCTGCCACTGCGTCTTTTGCCTGGCACCATACCTTCATCACTGTTCTCTCGTCCGTTGTCTCTTGATGTGACCAAAGTATTTCAATTATCTGGTCAAAATGAAATTGATAAACCAGTTCTCCTTTATATTTAACTCTAGCGGATGTCTATATTTGTCTTTTTCTCCATCCATGGTATTCTGAGGATTTTTCTGTAACATTTTGACTCGAAAGACTTAATTCTTTTTCTATAAGTTGTTAATAATGATACCAGTATTATATTCAAGTAAATATATTTTTAATGACATACTTCTGGAATACTCCTTTCCATCAACATCTGAAAGGGACTTTAAACTTGGAGCCTTTGGAGGTGATTTCCCAGTAGACCTGGGTTGTGATGACTTTCTAGTTTGTGGAGATGTAGGTCGGCCATATCCTGAACTTTGAATATGTGAGAAGCGACCTCTACTTGAGCGAGCTGAAGAGACAAAAAAAACTAATCAGAACTAATGTTCACTCTTTACACTGAAGTTTGGCTACAAAGGATCTCAAATGTCTTCTGCCTCACAAACTTTTCCCTCTCCATACCCTGATGTAATTCTCTCACTTAATAACTTTGTCTTCCTCTTGCATATTTGGTTTTCATTACCCCAAGAGTAAAAAGTGGACAAATAGATTTGTAGCTAAATGTAGAAGAGCTTAAAAATAAAGCATGGAAAAAATATAGGGAGGCAAGTAAATCAAAAGAAATATATTAAAAATATTTGGACAAGCAAAACATAGTTAAGAAAATGAATAAAGCAGCAAAAACAGACTTAGAAAAAAAAACAACTTGTTAATAGGATCAAGACTGATAGTATAGGCTTCTTTTCTTATGTTAGAAATAAACAAAGAACGAAAGACAAAGTAAGCCCCTTTCATAGATAGCACAGGAAAAATAACAAGTGAGAATAGTAGCCAATCTACTCAATCAGTACTTTGACACAGTCTACACAAAAGAAGACTGTTCCAAGATCCCAGAGCCTATAGATATTTTTCAAAGAGGCATGGATACAGTTGGATTAAGATTAATCTGTATTACAGAAGAAATGGTTTTAAAAAAATTGGAAGGGTTGAAAGTGGATAAATATCCGTCAACATTGTTTTCATTCAATATTACTGTTTGAAATTAGAGACCAACTAGCTATATTATTTTCTCAATCACTTGCAAAAGGAATTGTTCAATGGGATTGAAAAGATGCAGGAGTGATCCCCTTATTCAAAATGGACAACAAATCAGATCCAGAAAATTATAGTCTGTAAATTGTTAGAGTCAATAATCAAAGAAAACATTGTAATGCATTTAGACAGATTTAATCTAATAAGAATTACAGAATGGGCAAGAACAATATTAGAATGATAAAAATGGAAAGAAACCTAGAGGTTATACTAGATCATACAGGTAAAGTGAGTGAGCAAGTCCAGATAGCAGTGAAAAAGGCAAATGCAATGTTAGGTATGATACAAATATATATTAAACATGGGAGCAAGGAAGTGATAGTCAAATTGTATAAAGCATTAGTTAGACCTAGATTGGAGTACTGTGTACAGGTGTAGAGTCCTTATCATAGAGGAGATATAAACATGCTGGAAAGGATACAAAAAATAGTGACAAAGCTGATAGTGGAATTCCAGAATTACAATTATGAGGACAGATTCAGGAAAACTGGCCTACAGTGTCTAGAAAAGAGAAGAATTTGAGGTGACTTAATACAGGTTTATAAGATAATCAAAGGAACGAATAAATTAGACTATAACAAGTTTCTCAAAATACAACCACCTACAAGAACAAGCGGGCATAGCTACAAAACTAAACAAAAGTTCAGATTAGATATCAAAAAATATTTTTTAAGTCAGAGTGGTGAGGCAGGGACATAATGCATTTACAAATAGACTGGATGCGCATTGCTTTTAGAGCAAGGAAATGTAAATGAAACTGGTTGTATACAGACTCTGCAGAGTCTTCTAAACCAGTATAAAGATGTTAAGTTAAGTTATCCAGAACGACTTTCAGTATAGTTGTTTATTTTTCTTCTTCTTCGGCGTTCGTCATGAAAAGGATATTGTGACTGTGTATTGTACCTTACAGTGAGCTTGCGATTCAAAAGTTATCCTCTCCAAGTGGGTTTCGTCTGCCGCTTGTCCTCTTACCCATTGGTCCCCAAAATAGTGTTTATCTTGCAATGTCATCTGATTCTTTTCTCAAAGCATGATCTATCCAGCAGCAGCATCATGTCATGTTCCACTGCGGCCTGTCTAGACCTTTCCAGCAGGTCGACATTGGTGGCCTTATCTTACCGTTTCAAACTATGTATTCTGTGCAGGCATCTGTTCATGAACGTTTGCATCTGCTTTACTAAACAACTTTGTTGTCGTCCACAGTCATATAGCAGTACTGACTTTACATTTGAGTTGAAAATCGTAATCTTCGTGTCAGATTTGATTTCTTTGGAGTTCAAAAATGTGTAGTTTTCATTGACATAAATAATGACAGACAATTTTCTTACATCTGTCATTCTGAGATGATGGGTCGGATGTTAATCTGTCTCTGCTATCAGATCTATTCTCCATCTTTTTCCTCTCCTTCACTGACTAAGAAAAATAAAGAGGGAAAAATGTGTCAATGCTAAGCATGTGGTTAACACCATAGTATATATATATATATATATATATATATATATATATATATATATATATATATATATATATAAATATATATATATATATATATATACGAGGCGGTGTTCAAATGAAACCGAACCTAACTGCAACAAGTGAACATACGTAAGATGCGCATGATGACGCCACTTCTGATGTAAACAGCACATACCGACCATTAAGTTTGCAAAATTTCCTTATCCTCCGACTCATAGTTTCTAACAGCTGAAGGATGTCGACCAGTTAATATTCATCATAGAATGGAGGCAGTGTATGGTGACAAAAGTATGACGATCGTAAGCTCCAGCGACAGTCCATTCGAATTGCTGCACCAATTCTGGCGATGGCATCTTCTGACGCAACAATATGTGCCTGACCTAGACTCTCTAGATATTTCATTAACTAACGTCATTCTTTAAATATCGTTGTCCAGTTCTTCCCTGTTGCCTTCTACACACTTTTGTCACCGTACACTGCCTGTATTCTGTGATGAATGTCAAGTGGTCGACATCCTTCAGCTGTTAGAAACTTAATCACTGCTCGTTGATCAACTCTGGATGGATTTCGTATCACACCCACTATGTTTTCAATGGTCTGCTGAGGAAACTATGAGTCGGAGAATAATGACATTTTGCAAAGTTGTCTCATACATACACACGAGCGAGCACACACATCCACACAGATATATAAACTGGGAAACCTTCTCTAATACTATCTTAATGCTACTGCGCTATATGGTAGCTCTATTGATATACAGGTAATTAACTCTTAATGATACCAAACATTGCTCATTGAGGTGTATTACTGTACCCATGGAATATTGTTTACATAAAATATATCATATATCATAGGTATTATCTGGTGCAAAGGTCCATATATATATATATATATATATATATATATATATATATATATATATATATATATATATTGTAATTAGTCACGTAAAAAACATTTACCTAACTAAAATTACATATTTCAATGAAGGAAAAGATGACAGCGTATCATTATTTAAAATAATTCAAAGCATTTCACTAACAATATAACCCTCCTGATGTATCCTGGAACCCTGTATTGGAAAGAACAGCATAGAACCACTGCACCATACTATACATACACACATACTTACATAGACCTTACACTGACTAGTGGGGCACTGGTCCCACATTCACATTTTGGATATAACCTAGTCAGGTTAGTCCTAGGAATCCTGGGTTTATAATTGTGATGTGGTTTATTAGGTAATATTTTTTATGCATGTGAAGTTGCCAGACCCATAACAATCTTCCCTGGTCCCATGACCCCCAGGAAGGGAACCAGTGGAATTTTAAGGGAATGCAGGTGAGAAGCAGGCAGACAAAGTTACTTTTTGCGAACAAATCTTTAAGTCCCTATTTTCTCTCAACTCCACTTTCCAAACTTCTGACGGCTGGACAATTGTTACTGTCCCTGTTGTAGCCCCCAATATTGGCACCTTATTCTCCTTTCTATCACCATCCTTTGATTACAATTTTCATTTCATAAAAAAGCTGTCCTGGCTTTAATATATCAAGATCAATCTGCCATTATTTCAGCATCGAGTGACAGCAGTGTTTTAATTATATAATAATAATAATAGCTGTCCATCGTTTTCGATGAGGACAGCAGACATCATCTTTGTCACAGATTTCCATGTTGGGTGTGGGTGCGCTTGTGGCTGAACAGGAACGAAAACATCTGCTGCATAACGGGAATACGAGGTCTGTAGAAGGTGTTGGTGTTCCTGCTGTTCGTGATTTCCGGGTCTTGCGTCTGTTCTGGGCTTTCACAACACGGTGGTCTTCGCTAGTAGCTCTACCCTCTTTGACTGCGCTTCTCCAGTCAGATCTGTTTTGCGCAAGACATTCCCAGGTGCCGATATGGGATTTTTAATTTGATAGATGATTAAAAGAGGGGTTATGTATTGCAACCATCGATGTGACATGTCTCCTAGAGGTGACAGTGGGAAATTTTCAGTAGTAAGACCTTCCTTATACATTTACCAGTCTCGCTGAAAGCAGAGTGCAAACCCTATACTGCTGGGTAAGCTAAGTGTAAGCCAACAGGGAAAAGCCTGGAGGCTGGAAACTAAAAAGTTGCACTTTTCCTAGACCTAGTAAGACACAAGATGGAAACCACCCACAAATTTATTACAAATAAAAGTCAGAAAGACAAACCATGTAAGACATGGGACAGCACTTTGTAAGGGTCAACCAGATGGATTTGCGGAACAAAAGGATAGCTTTTGGTCAACCTAGCATCAGGCTCATCAGTCTGACTGAATACTAGGATTTCGGCATGTACGAGGTCGACAGAAACATCATGAAAAATAAAATGCTATAAAAACCCAATACTGCACAAATGAATTGGTCCGTGGTTCCTACAAGAAGATCAACTACACTGCCGGCCAAATAATTCTACTTGAAGTCACCTAAAAAGGAAAAAAGACAGCTGAATGAAGAAAAATCATCTTTTTAGTTAAGGACATAAAAACAATTATATTGTGTGTATATATAAATATATATATATATATATATATATATATATATATATATATATATATATATTGTTTGATTAGCATTCTGTCAGTCACGAGAGACAATGGGCTTCACACTAGAGAGGGGACAGTCAGTTGTTGCCCTAACTTTCGCAGCATTCATTTGTAGTCTGCATCTTGTCTTTCCCTACCTGCAGACCAAAACACAAATCCTGCCTCCAGCCGGGTCTGTCTTTGGCAAGTTCCTCCCAGTTGCAGGTGTTCATATCCAGTGTCTTCAGGTCACGCTTGCAAACATATTTGTAGCGAAGGAAGGGTCTATCTTCTTTACACTTGCCTGTGGTAAGCTCTCTGTAAATGATATGTTTGGTATTCGCCCATCCTCCATTCTGCACACATGACCAAGCCACCGTAGGCGGCGCTAGCGTAGGATTGTAACTAAGCTGACAATTTTTGCAGTCCAACACTTCGTTGTTAGTCACTCTGTCACTCCATGAAATTCCAAGTATACGTCTCAGGCAGCGCATATGAAAAGCATTTAGCCTTCTTTCTTGTGAGGCATACAGAGTCCATGTTTCGCTGCCATAGAGCAGGGTACTAATCATACAGGATCTGTACACAGCAACCTTTGTGGAGATGGTCAGCATGTTGTTATTCCACACTCTCTGTGAGAGCCTGGCAAGTGCTGATGAGGCCATTCCTAATCGTTTCTGCAGTTCTGCGTCCAGTGCAAGGTTGCCGGTGATGATAGATCCTAGGTAGTTGAAGTAATTTACTACCTCCAGATTTTTATTGTTTAAGACAATGTCTGGTGGATCTGCACCCTGAGCCATCACTTTCATCTTTGGTACGCTGATGGTCAGTCCAAACAGATGCATTTTGCCATCCTATTAATGAGGATCTGGAGTTCGGCTTCGGTGTGGGCAACCTGGGCAGCATAATCTGCGAAGAGCATATCCCGAATGACAGTCTCCCTACTCTTACTTTTTGCTCGCAGTCTGGTTAGATTGAATAGTTCCCATCTGATGTAATATGCAGAAAGACCCCCTCTGTGACAGTTCAAAAGGCGTGTCTAAGCACGATGGCAAAGAAAATGCAGAATAGAGTCGGAGCCAGGACACAACCTTGTTTAACTCCGCAGTTAATGTTGAAGGTCTCAGATTCCTGACTGTCATGCAGCACTGTACTTTTCATGCCCACGTGAAAAGACCTAATTATGCTCAGTACTTTAGGCGGGCAGCAAACTTTACACAATAATTTAAAAAGACCCTCTCCGTTTACCAAGTAGAATGCCTTGGTGAGGTAATGAAGGCAAGAAATAGTGGTCTTTGTTGTTCTTTGCATTTTTCTTGCAATTGTCTCAGTGAACAATATAAACGGTGGACCTTTCTGCGTGAAAATCACACTGAGATTCCGGATACACCCTGTCGGACAGCTTTTGCAACCTGCTCAGGATGATGCGAGCATACACTTCGCCTACGGTGTTGAGGAGCGATATGCCTCTGTAATTGTTGCAGTCTCCTTTGTCTCCCTTTTTCTTGTAAAGGGTGATTATGTTGGCGTCTCTCATGTCCTGTGATACCGCCCCCACATCCCAACACTGGCAGATATGTTCATACAGCATACAGGTATTGAAGATATATATATATATATATATCATAATTCTTGATGAATGTTTGCCTTAATGTTTGTCAATTAGAATCAAAACAAAAAACAACCTATACATATTTTGTTTGCCAAAAAGAGACAAAACAGAAAATTAAGAGACAAATATGTGATAACAAAATAAATAATATAACATGAAAAAAGTTAATTATTTAATTGTTAGCTTCCATTGGATGCTTGGGGGGGGGGGGGGGGGGGGAAGGAGAGAGGTGCATGTGATACACAAACAAAACATTTAAATATTTCAAAAATTAAAAAAACCATATGATAAAAGGTCAAAGGAAAATGACAAGATAGAGCATACGAATGAAGAGATACACAAAACATAGGTATGAAAAATGCACTAAACTTTTATTTAAAATTGTTGACAAACAATCTGCTATAGACAAGTATTTTTTCCGCACTTACTTGCACTTTTTTTTCCTTCGATGCATCAAATATTAAATAATAGGTTCATCATATAGATTTAGACATTGAACAAGTGGGTAGGTTAAAGGTCAATGACAAGAACTATACAGACATGGTACAGCTGCAGGTGAGTAAAGATTAACACAGGTTAGTAGGTTGTGCTTGCTTCTCATGGCAACTGTATTAGGTATATTGATAATGATAAGCTTAAGTCTAATAATAGCTGTCCATCGTTGTCGATAAGAACCGCCGATATCATCCTTGTCACAGATTTCCATGTTGGGTGTGGGTGCGCATGTGGCTGAGCAGGCCAATGCGGGCATGAAAACATCTGCTGCATAACGGGCACACGAGGTTTGTAGAAGGTGATAGGGTTCTCGATGTTCGGGATTTCCGGGTCTCGTGTCTGCTCTGGGCTTTCACAACATGGTGGTCTTCACTGGTAGCTATACCCACTTTGACTATGCTTCTCCAGTCAGATATATTTTGTGCAAGACATTCCCAGGTGTCGATGTCTATCTGGCAACTTTTCAGTAAATCACTCAGACCGTCTTTAAAACGTCATCCCTCCCTCAGCTTGCCGTAGAGAAGCTTCTTTGGGATCCGCTCGTCTGACATACGGACGAGGTGTCCGGCCCACCCTAGTTGTGCTTTTTCTAACAGTGCATGGATGCTGGGCATGTTAGCCCTCGAGAGAACCTCGATGTCAGTGACACGATCTTGCCATCGAATGTGGAATATTCGCCTCAGGCAACCTGTGTGGAAGTGGTTTAACCTCCTTGCATGTCCAAAGTATACAGTCCAGCTTTCGCAGGCATATAGTAGGGTTGGAATGATGGTTGCACGGTAGACTTTGTGTTTGGTCTTGACGCTGATGCCACAATGTTCCCACACCATTGAGCACATTCTACCAAAGGCTGTGATGGCCCATGCTATTCTGCTTGCCACTTCATCGTCGAGGCTGACAGATCTCGACAGCGTGCTGCCTAGATACGTTAATTTGTCTACGACATTCAGCGTCTGCCTGCTGACTGTAGTCTCTGGTTTTGTGTACGGCATGCCTGGTGCTGGTTGATACATGACCTCTGTTTTCTTTGCATTTATGGTTAGGCCAAAGTTTTCACATGCAGCCGAGAACTGGTCCATTCCAATCTGCATGTTCAGTTCTGAGTTGCTGATCAGAGCACAGTCGTCAGCAAATACAAGTTCCCTGATTATGTCGCCAGCCACTTTGGTTTTGGCCTTCATTCTTCTGGGATTGAGTAGCTTGCTATCCATGCAGTACTTTATGGTTATGCCAAGCTCCAATGATCTGAAGGCGTCTGTTATTGTGGCAGCGAACATCATGCTGAACAAGGTCGGGTCGAGTACACATCCTTGTTTTACTTCGTTTGATACTAGAAACGTTTTAGAGATTGCTCCGCTGTCCAGTATACGAGTACACATGCCTTCATGTAGCTGTTTCACCATAGTTATGAACTTGCTGGGGCAGCCAAACTTTGACATTATCATCCACAGCCCTCCTCTGTTTACTGTATCAAAGCTTAAGTCTACACAGATGTAAATGGGTACCTGACTTTTGCTGTTAGGGAAGGCAAGGTAGCAAAGAATGGAACTATTCACCCCACCCTATAAAATGTTCAGACCTTGTACAATGTCTTTAACACTTCATCCCTGATGGCAGTGTCTGCTATTTTTTTTAGATATTTATCTGTTTCACCAACTTTATCTTTTTTTGCTGTCAAGATTTATGTATAATTTCACATCTTTTAGGAATGTGTATCTCCCAGTGCAATCAGATTAACATTAGCTGCCTGAATTTTCATAATCTGATCTAATATCTCTGACAAAACAGTTACAATTCAACAGAATCAATCACAATAAGGGCTAAATCTATGAAATGTGGCCACCAAATCCAGAAGCAAACATGCCCTTGTCATAATTTTAAAACATCCTGTCTTTTATTTTTGTAAATGGTATGCTTAGCAATAACCAGGTGTAATTGTACCAACAAGAATTTCTGGAAATTGACTGAACACCAGTTAAAATACACCAGTGCATTACCAAGGCATGAAAGGAAACAAAGAAAAGTAATCAGGTGATCTGCCTGGACAGTCATCCATGTCAGGCTCACAATCCTTGCTTTAGAAGGTACAGAAGAGATGGATATAATATGTGTGAATAGCAAATATACATGTATGGTCACATAGCATGTCCTTTGCAGAACGTCGCTCACGTTACAGCTCGTCTGAAAGAAACTCAATCTCATGCCAAATCTCCAGCCTACTGTAGAGTAATGCCTAAATATTACTTAACATCTTGGTGCCCTTGCCTTCTTTGTCTGCCTATGTCTGTCTTGTCCGGCACCATACCTTCAATTACCGTTCTCTCAATACCATTGTGTCTTTTGATGTACCCAAAGTATTTCATTTTTTTGTTCATGATTAAATTTATGAACCAGTTCTCCTATATGTCCAACTCTTGTGTCAACTGTCTGTATTCTTCTGTTTTTCAGTCCATGGTATTCTGAGAACTTTTGTTATAAAATTAGACTCAAAAGACTTGATTCTCTTCTTTAAGGTTTTGGTAACTGTTCATGTTTCACAGCCATATGCTGTCATGGGAAAAACATAGGTTCTCAAAATTGTCACTTTTGTTTGTGGTTTTCTGGTATTTTGCCATAGTTTTCTCAGGTTGTGTAGCCTCTGTATCGCCATAGCCAATCTCCTTCTGATTTCCTATGAGCAGTCACCATTGTTGTCAATTCTGGAGCCCAGATACTCGTGACCTATTCTATTTTCACACCCCAGAATTTGATTATAGGTTGACTTTGTTTTGTTTATGTTTACAAAGAAATTTTTATCTACTCTGCATCTTCTTACAGCTGCAATTATCTGCTCTAACCCTTCTGCACTATTTGAAAGTATGCTAAGGTTCACAATAACAAAATAGTAGAGGTGCTTGTCGAAGACGGATGTGTCAGACCGAAAGATGCAAATATAGCAGTCAAAATGTAAACAAGCGACAAAAATGTAAACTAGCGACACAACGCATTCTGTTCTCCTGACTAAATTCTGCTACTTACAAAGTCCTGTTCAGGGCTTAATAGCGGGAGATTGAGAACAAACGCAGAAGAAGAAGAAGTAGAGTTGTAGCTAAGTGGTTAGTGGTACGGCTCACAAACCTAATTTGCATCTGTTTGGATTCATGAACCGGCAAAGTTGTACTTTTATGGTAAACTCATTTTTTTAAATGGGCGCTGAACTGGGTGGTAAGGTACAAAACACAGTGCAATGCACTTCACCTTAGGAAATATGAACGAGAAAAAAAAATACCAACACATCAATGAATTTTTGTCTTCTTCGGGGTTCACCTTATTAGAATAGATCAGTGAGAGTATACAACTTTTGTAATTTGCTGAAATATATATATATATATATATATATATATATATATATATATATATATATATATATATATATATATATATATATATATATATATATATATATATAAGGGGAGAAATATTAATGTCTGGTCAAGAAAAATATACTGATCAGACATGTTAGTCAGGGTCGGGTAAATTATACTGGTCAAGGCCCTTACCTTGGTTTCCTCGTCGCCCTCCCTGGAAACGGACTGTTTTCATGGCAGCCTGACTAAAAAGGTGAGGTATTGACGTGATCCCCGTAGTAGTGAACGACACGCAGATGAAGCCAAGCATAGCACAACCGCCTGGAGAACCCTGGTCCACCTCATCAACACGCTAGGGATGTGAGGAAAGCTACTGCAACTCGCCACTTAATATCCTTTTTAGGGCGCGCAAAAGAGCACACCTACTCATTGTAGGCATTCGAAACAACAACGACAGCATTTATATATATTCGTCCTAAACTATGTCCAGCAGCAAGATGTAGTCAGGACAGCTGAAGATATGACAATGCAGTGAATAACCATGACCACCCCCTCATTGTGTACCTCTATCAGATTTAGCCTGCCATTCAAAGCAGTGTCCCTGTGAATGCGTTTATAGATGCCAGTGACTCATAGCTGGCTGCTTGCATCAGGACTAGTAAGCCAGAGCTGACCAAGACACTATTATATGCAAGCAGAAACAGGCTAAGCAGTCTGGATAAGAGAATAGGGATCACAGTGCGAATGCAAACCCGGTATATTTAAAAGCCAAATGAAACAAAATGTGTCTGGCCGAAAGGTGCAGTTATGGCAGTCTCGCTGGACATTGTCCTTTTCAGGACAAACACTGAATGAGAAGAAGAAGACAGTTTTCCAAGGTGTAGCCCTTTCGCATACTAGAGCTACTTGAAACAACAGGTGAGAGCTGGGTGACAGGTAGGGACCAAAGGTTGATGAACCACTTCCAGTTGAAGCACAACACATTCATTCCTTCTGAGATACCATCTTTCCCTACCACCCCATACAGTCGTGTAGGCTCTACGTTAAATTACCGCAGTAAAGTATGCTTAATACTTACATACCGTATTTATGTTTGTCCCATAATAGTCAGGAAATGAATTTGTTAGAGACTTCAGTATACTAAGCCACAGCTTGTATGAGGTTGGATGGCCAGTTTCTTTCCTTACTGTCTTTACTTCCCTAGTCGAATTTCAAATACCCATTTACAGCCGCATCGTCTGGAGTGCACTAATAGCGGGATTCGTCCCCTACACCTTCGCCATGATACACTAACCTTACACTCATATACCAAATAAGTGGGAGTGTAATAATAGCATACAGAAAGCAAACATACCACTTCTGTTATTGGCTGGTACATCTCAGTGTCTTCAGTGTGTGTAAGACCAAATCCACTCAGATCATCTTTAGGGTACTTGTGACTTATACCTAAAAAATTATTATAAAAGTTTATTATGAAAATAAACATTTTTTTTATCAGCTGGATTCTCAAATAGTAAAATAATATGGGATTAATCAATAATAGTTATCAATCGATCAAAGCCGGTCACTCAGCTCAGTGCATTGACCATTGAGCACAACTCACCAGCATTCACTGTTCTGGGCTGCTCTTTCAGCCTTTCTCCATGTGTAACCATTTAATCGTAGTTCCCTCCCACATTTTCTTCTCTGTGAATTTTTAGGTTTAGTTTTCTCTTTCTCATCCCCTGTGGATTCCATGGCGGTGCCTTCCTGATCAGAAGACCACTCTCTCTGTTCAGCCGTATGGACAATCTATTCCCGTTACTGTCTGTAGGAATGGGTAACTGGCGCGATGATTTGGATTAAAGTGAGGAAGTTGTTGTTGCTGTTGTTTAATGCCCACAATGAGTAAGTTTACTCTTTTGTGCGCCCTGAAAAGGACGTTAATTGGCAGGTTGTAGTAGCTTTCCTCACATCCTGAGCATGATGATTATGAAAGTGAACTGTGGTCCTCCAGATGGTTGTGCTATGTTTGGCTTCATCTGTGTGACACTCACTACTACGAGGATCACATCGATCCACATCTCGTCAGCCAGGCTGCAGTGAAAACAGCCTGTTTCCAGGGAACGCTACACGGAAGACATATTGTGGTCTTGTTCAGTGTATTGACCCTGAAGTCCTGGTCAGTATGTTCTGCCTGGCTGGACTAGCATTTCAGTCCCCCAAGAAAGAAAGACTTCTGCAATATGTCAACCTCACTCTCTCATCCTGTGTTACCTTTGATCAGTGGCAAGACATTATCAAGACAACTGGAGATAGCACAGGATGCAGATTTTTCCTCAGGGTTTACTCTCCATAAATATGTATCCCGCAAGGCAGCTTGGGTGTGCCGCCCAATAGGTTGGGAATAAATGATGACCAGGACTAAACCTCTATGTTAATAACAAATGGCCCATCATATATACTTCCCCATCATATATCCTATCACGCCCCACTTTCTTCTCTTAATTTGTTGTTAATAGTTTAGCTGTGTTTAAAACTGCAGACAATAAACCAAATTTAAAACAAATAACTGGATAAATCAAATGAGATTTCCTCATTAGAACTTAAGGCTTACAACAACAAAATATTGCAACAGGACTGTGATTAAAAACACAGATTTAAATAATCACATCTGAAATATAATAGAAATTATAACAAAATATTTATATAATGAAATAATGGCAAATGGTTCATAGAACTGACTTCATTGCACCTGGGTGCCCCCATATGTGCGCAATCCCTTTGATTGATGAAACTGTAGCTCCTGCAATAGCTTAGAAAATAAATTGTTCACTTAGCTTCATCAAATATCCATTTACAACTGAGTCAAATGGAAAAAGTGGTCATACCATGACAAAACCTTTGAAATGTCTGATCGTCAAACTGAGCATGGCGTGATTTGAACCTGGTACGTTGGTATTGTAAACCAAGCCTACAACTCCTAGGCCACCAAATCTTCAAATACAGCAGGTGATGTTTTATAGATGTATAATAGAGTGTATGGCCTCCAGACATTTTGAACATCACTGTCACTAATATATCCTAGAGAAGGACCTGGATGTCCTACCAGGCACATCAGCTGGGTAGTGTATAGCTAAATGGCCCCTATATTCGGAGGTTAGCTGTGAATATTAAATAAACAGCCATGAACCAGAAATGGTGGTCTGTGCAGTGGAGTTTCCAATACCAACAGAGCCAAAGGAGGAGTGGGCTGTATTGTGTCCAGAAGTCAAAGTACAACATTAAGGGGTGGAAATTAGTCTTCCAACGCATTATGGTACTGGACCTTAAAGAAGAAGGCAAGTTAGTCAACATCCCCATAAAGTATGCCCCCAATGAGGGGGATAGAGCAGATGACAAAGACAAATTCTTTGAACTGCTTGAAAAGACAGACGATTGTCTTATCGACATTAGCCTTTTGGAGATTTCAATACCAGAGTTGGAAAATATTATTTTAGATGGGATGGAGTGATTGGTAGATACAGTGAAGATGTTTTAAATGACAATGGAAGGCGACTCCTGAGATTCCGCAGCAAGCAAAACTGGGTCATCACAAGCAAAATCACACCCTCGATATGAACCCACAAGGAAGGAGAAATCAATCATTGATTATGCTGTCATGAGGAAAGATTAATTAAAGTATGTGAGAGATGCCAGAGCCAGGAGAGGACTAGAAATCAGAAGTGACCACTACCTTGAGACATTAATGAGAACACCTGAAAAATAAACCCTACAAAAGTAATATCCACAATCAAGTAAGAATCTAGACACTAGAAAAGGAAAAGCAAGAATAGAGGCATACAAGCTAAGAGAGCCAGACATAATAACCAGATGCCAAGGGCTTATATCAACAGCAGTGGGAAGTGCAGAAGAACCACATAAGGATCTAGTTCTTTGATCAAAATTTAAAGCTACCCTCAGGTTAGCTGCAGCAGAAGCACGTGGTGAAGTCAAGACTCCAGAAGGGTAAATAGAGGACAGAAGAAATCAAAATGATAAAAAAAGAAAAGTAAAAGGCGTGGAAACAATACTTAGAAGCCAAGAATACAGCAGGAAAAACATAGAAATACAAAGCATTATGTTACACTTAGAACATAGACCCAGAAAAAAATGCTAGAAGCAAAACAAAAACCCTGGGAGGACTTTGGAGTAAGACTGGGAAAGAATGTAGAAGATAACCAAAAACTGTGCTACGGGACCTAAAGAACATTTAATTGTTAATCTGCTGCTGTTTCTTTCATATTGTACCGTTAGACTGGTAGGCAATGTTTTGTCTGTCTGCTAGTCTCTCCTTAGTGTCTCAGGTAAGGTCTACTCTAGGATACTCGAACAGCAAAGTATCAAGCTGTCTGAGTCACATATGATTGAGGCCCAGTTGCCATGTCAGAGCAAACCGAAGTACTGAAGACCTTATCTTTACACTCAGGCAACTGAATGGAAAAGTTATGAGTATACATGATGAAATACACCTCTATTTCTTGGACCTGGAAAAGGTTTTCGATAAGATTTTCTCCAGCAGACTCTGGGAATGTCTGGAAAGAACAAACATCCAAGCACCCATGATTTGCATTATACAGTTTCTATAAGACTTGCAGAAACTACATTTGTACAGGAAATCAAGTCATAGAAGTTCAGGCAAGGCGACATACCTTTCCATACTGCTCATCAATGATGTCATCAAAACTTGCAAGGAGAGGACCAAAAACTACTAGTATACTGAAAGATGAGACCCCTATATATATATATATATATATATATATATATATATATATATATATATATATATATATGTGAGTTGGAGTCAAAGATGCAGCATAGTAAATGAGCTGAGACGGGAACTCATAGAAGGCTGTTTGCATCAGAGTCAGCGAACCATAGCTGACCAAGACACTATTCTGTCTCCAGACAGCAGCCCTGGGAAGAGGATGCACTAATGTAGTATGGCTAAGAGAATAAAGATGGTAGTTGGAAGGCAAACCTGTTACTTAAGAATCCTGCTGAAATCGTGTGTCAGGTCAAAAGACACAGAAATCACAGCCTTGATATAAACTACGACACAGTGCCATAACATCTTTTTCAGGATTAACGCTGAAGAAGAAATATTGGAGCTGACACTTCCGATGATGTGGCTTTGATTGTCAAGCCAGACATCTTCAGACAAACCTATAAATCTTGAAAAAGGAGCTGGACAAGATGGATTACCATTAGCAGTTCAAAAACAAAAACTATGGTGATAAAGAGAGAAGAGAACAGACATCACACTATGCTAGATGAACAACCCCTGGAACAGGTCAAACAGTCTAAATATCTCACAGCTGTAATAGATCAGCACTGAGGTATCAAAGAAGAGTTGATTACACAAAGTGCAGCAAATGGCAAACTTTCATGCCACAAATAGAGGATTGCTAAAAAAAGAAGAG
This sequence comes from Ariolimax columbianus, assembly GCA_036924085.1. Lineage (NCBI taxonomy): Eukaryota > Metazoa > Mollusca > Gastropoda > Stylommatophora > Arionidae > Ariolimax > Ariolimax columbianus. Next base: position 48,394,406 of record JAVGWX010000011.1, on the reverse strand, counting down.
AAATAGGAAAGAAAACTAAGATGGTTGTATACCACTCCCCATATTTACCCCATTTTACTTAGGGATGTGAGTTATGAACAATAAAAACAACCCAAAAAATGTCAGCCGCACAAATCTGAAATGATATCTCCAAGCAATGTTGCACAAGTAACAAGAAGAGACACAGCCTTCAATCAGAAAATATCACAAGATCCCAAAACCCAGCCCTTGAAGACTCGAGTGGAGTAAGCTCAATTTGATGTCTGCAGAATGAATGAAGATCGGCTGCATGGTAATCATGGGAAGCAAAGAGTCAACAAGGATCCAATACGAAAGCAGACCCAAAGTCCATTGGGATAATAACATAAGACAGTCTATATATGTCATAAACTAGATTGGAACCAGGCCAAGAGGAAGACAGTGGATTTAAAGGTCTGGTGCTCTTTCTGGCAAATCTCTACACCCCAAGTGTAGAAGAGCAGCAACTAAGTAGTAGGTAAGTCAGCTCAGTTTACCATTGACATATTTTTTTTGGCTTAATTTTGGGATATGTAACTGTATGCGCAGATAAAATGTGATACTATTTTGCCATGGCATAATTTAAATAAATTCTTCAGTAAAAATAATAATTAATTTACATACGCTTGTGTACTGCTCCTACATTTTCCATTATGTTTCTTTGTCTACATGTAAATGCATTTTCACATACCCAAAATGATCATGCAATATCATATTGTAAAACAAGCAATCTATATTGTTCAACTTCAAATAGTCATATAGCTCAGCTCAATTGATTCAGAAATACATTCTTTCAAATATCTTAATCTTTTTACGGTGTTAACTCTATATGTGCAGAAATTCATACAATTTCTAAGGTGAATTATTTTTCCCAATTCCTAAATAATAGCACACCTATTCTTTTAAAAATATTTTAAATATTAGTCCATTTTCATAGTCATATCTCCACAAATAATTATTAACCAGCAGCTGTGCACCAATTCACACACTTGGGGCCCGTCATCACCAATAAGCTCTCACTAGACCCAGAAATAGATAGTCACATTGACAAAGCTGCTACTATCTTTGATCGCCAAACGTGTGTTTGGGAAAACTAGAAACTCACAACTAAAACCAAGGCCATGGTGTACAATGCATGTGTCATCAGTATGCTCCTATATGGCAGCAAAACATGGGCAACCTATGTCTAACAAAAAGCACAGGTGTAACACCATCAATCTGCGACACCAGCGATACATTCTTGGAATTATTTGGAGGGACAGAAAGACACATGTAGAGGTGCACTCTCGAACCGGTCTCCCAAGCATGTGCACTCTCCTTAGACAGTGAAGACTAAGATGGCTTGGCCATGTTCGTTGCACTGAAGATGGTCGCATTCCCAAAGATATCCGCTACGGACAGTAGGTGGATGCCAAGAGAACAGTTCACCGACCACAGTTGAGGTTCAAAGATTTGTGTAAGCATGATATGAAGGCCCTGGACATGAGTCTGATAGGGAAGATAAAGCTGCAGACTGATTCAAGTGGAGATGTACCCTTAAAGGACCATTTCACATTTGCCGAAAAGAAGCTCTTGCAACATGGAAAAGTGAAACAAGTGCCGCAAGGAGAATGAAAACATGAAATGAAGTAAAGAGTTTTGTTTACAACTTCATGGCGGGAAGAAAGACTAACGTCTGGTCAGGCAAAACATACTGATCAGACATGTTAGTCAGGTTCAGACAAAACATACTGGACAAGACCCTCACCTATGCAGTAAGCGACACGCGGATGAGGTCAAGCATAGCACAACCGCCTGGAAGACCCCTTTCCACCCTCATCAGCACGCTCGGAATGTAAGGAAAGCTACAACAACCTGCCACTTAATGTCCTTTTCAGAGCGCACAAAAGAGTAACGCTACTCATAGTGGACCTACGACTTCCCTATAGTCAGTCATGATTGAAAGGGCTACTAAATTACATGTCTTTTAATTGTATTACTTGACACGTCTTTAGTGCTGCCTCGTAACACGATCAAATTTCAATGGCTACATTGTTTACACAGTTAATATCAAGGATTATGCACACTTTTCCAATTCATGGGTAATTGTGGGTTACTGCCCTTTGGCGTTAAAAATTAGGGAACGTAAAGGGACTTAACTAAAGAAAAGCACTTGGGCATTCCATGATGTGCTTTGCTGACCACCCCTTGCGAAACAATGACCAGATGAAAGGACTATTTCTCAGAAACGGATTTTGTGCTTAAGGGAGATAATGTTCTGTCTTTTGATATGTTAGTATAAATATATAACATATTCCTAAAGTTGTATGTTAATATATTTGCCATAGCAAACAGATAGAGAGATTTTATTTGTTGCCACAAGAATTTAGTAAATCATTTCAAAATGTATGCAGTTTCAATTTACTTTTTATGTTGTATACAATACAATGACAGTGTATGCAATCTACATAGTCTGTGTACTGCGATCATTTTATCATTGTAAAGTTGGGGGTATAACTCTGGTTTCTCTTCACAACGTACAAATCTTTCGCCTTTTACTAAAGATTTCCGTGGAGAGGAGCAATATAATGAGTCTAAAGAATATTTTTCAACCCTACTTTGTAGGGTATATAAAATCAATAACATGAATGGATGATACTTACCTTTACTCTTTAGTTCACTTTTTTTATGTTTATTTAATCATGATTTCATTTTGCATTTAATAAAAATTAGTTGTTTTTTTGTTTAAAATCTTTCCTGGAAAACTGCTTCTGTTCTCAGCCCTTTGATCAAATGTGGAAATTATCATCCCAATGCATTCAAAAAGGCAGTAATTTTCAATACTTTCCTGGATAGGACTCTCAACATTAAGTTATTTATCCATCACAAGCCATGGGGGCACCATCATCAGACAGTTTTCCATCTTGAGGCTGTAACTTCGCTGGGCATCACCATCACTCTCTCATCCAAAGCTACTTTGGACCAGCAGCAAGACTATCAGTCGAGATGTCTGGAAGTAACTCAGGATGCGGGCACTCTGGTCTAGCCTTGAGACCAGGGGTCACTTGAAACTCGGGGGGATTGGAATCCATCGTTTCCAGTCCTCTTTTGAAAGGGGAGTGTCTTATGTCTCCATCACTTCAACACAATGTTGGAAACGTTTGAAATAAATGCAAAGGAAATACATGGTGGAAGTAAAAAGAATACATCTTTGTCCCAACACTATTGATGCTCTGGGTGTTTCCTTGCACCACTCACTCATTCCACCCTTAAAGACAAAGACTGTGGTAATAACATAGCGCCATAGGCAAATGAATATATCAGCAGCAATGATCCAAATGCTGCTTGAAAAAATTAATAGCCCTGCCAAAGAGTTTAGCATGACAATAAACACATCAAAGATAAAGACTTTGGTAATATCCAAGCAACATAGGCAAATAAATATATCCATCAATGGTGAAATAATTAAACAAGTACAGAAGTTTACATATTTAGGGCAAACTATAATAGAAGATGTCCACAATGAGACATAAATTAAGACAAGGATAACATTGGCAAAAAGAGTTTATGAGAAAAACAGAAATTGCTAACCTCAAAGAATACCAGGTAGAACTGAGTAAAATAATGACTGCCCCTCATATATGCCCAATTGCACTGTATGGGGGGCTGAAATATGGATTCTTTCAAATAAGGATGAAAAAATGTTTGAAATGTGGTGCTACTGTAAAATGGAAAGAGTGAGTTGGACAGAAAAATGATTAAATGACAATGTCCTCACTGAAGTAGGCGCAAACAAAGACAAATATTGAAAATGATACAAAAAATGAAAATTGAGTTGGCTGGGCCCCAATATGAGACATGAAAGTCTTCTACAGAAGATACTAGAGATTCAGGAGAAAAAGGAGAGGGGGCGACTAAGACTCCCCTTTACATCTCAGACATGCAGGAACATTAAAGTACGAACCTAAGCTGAAATAGAGAGAGCTGCAGAGTAGAGAAGGTCAAATGAAGAGATGTACTAAGACAACTTTTCAACCAGTCTTAGGACTGATCAACCAGAGGATAGAGTACAACAGAGAGACATGCTCAGACAACCTTACAACCAGTATTAGGACTGATCAACCAGAAAGAAAGCACATTATTATGGTTTCTTTTGTGTGCTAGAAGACCATTTGGATAAAATATATTATGTTTCAAATAGCCATCCCCAGTGTAGGTCAATGCATTCAAAGGGTCAGTTGGGTAGTAGTATTGAACCTTTCAATATAGGGTTGAAGGTGTTTGTAATAAATGCCAAGGAAGCTTACTGGTGAGAGTCAAAGGAATACATCTTTGACGAACCACTATTGGCATTCTAGATGTTTCCTTACTTCCTCATCCCCATTGCAGTAAGCCACAGCTTGTGTGAGGTGGGGTGGCCAGATTTCTTCCTTACTGCCTTACTTTCCTTAACTTCAGGTCAGGTACCCATTTATAAATACAGCTGTGGTCCCAATATTTTTTACAAAAATTCAGAGGCTGACTGATTCCCGAACAGCAGAAAAGGAAATCAGGTAATCTAGTGTCTGTCTGAAAGTTGGAATTAAAAGAGATGGTCCAAAAAAGAAAACAGTGGCAGTGGCGAGTGACTGTCGTAGCCTTATGTTCAAAGTGAAACCTGATGGAATTTATCAAGTCTGTCTATGGAAACTGATTAATGTTCAAACCACTGACCTTGAGAATGAGGACTTCTCGGTGTTGAATAGTTTGACCTGAGATGAATGTCTTCATTTCTGCTTTCTATTTCCCGTCCCCTTTGATTAATAGCATCCATCTCTCTTAGAATATCACCAACACTTCTGTCGACTGCAAAAGAAATTAATCTATACTATAAAAGTCTGTCTGGAAAAACTCACTGACTTGAAACTATTATTAGCTCCCATGGCATTTGGTGGTCAATCAGACTAGATATTAATATTTTCTTATATGTTGCTATCAAAAGTTATGTAAATGGATCACATTGCTGTTATTAAATTGCCTAATGAATATCAACTAGGGTACAAGGTGTATCAACATATAGAATTGCACAGCTCATTGAAATGTGTAGTAGCCAAATGGGTTGGAAAAATGCCCTAGAACCAACTCATAACAAATTATAAAGGGAACAAGAAAGTTCACATTGCCTGTGATGTGAGAGATTTATGCTATAACCACCAATACCATCACACAACAAAGTTCACAAAAACACAATATTAATCCATAATATTTCAAAACCACTGTAAAACCAATTCCCATATTAACATTGTTTGACTATTTTTAATAAATGATATAAATTTACAAAGGCGCTACGCATCTGACTGTGATAATAGTCCACTGTGTAAGGGGCCAGCTTATCCTTAATATTTGTTTGTTATTGTTCAGTGGTTGGTTGATTCCATATGTCCATTTGTAAATCAAGACTGGCTAAATAAAGAGATTTCATTGATATGGGTCAACAACCAACATTGGGGTGGGGGTTCTGCAGGTCATTTTGGATATAAGTACCAACCTTTCCCAAACCTATGCCGCTTCAAAGCGACGAACAAAAATTGTAAGTTTAACGGACAAAGTCTGTGCAAAGCGACGGACAAACAAAGCTGCTGCAAAGCAAGGCACGTTATAATCATACATAACCAAACCCAGCTACCACTGAAATTATCTGAACATACTGCTCATTTGATTGTAGAGAGTTCGACTTATGTCTTGTCTGGATAAAAACAATGGCGATTTTTACATTTGTTTTAGACTTTCGGAAATGATATCTTGTTTTTTACTTTGATTTGAAGATTCACTCATTATTGAGAATGGGAAAGTTAAGTTTTTGCAACGGATTTTTCTGAGGTAGATCTGTTTAGTTTGTTTATGTAGATACAATAATTACATTTATAGTGGAAACTGACATATATGGCCATTTTGCAAACATTGATTATCCATTTTCTGTGGATTTTTTATTGTCCAAGCATGGGACGTTAAAAGCCAGTGAGTCTATATGTTTGTGTTATTTTTCAACACTATCACCTTCATCTTATTGTATCTCAGAAACAAACCCACTCACAACAAAAACTTGAACACCAAAAAGCTCTTTATTCATGTATGTCTCTACACACAATCAAATCATATATATATATAGACAAGACAAATAAAAAGGTTACAGGCTCTCAAAGCCAACAACAGTCAAACGTGACGTTCTGAAAAATTATGTGGCTGCAGGGGAAATTGCGTCAATTTTTATATGTGGTGCGGTAAAGCTTAATAGTAATATAAGGGCAGGTGATTTGGATTGGTTGTTGTGGAAGCCACTCGCACTTTAGCTAATTCAACTCTTGACGACGTTTCTTTGGTGGTGTGTTACAGTGATTCTCCTAATATCTCAAAGTGTACTTGAGAAGGTGGTGAAGGGTCCTCCGCACTGGAGAAAAACAAATCCATTTTTTGTAAATACCATAAGCAGGAATACAAACGGTACCTTCTTTCTTTATTAGTTCTGCATTTGTGTTTTTATTGCTGGCTTTGCCTGTAGGTGGACGTGAATCACCCCCATAAATAGTTGGTGTTTCTTCTGCCTCTTGAAGCACTTTCTGTAAGTCCTCCATCTCTTTACTGGTGTTTGTACCCATAAATCCTATTTAAAAAATCAACATAACAAAGACTGTAGTTTTATGAATGATGCAACAAACAGCAGCAGGCCAGAAAACAGTAATATAATAAACATTTCATAAACAAATTGAAAGTTATGTTTTTTATTACTTGCTGGGTCGCTAAAGCTGAGAAGTAAGCCGCCCTTCTCTCTAGAAATCCTTCCACTTCTGTGCACTTGTGTTGATAAACAGTGTGGAGAAGCTTAGATTTTTTTTTATTTTTTGATCCTTCATTTTAAGTAAAAATCTGCTGACAACTTGCCAAGACAGTCCCATCTGTTCAGTTTGTATCTGTTCCTTTCTGTTTCTGATTATACCCTCCCCCCGGCTTTATCCTGCCTTGTAGCAACGTAACACTGGGACATTTCAGAATGCGGAGGAGGGAGAACTTTCTGGTGCTCTTCCGTGGCAAGGATGTGAGGGAGGTGTCTTCAGCCTCAGTGCAAGAAGGTCATCCTTTGTATATTTCATAATAGACTTAATGTTGCTGCTGAGCGAGATGACGGTCATCATCTGCCTTTGTCCTGGGTACCATATACTAACTCGATGTGTTATGAACAGTATTCACTGTGCACTGTTAAGAATTTGACTAGATATACACATGCAATACACTGCACAGTGGCCACAATTACACAATTATCTTATTCAAGTGCTTGAAATGTTAGAAGGTTACATGTTAAGGGCACAACTGTAATCTGATAATTGACATAAGCTGTATTCATTTCAACAAATTAATGAATAAAAAAGTGAACGTTGGGTTTTCAAATTTCTCAAGTTTTAAGCATCCCATGGTGTCAAGGGAGGTGAGATCGGCACCCAGTCCATCTTCTTCTTCCTCGTTCATCTTCAGACCTCGACTTCAATGACTCTAACGAAGGAGCTGTGTACTTCAGTACAACTTCTCATGGAAGGACTCTGGCGGTTGCTAAATGCTACTTCTTTTGTCAATATGCAGTGGGCAGGACTGCAAAATATGTTCCGCTGTCATGGGGGCTGTGCCGCAGATACAAAGGACCGTAGTGCCAATCTTTAACTTATTGTATAGATCACATCTCATTCTGTTGTGTCCTGTGTGTAGCCGATGAATGATCACCTAGTCTTGCCTGGAGAGTTGATGGTAGGCATCGTTTTCTATGTGGCCAGGGTGGTCTTTTTTCATTTTGCACTGAACGTTGCCCTGCTGGCTGCTTTTTTCTCATTGTATGCGATTTCTGTATCACTCTGCTGCAGCATTCCTCCCTCTCTGGCGAGTCTGCCCGCCTACTCGTTGGAATGTTGCAGTGGGCTGGAATCCACTGGACTATGCTTATTTTGAAGCCTTGGGACAGGCATTTGAGCAAGTCTGCTAGAGCACCGAGTTCATTTATGTGCTGGTTCTTGAAAGCCGTTAACACTGAGATGAAGTCTGTGAGAATGACCACTTGCTTTTCTGCCTGCTCCTTATGGTCTATAAAGATTTCAGCTGCTTGTCTCAGAGCAGTGGCTTCGGCACTAAAGTTGCTGCAGCGTTTCCAAGTGGCTCAGTACACTTCGCATTTTAGTTTTATAGTGATTGTTTCCTCCCCAGTTTTCAATGCCATCTTTGGCTGAGTCATCCGTAAAGGCATGTGTCCAGGCTGTAAAAAATTATAAAAATAACTAAATTCCTACCCAATAACGGCTTGCATAAAGGCCAAAAATGCCCCTCTATCATGCAAAGACACAACAGGCCAATCACATGTTTGTCTGCACACTTGAGTACAAGTATATTTAAAAAAATACTTTTTCACCCTTAGGGGTAGAAGAGGAGCAACAAAGAAGAGAGAAGACATTATGACCTATTTGGGACGTTGTTGTTGTTGTTTCAGATCCAGCAGCATCCAGGCTCTCTGACTTTGACCCAATGCCATGTAATGGTATCTGTACGTGTTTATCAGCTGTTATTTAGTGCCATAAAAAGTGTTCCATGTATCTGGTCATGGATGAAGAAGCATTTTCCTAAAATCATTGAGCGCTGAGCACTCAAAGAGATGATGATCAACAGTTTCATATGGGTGTGTACACAGTTGACACTCAGGAGTATGTTGTGGTTGGATTCTGTTCGGGTGCTTGTTAACTGGGATGTGTTGGGTTCTCAGTGGGAAAATGGTGCTCTGATCCTTCCTTGTGAGTTGATTTACACTGTCATTTAGACTGGGGCTTGCCATGTGTCTGTAGACCTCCCTTCCCGTGTTTTCCCATGGCCCATCTGTTCAGCAAAGTTTCTTTGTATACTGTTCTTATGAGCTGTTTGGCTGTATTTGGGAAGCAAAATCTTCTTCTTCTTCGTATGCTGTCAGACGTCAACTTGAATTTGTTCAAAGAAAGCAGCTGTCATCCTGAGGCTGTCGACACTGCCATAGAGCTTGTCTAGTGTTGGCACTGGTGATGGCCACATGTGCTTTCTCTGGTCCTCGTATGTCGGGCAATTTTGCAGCAGATGTTCAGCGGTCATTTTCCCTGTACCACAGGTGCATTCGTCAGTGCCACCTATCTTCAGTTTATTGAATAGATGGTACCTCAGTCTGCATGGAATTTCCTTGCCATTTGCCTCCATCATGTTGCATCTATTGCATGCTTCCTGGAGGTTGGGGCTGGTCATCAGGTAGTCTGGGTCCTGTATTGCTTTCTGATATAGACTAGCTTCTTTTGTGCATTGGCTTCCATCACACATCCTCATTGGCCTCTTCAACTGTCCATGAGATTCTTAACACTACTCCAATAAAGAAACAAGCTGACAGAAGTATACCCAAGACAGAGACAAATAAATAAGCTTAATCACACTGGTTCAGCAAGAAAGTTAAAAAAACAGACTATAAAGTTCAACTTGCCTGGCACCATGGGATATCTTAATGATTCTGGTAAGGAAAGCATTTGTTCTTGGGTAGTAGTTTCTCTTGAACTTGGAATATTTGGTGAAGGGGTGGTGTTCATTGTTGATTCCACAGAGTCTAACAATGCAACTACAAGAACAATTAAAACAGTATTTCAGATTCAGGACATTGATTCACTGAGCATAACACAAGTTACCTTTGAAATTTAAAAAAAAGAAATATTTACTAATTTAACACTGAACATCTAAAAAGACAATAAAATGTAAACACTTGAAGAAAATTTATCATAATTAATTTAATCTGATTCTACATGCTTTTATGCAAGGCAAATGGAATAAGAGCTCTTCTTGATTGAAACCGGAGTTCGGTTTTTTAAGGTAACAATAACTTTTCAATTTAGCAAAGAAACTATAGATGCTGTTTAAGTGGCTAAACGTAGGCAACTGAAAATGATGGGGCTTTTAAAGTGGCTAGATGTATTCAAAAAGTTGTTAAAGGCATACAACTTGACAAATCTTTAATTTTATTTAACCTTCTTAATGCCACCGCCGCAAAATCATGACAGAAAAAATGTTCATTCGGCCGCCATGGCCACGCAAACAAAAAATGTGATAAAACGGTCGATCATACATCGTTTTAATCAAATATGACCAAACCAGGGTACCATAGAAATAGACAGTTTATTATGATGAATACATCACATCCATCTATATGTTTTATACCAGTGAAAGTATTTTGTGTTTGATAACAAATGGATTTGAAATAATTTATCTTATTCTTTTTGTATGGATTGGGGTCAGCCCATTATTGAGAAGGTGAAGCTATGTTGTTGCAAAAGATCTTTATACGGCTGAACTGTTTAGTTTATGTAGATGAAATTAAATACATTTTTGTGTAAACTAACAGTTGTATTATAAAAGAACAGTATCGATACTTTGTTGTGAATTTAATGGATTTATTGAGGAGCGACATCCCCTGATTAGTGAGTCTAAATGTTTGTGCTTTATTTTTATATATTTTTATAAATTTTCACCTTCATCTTCTTCTATCTCAGAAACTAACACACACATAACAAAAACAATAACTCCAACAAGTTCTTTATTCATTTATGTCTATACACACAACACAATCATATTTGTTGACCAACAAACAGAAAGGTTACATGCTCTCAAAATCAACAACCCCAGTAAAAGTGGCTTGCTTAAAATTATGTAGGTGGTGCTAAAGTTGCTTTCAATTTTTAATGAGGTGTGGTAAAGGTCAAGTAGATAAAACAATTATCTATCCATTTTTAACATGCAACAGTGATAGTTTAACATTTAATTAAGTAATTATCTTTAGTCTGGAACAATATTTCACTTGAACTCTTAGCAAAATTCTTCAACTACTTTCAGCAATCACCCTGAAAAGGATGTTGTGATATAGTTTACAGCAAGACTGAAATATCCGCGCCTTTTGGCCTGATACAACCGGTTCCAGCACAGCATATATTAGAGACTGTTTATCTTCCCTGTGTGATCACTATTCTCTTAGCCAGACTACATGAGTACAGCCTGTTTTCAGGGCCACTACTTGGAGGTGTAATTGGGTCTTGGTTAGCTATGGTTCGCTGACCTTAATACACGCAGCCAGGTAAGCGCCGCTGGTTACTGTCAGCTCATTCACTCAATTCTTAGTAATATAAGGCATGACTCACACATACTTCCTTTTTGGCTCCAGCAGGAGCATTTGGCATGCATTGCAATTGGTCTCTTTGCATTTTTATGTTCTTGCACATTGTAGAGGCTCCTAGCCACTGGCACAACTCTCCTCTCAGTCACCATTTATCAAATGTATAGCCTTATTCTCTCCTCTCTAATGAGGAGCCTCATAAGACACTCTAAGCTGTGTTCAACCTAGTAAGGTAATTATTATCTAATTCAGTGGTGGCCAAGCTAAGGTTGGCTGAGGGCCAGATTATGGTAGAGATTAACACCAGAGGGCCAGACCTATAACACCCTTAAAAAATTATGTTCTGAGATTTAGTTTTACATATGTAATGAGCCAGGTACATAAAGCAGTGACAAACTACTCTATACTTGGAAAACATTTTTACAAATGCAAACTCTTATACTTGAAAATGTGCACAAAAGCTAAACGTACGGAAGTGTTACTGGCTGATTTATACTTAACACACTTCACAATGCCAACTGTGCACCTCAACTCCTTCCTATAGAAATGTACCTACCATCCACCCTCACTCCCGCGATCACTTTCCTGGACCGATGCTAAAGACAAAGCAACATCATTTGATCTCAGAGACTTCTGACCACAGAAAAGATCTGTCATTGCTTTCAGTTTCTCATTATCAAAGTAGGTACTGACACTGTCTTCACCTGTCCACGTGCCACAATCAGAGATTTGACGTTATCATTTCCGTTTTGTCTGCACTATCTAGTAGAGCTCAATTGCTTTGATCGAGAGAAAGAGACGGTGGTGTTGTGGGAGGTGGAGATATGTTAATCGTCCATTTCTAGTGCCTGTGCGTACTACTTTGTAATATCTTTTTAGCACAGTGGTTGGAATATACAGTAATTTTCAATCAACAATAATAGGCCAGCCCAAAACTGGTTGGTGGGCCGATCAATAGAAAACTAATTGGCGGGCCGGATCTGGTCTGCGGGCACCTATGATCTAAATCATCATTCAGGATTATATGGACTAAAAATATCAAAAATATGTATTACATCTCACAGATTATACTCACTCTATTATTTTAACAATATTAGAAAAAGCATTTAAATAATTATGTTACTGCATAGTTCAGACTAGTGCTATGTTGTTTCAATGAGAAAGTCAGTTTGCTATCTGTAATCCTGATTTTCAATCAGGTATAAAAAGTATCTGATGCCAGGCAGCTAAATGTTGTTTAACCTTTGCCGAACAATTGGCAAACTTTTTAGCCAAAATAAATTTCCGTTTTATGGCTAAAGGCGAAAAAACTAACCGGGCGCATTGTCTCTGCATTATCATCAGTTATTGCTATAGAAACGGCTGAACACATAAGCATTTAAATCTAAAAATAGACCACTTCCGTCAGCTTCGATTTTAAGTGTGAACATGGCTTGTTTGATTTTAAAGATAATTTTGAAATGATATATTCTCTTTTTCCATTCAGATTTGAAAATTATCCCATTATTGAGGGCAACGAAGTTAAGATGTTGCAATAGATTTTTCTTAGGTAGATCTGTTTTGTTTGTTTATGTAGATGTCATAAATATTTTTGTAGCAGAAACTAACAGATATGCCAATCTTGTAAAACTTCATTATTTGTCTTCTGTGGGAATGTTTTTTAATTTTGTCATACACGATACCCTCTGAAATAGGTGAGCCTAAATGTTTGTGCTGTTTTTCATCATTTTCACCTTTATCTTCATGTATCTCAGAAACATGGTTAAAGTTGCAGGGTCATTAGGACATCACTTTTCATGTCCATCTGCATGCACGCCACATGTCCAGTTCATCTGCACTTTCTTAGCAATACAGTATCTACAAAGTCATTGAAGGTGGTTTTGCGTCTGATTTCTGTGTTCAGAATTCGGTTTTGTAAAGGGACTACCAATGTGCCTCATTCCATTGTTATTTGAGTAACTTGAAATCATCCTGCTGCTATCTTTCATGAAATCTCATGACTTACTATGTGAGAGTTTGCATTTTCTTGATTCATATAAATGTACAAATTCAAGTTTTCTATTGGATAATTTCCTAATCATAGTTCCCCTTGTGGGTAAAGATTGTTCAGTTGAGAAAGTTATATATTTTAAAAGTTTACTGTACCTCGAGATAACATGCTTGGTTTCTGAGGGGTAGATTCCTAAAAAAAAGAAAAACAGAAATGTCAATTGATGTTAACATCCATGTGTTACCAAGATCCAAAAGTGGAACAAAGAATGGTAACAATGTACCCTGTCAGAAGTATAAGGCAACTAAGGAGAGTTTGGCATAGGGCAGGCAACAAAATGCTACAGAAACTATCATCATCATCATGTAGCATGTCCTTTGCAGAACATCGCTCATATCACAGTCTATCTGAAAGAAGCTCGTTCTCTTGCCAAAACTCCAGCCTCCACAACAGTCATACCCAGGCATTCCTAGATATCTTGGTGCCATCATTTTCTTGGTCTACCCCTTACTCTTTTGCCTGGCACTATACCTTCCATCACTGTTCTCTTAAGACCGTTGTGTCTCTTGATGTGACCAAAGTATTTGCAATTTCTAGCCAAAATGGAATTGATAAACCAGTTCTCCTCTATGCTCAACTCATGCTGAATGTCTACATTTGTTTTTTTTCTCTGTCCAGGGTATTTTGAGGATCTTTCTGTATATATGCAGAAACTATAAACAACAAAAATTGCAACTAATAATGTCAGGTCTACTACAAGTAAAAATATACAATACAAGCATTTCTCAACAAAGTGAAATGTTATATCACACATTAACAGACAATTCATAATATAGTGAGCTGTGGAACACCAAATGACCTCCTAGCTTAATGAGGAAGAATGTGGCCTGCGAGTCATTAAACTCGTCATCCTGTGGCACTTCGACTGATTTGAATTTCACGGTATAATATCATATTTTATAATAATAATAACAATAATAATAATATCTCTCTCTCACGCACATGAGTGAGTATAAGTCAGTAACACTCACAAATTGATATATCTGAAAATGTGTGTCTGTTTATCAATTCCATTTTGGCTAGAAAAAGCAAATACTTTGGTTACATCAAGAGACACAACAGTCTTGAGAGAACAGTGATGGAAGGTATGGTGCCATGCAAAAGAGGAAGGGGTAGACCAAGAAGACGATGGCACCAAGATACCCAGGAATGCCTGAGTATGACTGTGGTGGAGGCTGGTGTTTTGGCAAGGGAACAAGTTTCCTTCAGACAGACTGTGATGGGAGCGACGTTCTACAAAGGACATGCTACAAGATGATGAGTGTCTAAAGGTGTCAATAGGTGGCAGCAACATCGAGCTTTGTAATTACTGTAAGTAGTCGATGCTATGATAGGTGTTGCATGCATGTTGGCCTTTAAGATACAAAATGGTTTCCATGCTTGTTGCATAAAGCAGTGAATAACTGGGTTGATACATTATCTAGAGAGCGCTAAAATATTGCAGATGAAGCCAGATCTGGTGTCCTGTTCAGATTGCAACTGAAGCATCTGGGTGGGGGAGATGATTCGAGCTGACAGGCGAATAATGACAGTCTAGCAACTGCAATAGGGTGTACGCATGGTTTAGCCTACAGCAATTAGCCTACTATCAATTGAATTTTCAGATAGTGTGCTCACAGTGGGTACCCAGACAACTAACTGACAAAAACAAAATGAACCAAATGGGCCTATCCTTGCACTGATAAAACAATGTGATAGATGTATCAATATTGGTGGAAATCATGTTGAGGAATAAGGGACAATGTGTGTAATAATAAATGGTTTTCAAGTTCATATCTCAATTCGGTTTTTCTAAACATATATTTGTTACCTATTTACTGAATTACTATTGTTATATATTAAATCTTATATTGGTCACCAGCTGTGAACCAACATCGGTTCATGGAAATCCATTTGAATCGTGCTGGACTAGAGTGATACTACAACACGATAAAGGAAACTTTAGATTGAAAGTTTGAGTATAGATTGGCACAGTTTTTCAGTAGGAAGATAGCCACAAACTAAACGGCAGCTGTAGAAAAAATGACTTCAGGCATTACTGAGTACTGGGTTTGCCTTCCCTCTTCGATAACTTCTCCTTAGCCAGACTGTTCTGTTGCAGTCTGTTATCCAGGATCACTGCATGGAGGTGTAGAAGGGTCTTGGTAGCTCTGGTTTGCTGGCCCTGATGCTAGCAGTAAGCTATGGGTCGCTGAACGCTCATGTGCTGCTCAACATCATGATCCCAGAGTGTTATTATTCTATGCTTTCCTTTCAGGTCCTAGCAACACCTGAGCATTCTGAACAGCCTCATTAAAGGAAGCTTGTATTAAAGCATTTATGTGCACTTGTGGTACTTTGTTTTACATGATGAAGTTGCTAACTCCATGAACAATCCTTGTTAGTCACTTTAATTTTGTTCTTCTTCGTTTGATCTCAAATTATATATATTTTCTTCATTAACTTGTGGTCTATATCAGGCTTCTTTTGTCATCATGCAGCTGACAGACTTGAAAATCTGGTTAAAGACACAGCAGTGAATGAGTTTACAGCAGCAAATGACTTATAGCAGGCTGTTTGCATCAGGGTCAGTGTATCATAGCTGACATTCCATTTCTAAGTGACTTCCTTGAAACAGACTGCACCCATGCATAGAGAATATGAATTGAAGAGGGAGGGCAAACCAGATCTCATTTAATGCTGTTGCTGAAACTGGATGTGCCAGACTGAAACGCCCAGATGTCGCTGTAAACTATGACACACCATCCTTTTTAGGGTGAAAGCTAAAGAAAACCTATAAAATATGCTCCATTTGAGTTTCCGACATGGGCCCATGCCTGAGTTACCTTATATGGCATACCATAATAGGTTCAAGTGGACAATCTGCCCTCCCCAATAAAGAGTCGCTGGATCCAAATAGTGGTACTTGTCATACATAATACCTACCAGGAGCAAAGGATAAAGCCAGCATCAGGTGAAATATACTCACCTAAACTCCACCTCATGTCTATGCCATGATAATGTAAATAGACTGAGTTACTGCAATCTGGCCAACAATGTAGGGATCAATACAATAATCTCCATAGTGGTGACAATACTAATAAGCTAAGTATTACATTATAGCCAGGAGGGCCCAGGCCTACCTACTTCAGCACACTGTGGGAAATAAGACGAATTACCTTACCATTACCATAGAAACATTGCAAACAGCGAAGAACTAAGTACAAGTTGCCTTAAACAATAATAACATATTACCAGCAGTCAGAGACTTGTATCTGACTGCTTGCATCAGGATCAGCAAACCAGATCTGTCTATGATCATATTTCGCGTCCAAGTGGCAGCCCTGGAAATAAGGAATAAAGTTCGAAGAAGGAAGGTAAATCTGGTCCAGAAATGTGCCGTGATGAAATATATTATGGGCCAAAAGCACAGATATCACAGTCTTGCTGTAAACTACAACAAAACATACTGAGAAGAGATCCATTACTGGATAGAAAGCAAGACAGCCCAATTATTAACCCTGTCCATGTATGCAGTAGAGTTTGTCTCGCTCAGATCACACTGCACAGCCATATACAAACACATCTAACTGCACATGTCTGACACTGACGCCATCTTTGCTTGCAAAGGGAAACTATTACTATTACAACAGAACATGATAAAGCATATAGGATGAACATAATACCTACCATAACATCTGTGTTAAGATTTCTTGCTAATGTCCCGTCCTCTCCAGGTGGGACTGACAGCACTGAGTTATCAGCCCTGGTGCCACCTGTCTGGCTAAGCTCTTGATTGAGTCTTCCATAATCTACTGTCCCATCATGCTCATCCTCTAGACTCTAGATGTATGGGAAAATTGAAAGCCTTGAAGAACTCTGCACTACAGCAACCTTTATCAAGCTGAACAGGTGGGTGACCAGATTATCGGGTCACAATGTATTTAGTGACATGTCACAGCCAAAAATCTAATGATAACATAAACAGATTACACATAAGAGAACAAAGTCCCATCTTTCAGTTCCAAACAAGACACAACAGAGTCAATAGCCACTTAAACTGCATCAACCCTCAGTATCTGCCCATGTGCAGACACTGCCATCACCCTAATGAAACAGCCAGAGTGAGTGCAATATACTTGCAGACACAAGAAAAAGATTCTGAAAAAATGCCACTGACAATCATCAACTCACTATATAGCACAGTGGAACAACTGAAGAAGATCTGTATTTATATAAGAATGGCACTGGGCTACCAAGAGCAGGCTTGCTCCGCAGCTATGAGATATCAACAACAGCATTCAAAGTACTTGACTTCACTTGTAGAGTGATAAAAAAACATGACAAACGAGGAGAAGAATGAGATAATCCCAGATAAGGTAAAGGCAGTCACATAGTAGATACTACTGTCAGAGATGTTAAAGATTTCATTGTATAAGGTCTCAACTTTGTCTGAGATGTGGTGACCATCTTCATGGCTGCTTTGACCTATCTTACTGTAAGTCATTTACCCATATACAGCCAGTAGATTGGATGTGTCGAGACTGTTGCATAAAATGATCTATTTGCAGCAAGAGACAGGCACTCTAACCTCTATGCCACTCAAGCACAAGAGAAGACCATTACGCTTGCCATAAGGAAAGTCAACAAAATAAGAGACAACTATCACTGTCTTCATTGCACAGAACAAGTGATCCTGTTTTGTTTAAGACATAACAGATGGAATGGCCACTTCACTTACACAGACTAAAATTGGCCCTATTGTTCATGTGTAGGTGTGGACAAACAGCACAGACAGCCGAATATTTCCTACAAGACTGCTATTTGATTATTTAGGCAATTGAGTACTGACCACTAGCCCACGAAGATCAACAATCATACAAAGCTAATTAGCAGCTTTGAATAGCTCTGCACTACAGCAACCTTTATCCAGAAAACTGGACTTCCCATGTAGAAAAACATGGCGTATGAGAAGAAAGAGATCAATCATTTTGGATTATTACAAACAGGGATAATAGCAGTCGTTTGTTTTTTGGTGAATGTTCAAGCATTTCAACCTCATGTTTAATCTTTTAGGTTATTTAACTTATTATAATTGTCAGATATCCTTTTGTAAACCCTCTAGGATAGAAGACTTTCCAACTCATGACATTGCACACACTGCCATTCACAGAGACAAAAAGCCTGCAGAGTTTGGAGTAGCCTCTTGGGTTTGAAAGAAAGCTCTAGAAACTGTATAGCATAAATGATTAATGAATAAATTATTAAATAATTTTGTTTAACTGAGGATTAAAACAAGAAGGTGTCCTTGTTAAATAAGTTGATTAGAACGTAGCATGATTATATTATATACCCACCTGTTTTTCTGATACCTGCAAGAGTTCTAACTACTTGGATATTCAAATACAAATATTAAAATTTTTGCTTCAAAACTTACTTAGTCGCGACTTTTCTATCCTGAGGCGTGGAGGTTTGCCAGAGAGATCGCCAGACTGTTCTGTCCACCATCCTTCTCACGGCCTGGCTCGTCCAGTCCTTGGTTTCTCAGAGACTTTTGTATATTGTCTTCCCAGTGGGATGTCCTGGATCCTTGACTCTTGACCTTCCAAGATTACCATGGTATCCAATCATCTCTCACTCTACAGACATGGCCACACCATCGCAGTTGAGACTGCTCCTCACAGGTTTGTAGGGGTTGGGCTTCGAGATCTTATTGTCTGGCTAACAATCTTATCTCTTCTGGGAACAAGGACCACTTTTTTTAGTACATCATTTCCAAGAATTGTAGCTGGGTTGTGGTCATTGTCCAAGACTCACATCCATATGTCAGGACAGATACTTATGTCCTGCTTCAAAATTATAGCGTTTAAACAATTATTTGATTACCTGAAAAAATCTTTCTTTGTCGGCAAGCTCCTCAAGAGTATCAAATCCAAGATTGTCTTTATTTGTGCCAGATTGCACTCCATCATAACTTGCTGTTGAGTATTTTAAAGATTGTTTTAAGCTACAGTGTTAATATTTATATTGTTTCTCAAGAGGTTAGTCGAAGAATCAACATCATTGCACACGGTTTAACCAATAAGTGCTGTATTCTTCTCCATATTTTTGGAGAATCTCAGCACAATGCATGAACTCCGTAACGGAGCACAGGCGAGGATCTCGTAATAAATTGGGTAGATTTTTAACATAATTTTGAATTTTGCCCAGGCAGTGGCGGTTAAGTCTACTCTTTTTGATTTCCAACGAGATTTTTAACGTGTCGACACTGCACACAGGCGTCTGATCTCTTGTATCCAGAAATCCTGGGAAATACCAGAAAAAATCCTGGTCTTCACTGTGATCCTCAGCACCCAAGGCCGACTCCTTACCTCGAGATCACACAGCCCCCAAAAAGAGAAACTGAAGGAACGAAAAGTAATCAGTGTCAGGTTAAACACACTGCTCGGGATCAAGACGCTGAGCAGCGCATGAGCTGCAGTGGTCAGCGACCCATAGCTGACTACTAGCGTCAGGGCCAGCGAACCAGAGCTGCCAAGACCCTTCTACACCTCCACGCAGTGATCCTGGATAACAGGCTGCAGCAGGGCAGACTGGCTAAGGAGAAGGGATCGAAGAGGGAACTCGGTACTCAAAAAATGCTTACTGAAGTCGGATATGTTGGACCGAAAGGTGCAAATATTGCAGTCAAGCTGTAAACTACGACACAACGCATTCCGTTCTCTGGACTATATTCTGCTACTTAAGCCCTTTCAGGGTTTGGTAGCGGGAGATTGAGAACGAACGCAGAAGAAGAAGAAGAAACACACTGCTCAAGACCTTGCCCAATATCATCATTTGTACTCTTAGAAGCAGGCTGTGGTGACATAACAGTCTGATCAATGAGGTGAGCATCGACACTCGTAGTGGTGAGCTTACTGAGGAGCCTCGTATTGTACTGCAGCCAGGCCGAGCCCAGTCTATCTTCTCAAATATGCTTCAGGATGTAAGAGGAGTCACTGTAACAGACTACATAAGAAATGTCAAGAGTTAACCCAATTCAGCACAAGGAGCTTCGACCAACAACAACAAAGAGTAACTGATGTATATTTCTTGAAACAGTTTCTTAAATATTATTAAATATTTTGCAATGCATACATTGGATTGAAAAAGGGAACTCAGTCTTGAGGTAAGGTGCCCGCCTTGGGTGCCAGAGTTTGAATTACGGTGGAGACCGGAATTTTTTTACATGGATCTTCTGGTAACAATTCCTCTGATCTCTGGGTAGTGACATCAGACTCCCGTATTCAGTGTCGAGCACGTTAAAAATCCCTTGACATTTAGAAATAGAAAAGGGCAGCTGCCTGGACAAAATACAAAATTCAAGTTAAAAATCTACTCAAATTATTTGTACATTCCCCCAGGTTTAGTAAGCCATAGGAAGTTGAAATACCTACTACAGATAGCCTTTTGCTACTTGGCAACAGACATTAACAACATATCTGTTTGAATACCAGGATTCCAAATAAGTGATACAAACCACCAAAATTCAGAAATGATCATGAAGATTATGACCATAATGATTCATTTCTCTGCAGCAATTACAGGAAAAGGCCTCCACTAAAACTAGCTCCTTCATAGGAAACTGTATGTGAGCATCTGCAATGTCAATTTCAAATGTCATGATTTTACATGATGATGCTGCAAACCTCATGCACAACCCTCTTTAGTCATCTTTACGGCATGCTTAAAAGGTTACACTCATCCTATTCTTTTCAACCAGGGATCCACACACAGTTATTTGTATTTGTGTTCTTACAAAGCTGTCTTGCATTTAATTTCTGTCACTGTTAGCAGCCTGTGGTCTATTTTAATGTGACTCCTCTGACTTTTAACCAGCACCAGACTCTTCTTATTCTGCGTTCGACCTGAAAAGGACATTTACGTGTCATAGTTTACAGCGAGGCTGTGATATCTGCACCTTTTGGTCCAACACATCTGGTTTCAGCTGGTGCTGAGTTTGCTGCACCACTGCAATTCATATCCTCTTAGGTAGACTACACTAGAACAGACTGTTTCAAAGGGTACCACTTGGAGGTGGAATAGAGCCTTGAACAGCTCTGGTTTGCTGACCCTGATGCAAGCAGCCAGATATGAGTTGCTGGCTGCTGTCAACTCATCCTAAGTGATTTAGAAATATCTTGATCGGATTCTGGGGTCCCATTACTAGAGAGGAAAAAATAGGACCACTTTACTACCTCCATGCATGCAGTAAAATGAGACTAAAGAAAGTTGTGAATGTGGCTAGCAAAACAAATTGCTACAGAAGCCACCACTGCAAAAGCACACAAAGTGCTTTGTAACAGACTTACTAAACAAGAACAACTGTAGTGGTGGCCCTATACTCCCTCGAGTTGGATTTTTTAAAATTTTAATTTAATTTTTTTTGGCGTTCACCTACATCTCTATTCCTCAAGGTGGTGTGCGTGACATTGTGTTACTGGTTTCTGAAAGGGGAGCAAAGAATAGTAACACTATAACATACTATATATGTCGTAAAAAAAAGCAGGATGTTTGAGCATGGAGGTCAGTCACCCCACAGGTAGAAACTTTAAGCCACATGAAAAAGAAAAAAAAGTCCTATTACCCGCCCCCCTCCCCTTGTTTGGCAATGGATAGAGGTGACACTTTGAAGTTGATCAATGACTGCCTTTTGAATGAAGACACTGTAGTCAATGAACCAACAATGCACAGATTTTGAAATCATACTTGGGTCCAGCAGAAGCTTGAGTAGACGGAGCAGGAGAATGTACAGCCAGCGAGCTACAGGAACCTCAGCATTTACACTCTTCGTCATTTGCTGAGAAGGACTGAGCAACTATGGGTCTGCCTGAAGTGCAATGATGTTGAATCTAAACAGAGCAGAACAGAAATGGGTGATAAGACCAGAATGGTCCGGCTAGATAAAGCCCATAAGCTATAGGTGGTAGTGCATCTAAGAGAAGGAAAACTCTTGACCTCAAACTCCCTGCTGCCTTACATGTAGGCTGAAACAACCAAATCCTAGGAAGAATTAATCCAGATAAAAAGACTTGCTGAAAGCAGATGTGCCGGACCAAAAGGTTAAGAAATTGCAGTGTATAAAATGTGGCTGTCCGAGTGGTTCGGATGTGAACCTTCTGACCACTAGGACATGCACTCAAAACCTCAGTAAGGTTTATGTATATTTTGTAAAGGAGGTAAATATAAAAACCTAGTCTGCATGGTGACTATAGGGGTATTCAGCCTTTTTTCTATAAATTCCCTTTATAGACCTCAGCGGGGTCAATAGATACTTGTACTGCAATTATTTTTTTCATTTTTTAATGCAGCACAACATACAGCTCTAGTGCAGCTGGGCCCACAACATCATCATCGGATTTCTTTTTAATTTCATCTTCTACACAAGACGACATATGTAATTACCTGAAGTATCAATACTTGAGTCATTCATAGGCACACTGTGAAAAATGAAAAAAAAACTGAAAAGAAATCTCAAATAAAGGTAATCTTTATGGAACCGCGTAGCGCAGTAGGTTCATTCCCCAGTTGAAGCGGTAATGTTTTTTCAGACCGCAACAGGTCCCGGGTCGACCCAGCCTTAAATGGGTACCGGTTCAGTCCGAGAAGTAAAAGCGGCGAGGGAGAGGTGGTGGCTACCGCCCTCATATAGCCGAGCCTTTGATTTGTGAGATCGCTAACACCTCACACCCCTACGGCAGTAATGCTATGGGTTACTTTACTTTACTTTACGTGACTAAATCTTTCTTTCTTCCTTCAGGAGCATAGAACTGGGACAGTTGCTCTCCACAAATCCCTATCTTGTGCTGTCTTCTTTATCTCCATCCATGAGACCTAAGCAGCCCTAGTTTCCTATTCCACTGTTCTTCATCAATTCCTCTTTGGCCTACCCACTCTTATTTTACCTGCAAGTTCCAGTTCAGCGTTTTTCTGGTAACATTGTTAGGTTTCTTACTGGTTGTGTGTCATTTTTCTGTCTGAGATGGCATGTAGGAGGTCCTCACCAACCTGGATAGTCTTCTCAGAAAAGGGGTCCCTTTCAGAAAGCTGTTGGTATTGCTTGTATAGTGGGATCATAGTATGATGAATAATAAAGCACCAAGAAAGATAGCCTGATTTTGTTCTTTTATCTCTACAAAACTACAATTTTTGTGGGCATCCATCAAACCTCTGTGCAATGATATTTTCTAAAGCAGTGATTCCCAATCTATGGTTCCAAATATATGAAATAAGTTATTTTAAACAAAATTGAAATAGTCACTCAGACAGCAGGACTTCAGAGCAAAAGGATGACTAAGAATTAATTGAATTGGCTGTGATTTTTAAAAACAAGACATGAATTTACAATAACAGCCACACAAGAAATGACTGCATTCCTCCCACAACATCTAGTGACATTACTTGATAGATGTGATGAGATGATTGACAATTAAGATGATCTGACTTGCAAATAAATAGGAAAGATAGGATAATTGGAGACAAGACTAAGGGAGGTGGCATTTTATTATACTGTATAAATTCTGTTAATGTAACGATCAAAGATTATTTATCATGTGGTAACAAAAATGAAAGTGTATGGGGAGAAATAGAAAGTGGGGGTGAAAAAACAGTGATTGGAGTGTGCTATAGATGTCCATCAAGTCAAAAAGAGGAAGATGAGGAGCTGATTAGTAGCATAGCAAAGAGGAAGATGAGGAGCTGATTAGTAGCAAAGCAAAGGCAAGTAA
The DNA here is from genome assembly GCA_036924085.1 of Ariolimax columbianus. Taxonomy (NCBI): domain Eukaryota; kingdom Metazoa; phylum Mollusca; class Gastropoda; order Stylommatophora; family Arionidae; genus Ariolimax; species Ariolimax columbianus. Next base: position 48,370,456 of record JAVGWX010000011.1, on the reverse strand, counting down.
AGGGAAATTATTATTAATGGGAGATTTCAACTATCCAGAAATAAAATGGGATATGGCAGAAGCACTTGTAGAGTCAAAACCTTTTGTTAAGTGCATAACTGACAATTTTTTAATTCAACATGTAGAAGCAGCCACCAGAGGCAAAAACATACTCGACCTAGTTTTTACCACAGAGGAAAATATGATTGAAAACGTTACCGTTGGGGAACTGTTTGGCTCAAGTGACCATCAAATCATCCGTTGGGATATTATTGCAGGGAAAGAAGTAAACATAAACACACGAACATATGACTACTCTAAGGCAGATGTTAAGAGGATGAAAGAGGCAGCGAACCACATAATCTGGAAAGATATTCTTGTAGGAACAGACGTTGAACAAGAGTGGGAAAGTTTTAAAACAGTTCTAGAAACGCTAAAAGAGGAATGTGTTCCATGTAGGGAGGTAAACCCCAAGCGTAAAAAGTGGATAACTAGATTTGTAGTGAAATGTAGAAGAGCAAAAAATAAAGCATGGAAAAAATATATAGAGGCAGGTAAATCAAAAGAAACATATGTAAAATATTTGGACAAGCAGAACATATCTCAGAAAGCGAATAAAACAGCAAAAATAGACTTTGAAAAAAAACTTGTTCAGAGGATCAAGACTGACAGTAAAAGCTTCTTCTCTTATGTTAGGAATAAACAAAGAACGAAAGACAAAGTAGGCCCTCTCATAGACAGTACAGGGAAAATAATAAGTGAGAATAGGGAGGCTGCTAATCTGCTCAATCAGTACTTTGGCACAGTCTTCACAAAGGAGGACTGCTCCGAGATCCCAGAGTCTATAGATATTTTTCAAAGAGACATGGATACAGTGAGATTAAGATCAATCTGTATTACAGAGGAAATGGTTTTTAAAAAATTGGAGGGGTTGAAAGTGAATAAATGTCCAGGTCAAGATGGTAGTCATCCAAAATTGCTGTATGAAATTAGAGACCAACTAGCAAAACCATTGGCTATATTATGTTCTCAATCACTTACAAAAGGGATTGTTCCACGGGATTGGAAAGATGCAGGAGTGATCCCCTTATTCAAAAAAGGCAAAAAATCAGATCCGGCAAATTATAGACCGGTAAGTTTAACGAGCATAGTCTGTAAATTGTTAGAGTCAATAATCAAAGAAAACATTGTAATGCATTTAGACAAATTTAATCTAATTAGAAATAGTCAGCATGGGTTTACTAGAGGGAGATCATGCTTAACAAATCTATTAGAATTCATGGAGGAGGTTACTAAAATCATAGATAAAGGGGAGCCAGTGGATGTTATTTATCTAGACTTTGCAAAGGCCTTTGATAGAGTACCTCATCAAAGATTATTTCGAAAGTTAAAATCACATGGAATAGGTGGGAAAGTTGCAAATGGATTGAAAATTGGTTAACGGGAACAAAGGCAGAAGGTGGGCATAAATAAGGAGTACTCTGAGTGGAGTGAAGTGAAAAGTGGTGTGCCACAGGGCTCGATTTTGGGACCAATTTTGTTCTTGATATATATAAATGATTTGGACATTGATATGAGATCCATGATTGCAAAATTTGCTGATGACACAAAACTATGCAGTAGTGTCTCATCTAAAGCAGAAGTGGATATATTGATGTCGGATTTAGATAAAATTCGAGAATGGTCTGTAAGCTGGCAAATGGAGTTTAATGTAGATAAATGTACAGTCATCCACATGGGTAGATCCAATATGGAACATAATTACAGAATAGGAGAAAACAATATTACAAAGATAGATAAGGAAAGGGACCTAGGGGTTATAATAGATCATACAGGAAAGGTGAGTGAGCAAGTTAAGGTAGCAGTGAAAAAGGCAAATGCAATGTTAGGTATGATAAAAAGAAATATTAAACATAGGAGCAAGGAAGTGATCGTCAAACTGTATAAAGCTTTAGTTAGACCTAGATTGGAGTACTGTGTACAGGTGTGGAGTCCTTATCATAGAGGGGACATAAACATGCTATAAAGAATACAGAAAAGAGCGACAAAGATGATAGTGGGATTCCAGAATTACAGTTATGAGGAACGACTCAGAAAAACCGGCCTACAGTGTCTCGAAGAGAGAAGAATTCGTGGTGACTTAATACAGGTTTATAAGATGATCAGAGGAATCGATAAATTAGACTATAACAAGTTTTTTAAAATACAGCCACCTACAATAACACGAGGGCATAGCTACAAGCTGACTAAAGAGAGGTCCAGGTTAGATATTAGGAAATATTTTTTTAGTCAGAGAGTGGTGTCTGCTTGGAATGCATTGCCAGGGGAGGTAGTGGAGGCAGGGACAGTTAATGCATTTAAGAACAAACTGGATGCGCATAGCTTTTAGAGCAAGGTGATGTAAATGTAACTGGTCGTATACAGACTCTGCAGGGTCTTCTAAACCAGTATAAAGACGTTAAGTTAAGTTAAATGTGCACATTTGTTTTGCTGTTGAACACAAAGTTCATATCTTAGATATATTCACAATATGTCTGATGTAAAAACAATCCTATAAATATTATTTGTCCTTAAGCAAGTCAAATATGTAGAGCATGGGTGTAAAGTTTAGATCAAATGTTTCAGAACTGCTGAGATAAATAACTACTTACCGTGCACTTTGCTTGGCACGATAGTGGTCTCGCAAATCAACCTCTTCTGACTTTTCTGAAACTGTGTTAAAGACAAGGTCAAGTAAGCAAATGTATCTTATTATTGAAACATGTTTTTCCACAAAAACTTTTGACTAACAATGAGTCTCCTTATGTAAATTATCATGCCACCAACACAACAGTGGTTTTATGTACAGGAACTCTGTGTCAAAGTATTTGTATGCTGTTGTGGAGGTGGTTTTTAAGATGGACAAATATTGACTTGAGGTCAACAACAGGTTTGCAAAGGCGAGCTCTGTGTCTGGGAGGCTGTAAGCATACATCTGGAACCGCCGAGGCATCAGTGTCGCCACCATGATAAAAGTGTATCATGCTGTAGTGCTAACCACTCTGCTACATGCCTGCAAAACAAGGACAGTGTATTGCAGACATGCCAGACAGCTAAATTGTTTTCACTTGAGCTGTCTGCGTAGACAACTCAGGATCAGGTGGCAGGACAAAATGCCTAATTCTGAAATTCTTAGCAGGTCTAACATGTTGAGCATCCACACGCTTCTGCAAAAACCCCAAATAAGATGGATGGGATATATTGTTCGTATGCTCAATGTTATACAGTGAGCTCAGAACAGACAGATGCTCATTAGGGGTACAGAAGAAACGCTACAGACTACTTGAAACTGTTGCCGAACAGTTTCAACATTGATGTCACCTCCTAGAAGTTGCTTGCACAGAACCACTAGCATCATTAAAGGTGCTCACATCGCAGAGCAAAAATTGATTGTGGAGGCTCAGAGAAAGCCACCTGAAAGAACAGAACACACTATGACTCTACGTCTGACTCTTCCCATGAGTGCATCAAAGTCTGCCGTTCCAGGATTGGTCTCTATAGTCATAAGAGAACACATTTCGCAGCACAAGGCTCATGCTGTCACCATCTTCACTTGCGATGGGCAGCTATTATTTCTAAAGTACTATGTATTATAGAATGAGATTGTCAACTCACGTGCAACTCTACTTTGTTGTTCTTTATGCCACACATGGTTTAATGCTCACAATGACTAAATTTAGTCTTTGGTGTAGGGAAGGCGTGAGCTAGTGGTTAAGTGACACAGCTCACAATCCGAAGGTGCTGGGTTTGCTCTCCAATCACAGCACCGGTTTTTATCCCTGGGAAGAAAACCCTTAGAAAATACAGCAGGAAATAGACCCATACGTAAAATGCATGCAGAAGTTGGATGCATTGGGCCGGCAGGCGCAAAATTAAAAAACATAGTGCAATGCACACAGCCTTGGGGAATAGAGAAATAAGGCAAATGCACACAAAAAAAACCACTCTTTTGTGCGCCCTGAAAAAGACGTTAAGTGGTGGGTTGTTGTAGTTTTCCTCACATTACAAGCGTGCTGATGAAGGTGGACCGGCGGTCCTCCAGGCGGTTGTGTTATGCTTGGCTTAATCTGCATTACGCTCACTACTACGGAGGATCACATTGATCCATGTCTCGTCAGCCAGACTCCCTTGAAAACAGCCTGTTTCCAGGGAACCCTACATGGAAGAGAGATAGTGGTCATGATCAGTATGTTGTATTTGACCTGACTAGCATATTAGTTCCCTGCCACACAGTAATGTGTTTGCTCAGATCAATGAGAATGCATGCACGCCATCATAACCAGTTAACAATAGCTTTGGATTGGTCATGTCCTAAAAAAGAACCTAGTGCCAACAAAAGTATGAACCTCAGAAGGAAAGCAAAAGAAAGGCCAACATAATATAATCAAGAAAAGAATCATAGAAGTCAAAATGAAGATCGTGAACCAATGTACTAGGTGAAGTATGGAGAGTTTGTTGCAGGCCCTTAAAAACACTACCATGCATTATGGTCCTAATTGCTTTGTGAGATTTAAGTGACAAATGTGCAACTTCTTTACTCATTCTTTCTGAAACAGTGGCCTTGGGATAGACAAGAGGAAATTACAATAATGGCATGTCATGTGACATATTCTTTCCACAACACAGTCTCCTTTACAGCAGCACAGAACACATCTTGATTTCTGGCAAGGTGACCCTCTTCACACACAGACATCTTAAAAATGTCAATAATGCAGTGATACAATCTTCTTCTGGTACAGCCTTTTCCTCTTTTCTCAGGTCCTGTACATTTCACTATCTGCTTTTCCATTCATTTGTGTCTTTTTCATATGACTGAAATAATCTAAATTCTTCCCTGTGAAGTCATTTATAAGCCAGTTTTCTTCTATACCTAGTTATTATATTTCTCTGTCTAAGCTATTTTTTATATTCTACTTGTAACACTTCATTGCAAAAAATGATTTTTTTTTTTTTTTGCAACGGTTTTATTTAATGCCAATGTCTTTCACCAATATGTTCTTGCCACAGGAAAAACACATGTCCTGATCAGTTGAATCTTCTTCTTTCTGGTGTTCTGCAACACATTTCTCATCTGCATTAGTTTGCATGTACCAATTACATACCTTTGGTTGATTTACAATAATGGTTTAGTCTTAGCAGTTATTTTGAAATATTTATATACTTCATATTATCAACATAAAGAATGTCTTACTTACCTATTTAAAACAAAGAGAAACTGCAACTTCACAAACAATGTATTACATGTTAGAATGTACTATTCAACAATCTAAAGACAGCAACTACCGCAGGGTGTAGCTGTGTTACTGGTAAATGAATGCTGAATACCTTTTTCAAGGTGCACAAAAATATGAAAAGCAGAGAAAACACATTATGATAGTTGCACATCGCAAGCAAAGATGGTGACAGCATCAGACCTGTGCTGCGAGATGTGTTCTCATATTCAAGAATAATAATTGACTTAATACAGGTTTATAAGATAATCAACGGAAAGAATAAATTAGACTATTACAAGTTTTTTTTCAAAATACAGCGCTCACAAGAACAAAAGGGCACAGCTACAAATTAATTAAAGAAAGGTCCAGATTCGATACAAGGAAATATTTTTTTAGTCAGAGAGTGGTCTTCTTTTTCTTATTCTTCTGCGTTTGTTCTCAATCTCCTGCTATCAAGCCCTGAACAGGGCTTTGCAAGTAGCAGAATGTAGTCCGGAGAATGGAATATGTTGTGTCGCTAGTTTACAGCTTGACTGCTATATTTGCACCTTTCGGTCTGACACATCCATCTTTGGCAGGGTCAGAGAGTGGTGATTTCTTGGAATGCATTGCCACAGGAAATAGTGGAGGCAGTATCAATTAATGCATTCAAGAATAGATTGGATGTGTATAGGTTTTTTTTTTAAGATTAAATGCATGTAAAAGAAACTGGTTGTATACAGTCTCTGCAGTCTTCTAAACCAGTATAGTTAAGTCATTTGATTGTAAAGACCAACCCTCGCATGGCAGACCCTTCCACAATGGGCAAGTGAGGAGTCAGCTGCTGATTCTTTACTCCATTATACTTCCTATCCTATCTCTGTCCAATATGAGCAAGGCACCAGTACTGTTCATTCTCTACCTCATTATACTTCATATATCTGTCTAATAGAAGATTTGGCCAGCATTGCAACTGATATCCTTGCAGTGGCAGTCTCTGTAACACTTTGTTTAAATTATTATGATGATGTTGCCAACTCCATGCACAACTCACCTTTATCTATTTTTACAGCCTGCAGAATAGGGTGTAGTTACCCTGCTCTTTCCTCCATAGAAAAACATTACATGATCAACATTTACTTGAATCAACCAATCAATCAAAACCTTTTCAGCTCCCCGTTGAGCACAGATCTTCAACAAGTACATGCTTAGTCATCAAACAGTGAGCTGTCTATATTCATTGAAGTTTTTGTGGCTTAAAGTTTTTTGCAAAATAAGACAGGCATCCAGCTAGCCCCATACCTAGCCCTCTTTAGTTGCCTCTTACAACATGTATGGCAGGTTAGAGTGTTACTATTCTCTGCCCCTCCCTCGATTTGGGACCCTTAGCTTCTTTTTTGGTGTTCGTCTTGAGAAAGACATTTGTGATGTTGTGTCATTATTTACAACAAGGCTGCAAAATCTTCACCTTTCGGCTTGGTACATCCTACATCTAATTTTTGGGGACCAGGTTTGCCTTCCCTCTTCGACCCCTAATCTCATGGTTGTAATCCGTTTCCAAGGTCGCCACTTGCAGTCAGGATATGGTCTTTGTCAATTATTAGTCACCATCCATGATGCAAGCAGCAAGCTTTAAGTCACTGGCTGCTGTCAGCTTATTCACTGCTTTATCTTATAACACTTAGGTGACCGTTTACTTACTACTATAAATTTATCACTTACTATCTTCTAAGCTGTCTTTGCTTATTGATGATTCAGCTTTAGACTTTGAACCTCTTGTCTTGCCAGGAGAGGGCTACAAAGAAAGTGTACAAGTTTGAAAGGAAAAAATATTAAACATTTACATGCATTAAATAACCAATTCTCTCATTTAAATTTATTTCATGTAACATAAAAGTAAAAGTCTTGAGAGCCTGTGTTTTTCCTGTGGCAGCTTATGGCTGCGAATCATGGTTGCATAAAACTGTCCAATTATAGCAAAGAATTATCTAAATAAAGTAAAATATTGTCAAAATATAACTACTAATTGTTCAAATATATCAAAGAATTTTCCAAATGTTGCAAAGAGTTATTCAAATATAGCAGCAAGTTTTTCAAGTTTAGCAAAGAAATGTTCAAATACATAAAAATGTGTCCAAATATAGCATTGAATTGTCCAAACATATCAAAGAATTGTCCAAATTTAGCATAGAATTGTCCAAATATAACAACGAATTGTCAAAATATAGCAATGCAACATACAGTAATATTATAAACATGGTGTAATTAACATGCCTTCACACACATTCCCAGAAAATGTCCATGCAAACAATTACCTGCCGCTTTAAATTATGCAAATCTTTAGTTCCAGATTTTCTTGGTGAAATCTCAGGCTTATTTTGGCGTGAAGTCTTGGATGTTATAGTCTTCCCCTTTGTGGAATGTTTGTTGTTCGACTCTAATAACTTTGATTTCATTGAAGATTTTGAAGTGTTTTTAGTCTTCAAAAAGCTTCTGCCTTTTCCTACAAGAATTTGTAACATGAGATATAACTGATAACTGGCTTGCAAAAACAATTCAATACAAATACATCCTCGTCACATGTCAAGCCACATGACATTAACATTTCATGTGTTACACAACTATCTCCTTCTTAGTTCCTTGGTTGGTGACAGACAAATGATGCCTGATGGTGTCATTAGGGCAGCAACAAAGTCCCTCTATTTCTGTAGCAATACTTCACACAGTGCCCCAACAGCTGTGGTTCGCTGACCCTGATGCAAGCAGCTAGTTATGAGTCACTGCCTGCTGTTAGTTCATTCACTGCTGCGTCTTCAACCCTATTACCCATTTACAAGCTGGGTTAACAGGAGCATGCCAATAATGAGATTTAAAGCTCCCTTATCATTTTAATTATCAATTGATGCAACAGTTTCAATTATAACTGCGAGGCCGCAGAAGCAGCAGTGAATGAGCTGACAGCAGTAAGTGACTCAAAGCTAACAGCGGCCAGCGACTTATAACTGACAACAGCCAGAAACTCATAGTTAACAGCAGCCAGCGACTCATAGCCAGTAACTCATAGCTGACAGCAACTCATAGCCAGTGACTCACAGTTGACAGTGACTCATAGCTGACAGCAGTCAGTAACTCATACCTGACAGCAGCCAGTGACTCATACCTGACAGCAGCCAGTGACTCATAGCTGACAGCAGTCAGTGACTCATAGCTGACAGCAGTCAGTGACTCATAGCTGGCAGCAGGGAGCAACTCATAGCTAACAGAAGCCAGCAACATATAGCTGACAATAGCCAGTGACTCATAACTGACAGCAACCAGTGACTCAGCAGCCAGTGACTCACAGGTGACAGCAGTCAGTGACTCATAGCCGGCTGAATGCATCAGGGCCAGCAAACCAGAGCTGACCAAGACCCTATTCCTCCTCAAATCAGTGGCCCTGGAAACAGGCTGTACTCATGTAACTTAACTTAATGTCTTTATACTGATTTAGAAGACTCTGCAGAGTCTGTATACAACCAGTTTCATTTACATTACCTTGCTCTAAAAGCTACGTGCATACAATTTATTATTTAATGCATTAATTGTCCCTGCCTCCACTACCTCCCGTGGCAATGCATTCCAAGCATTCACCACTCTCTGACTAAAACAATATTTCCTTATATCTAATCTGGACCTGTCTTTTGTTAATTTGTAGATATGCCCTCTTATTCTTGTGGGTGGCTGTTATTTAAAAAACTTGTTATAGTCTAATTTATCCATTCCTCTGATCTTCTTATAAACCTGTATTGTCACCTCAAATTCTTCTCTCTTCTAGACACTGTAGGTCGGTTTTTCTGAGTCTTTCCTCATAACTGTAATTCTGGAATCCCACTTTCACCTTTGTTGCTCTTTTTTGAATTCTTTCCAGCATGTTTATATCCCCTCTATGATATGGACTCCCCACCTGTACACAGTACTCCAATCTAGGTCTAACTAATACTTTATACAGTTTGACTATCACTTCCTTGCTTCTACGTTTAATATTTCTTTTTATCATACCTAACATTGCATTTGCCTTTTTCACTGCTACCTGAACTTGCTCACTCACTTTACCTGTATGATCTATTATAACCCCTAGGTTCCTTTCCTTATCTATCTTTCTAATATTGTTCTCGCCCATTCTGTAATTGTGTTCCATATTGGAACTACCCATGTGGATGACTACATTTATCTACATTAAACTCCATTTGCCAGCTTACAGACTATTCTTGAATTTTATCTAAATCCGACCTCAATATATCCACTTCTGCTTTAGATGAGACACTATTGCATAGTTATGTATCATTAACAAATTTTGCAATCATGGATCCCATATGAATGTCCAAATCGTTTATATATATCAAGAACAAAATTGGTTCCAAAATCGAGCCCTGTGGCACTTCACTTTTCACTTCACACCACTCAGAGTACTCCTTATTTATGCCCACCCTTTGCCTTTTTCCCGTTAACCAATTTTCAATCCATTTGGCAACTTCCCAGCCCCTATTCCATGTGATTTTAACTTTCAAAATAATCTTTGATGAGGTAGTCTATCAAAGGTCTTTGCAAAATCTAGATAAATAACGTAAAGTGGCTCTCCTTTATCTATCATTTTAGTAACCTCCTCCATGAATTCTAATAGATTTGTTAAGCATAATCTCCCACTAGTAAACCCATGATGACTATTTCTGATTAGATTAAATTTGTCTAAATGCATTAGACAAATAGTAGTCTGGCTAAGAGAATATAAATCGAAGAGAGAAGACAAAAGCCGATCCCAAAAATGCCATGCAGAAACCAGATATGTCCGGACAAAAGGTGCAGCCATCACAGTCTCACTGTAAACTATGACACAACTTCACAACATCTTTCAGGACAAACAACAGAAAGAAAGAAAAATTTGTACTGCAATAGTTTCAACTATACCTTACACGGTTTCTATTTGCCATTCAATAGTTTAAATTGTCGATTTAATAGTTTCAACTATCCTTGAAATAGCTTATGAATAGTTGAAAAAGTAACTATCACTACAATAGTTAAAATCATCCCTACAATAATTTCAATTATCCTTGCCAAAGTTTTAAATATGCCCACAACAGTTTTAATCAAATTTTTTTTCTTCATAATAAATAATATGAGGTGTGTTCAAAAAGTATCCGCCTTTGGGTCAGAAAAATACAATTACTCACCTAGAAGTTTGAAACCCTAATCCCCATTATAGTACTCTCCTTGGAACTCCACACCTTTCTCCCAGTTGTCACGCTATTGTTGGAAGCATTTCAGGAAGGCCTCTTTGGGAATGGAGTATAGCTGGGTTAAAAAATTGCAAGAAGCCATATTGGGAGAATAAGGAGCCTGGCAAACCAGAGGAATGTTGTGTTTGGCTATGAAAGTTTGAATCAGCAGGTGCGTTGTCCTGATGGAGCTGCCATGTTGCCATTGTTCACAGATCCAGTCATTTAAGTCGAACAGCATCATGAAGGTAACAGATGACCTTCAGGTAGTAATGTTTTAAGCTTGTGGTGTGTACTTGTGATGCACCATGGGAGTAAAAGAAAAAAGTCAATATAACATTACTGTGCACCTGCCTCGCTTTTTTTCGGCCTCAGAGATGATGAATGTACCATTCGTATATTTTGTGCTGCTCATAACATCGTCATCAAAAGTCTGTTGAATCTTCTGAATGGTCTTCGATTGTGTATCGCCTAACTTTTGGCAAAATTTGACGCATCACCGTTACTCAATTCTTTCTGTCATTTTGTGGTGAATGAAAACCCGATGGGTGCTCACTACACTCAGCACTAAAATGCTGACTGGCAGTGACTGCCGCAATCTACGGGGAGGACAAAAATGAATGCATATGCATGACAGCACCCTAAAACTCCCTGCTGAATGACAACGCACATGCTTCATTTGTGCTTGCGGAAAAATGTAAGATCTGATACTTTTTGAACACACCTCATATCTATATTCTTAAGTCACCAGCTTGTATGTGATGCTACCTTTATCTGAACTATCATCATGTGTATCCTGATCCCACCATAATGATCCATCATTTGTACTGCCACCTTTGGAAGGTGACTTTGACAGAAGCTGTTTGATTTTCTCTGTATCTTCTTTTGATGACAGTGACTGCAAGCAAATATAAGATAAAATCATAGCTCGTTGATGGGAAGTTTGTGGTTTTAAATTGTGTGTGTTTTTCTCACATAAGTGTTCAGGCCTGAAAAAGGAGTGAAAATTAGTTACAATGTAAACCTGCCAAGAATGTCATAGAATGACTTGCTGCGTCAATCTGGCAGGTATGTCGTATACAAGGAAGCCAACAGCATTTTTTTTGCATCCTGATCCTTTGCTGTGATGTACTAGTGCAGACCTAGATCTTTTGTCAAACAATCCCACTAACGGATAGGTGGGTGGACCTCATGGACGTGTACAACCATAAGGCCACCAAAGTGTAATTCTCCTTGCCCATTTGTTGTCAGACATGTGTACTACATGGTCAGCCCAGCGGTTAATGTTTTGAATGACCGCAACGTTAAGTGACAGGTTGCAGTAGCTTTCCTAATATCCCGAGCATGCTGATGAAGATGGACAGAGATCCTCCAGGCGGTTGTGCTATGCTTGGCTTCATCTGCATGTCATTCACTACTATGGGGATCACGTCGATCCCTCACCTCATTTGCCATGTTGCCATGAAAACAGTCGGTTTCCAGGGAGGGCTATGAGGAAGCTGAGGTGAGAGTCTTGGCCAGTATATTTTGCCTGATCCTGACTAACATGTTTGATCAGTATATTTTGCCTGACCAGATGTTAGTCTTCCTCCCTAGTGGTATTACACCATAATTTTAGTTGCTATGATGTTTCAAAATATAGTTTGATGGAGAATGTCTTCATTTTTTATCTGAATCTTATCAATATATTTAGTACATGCCATTCCATAACTCTTTGAGTAACTCGCAAGCTTTTCAGCATATGCTTTACAACACTTCACAGTCATTAATTATGACTGGGATGACCAAGGAATCAAAGGTGTGTGCTCTTGCAGTGGTGTCTCTCATCTGCTGGAGTACTGGCTTTATGCAATTGAAACTATACCAAGCCGCTGTTCTACACTTAGAGAATTTGCAATCAATTTTGTATGTGGCATTAATTTTTGTATTCAGATCTGACATCCTGGATGGTATAATCTCCCAGCTTGATTTCCTACTGTAGGCAGTAGGGATTTCTCATTGCGTTTGTTTTGATTAATTTTAAGACCAGCAGCTCTATTGATCTCATTTATGTTGTTCAAGAATTGTTGGGCCTCATCAATGGTATGACTGATGAGTACAATTTCATCTGAAAATGGTAAATGTGTGAGCCTATTTGCATCTATATTTACATATCTATCAACCCAATCTAGCGAGATCAAGATGCTGAGTAGCGCATGAGCTGCAGTGGTCAGCTACCCATAGTAGCTGACTGCTAGCGTCAGGGCCAGCGAACCAGAGCTGCCAAGACCCTTCTATACCTCCACGTGGTGATCCTGGATAACAGTCTGCAGCTGGGCAGATTGGCTAAGGAGAAGGGATCGAAGAGGGAATGCTAACCTGGCACTCAAAAAATGCTTGCTGAAGTCAGATGTGTTGGACCGAATGGTGCAAATATCGCAGTCAAGCTGTAAACTACGACACAACGCATTCCGTTCTCTGGACTACATTCTGCTTCTTAAGCCCTTTCAAGGTTTGGTAGTGGGAGATTGAGAATGAACGAAGCCAAGCCAAGCCAAGCCAAGCCAACCCAATCTAGCTGTTGGAAGAGATGGTTTTGTTCTGACAAACTTCTCTTGCATATTGATGGTATAGTATAATTGCTGAATTGCAGCTTTCGTAGATTACCTCATTTTTGTGACGCTTTTATAAATTCCCTGATTTCTGAGAGCATTTATCACTGCATTTGTTTCAATACCGCCTAATGTTTTTGTGTAATCAATAAACATAAGACATAAGGGCATGCGCAGTTCGCGTGTTCTCTCAATCAGCTGACTGATCGTGTGGAGATGGTCAGTGGTTGAGAACTCTTTTCTGAATACGGCTTGTTCATGAGGTTGATGTATGTTGAGTTGTCTATCGATTCTGTTGGCAATAGACTCTAGCAAACATATTGTATATTATCGGTATGGGACAAATAGAGTAGTTTATTTCATGAAGTTTGATGTCTCCCTTTTTGTGGATTACAATATTCTTTGAAGATTTTCACTGTCCAGGAATATGTTGTTTCGAAGCAGTGATTAAACATTTTAACCAGTTGAAGTGCTAGAATTTTACCTCCTGCTTTAAGGACATCTATAGTTATCCCATCTGTTGTTCCTGGTTTTGACTGTTTGATGGCATGAAGGATCTCATTAGAATTTACGTCTACCCTGAATGAGGCCATCAAATATGATGGCCACTTACTGCATCCATAAGTAAGTGGCATTCATATTTGATAGCCTCATTCAGTGTAGAACCAATCCTGCAGATCCTACTTATACAGACCAAAAAGGTAGCCTGGCCTGGGGGAAGTGACCATGTTCGAAAAGCTGTGGGGGAGACCAGCGAAGACCTGAAACCCAGTCTCATTCGTGAACCTCATCTGGCTAAAAGCATAGCATCAGTTGATCGAAGAAGAAGGAGATTGCACCCGACAGTCATTTGTTCAATGATTCCATGACATGGAAGGACGATATTATCAAAATTCGGTAAAACCATATTTATGTGGCCCTCAGCGATTTTATTACAAATTTTGATTCATATATAGCCAGTAAATAAACACAAGGAAGCTCAATAGCCTGGCTAGTTTCACTGTGATTAAAAGCAGCAATCTTTCATAAACATGAATTAAATATCTATTAAAAGTAAAGTTTTTTTACTTTGAAAATTTACCTTCCTTACACCGAAGGCACACTGTTTTCAGCCAAAGTATTTTATGTTATATTAGGATTTATAAGTGAGTGTGTGGATGTGTTTGTCTATGCTGTGGTATAGGGCATGTTTTAAAATAAAACATTTGCAGTTGTTTCCTTATTCAACTTACTGTTTTTACAAACTCCTCAAAAGCACTCTCCAAATCCTCTTTTGACCATCTGGAATTTGCCATTGTTTCAGCGACTAAGTATCCGTCCTAGAGAGATGTAGAGAATAAGTTAAATAACCTTTAATTAAATAAGATATATAAGTTTGTAAAACTATGAGAAAAAAATGACAGCTAAACAAACTGCTCCATGTCTTACTCAGATCATATAAAAACTTGTGGAGACGGCAGGGTCTAGTGGTTAAGTGACACGGCTCACAAATCGAAGGTGCTGGGTTTGATCCGCATCCCAGCACCGGCCGCTACCCAAGGGAAGCAAACCATTACATAAAATGCATGCTGAAGTCGGATGCACTGAGCCGACAGGTGCAAAATAAAAACCACAGTGGAAAGTATATCGCCTTGGGGAATAGAGAAATAAGGTAAACGCAAAAACAAACAAAAATATATGTAAAAGCTTGTATAATGTAAGTAGTGACAAAAATATACTTTAACTTATCGGGTAAAGTTTGTGTAATTTTCAAAGTTTGGTTGCAATAATCAACAAACATATTATGTCTCTACTAGAGCAAGTAAGGGCACTGAACCCTCTGTGAGCAAGGGTTTGCATACCTACGCATGTGAAGATGGCTCGATGGACTATGCAATGAAACCATTCATTAGCCTTAGTCTTAGCTGATTCACAATATTCAAAATTATTTATAACAACACTGAATGGATGCTTCTTTACGCTTGTGATTACGTGGGTAACAGACATCCCTCAAGTGCTTTTTGGTCATAATAAATCTGGTCGCAATCACAATGGGTACATTATTATATAATTATTTACAGAATAAATAAATCTAATGTATAAATCCTTTTTTTTTTTTTTTGTCGTCTCACTTTCTACCAAGTTGTAGCCCAGTGTCATGATATGTATTTGTCTTTTACTCTCTCGTGGCCTGAGTAACATTTTTCTCCATTTTACAGCAGGTCTCTTTTACGCTGTCTATTCACCTTTTCCTCGGTCTACCTCTAGCCATTCTTCCTGATCTTCTTCCGTAGAAGGTTGCATGAACAATATGTTCTGATTGCATTCTCACAATGTTGCCAAACTAATTCATTCTCTGTTGCTCTATGTGCTGTCTGCAGGAAATTGTTCCAACCTTCTCCCGAATACTCATATTTGTGATTCTGTCGCTTCTGGTGTTTTTAGTGACCTTTCGTATGCACCGCATTTCGCAGGTGGCTAACTTTCGTTCCTAGACCTTATTCAATGCCCATGTCTGGCACTGGTAGAACAGGGTTGGTATGAAGATACTATTTATCATCTGCTTTTTACCTTGGTGGAAAATCTTTGAGTGTCTTAGTAGTGGAGACAGCTGGTATGTGACAGCGTTTGCCCGCTGCACTATCATCTCTCATCTCACATTAATATCAAGTGTAGTGTGCTTTCTACCTATATTCATTGCATTTGTTTTTGATGTATTGATATTCATATTGTACTTTTGACAGCTCAAGTAGAGTAAGGCAGTATGACTTTCTAGGTTTCTTTATTGGAGTGGATCAGACATTGGTTGTCTGCAAAGAGCAATTCGTTGGTGCTTTCCTATTCTGTATTTGCCTCCTGGGTGATTTTATTCATTTAAGTGACAAAGAGGAGTGGTGACAGATCATAACCCTGTCTGACGCTGATGAAATGGGGAACCACTACGACATACCTGCTGTTGTTCTTACTGCATCCTAATAATAATAATGTTTACGTAGGTGCCAAAAGCCCATTGTGTCCAACTGCTGAGACTGTGTTCATGTGTAGTGTGTCTACCAAAATTCCTACAGACTCCCCAGGTGGAGCAGAGTACTCTGCTGCCTTGGGATGAGGGCCACAAAGAGTGTGTTAGACCAATATTTATGTTAGGCATTTCTTGTCTGTGTTAAATTCCTTGTTTGTTCATGTCCCGCCGCCAAGGCTTCTGATTGTGTCCACCTTTTGGTCAGCATGACCCCTGCTGTGCTGAGAAAACAATGTTGGGAGAGGTATCGCGTAACCTCCGGTGGAGGGAGGGGCAACAGAAGGAAGGCAGCTTCAGTCTGAGCAGAAAGGTCCTTGAGTAGTGATAACCTGGACTGGATTCTGGTTTGCAGTTAAGTGGAATGTTGAACTCCATCATGGACTGGTCTCCCACGGCTTAAGCCAGGCATGAAATGCAGCATAACAAACAGGATAACCAATCAAAAGCACATCAATTCCAGATAATAAAATCCTTGATACCACCTGATGAAGGAGTTGTGAAATATAATCTGAACAGAAACCACCAAACATCAGAAAACGATACAAACACCGAAACAAGTCGAGAGCGCAGCCATTAAGGCGCGACCATCTTACTTTTATCCTTTACTGCACTCTGGTTGTTCTGATATAGGGCTTTGATGTTACCTTGCAGCTCATAATCTGCCAGCATCTTCGATAGTTTACTTTATCGAATGCCTTTTCTTTATCTATGAATATAAGGCTGTTTTCCATCATATTCTATAAACTTCGCATATTTGTATCAATGTAAATATTGCGTCTGTGCAGCTCTTTTCTCTCCTGAACCTGAACTGATTATTTCCTAGTTGGGGTTTAGTATCAGTCTTGCTCTTCTTTCTAGTACTTTTGCGTATATCTTGCCTATGTGGCTTAGAAGAGAGATTCCCATAGGCCTATACGTTTCGCACTTTCACTTGTTGCCGTTATTTTTCCAAATAGAAATGATTGCTCGTTGCCAGTCTGTCAGTACATTTCTCAACGTTCAGGCCACATTAAATATTCTGGTTAGCCAGTTCACTGCAACTATCCTGCAGGCTAGTAGCATTTCTGTTGTGATACCATGTTTGGCATGTATGCCTGCTGCCTTATTTTTCTTGCTGTCTTGCATGGTCGCTTCAACTTTTGATTTCAATATTTCTAAGCTGTGCTCTGTTTCATTCTCCATCTGGTGCTGAGCTAGTTAATACTGTCCCGGGTCTAGTAACTCGCTAAAGTATAAATACTATAAGCTATATAAATAATAATGAAGGTTTAAAGTTGATGATAAACTAAATTACTAAACACTCCATCATAGTTTAAACAGATAACAAACCTTGAGAAATATACTGTATAAGAAAATGTTAGCTGTTCAAGCAAAAAACTTCTTGCGATGGCTGAAATAATTTATGCACGCTATCAACAAAATGCATCATAGAAAGTCCTACATACTTATATACACGCTATTATTTTTCAATTTCTAAAACGAGTTTAAGCAAGTCCGCTCTCCGCCATTTTTACACAAACCGGTAGGGATGGCCAAACCGATACCAAATATTGACAAGTTCGACACTTAGAAATGACTGTAATTCTGTACTCGATTATAAAAACATGAGAGATCCTCAACAATAGCGCTCAAGTGGCTACCATCCCATTGCGGCATCACGGGAAACGAGAGAGCTGATGCTCTGGCAAAAGATGGCAGAAAAAGGCATAATTTAATCATCGAGTACCATACAGAGAAATCAAGAACATTATCAGAAGGGAGAGAAGACAGAAACATAAGCAGCACACCAGACCCAATTCACTATCTCAAAAGAAATCAACAAACTACCTTATTTCGCCTGAGAACTGGACACTGCAGACTACTAGAACATCTATACCGACTGAAGATCTCACACAACGATGAGTGCCCATGTGGAACAGGATGCCAGAACCCTGAGCATATTCTACAAGAATGCCCAATCTATAGGGAAATGAGATGCCAGACCTGGCCAAAGAGTGCGGAGCTGTGGGGCAGCAGCTCCGACCTGGTGAAGACTACAGACTTCATCATGGCGACTGGCCTGCAGGAATAGCATGACCAAAAAGATCATGAACGCAAAGAAAGAAACACGACTACAACGTTAAAATGAAGACATGCAAGGTAAGGGGAACATCACGAGATCAATACACGCAGAAATAAAACATCTTTCAAACAACATATGGCTGGCTCAAGAAGAAGGAGGATGCATGCATTAAGGACAAGAATGGTGAAAATCCAACTTGATGAGAAAGAGATATTAAAACCGATGGCCAGAATCTATAAGTAAACTATTGGACAACACAGAGGTAGCAAACTATCACAATTTAATAATGACGGCCCCAGCATCATCAGATTAGAAGCAATACAGGACATAAGCAAAGAGAAATCAACAGGTATGGATGGACACACAAAAAAAGGCAAAGGCCGCCGTCCATCGTAGACGATGATGGCATAATTAATTTTGCTAGCGCTATTTTTAGTAAGGATTAACTGCGCTACACAACTAAGATATACATTATAGAAGCTATATGGGTATTCGTTGAAGATAAAATCAATGTTCTGTATAATTACATCAACAATACAGGATCTGTACAAAGCGATTTGAATTATATCTCACTTTGTAATGCTGCCCAAGAAACCTCGTGCAAACAAATGTTCCGATATTAGAACAATCAGTGTGAGGAGACAGTACTGAAAATTTGGTCATTTAAAAACAACACAATATTTTATTGAAAAAAATACTGGAGGGGAAGGTTGAAGGTTGGCGGAGAGTAAGTGGGAGAGCAACACCAAATGATGGACTAATGTCAGTCTGGCAGAGTATACCGTCAAGACAAGGGACAGTGAATACTGGCAGTCTATTGCAGCCAACCTTCAATGTGGAGATGAAAATTGAATTTTAAATTAGACTGGACAACGAAGTTGTAGTCGACTTTCGTTGTAAAGATGGGGTATGATCTTAATGCTGACAGAAAAGAGTATCGGTGCTGTGTCTGTATCGAAACATTATTAATTCATGTGCATCTTCTGTCGTGCAAACTTGGTAATCGTAGAGCTTTACAAAAGTACGATCGATTATTTTTAATAATGTGCCATACCAAAAGACGTAAGCGATCATGAACTTCGTCCTCTTCGTCGTTCGTTCTCAAACTCCTTCTACCAAGACACGAAAGGGTTTTACAAATTGCAGGATGTTGTCCAGAGAACAGAATGCAGTGTGTTGTAGTTCACAGCTTGACTGCGATATTTGCAATTTTCAGTTCGACACACCCGACTTAAGTGGGCATTTTTTATTACCGAGTTAGCCTTCCCTCTTCGATCCCTTCTCCTTAGCCAGTCTGCTCTTTTGCAGCCTGTTATGCCGGATCACACGGTGAAGGCGTAGAAGGGTCTTGTCCGCTCTGAATCGTTTTCCCTGACGCTAGCAGTCAGTTATGGGTCGCTGACTGCTGCAGCGCATGGACTGCTCAGCATCTTGATCCCGACCCAATGTTAATGTGGCTCTAAAAGGGAGCAAAGAATAGTAACACTGTAAAGATATCAGTCATTTGGATATGAGACGACATAAGAAAGTTGAACTTGAGATTGGCTATCCCATCCTGTAGAAACGTCAAGACATAAAAACTTCGATAGATATAGACACATTAGCCAAGCACAAAGTGAATGCAGAGACACGAAAGTACACGAAAAAAATGTGGGTCTGTATGTATATATCCGAATTTCCACTATTTGCAACACTATGGGGCAGTTTGGAAGTCGGTCTTCTGACCTCGGGGTCTGTGTTCAAATCCTTGCCTCGGCATTAGTTTCACAGGCAGAAAAGTTCCTCTGCATGGCGAGCCATCCAATGAAGAACAGATTCAAATCTGAAGTAGTCGTCATCTCGTGACGATTTAGAATATCCGCAACAATTCCTATCTATCTAGATCTCGGTCAGCCACGGTTACGAAAACCAGAACGTCTTGCATTATAGACGCACAAGGGTAGTTGGTCAGGATGCCTTCTCATTAGGTCACCGAACCAATTGATTCTCGATTCATCAATATATTCAGAGCATGGTTTTATTTCAACTATTCTTCTCACGTCTTCATTGCGCATTATGTCTCTCCTAGTTATGTTGACTGTTTTCCGGAGACATCTATTCTCACATGTCGTGATCTTTCTCTCTAGAGTTTTTGGCAAAGTCTACGTTTGGTACTGGTAACAAAGGATTGGCATGAATATACTGATGATTAGTATTTTTGTGTGGACATGTTTATGTTAGGGTGTTTCAATAATGGTGACAGCTGGTATGCAATCACATTTGCTTTTTGGCACCTGATCTCAATCTCTCTATCTAAACCTCCATCCTGTGTGGAAACACTGCCCAAGTACTTGAACTCAATCTCTCTATCTAAACCTCCATCCTGTGTGGAAACACTGCCCAAGTACTTGAACTCAATCTCTCTATCTAAACCTCCATCCTGTGTGGAAACACTGCCCAAGTACTTGATCTCAATCTCTCTATCTAAACCTCCATCCTGTGTGAAAATACTGCCCAAGTACTTGAACTCATGCATTTATTTTATCTTTGTCTCGTTTACCACAATGTTCATGTTTTCAGGCGATCTGCTTATCTGCATAGTTTCTGTTTTGGATGTGTGAATTCTCATACTGCCTCTTTCACATACAGAGTTGAGCTCAGTCAGATGTTGCTGCAAATCATCTTCACTCTCGTAAAGTAGACATTGATCATCTGCAAAAAGGAGTTCATTTAACTGATCAGTCTCTGTCCTTTCTTCTTCTGCATTTCTTGGCAGAGGCTCTAATTTGGCCTCCAGTTATTTCTGTCCATGTTTGTGTTGAAGAGCAGTGGCAACAACACACACCCTTGTCTCACCCCGGTTTGTTATCGTCATTATTTCGGTCAGACCATCTGTTCTTACTATACTTTGACACCCTTGGAACAGTGCTCTAATATTTTCTCTAATAGCTGCCCCTGTAATCTGTAGTCGTCTAGGATGGCCCGTAGTTTATTTCTGTCTACTCTATCGAACGCCTTTTCTTGATCTATGAAAGTCACGTTGAGCTTCCGATCTCATTCGCTTAGTTGTCTCAGAGTGAATAGAGCATAAGTGCAGCTCCTACCTCGTCGGAAACCAAATTGAGCCGCACTCAGCTGGGATTCTATGAGAGGCCGAATTTTCTGCTCCATGATTTTTGCGTACAGTTTTTTTTTAGAAGCGATATCCACCGGTAGGTATCGCATTATTTTTTTTTTTGTCTTTGTTTTTCCAGATTGGCACAATGAAAGCTTTTCGCCAGTCTTCGGAGACTCTACTTTACTCCCAAGCTGCTGAGAATATTCTATGTAACCATTTTACTCCTATGTATCCACAAGCTTTTATTGGCTCGCAGGTTATTCCGTCCGCACCTGCAGCTTTACTATTTGGGCTATTTTTAAGGACTTATTTGATCTCCTGGAATAATATTTTGGGATCATTTTTTTCCCGTGGAGTGCCTCCGCGTATTATTTGGGTTTGGATAATAATGACGCAGAAATACTGACAATCGAGGTGGCAAAAGAAAAACTGTTGAACGCCTAGCTCGGTTCATAACAATTTAATATTTCTGATATATGCAAAGTCAGCACTTCAAGCACTGAAGTCCGAAAAACTGTCAGTTCTACATACAACTGTCTGGGTGAACAACCAGAGCAATATTATCAAGCAGTAGACACCGTCTCATTGTGGAATACCGGGAAACGAGAGTTCAATAATAGTAGTAGTAGTAGTAGTCCGTCTAGGCAACGAGATCCCGTTACGCCAGTCGACCGTGTCTATTATGAATAGTTGTGGACTAGGCTGTTGACAGTGAGGGTAGTTATTCCTGTTTGGTCTAGCCAGGAGAAGTGAGAGTGGCTGGTATCATATGGTAGATAGCCGCTGGTCACCTCAAATGTCCATGGCCTGCTTCAAGGCCTGACGGACCGGAACATCCTCGGAAAGTCTGGTGACGTGCAGTGTTATTATTCTGCTATATAACGTATCTACATTACGTTTATCATTTGACACTAAGACCAATTTGAGGTACACATTTATGTTCTTGACTCACTATAAAGTTTTGTATTTTTTGTTCTGAAGATTATACCGATGCAATAATAAATCATGCTAGCATTTATGAGGTCAGTTTTACTTTGTTGCAAAAGGTCGCTCCGTCTTTCAAACGCCAGCCACTACAGGAATCAAGAATCAAATGATAATCAGTGTCTGTATGGTCTGTAGAAGGGGATGGTATTCCCGCTGTTCGGATTTCCGGGTCTCGCGTCTGCTCTGGGCTTTCGCGACACTGTGGTCTTCGCTGGTAGTTACACCCGCTTTGACTGCGCTTCTCCAGTCTGATCTGTTTTGCGCAAGACATTCCCAGGTGTCAATGTCTATCTGGCAACTTTTCAGTGAATCCATCATACCGTCTTCAAAACGTTTCTTTGGGCGCCCTCTCTCGCGTCATCCCTCTCTCATCTCGCCGTAGATAAGCTTCTTTGGGAGCCGCTCGTCTGACATACGAACGAGGTGTCCGGCCCATCCTAGTCGTACTTTTTTCTAACAGCGCATGAATGCTGGGCATTTTTAGCTCCAGAGAGAACCTCGATGTCAGTGACACGATCTTGCCATCGGATGTGGAATATTTGCCTCGGGCAACTTGTGTTTTCATATAGCAGCGTCATAATAGTTGTTCATCTCAAGGAAAGACGCGAAAGCATCAGTCTTGTGCTCATAGCTGACTGCTAGCGTCAGGGCCAGCCAATAAGAACTTCTACACCTGCACGTGGTGATCCTGGGTAACAGGCTACAATAGAGCAGGCTGGCTAAAGAGAAGGTATCGAATAGGGAAGGCTAACCCAGTAATGCCCTGACGTGTCGGACCGAAAGGTGCAAATATCATAGTCAGGTTGTAAACTACGACACAACGCATTTGTTCTCTGGATAACATCCTGCTACTTGCAAAGTTCTCTTCAGGGCTTGGCAGCGGGAGATTGAAAACAAAGAAGAAGGAGAAAATGGCTAATGAATTGCAGCTAACTTTGCCGCACCCTGGGCGTTCAATTCGGTTGTGGAGTCGTGGTGGGTTCTGCTCTTTCGGGTGGCATGCCTACTCCGACCCTCCGCGATGGCGTTTCGTATTGCGATCTGGTCACTTTTGGTGTCGCTAACTCACCAAGTAGAACGGTTCTGTGCAAATAACTTCCAGGAGGTAACATTAACGTCGAAGCGTTTCAGAGACACTCATATAGTTTATTTTGCGTGTCCTCCATCCTCATAATGAGCGTCAGCCTGTTTTGATCTCACCGTATAACAGCTGCTTGGGAATGTACTCATTGAGCATGTGAGCAACATGTGCCATCCATCTTATCTGAGGTTTTCGCAGAAACGTGTGGATGCGTAACATGTTAGTCTTTCTAAGAATTTCAGAGTTAGACACTTTGTCACCCAATCCTGAGCAACCTATGCAGACATATCAAGTGAAAGCGATTTAGCTGTGTGGTGTGTCTTCTATACATTGTTCATATTTCGAAGGCATTTAGCAGAGTGGTTGCCACTGTAGCACTATACACTTCGGCCTTGGGGACGACACTGATGTCCTGACGGCTCTAGACGTTTCGATTGCAGCCTCCCAAAAGCAGAGCTCATCTTTGCAATCCTGCCGTTGACCTCAAAGTCGCCTCTTTAGTGAGGATGCTACCTAGGCAGGTGAAGCTTTTGACTGTTTGGAGACGTTGGTTTTATACGGTAATGTTTAATTCAACTTGCAGCTTCACGTGAGCAGGCTGGGAGAGTATCTCAGGTTTTCTAGTGTTGATCGTGAGATCAAAGTTATTGCATTCATTCAGTAGCTCTTTCCGTCTTGTCAGACGATAGTAATGGTGCTTTGAAAAGGTATGCAACTACAGTCCATGACGGTAACGAATGTGATTCGTTAGACCAATCCGGGCAGAGAAGCATATTCCATAGCGTGTGCAAGAAAAATCAGAACCGTTTTGCGGCATCGCGTGGTGTGGCGTGCCTTCTCAAGCTCTGAGTCTTTAGCCTATCAGCAATCAGTATCACCTTTGTCTGTATTCCATGCTTAATCATGCTCCGCCATGTAACACGATCCATGGCGTCCTGTTCCCATGATTCCAAATCGATGTCTGCGTCATTCATTCATATCCCGCCTGCATACATCCTTGTACCGAAGTAGTGGCCGACCCCGAGACCTTTTCCCAAACTGTAATTCCCCATAGAGAAGATATTTTGCTATTTTGCCATCATCCATCATCCGATGTTATTGCATGCCGGCATACACATATTACACAACCGTCTTCTCTCGAGTCGTATAGGTTACACTTTTTTCAAAGCACAGATGAGTAGTTTTAGCAGGTTTATAGAAATCTAACATCAAACCCTGCTATCAGAAATCAGAGCAGAAATAGGACAGCTCCAGACATTCTCAACAATAACCCACTGTTGGCTGTCCTCCCACTGCAGAAACACATGCAATAAGGGAGCTGACGGACTATCAAACTATGGCAGTAAAAAGGCACAATTTAATCATTGAATGCTGTACAGAGATCAAGAACATCATCAAAAATAAGTATATACAACAATGGAGAGAAGATACGAACATAAGCAAAAGTTCAGACCCAGTTTATCAATTCAAAAGACACCAACAAATTACCTTATTTCGCATGAGAACTAGTGGCTGCAGACTACTAGAACATCTATAACGGCTAAAGATCTCACACACCGACATTGGGAACATAATCCTAAATACATTCTACGGAGATGTACACTCTATAGGGAAATGAGATACCAGGCCTGGCCAGAGGGTGCAGAGTTGAGACAAAAACTGAGGCAGCAGTTCTGACATGGCGCCTTATTTTAGTTTTCTGACATGGCAAAGACTATAGACTTCATCATGCGACTGGCCTGCAATACGCAAAGAGAAGTAGCATTTTTAGATTTTATTGCGAGGCAGCTCATCGTTCTAAAAAAACAAAAAACAGCACCATTATTCATTGTCGTCCAATCTTTCTAATTTTATTAGAATACTGTGCTGAGAATTCATGACAGATTTCTGAAATTTTTAGAAAAGCCAAGTTGGCAACCCAGATAGCAAGCACTTCACGCTATTTTGGTTAATATTTTTATTTCTGCAATTTTACTGAGTGATAAAAAATACATTGATATTGTTATATTGGACGGAAAAGTGGAAGGCACGAAAGCCAGAGGACGGCAGGGATACAAAGGGAAAGACAACATCAAGATGTAGCCGGGCCACAGTCTGACTGAGTGTACTGTATCTACCAGGCACGGGACCGACAAAGATCATTACCGTCAACCGCCATTTGCGGAGACGGCACTTGATGATGATGGAAATACACATTCAAACAATTGTCCGTGGAAATAATTGTTCTTTCTTTAATATCAGTAAAAGCGGAGGGGAAGACAAATGCGCACATTGACAAGGGAGCTTGTGACAAACTTGAAAGAAAGAAAGGGTCGTGGCATGACCTACTATTACAGTTGGCCACGGTCATGGCCACAGATTATAACGGTTGGAAAAAAGCAAACGTGGCAAAAATTTGTTGATAAATAAGCTAAACAGATTTTCCTTAATCCAGTTATCCCCAAAGCAGGTGGAAAAGAGCCTAAAATATGTTCTGAATCTAAACAGCCTGCAAAAAAAAGTCTCACACAATTTTGACGCCAACCTAAAAATAGCAACATTTTTTATTTTAAAAAAGCCAAGCTGCTAACTCTGAATGTGGGGTACTGCTTATGGCATCAACTAATAGAGGAATTTGTGACATTTTACGTCTAAATTTAGCATTTGTGTCATCTGCGGAAAGAGACTGAGAGTTTGTGAGTATGCAAGGAGTGCTGGGATCTGGATCTACATAACATAATACAACATAACACATTACAAGAATAACATGAACAAAACATAACTCGGTGCCATAAATTACAGAAATCAACAAAAGGGGGTGAATGGAAATATTCATTCTATATCTAGCCCTGAGCGTCAGAATTGACGTCACTTCCGTAAACAGCATTGATCCACTCTTTGTTTACATTCAGGGTCAACAAGGTATATTTTGTTATTTCTGACCTATCTTTAATCGATTATAACAATTTATCTGCACATTTGATTAGTTGTTTATGTTTTTATTAGTCAGAGACTAGTTTTGAAAGATACAATCCTGAAATCCGAATTTATCTTGGTAATGGTGATAGCGTGGCTCAGTTGATTTTGTAGGTCAGCAGCTGACTGCTTGCGAATTCCTTTTGATCGCTTGCTGGAGCGTCACTAATCACAGTCAGTTTATTGCCATTATGAAGTTTCAAACGGGATCTGGTACTGTACTGAGAAAGTTACATTCAAGGTAGCGCATACTATTGCAGGTAACATTTTGTTACTTATTTTCCTTTAATCATTAATCGAATAAATAGCTGATCTGAGTATCAGCTGAATCATTGTTATTGTATTGCGATTGTTGTTGTTTCAGTCAGACTGACACTCGCCACACTCACAGTGAATACTGAATGAGTGATTGTCAGACTAGGTAGTTGGTTTTTCGCAACTTGTTGTGACCACAATAACGTTCTTTACCTCATAGTCGACCTATAATGATAAGTTTAACGTAATCAATTCGCTAAGTTTAACGTAAGAAGCAATTCGATCATTCAACTAATTATGCATTATTAATATTATTCATTAAAGCCAAGCAACTATTTTAATATTCAGACCTAAATTGCTGTTTATTGTAACACACAGAGCTCAACTTTCTTAGATTCTTAGTCACTTTTTAAGTAGTTATTTGAGTATTTGTGAATTTAACTGTACCAAATACACATTTTGTTATGAATTTTTTTCCAATTAATATATTTGCAAACAACATTATGTGACTAGAATATCAGAATGTTTTACGCAAATATTGCAGTCAAGCTGTAAACTACGGCACACCATATTCCTTTCTCCGTACAACATCCTGCTATTTGCAAAGCCATTTTTAGTGCTTGGAGGGGGAGTTTGAGAACAAATGAAGAAGAAGAAAGAAGAAGAGGTATAGTCAATAATTAAGTAGACGTGCCCATTGTGAACACACATTCATTATTGATGTAATAGTTTATTTTTCAAATTATTATATTCAAAGATTATATCTTGTGACAACACTTAAAGTAAGAAGACAACAAGTACACACACAAAACTGATGAAAAGGAGGAGTTATCACTTTCAATACAAATAAGGATTAAGAACAAAGATGGAAATAATAAATAGACCTCTATACTTTTACATTGCTTAATCCATATGTATGACTAATTGGTCAGTGGTCTCGAGGTAAGGTGTCCACCTTGAGTGCCAGAGGTAGCCAGTTTGCATCACGATGGAGACCAGGATTTTTTACATGTGAATCTTTTGTAAAAATTCCCCTGATCTCTGGGCAGTGAGATTGGACTCAAATGTTCAGTGTCAAGCACGTTAAATATTCCTTGGCAGTTGGAAATTGAAAAGAGTAGGCTTAACGCCACTGCCTGACAAAATTCAAGTTAAAAATCTACCAAGTTATTTGTACCTTTCCCCAGGTGGTTTATTAAGAGCAGCTATAGATGGCGCCTAACTGGCTGCGGGTCTACTTAGTTCTAGTTTTTGAGTATATTATTAAGATGGACTCGCACATCGGTTAAACCATGCTCCAAGAAACAGGTTGTATAAGGACTCTAAACCAGTATAAAGACGTTATGTAAGGTTAATTATGTTTGCTTAGGAAGCGTGTTTATTCCCAGATAGCAGTTTGGTACCATCATCTTAACCAGTATCAAATCACTTAGATGTGCTTTTGCAATGGTGGTTAATTTGCAATTCATGTTACATAATAAGATGGTTAGCCTCATGCACAAACCCTCTCTAAGCGCCTTTTATTACAAGTTTGGAAGTTTACAGTGGACCTATTCTTTCCTCAAGGAAAACCACTTGCTGACACTTCAGTCTACCCAGCTACAAATAACTACTTGACTTAGAAGGGCACCAAGGGAGGGAACTGGCCACCCCAAGTGACAACAAACTGATACCTAGTACAATGAAACCTATAACACTGTATCTCCAATGGCAATATTTGCTATGAGACTATCTTTACTTTACCATAAAATATTTTTGCTTTAATTTTAAAAAGAAATTCCAATTGATATATGATTTAGCTTTATCTTGTACAAAGTATTGTTGTCATTACTTTAATAAAGAATTCATCATAATAACATTTGCATTAAATTTAATCCACAGACTAAACAAGCAACTCATTTTACAGACAGAAAACAGTTTTCAATAATTTCTGCTTCATGGATGATCAGTAAAGTGAAGCATACTGTTTTAACAGCTTGTCACATCAATTTGTATGGGACAACTTGTTTTTGAAGTGCCTCTGCAAGTGACAATTAAATGATATCTGCCAATTCTGGCTAATGATAAATAAGAAAGTTGATTTATCAGCATTTTCAGAATATTTTAGATTGTTTAAATTAACTTCACATTGTCCTGAAAATGTCTGAAGAAAATAAAAACTTGGATAAGCTTCCAAATTCAGGGGATGAAAATGGACAGCCTGCTTCACCTCGACCTTCAAGTATTCCCGATGACTTGATCAACATGGTAGGAGGTAAGACGGTTTTTGTAACTTATGAAATGGTTTAGCGAGAAATAGTAATTAGAAAGAAAACCAGAGGCTAGTCTCAAACTAAAAGTAATGAGGCTAAATAGTATTCAGGGGATTGGAAATATTAGTTATTGCAATGGTTTCAATACTGGTGTCCACAGATCTGTTGATGGTAGTGCAAAAATGAATAGAAATATTACTGAAGAGGTCCCCAGACAGCTAAAGAACCACTGGGTTATTGTAAATCTCTCTCACTTAAAATATTTCAGCTCTCTGTGGAGCACATGTCTTTAGCCATCAGACCAGCTGTGTACACGTCTTTCTTTTTTCATTTATGTTTGTTCAAGGCCTCTTCTCGATTTGTATTTTTGTCTGCCTCTACCTCTCTTGCCTTGAGAATTCCAGAACAGAGGCTGCCTTGTAATGCTACCAGATGGTTTCCTTAATGTGTATTTTATTCAATGCCACCATTTTCTCCTGACCTTATGTTCTAGAGATATCTGATTGGTTCTTTCCAACAGTTCAACAATATTGATCTTGTAATACTGTTTTGATTTCTCTATTTTGTGCTGGCACCCATTTATGAAAGTCTGTACCTTTTTGGCTGATATTTTTATGTTTTTCATTGTAATAGCCATGCAATAGGGGACTCAGTGGTCTTGAGGTAAGGTGTCCAACTCGGGTGTCGAAGGTCGCGGGTTCGAATCACGGGGGAGACCAGGATTTATTTTATCTTCTGGTAAAAATTCTCCTGATCTCTGGGTAGTGAGATTGGACTCCTGTGTTCAGTGTCGAGCAAGTTAAAAATTCCTTGGCAGTTGGAAATCGAAAAAAGTAGGCTTAACGGCTGCTGCCCGGACAAAATTCCCAAGTTAAAAATCTACCCACGTTATTTGCACCTTTCCCCAGGTGATTTGTTAAGAGCAATTTTAGATGGCGCCTAACCGGCAGCGGGTCTACTTAGCTTTAGTGTTTGAGTCTATTAAGATACATCGGTTAAACCACCTTCCAAGATACTGGTTGTATACAGACTCTGTAGAGTGTTCTAAACCAGTATAAAGACGTTAAGTTAATAAAACATTATTTGCATTGGAGTTGCAAATTTCAATTTTTTTTTTCCATAAGTTTCTCAATGCAATGAAAGCTCCTCTCAACTTTTGTGTTCTTTTTTTTTATATGTCTGTCTATATTACTACTACAATACATTACTGATTCAACATCTTGTATGAGTGTATTAACCAAGACAGTCAATAGTTGTATTTATTCTCATAATCTTAGGTTTTTTTCCCTCTGTGTATTCCCAGTTAAAATTTGTATGACCTCTCATAAAGTATATTTATTTAATTTTGCACCTGATTAACAATTATGTGACAGAAGAGCCAAGTCATTGGCAAAGTCTAGATCATCATGATGTTTTCTCAGAGTTCCATTGAATTCTATTTTTGTCAGTTGATGTTGTCGTCTTTATAATTCAGTAACTTTTAATATTTTCTTACGAATTCTAATTTATGTTAGTAAATTTCAAGGGCACTCCCTTGTGCTTCAGCATCTCCAAAAGTTATTCCTTGTCTGAGCTGTCAAATACTTTTTATAGTTCATGAATCCTGTGTAAAGTGATAAGTTCCATTTCACATTCTGTTCAACTTATAATTTCAATGTAGCTATCCGATCTGCATATGACTTATTTTGTAGAATGCCTACTTGTTCTTCTCTCAGTTGTTTGTCTGTAGTCTCTTCTGGCATTTCTTCTCTTTCTCAAACTTTATATCAGGTAATTTGTATAATATCTCTGTTGAAGTGTCAGTGTCTGCTTTGATTTCTTATGCAGAGATGCTATCTGATCAAGTGACTTTACCATCTCTATATGTGTATTTTGCACTTAATACTTACTTAATTGGAATCCTGATATTAAAACAGGCATGTTGTTAATGACTGTTGCCAGGTAGCCGAAGGCTATCCATTATAGGTATTTGAAACTTCCTGCGGCTTACTAAACCTGGGAGAAGTACAAGTAATTTGGGTAGCTTTTTTAACTAAAAGTTTTGAATTTTTGTTTGGGCAGCGGCTGTTAAGCCTACTCTTTTCGATTTCTGACAAAGGATTTTTAACGTGCTCGACACTGAACACGAGAGTCCGTTCCCACTACCCAGAGATTAGGGGAATATTTATCAGAAGATCCGTGTGAAAAAATCCCGGTCTCCACCGTCATTCAAATTTGAGACCTCCGGCACCCGAGGCGGTCACCTTACCTCGAGACTACTGAGTGCATTTTACACTTCTTTTGATAATATAAGGGCTACAGCTTCACTATTGTAAAGTTTTATTCTCTATACCCTTTTCCATCTTGTTTATGACAGAATATCAGTTCTGTAGTTCCTCAATAGTTCTGCTATCTGTGCTGATTTTCCATGCTCACACATTGTAAGAGCGTTCCAGTTTCTAAACATGGTGATTTTTCTAGAAGAAAACAGATAAGTCAGCAATGCAGATGTCTGTCTCATTTTATCTCATCATAGATGACTTGCTTCTGTCTTGTGTGGTTGAGTTACATTTTTCTTCTTAGTTGACTCAACAATATTTGTTGATGTTTTTATGACTTTTAATTTCGACACGATTACGTAGCCAGTCCTATGCCCGAAGCTCTTAGGTCACTTCTTACAACATTCTTGGCAGGTTTGCAGTGTTAGTATTCTTTGCTGCCCTTTCTGGCTCCAGCAACACTTTAACGTTTATTGAATTATAATGTTTAAGATATTGAACAGATCAAATTATGATAGGAACATATAAAGAAAATTAATTATAACATAGAGACAATGAAATCTTTGTAAAATAAGTAGAAACCAAGATCTAACATCTTCATGGATACCCTTGTTTTAGAGAAAAGAAAAGTGCCACTGCACACTACTATGGATGGGAGCATAATTATATAAAACAATGAGGGGGACGGCGTGGTTAAGTGGCACTGCTCACAACCAGAAGGTGCTGGGTTCGATCCCCATCACAGCACCGGCTGTTACCCCGGGGAAGCAAACCCTTAGAAAATGCAGGAGGAAGCAGACCCTTACATAAAATGCATGCTGAAGTCGGATGCACTGAGCCGACAGGCGCAAAATAAAAACCACAGTGCAACGCACACCACCTTGGGGATAAGAGAAATAAGGCGAGCGCAAAAAAATTTTTTTTTAAATATAAAACAATGTGTTACAGAAACAACAATATCAAGAGCATATAAATGCTCTATTACTGCAGTCATAGTTTCATGTTCCTTTTGAAGCAAAATAATGGATGCTGACGATTAAAATCTAGCCCATAGTATTTAGACATCATTAATAGTGAATAAATCAGTCAGCCTCCTTCACTGTTTTTGTTGAGAGGGAGAGGCCAATGATCTTATATGACCATTCAACTGATGGGTAAGATTGCCTCTCAAGAACTGAAAGCAAAAAATGGTGGTGTCTGAAATCCTGTAAATTTTAAGTGTCCCTTGGTCTCAAAGACAGGAATGGATCAACACATCTAGTCCTATTAGAAATGATTAAAAAAACTTGAGATCCCGTATACACACTGCACATAAAAGAACCCTTGGCAGTTAAAAATAAAAAAAAAGAGTATTGTTAGCTGCCGTCCTGGCAACATTTTTTTAAAAAGGAATTAAATTCCTACTCAATATGCAACCCATCTTCCCTCAAGCCGCGTTAAATAGTACAGAGAGCCTTTTGCCATCTGACAGCAGGCATACTCCTGCCTGTTTGAATACCAGGATTCCAAGTATTTGAAATGTCAAACATTATATTTGCACTCCTTAATCTCTCTTTACATGTAACCTGTATTCCTCACTTTCTGCCATATTATTCGTCCTTTATGAGTTCCTAAATTGATAAGAATGTTCAAGACACATTATCAAACAATTAAGGACATTATTCTATTTTCAAATACATTTTTTAGCATCACCGCCAAGATTTGTGACCTTCGAACAGTTAATGTCTGCAGCAAATGGTATGAAAAACATGACCCTAGCTCATGAAATTGCAGTCAATGACAGTTTTGAGTTGCACAAAAAGGAAGCTCCACCAAACAGGTAACATTGAATTGCTCTTTTCTATGTGTATGTATGTATGTATGTATGTGTGGGTGCGTGCACGTGAACATGTATATGACGTTGAGATGTTCTGAGACTCTTGTGTTTTTTAATCACTTAGTCCATTCTCTCTGTTTGTTTTTCTCGTGTCCCGCATAACATCATGATGTTGTTTTATGATTTACAATATCTTTAAGCATTGTTAAAACAATTATTTTATTTTATCCTTGTTTACAATGCACTGAATACATAATAATAGTAGCATGTAATGTATGAAGAAAAACAGTAAGATTTTCACACTGGATACAAAATAAAAATAAAAAAAGCTTAATGATTATGATGTTTCAAATAGTGGTATAAGCTGAAGACTAATCATGTTTCACACTACTGTTGTGACTGTCATAAAAAATTAAAGATAAAGTGTTTATGGAAGTTAAAAGTGCTACGCCCTGCTGAATAAACATTCACAAGTAGCCCTATTGTGTTAACATCCATCCAAAGTCCTGCTTGAGTGTTAATGAGGTTTACTATTACAACTAGTCCATCCAAATCTTCAGTACAAAAGTGTTTAACCCTTGATTAGTCATCTGAAGATGAACCCTTTCCTCCATCCTTCCAGGGGCTATATGTTTTTTTTCATTTTTACATTCAAATTGTCGTAGTAATCAAAAGAAGAATACAAATTAAAGGTAAACCAAATATAGTAAGAAAAAAAAGGGAACAATTTTTTTAAATATGGTCAGATACCGCATTGAGATGAAAACACAAACAAAACCTACGTTACGACCAATAGGCCTTCATCAGGGACAATGAACAACAGCAATAATGGACTAGCAAATCATAGAAGGGAAGAATTCATAAATGGGGGGATAAAGTAGCTTTGTGTTTATTTAAATCAAAAATGCTGTATTTATTTTGGTGTTTCCCATACAAACGCTACCAAAACACTACATACATCAACGAGTAAAATATTTCCAGGAATATTGGCTTTGACTTTTAGCTTTCTGACAACAATCTGGAATCTTACCTGTCTTATCTGATTTTTATATATATATATATATATATAAGGGGGGGGGGGGCTTAGGACAGAAGTGTGTAAGGGATAGTACCTCACGGTGAGAGGCAGCCACATCCTTGATGGCCAGGAACCTGTTTGGTTCCCCTACTTCTGTCTAGCTCACGTATGGCTCCTAGAGTCTGCCTGTGTATGGCAGTGGCACCCCCCCGGGTAACGGCTTTGGCTGGCCGGCTAAACTACATGAGTGAAACGACAAGAAGGGGAGTTCATCCCTGACAAGTACACACAGCTGCTGGTGGAAGAGGCAGAAGATCGACCTATGCGATAACGACACTAAAAGCAGGAGCTGCAAACGCCTGGTATCGGGCTAAGGGTGCACCAGAGACCATAGTTGGTAAGCGGCCAGAACAACATTCAGAAAGAAATGGCAAACTACTGGATGTAAAATGCCAAGAAACTCATGACATTCGAGAGAAACAAAACTCAAAGATCTGATGGTGAGGCCCTTAGGCCAGGCAGATCATCAACGCCAACTGGGGAAGAGGCTGATTTCAGAGTCAGTACAAGTAATAGAGATGACGGCCTAAAGACCGACTGCATTACAGTGGACAACTCTGAAATGGGACTAAAAACAAAACTAAGAATAGGCACCTGGAACGTCAGGAGCCTATACCACAGGGCAAGTTGTTCATGATTGGAAGAGAAATGGAGAGAACCAAGATAGAGATTCTTGGAGTCTCTGAACACAGATGGACCGGTCACGGGCACTGTACCAGCTCCTCAGGAGAAACTTTCATATACTCTGGGATGGACAAGGGTGGAAAAAGCGGGGTCGGCTTTATTCTGTCACACTCGGTTACAATCCAGTCAACGACCGAATAATTGTAATCAGACTTTAAAAAAAGACAAGAAATTTAACAATAATTCAAGTGTATGCACCAACATCAGCAGCTGACGATTGCGAAATGGACGATTTTTATAACACCTTGCAAGAAACGATGGAAAAAGTTGAAAAAAGAGATATCTTGATCATCATTGGCAATTTCAATGCGAAAATCGGAGAGGAAAGAGCCAAAGAGGAGAGAAGTGTTCGAGGACCTTTTGGTTTGGGACACAGAAATGAGCGAGGAGAAAAACTGGTTGAATTCTGCACGGAAAACAACCTCTCCATTGCCAACACCTTATTCAAACAACATCCATGTAGACTATACACGTGGACCTCCCCTGATGGCACCAGCAGAAACCAAATAGATTACATCCTAGTGCAACAAAGATGGAGATCAAATGTGCTGGCAACAAAAACGCTGCCAAGAGCAGACTGCAATACGGACCATGAATTACTGTTTGCATTTTTCCAAACAAGACTACGTAGGATCAACAAAGGTTGCCAGCCAATACGCTTCTATGTAACAGCAATACCTACTGAATACGACATCAAAGTAGAAAACAAATTTGAGGCGTTGCTTGCGGTACAGGAAGAGATGACATCTGAGGAGTTAACATCGTATGCAAGGGATATTTTGATCTCGACAGCGAAAGAAATAATTCCCAAGATGTCGCACAAGACACAGTTGCTATATAACAGAGGAAACACAGAAACTCATCGCAGAAAGGCAACAATTAAAACAAATGGGAAGTAAGGGTACCAACACAGCATATAAAAACTGCGAAGAGAAATGAGAAAAGATAAAAGAAGATACATAGTAGAAACGTGTAAGGATATAGAAAACCTACAGCAACAAGGCAGAGAGAGAGATGCATTTAAGGCAATAAGAACACTGACAAGGGAGTTCCATCCTGTTCCACATATCATAAATGATAAAGAGGATAACACATTAACAGAAACCAAAAACATGCTGAACAGACGGAGAGAGTACTGCAGAACCATGTATGAAGATAGTACAAAGCGCTCAGTTACAATCCTACCAAAGGATGAGAAAGAACCTGAACCAACATTGAAAGAAGTACGCTTTGCAATTAAAAGCCTGAAAAAGGGAAAGTCCCCAGGATGCGATGATATTCAAGCAGAGCTAATACAAGCAGGAGGGGAGGCAAGTGCATGAGTCTATCACAAGCTGTGCAAACAGATATGGCTCAGTGCAGAGTGGCCAGATGCATGGAAGAAATCAATTTATATTCCTCTTCCCAAAAAAGGCAACCTGAAGCTGTGCACGAACTACCGAACTATCGCGCTGATCAGCCACGTTAGCAAGATACTCTTGCGAATCCTATTAAGAAGGATAGAGAAAAGGCTTGAATCTGAAATTCATGTAGTCCAGGCAGGTTTTAGGAAAGACAGAGGGACCAGGGACCACATATTCAATTTAAGGAATATCTATGAAAAATGTAGAGAGTTTAATGTAGACCTGTACACATGTTTAATTGATTACACCAAAGCCTTCGTCACGGTAAAACATCAAAATCTGTGGAGAAGCATGAAGGAAATGGGGTTTCCTTTGCATATAGTCCATCTCATTGAAACATTATACCAAGATCAATAAGCCGCTGTCCATGTATCTGGACAAACATCAGATTGGTTTGCAGTACAAAAGGGAGTCTGACAGGGATGTATCCTCTCACCTTATCTGTACAACATATATGCAGAATGTATAATGAGAAATGTTCTAGAAGACGAGAACTTTGAAAGGTTCGACCCATTTACGATTGGGGGGTACGAGATTCCAGAGTTACGATATGCAGATGACACAGTGATACTATCAAGAAGTGCAGAAGGGCTAGAACAGCTACTTTCAGCCGTTAATGGACATAGTTAAGATCAAAATCTGTTCATAAACAAAACAAAGATAATGACCACCAACAAAACACAATGTCAGCATAAATTTACAGTGGGTGGTGAGGAAATAGATCAGGTAGCACATTTTGAATATCTAGGCTCAGAATTGACAAAAATGGCGACTGCTCGAAAGAAATCAGAAGAAGACTAGCTATGGCAATGCAGAGACTGAACAGCCTAAAGAAATTATGGCAGAGCATCAATCAAATGATAAAAGTAAAAGTCTTGAGATCCTGTGTTTTTCCTGTAGCATCTTATGGCTGTGAATCATGGACAATTACCAAAACTTCTAGACAAAGAATCGAATCCTTCGAGTCAAAATGTTACAGAAAGATCCTCAAAATACGCTGGACAGAGAAAAAGACAATTATAGACATTCGGCAAGAGTTGAGCATAGAGGAGAACTGGTTTATCAATTCCATTTTGGCTAGAAAATGCAAATACTTTGGTCACATCAAGAGACACAACGGTCTTGAGAGAACGGTGATGGAAGGTATGGTGCCAGGCAAAAGAGGAAGGGGTAGACCAAGAAGACGATGGCACCAAGATATCCAGGAATGCCTGGGTATGACTGTGCCGGAGGCTAGAGTTTTGGCAAGAGAACGAGTTTTTTTCAGACTGTGATGGGAGCGACGTTCTACAAAGGACATGCTAAATGATGATGATGATATATATATATAATATTTTTGTAAATATAATATTTTATGTAAGAAAAAGTATTTGGAGGATACATTTTTTTAAAACCCTCAAATTTGTTTGTCAATTAGGCCTTTTTTATGGCAGAAGAACAGGACTTAACAGAAAGAAAAAAAAACTAAAATTATGTTAAATTTATCTGTATTTTGGTTATTTGCTTGATGATACCATTTATATCAA
The DNA here is from genome assembly GCA_036924085.1 of Ariolimax columbianus. Lineage (NCBI taxonomy): Eukaryota > Metazoa > Mollusca > Gastropoda > Stylommatophora > Arionidae > Ariolimax > Ariolimax columbianus. The sequence continues at coordinate 48,332,948 of JAVGWX010000011.1, read as the reverse complement.
AAATCGGTATTAAGGATCTTGGTATTGTGTGCTAATATAAACGATTGCTGCTAATCTATATATTAATAGGACACAATCAGCATAGAAATGACAAAATACGTGAAAGGATGAGTAGAGGAAAATAATGAAGGCAAATATATGTTCTCTATTGATATTTAAAACAAACACTTTTAAGTAGTTTCTCAAAGTAATTCTATAATTTTCATCCTCTGGTTTCATGAAGTTGGGAAAAAAAGTTAGCTGAGACTGTTCAGCGTGCATTCTGGGATTCTTTTCAAGATAAGATAAATCAGGATCCCCCAGACTTGAGCTTTGCCTTTGCTATGCTGCAAGAGTTACGAGAGGTGGGTTCTATTAACTTTTGATGAGAAATAAAAACATTTTATCTTCTTATTTTTCTTTGTATGGTGTAAGGCTATTTGTTTTAAATATAAAGTTGTACCTCACTCTTATGACGGCTTAAAGACCAGAGAACTAATGAAAGTTGAAGAATGGCCTTTTTATAGATTATGAGGCTGAAGATGCAACACAGTTAATGAGCTGATAATAACCAACTCATAGCTGGCTGCTTGCATCAGGGTCAATGAACTACAGCTGGCCAAGACCCTATTCTGCCTCCAAGTGACGGCCCTGGAAACAGATTGCACTAGTGTAGTCTGGCTAAGAGAATACGGATCACTGCGGAAAGAGAAACCCGGTACTTGAAAAAGATAACTGAAACTGAATTGTTGGGCCAAAAGGCACAGACATCGCAATCTCACTTTAAACTACAACACAGCGTCCTTTTCAGGATGAACGCCAAAGAAGAAGAAAAATATAGCTTGAAATTGTATCAGGATGACCAAAAGATGTAAATAACAGCTATATAATACTTTGAGGAGCTAGTCTAATCTTTTTAGAAAAAAGGGAATTGAAAATGATCAGACAGAGCTGGGGCTGATGTTAATCACTTGGAATATGAAGGGTTATGTGGAGGGGTTGCTGCAGTTTGTTGTTTCTACTTCCATTTCCAAAAGCTGAGTCATTTCTACAATATTTGTAGTGATGAGTGATTAAATAAGCAAAGAGATGAACAGATTAATCTGTATTTCAAAATCTTTCAGCTGCTGTGACGCACAAGTCTTCAACAATTACATGACAAATACATTTACCCATACCAGCATTACCAGTCCCTTCCATCTTCCTTATACCTTTAATGTTTGTTTCAAGCTATCTTCTCCATGTATGTTTTGGTGTACCTCTATTTCTTTTATCCAAAGGATTCCTGAGCATAGACTATCTTGTAATACTGACAACTGATTTCTTAAGGTGTGTTCTATCTAGCACAGGATTCTTCTCCTTGCCTCTTGTGTCACTGTTAGTCTGGATTGTTCCAACAGTTCCATATTGGTGATCATATACCATTTTGATCCTTTTACTTTGCACGAGTTACATTTTTAAATCTTTATCTTATTGGTTGCTGTTTTTATTGTCCATTTTTTAGACTGTATTGGAGGTGAACATTATTATTTTTGTATTAGACTTAATTTGTTTTGATTTTCATAAATTTCTTAATGTACTTTAAGCTCTTTTGTATTCCACTAATCTTTGTTTTTAAGTTCATAATAATTAATTACATTTTCTCATTCCTATTAGACGATGCTAGACATTTTGTTACCACAACACCAACGTTTGCGGGATCAGATAAATGAGGTCCTGGATATTGCTCTTATCAAGCAGCAGATGGATAATGGAGCTTTTGACTTTGAGTACTATGCAAAGTACATAACTGACACAATGGGAAAACTGTGTGCACCAGCCAGGGATGAGAAAATTGCGGAAATTAGAACAATGAATGAAGTCGTTCCAAAGTTCAAGTAAGTATTCAGAATGTAACTAGTATGGGTAAATTTTACATTGGTACAAATACAAAATGGCAACATACTTTCTATCAAATCTTAGCAATTTGGATGAAAATGGTTAAATATGTGTCATATTCGGATGTTATAGAATTGTAAATGTTTTTGTCAAACTGTCTTTTCTGCTTTTAGCATGCATAAATAAAGATCCATGTAAACTAGTAATTGAAGATGCTCTAAAGGGTGTCGATTTAAAATCCAAGACTGAAGAGCATAATTCCAAGGATTCAAGCTGTAATTCTATATTTGAACTGTCAAACCTTTTCTGTACAATTGTGCATTTAATTAAAGGCGTGTGTGCGTTACACTGTGGTTTTTATTTTGCGCCTGTCGGCCCAGTGCATCCGACTTCAGCATGCATTTTATGTAAGGGTCTGCTTCCTCCTGCATTTTCTAAGGGTTTGCTTCCCCGGGGTAACGGCCGGTGCTGTGATGGGGATCGAACCCAGCACCTTCTGGTTGTGAGCCGTGCCACTTAACCACTAGGCCAATCCGTCCCCATTTAATTAATAATATGCTTTATTTTTTTGTTCTCACTTCAAATTTCTAACATATTATTTCTAGCAAAATTAAAAATTTTGGAATATCTAATTGCTATATGTAATTAATATTGATGAATATTAAATAAATGTGTTCTTAAAAAAATGAATATTGTAATAAAGTTATGTGTCGTTTATTGTATTTACTTGATTGGTTCTAAATAAAACAATACTTTTGCGGGGTTACACTTGTTAAAAGGTTGTGCACTATTGTTTTAGTCTGAGCATTTTTGCTTTTCATTTAGTAGGATCACCTCAAGAAGGATGTGACCTGCAGCACAAACAATGTTCTGTGGGCATGAGAGGCTGTCATTTCATTTTGCATTTCTTTACATGTGAAGCTTAGAGCTTCCCCTATATTTGACATCTTATTGGAAGCCTGTATCAAAACACTTATAGCAGCAAATTGATAGCAATGCTTTGCATGATGTTTGCTATCCCCATGGGAACCATCTTTTGTTGCTTTTTCCTTGTCTGGAAGTGAACTGCGACCCTTTTTTTTTCACTTGGGGTACCAGTCAGCAGATAAGTGGTTATGATTAACCAAAAGTCTTTTCGTTAATTGCAGCCTTGCAAAAATTCTTTGTTTATTTAGCAAAAAAATGTTCATAAACTGTTATTTCTTCTTCTTTCATTCACTTGAAAATTAATGTCTATATCTGCAATGTTGTCTCTTGAATAAACTTCAGTCTTTTATAGTTCACTTATTGGTCCATAAAGTTTCCCTTCAAATTTTGTTTCTATGGAACAGTGGGTTTGTCTCTGTATATCATATTTGGGGCAGTTTTGAAGTATATACTCTGCAGACTGGGATGTCTGTCCGCATGTACACATATGTAGTGAATCTTCAATTTTGTGTACATGTTGCTGCAGAGTCGGTTGTGTCCTGGTCTATGATGCAACACAACAGTTTACTCTTATCTTATGGTAATCATCTTTTTTTAATTCAATGTTGGTGGCTATCTGATTGATTCAATCATCCTTCTCTTCTGTTGGTATGTAATTGGTACTGTGTTATTTTATTCCCCACTCTCAGAGCCATAATGGAGACCCTGGAGCTGATGCGTAGAGATATGGCTAACTTCACAATCAAACAGATCAGACCTTATATACAGCAGAACTCAATAGAATATGAGAGAAAGAAGTTCTCAGAATACTTTGAAGCTCAAAGAGGTTAGTTTTTAATATGTGGTAAATTGTATTTTTCATTTGTGAAAAATATTTTCATCTTCTCAATCAGATGTGTATAAATTAAAAAAATTTGGGAGATCTCGTAGAAAGAAAAACAAAACAAGAAATAAGGAAGTCTTTGAGAAGTTAAGTATGAGAAGAAAATGTTAGCAGAGGGAGACAGTTAAAATATGTCGAGACATTCATTCATAGGCATCTCAGTCTTTGCAGACCACGTGCGTGGCACTCTGTGAGTAGCCTCTCAGGGCACAAGCCTGGAGACCCTCGGCTGTCTAAACTGCAGGATCCCCCTTACAGCCTTGCAGGTGAAATCCAAAGGAATGCAAAGCATGACAATTTGGCTCCAGCTCAGCTGCAGGAGCTGTTGAAAATAGTCAGCAATTTTGAAACCAACCGCCTTGGGTGCTACCACTCCGGTGTTTCTGTCTGGGTCTACTCCCGTAGCCCTACCCTCTTCCGAGGTTTCCACAAGGCAGTGGAGTTGTTGCCCGGAGATGCTAGTTACTCGAGACATCTGATGATACTCTCATCATACCAAGACTAGCAAGCACTCTCTGGGACTTGTGTGTTTAAAATCAGAGTTCCACCTCTTCTAGGCGAACTGCCTGAACAGGCTAACGATCTTCGTCTACCCGGGTTTAGAGTCAACATTCTCTTAGATTGGCTGCCAACCAAGGCTAATGAGCCCAATCTGCCTGCCCAGTTATACCGACGGGTCACGCCCCACAGCAGGCTCTGTAAGAAACAGGGGGTCCCTCATGAAGGTGCTGCTGGTGACACAATAATGTAGGAGAGGCCATTGGCATGGAAACTCTTGAGCGGCAAGCCGAACAGTGAATTCAGTGGCGATCTCTACACCTGGAAAGGAGAGGCTGTATCAGACGCTTCAATTTCCTTTAACTAGCAGGAAGTCCAGCCCATACCTCGCTACATCCCTGGAGAGACATAAAGAGAAATAACATCTTATTTTTTATCTTATTGTAATCTATGCAGACAAGACAAACAATAAATGGTCAGGTTACATATTAAGACTAAACGATGGTAGATGGAGTATAACAACAGCAATCTGGTATTCCTGAGGTAAAAAGAGACCAGGGTAAGACCTCCATTGCATTGGTCAGACTCCCTAGCTGTCTGTAACAACATCCGAAATTCCTCTGATGGAATGCTTACCACCCACTGGACTTACATGGCCTAAGACAGGGATCAGCTGCAAATGAAGTTGGAACCCCCAGCTGTACTGAAGAATGGGGCATCAAGATCAAGAAGATCTCACTGAAATCCTTACTAGAAGGAAAAGAAAAGGGCAAAAGGAAGAGTTCTAAGTTGGGAGAATAACATCAAATAATTGACAGACACAAAAATAATAGATTGTAACTTCAAGCAAGAGATAGAAGGCATTAGAGATCCATTACAGCTGACCCTGAATGTGAGGATTGACAAGGCAGCAGAAATACATTACAGCTGACCTTTGATGTGAGGATTTAGAAGCCATTGGAGATCCATTACAGCTGAACTTCAAGCAAGAGATAGAAGGCATTAGAGATCCATTACAACATCTCCGATGGGAGGATTGAGAAGGCATTGGAGATCCATTATAGCTGACCTTGAATGTGAGGGTTGAGAAGGCATTGGAGATCCATTATAGCTGACCTTCGATGTGAGGATTGAGAAGCCCTTGGAAATCCATTACAGCTGACCTTGAATGTGAGGATTGCAACTAATCACGACCATGAGCTATTTTGAAACAAGTAAAGAAATAATTAGTAAATTGAATTTGTGTGTGTGCATGTGTTTATTTTGTTAGTTCTTATTATATATTAATTTCAAAATATTTTTAGTTGTAATACTAAATAATATATATTTTCTTGATCATAAAATGAGAAACTGTATACTAGAATAGTGAGACCAGTTCTCGAGTATGGCATTGCAGCATGGGCAACAGCAGCAAAGGCGAACTTTGATAAAATTAGCAAACTTCAAAACCAAGCCATGAGAGTTATAACAGGAGGCATGAAGTCAACGCCAATTGTAGAACTTGAAAAGATTACAAATCTGCAATCCATGACTGATAGAAGAGACAGCAGAGCCCAGCAGCAAGCAGAGAAACTAAGAAGACTGACAGACCATCCAATGCATCAGAGACTAAATAAATTTGGAAAAGGTAAACTAAAGCGGAGAAACTTTGCAGAAATAGCCACAGCAAAGATGAGCGAAGACCTTATGAACACCATAACAACACCAAAGCCCATCCCTACTGTAGGCAAACCCACATGGAAGCAGCATACCATTCCAGAGGTGGTAGAAAATATACCAGGTATTGGAAACAAGAACAGCCAGACTGAAAAAGAAAGAAGAGACATAATCCTGAGATACATAGCGGAAAACTACCCAAGCATGGACTGGACCCATGCATACACCGACGGTTCTGTAACAAACACAACACAGAATGGAGGGGGAGGGGCATTCCTGAGCCTAACAAATGGTAGAAATATAACACTGTCAGTGGCAACCGGAAAATTCTCAAGCATTTCAGAGCGGAGGCAGAGGCACTGAAGGCTGCAGTAAAAGAAATGCTGACAGGTGAAAGCAATGAAATCCAGATAGTCCTGTTTACAGATGCCCTGGCCATGGTTACAGCACTAAAAAGCCAGACAAATACTGAACTTAATGATTTAAGAGCAGTACTCTGTCAACTATGCCAGCAGTCCGCACCAAAAAGAGTAGTGGTACAGTGGGTTCCATCCCACTGTAACATCCAAGGCAACGAGGAGGCAGACAGACTGGCAAAAGAAAAGGAAGACTACCACAACCAGATTCTAGTGTGACCTACGAAGAGTCCAAAAGGTATATTAGGGCCAGATACATGGCCAAATGGGAAACAGAACATATTGGCTACACAAAAAATGATGCCTATTACCAGTTAACAGAAGAGAGCAGGTCGTGGTCTTCAGACTCCGCACTCTGAAAAGAATCTTACCATAGCAAGAAATCGGATGCAGCAGGCCCTAACATCGCTGGAAGAGTGGGCGAACTCATGGCTGGTCAAAATAAACGAGGAGAAAACCACATGTACAATATTCTCGCTATCAATCAAACCCCAAAACACCAAATTAAGTATAAACGGCAAATACCTGCAGCCAAACGACAACCCAAACTACCTGGGAGTCACATTTGATCGGCGCATGACATGGAAAAGTCAGATCGAGAGAAACCGAATGAGAGCCAGAGAAAGAATGGCAATCATGAGGAAACTTGCTGGCACAAGCTGGGGAGCAGACGAAAGCATACTAAAGAAACTGTACACTGGAAGAGTGAGAACAGTTCTCGAGTATGGCATTGCGGCATGGACAACAGCAGCAAAGGCGAACTTCGATAAAGTTAGCAAACTCCAAAACCAAGCCATGAGAGTTATAACAGGAGGCATGAAGTCAACGCCAATTGTAGAACTTGAAAAGATTTCAAAACTGTAATCCATGGCCGACAGAAGAGACTGCAGAGCCCAGCTGCAATCAGAGAAACCCAGAAGACTGACTGACCATCCAATGCAACAGAGACCAAACAATTTCGGAAGTGGGAAACTAAAGCGAAGAAACTTTGCAGAAATAGCCAAAGCAAAGGTGCACGAAAACCTCATGAACGCACTAACAACACCAAATCCCATCCCTACTGTACGAAAACCTACCTGGAGGCAGCATATATTTCCAGAGGTGGTAGAAAATATACCAGGTATTAGAAACAAAAACTGCCAGTCTGAAAAAGAAAGAAGAGATACTACCCTGAGTTACATAACGGAAAACTACCCAAGCATGGACTGGACCCATGCATACACCAACGGTTCCGTAATAAATACAACCCAGCAATTTCAGAGCGGAGGCAGAGGCACTGAGGGCGGCAGTGGAAGAAATGGTGACAGCTAAAAGGAATGAAAGCCACATAGTCCTGCTTACAGATGCACTGAGAAGCCAGAAAAATACTGAACTTAATGATTTAAGAGCAGTACTCTGTCAATTATGCCAGCAGGCCGCACCAAAAAGGGTAGTGGTGCAGTGGGTTCCATTTCACTGCAACATCCAAGGCAACGAGGAGGCAGACAGACTGGCAAAAGAAGGTGCAAAACTACCACAACCTGATACTAGTATGACATACGATGAGTCAAAACGGCTTATTAGAGCTAGATACATGACCAAATGGTAAACCGAACATACTGGCTACACCAAAAATGATGCCTATTACCAGTTGAACAGAAAAGAGCAGGTCGTGGTCTTCAGACTTTGCACTGGCCACAATAGACTCAGGTACCACCTATTCAACAAATTGAAGATAGGTGGCACCGACGAATGCCCGTGTGGTACCGGGAAAAGGACTGCTGAGCATTTGCTGCAAAACTGCCCGACATACAAGGATCAGAGAGAGCAGATGTGGCCATCACCAGTGGCAACACTAGACAAGCTCTATGGCAGTGTCGACAGCCTCAGGATGACAGCTGCTTTCTTAGAACAAATTCAAGTTGATGCCTGACAGCGTACGAAGAAGAAGAAGAAGATCATAAAATGCAGTTTATTTTCTGAAAATCTATATAAAATTTCCCTGCACCATCTTCATCTGTATGTGGCACTTCAGTGTAACTGCAATACTTTTACTAGCCTGATAATTGTTATTATGTTAATAAGAATTATTGCCGTATTGGATTATATAATATTCAAACAGACTTTGTAGTAATAAAAAAAATAGCGTCTTACGATTTGTTTCCAATTACAATTTATAAAGAATTGCATATAATGAGTACAGCAACATTTACTTGAAAGATAACTGTCAAAACCACCACTACATTTTCCCCATTGTGGATAAGGCTGAGTAATCTAGACCACTTACTCTGGTTGCTGTATTGTGGTAAGCAGATATATATTTTTTAATGAACTCCTAAATGGAAAAACATTATTAGTTATCAGAGCTTGTGTCTGTATCCTTCTGATTAAAAGACTGGTACTCTAACCTATCAACCACTCCATCATTTAACCTGGGTGATTTTTTTACAGAATATAAATAGAAAAATCAAGTACAATTTTTTAGTCATATCTAGCAAAATAGATAAAACTATGAGTTTGATAATAGACAACATAAACAGCTCAATTTCTGCATCTAGAACAATTGACATGTCATACCTTTCTTTGTTCATAGCTGTTGACATGTCATATCTATCTTTGTTTATAGCTGTTGATATGTCATACCCACCTTTGTTTATAGCTGCTGACATGCGATACCCATCTTTGTTCACAGCTGTAGGAGTGAATGCTCTTCAGTACACAGAAGTCTGGCTGAAAAGAAATTGTGAAAAAATGGTGAAAAGCTCAGTAGATGCTTCAGCACCAAGTGGGTCAGCTTCCGCTAGAATGCCAACACCAGCTAATGTTATGACTGAGTCTTTTTTGGAAGTTCTAGAATGGCCATATCCGAACAGTTTCCCAGAGGTGTGTACTTTGTAAATTATGTTTTTTTTTTTTTTCAGGAAGGACTTTAATGGTAGAGAAAAACAAAAAGGTTTTACTTAACTCTTTTTAGTCCAGCCTAATTTGTTTAGTTTTTGTCTTACAATCCTTAAATATTCCTATGATGTGTACATTTGAAGACATTCCTGTCTTTTGACCAAACCATTTATACCAGATTCCAAAATTATGTCTATTTCCGGCAGCCTATTTATTTTTAAGCACAGCATGCCCCGACGTGGTTGTTGATTTTGAAAACCTCTAATTTTTTTTTTACAAATTGTTTGTTTATTTGTTTGTTTTCTTTTATTGTCTAGAGACATATATTAATAAAGAACTTGTTAGTGTTATTGTGTGTATGTTAGTTTCTGAGATAGAAGAAGATGGAGGTGATAGTGGTGAAAAATAGCACAAACATATAGATTCACCCAGTAGCGGCATACCCTGGTTACAAACAAACAAACAAAATTTGCGAAAAAATGTACTAATACTACTATCAATGCTTACCATAATGGCTATGTCTGTCACTTCACCTATAAACGTAATTATTGTATCTACATAAACAAACTAAATAGATCTACCTCAGAAAAATCAGTTGCAGAAACTTAACTTCCCCATTCTCAATAATGGGTGAATCTTCAAATCCAAGCAAAAAACAGAAGAGGCCCTTTCCAAAATTTAAAACAAATTTCACAATTGCCATTTCTTTGTCTGACCATACATAATGGAAGTTGGAACTCTCTACAATCAAAAGAGCATTATGTTCAGCTATTTCTATGACACTAATCTGATAATTTATACACGATAAAGCGATGACCGAACACCGGAAACGGACAGTTAGGCACAGGCTGTATTAACGATTCACTCCGCTGTTTGTATTTGTTTAGGCTATTACCAAGTTTCAAATCGGACTTAAATTTTCACAGTTGATGACTAACCTTCAGGGCTGTGTTCTGTGTGCATTTATATACTTAGTTTACCGTCTAGTGTACAGTTGCATAGCATCTTGTATCAATAAATACCTATTAACAAGTGGGCTCTTCGTACGCTGTCAGACGTCAACTTGAATTTGTTCGAAGAAAGCAGCTGTCATCCTGAGGCTGTCGACACTGCCATTAAGCTTGTCTAGTGTTGGCACTGGGGATGGCCACATGTGCTTTCTCCGGTCCTTGTATGTCAGGCAATTTTGCAGCAGATATTCAGCAGCCATTTTCTCTGTACCACAGGTGCATTCGTCAGTGCCACCTATCTTCAGTTTATTGAATAGATGGTACCTCAGTCTGTTGTGGCCTGTGCGGAGTCTGAAGACCACGACCTGCTCTCTTCTGTTCAACTGGTGATAGGCATCATTTTTGGTGTAGCCAGTATGCCCTGTTTCCCATTTGGCCATGTATCTGGCCCTAATATACCTTTTGGACTCTTCGTACGTCACACTAGAATCTGGTTGTGGTAGTCTTCCTTTTCTTTTGCCAGTCTGTCTGCCTCCTCGTTGCCTTGGATGTTAGAGTGGGATGGAACCCACTGTACCACTACTCTTTTTGGTGCGGACTGCTGGCATAGTTGACAGAGTACTGCTCTTAAATCATTAAGTTCAGTATTTTTCTGGCTTTTTAGTGCTGTAACCACGGCCAGGGCATCTGTAAACAGGACTATATGGCTTCCATTGCTTTCACCTGTCAGCATTTCTTTTACTGCAGCCTTCAGTGCCTCTGCCTCCGCTCTGAAATGCTTGAGAATTTTCCGGTTGCCACTGACAGTGTTATATTTCTACCATTTGTTAGGCTCAGGAATGCCCCTCCCCCTCCATTCTGTGTTGTGTTTGTTACAGAACCGTCGGTGTATGCATGGGTCCAGTCCATGCTTGGGTAGTTTTCCGCTATGTATCTCAGGATTATGTCTCTTCTTTCTTTTTCAGTCTGGCTGTTCTTGTTTCCAATACCTGGTATATTTTCTACCACCTCTGGAATGGTATGCTGCTTCCATGTGGGTTTGCCTACAGTAGGGATGGGCTTTGGTGTTGTTATGGTGTTCATAAGGTCTTCGCTCATCTTTGCTTTGGCTATTTCTGCAAAGTTTCTCCGCTTTAGTTTACCTTTTCCAAATGTATTTAGTCTCTGATACATTGGATGGTCTGTCAGTCTTCTTAGTTTCTCTGCTTGCTGCTGGGCTCTGCTGTCTCATCTATCGGTCATGGATTGCAGATTTGTAATCTTTTCAAGTTTTACAATTGGCGTTGACTTCATACCTTCTGTTATAACTCTCATGGCTTGGTTTTGAAGTTTGCTAATTTTATCAAAGTTCGCCTTTGCTGCTGTTGCCCATGCCGCAATGCCATACTCGAGAACTGGTCTCACTCTTCCAGTGTACAGTTTCTTCAGTATTCTTTCGTCTACTCCCCAGGTTATGCCAGCAAGTTTCCTCATGATTGCCATTCTTTGTCTTGCTGTCATTCAGTTTCTCTCGATCTGACTTTTCCATGTCATGCGCCGATCAAATGTGACTGACCACAACCCAAGTAGAGGAGACGCGTTAGCCCCGCAGGCAACTCTTCTAGGAGAATCAAAACTCTGATGACAAACCACACATAAGAGTCATCGCGGGAGCTACGGAGATCGTGCTCTGACGTCAATGTCTCCAGCAAATGACACTAAGGAAGGTGGACGTAGAAGGGGAGAGAAGAGGAGAGAAAGAAAGAAAAAAGCCGGAAAGAGAAAATGTCAAAGAAAGTCAGATCACAGTGTGAAAGGTTGGACCGCATCCAGAATGAAGGTAAGCATCTAGTTCTGGGCTGCACTAGAGATACCCCGATTGTGATGATGCGGTACATGTTGGGATTGTTATCGGTGACATCCAGACAAAAACTAGCACAAGTCAAAGCCTATATGCATGTCACCACAGACACTCGACACCCTCTGCACAGTAGTATCTCGGATATCAAGGAATCCAGAATCAAGAGAGGGTTGTTATGGATGGCAAATGCTGAGATAACAATCGGACACGTCACTCCAGCTGAGACGATAGCCAAAGGGGAAGAATGGGTCCACACTAGGGATAGAATGATAGAGTGCCAGAGAGTCATCATAACCTTAGGCATGGAATGCAGAGAACGGAACAACGAGAGTGCAGAGCACGAGGTAAATCAGCTGATAACTGAGAACACCCAGGATAGTGACGCTGTCATATATACCGATGGATCAGTCATGCGCAGTGGGACATCAGGCTGGGGTTTCTCGGCTAGAGTGAGAGGAGAGGTCGTTGCTGAGCTCAGTAGGGCATACATGTCAACAACCTCCAGTATGAGAATGGAAACGGAAGTAGTGAACTCAGCACTGAAATGGATATCTGAGACTTCTATAACAAAGGCAGTCATCTTGACAGACGCGCAAGCCATACTTCAGAAAGTACAGAAGGGATGACTTAGGTACGAGTTAATAGCTGCTGTTAAGGCCTCAAACCTCCAGACACTGACCTGGATCTACTGTCCTGCTCATGCCGGGGTTCAGGACAATGAAAGAGCTGACATCTTGGCTTCATGGGCTCCCATCATGGGCACATTGGTGATGGACAGAAGTGACATTTTGAAATCAATCAATGACCGCCTGCTGGATGAGGACACCACAGTAGATGAAGCAGCAATCCACAGACTACAAAGTTTCAACATTAAACGAGGTTCGAGCGGAGTGAGGCGCATGAGAGGACAGCGCAGGAGAGTGTACAACCAGTGAGCTACAGGGACCATCAGCATTCAAACCAAACGCCATTTGATGAGAGAGACTGAGCACCTATGGGCATGCCCGGAGTGCAATGACGTCGATTCTTAGAAACAGAAACAGAAAGTGATGACCCTAGAGCTGTCGCAGAATTTCGACAGGGGCACGAAACGAACGTGTTGCAATTTCTTTGCTTGCGTTCACTGAAGGTCAATTATATGTCTGACTATATATGCCATAATAATAACAGAAATAAGTCTTGCTGTACCGGACACTGTTTTTTTGTTGTTGTTGTTTTTATTTTAATTAATCTCAGATTTGAAAGAATGGGGTTGTTTAAATACATTATTGCTTAAATAGATCATCTGCAATAGTAGCCCTGTGCAGTGTATGATGTAAATCTTCTTCTTTATTGCTTTCCTGTTTTGTTGCTGTCTTTTGAGATTATGGTGTGCTGCACCGTATTTTACATTTGTACTGCGATATAGTATCCTGAGTAGGCCGCTGGGATCTTTGTGTGTAACAAAGACAAGAGTAGCACCACTACCCCACAGAAAGCATGTCGACTAACTGTGTAACATGGCATAATACCAACCATGGTAGGTGGTTTGTTAAGAGCAGCATAGATGCCGCCTAACAGACTGCAGGTCTGAGTCTATTAAGGTGGACTCATACATCAGTTGACCACCCTCTATGGCACTTGTCCCAATGCAGCAGAATAATAAGCTGCTCGAGCCTAGCCTGCTCAGCAGGAAATCCTCCTCCCTGCTACATCGAGCTTAATGTCAGAGCTGGGACCTGCACATGGGCATCCGCGTTGTATAAGTACTGGTCAACTAAGACTGAGATATCTGTGCTTTTTCCTTTTGCTCAATACATCCTCTTTCTGCAAGAATTTTTATTCAGGTTAACTCTCCTTAGTCATGGCTGTCACCAGACTACCTACAAAACATTGGGTGGCTAGAAACCAGTTTTCTTTCTTCTAGATGAATTGCCACCTATTGCTTACAGGCTGTTTCTGTCCAGGGCATTCAGGTTTTAGGGCAACAGAGACTCACACTTTATGCATTCTGCCACTTTTTCCCTTCTCCTGTTAGTGTGATTAGTTCCTATGTTAGAAGATTAAGCACTGGACTTTTGCTTTCAGAGACTGTGTGTTGAACACGCCTTGGGAGCATTTAGTTATAGTTGAAAGCCTATCTTCAATTTCACTTCTAGCTATGCCAACATTTAGTTATAGTTGAAAGCCTATCTTCAATTTCACTTCTAGCTATGACACCATTTAGTTATAGTTGAACGCCTATCTTCAATTTCACTTCTAGCTATGACAACATTTAAGATCTTATGGTGATACTGAGGAAGGAAGAAAAAAATATAGCAACAATAAACATTACTGCAGCAAGAAATAATAAACATTTCTGCGGCAAGAAATAATAAACATTACTGCACCTAGAAATAATAAACATTACTTCACAAAGAAATAATAAACATTACTGCACCAAGAAATAAAACAATATTGCATCAAGAAATAGACATTACTGCACCAAGAAATAAACATTACTCCACCAAGAAATAAACATTATTGCACCAAGAAATAATAAACATTACTGCACTAAGAAATAATAAACATTACTGCACCAAGAAATAATAAACATTACTGCACCAAGAAACATTTTGATGTTTGATTGTTTTTAATTTGACATAGCAAAATATTTTAATGAATATTATAGCGTTGGTAAAATAAATACATGGAAGCTACGGCGGTACTGAAAATCAAGTGATACTAATCTTATAAAAAAGTATAGCCCAGAAACCACTCTCGATCAAAAACATAACCATAATGTACATTTTCACCAAAAGACCTTAGCCGGGGTCAAAGAGCAACACAAGTAACATATTATAGCAACAATGAATGCAGATTAAAGATGGGCGTATCTGAGCGCATGTCAAGTCTTTGCTAGAACAGGTATTTAAACTGCCTTTGCTGATTGATTTGAGGGGGTTACTATAGCTGAGAGGTAATATGCTTGCCTAGAGCGCGAATCAGTGTTGGTGTTAGAATCCTACAGTTTCAAACATTTCCCTGATCTCAAGGGAGGAGTGGTCAGGAACTTAGTCATATTAGATGCGGATGATAAATTTGGAGGTCTCATATACATGCTGTGCATGTAAACAAAATTCCTTGGTAGTTGAAAATTGAAAAGAGCAGACTGTTGACTGCTGTCCGGCAAAAATGATAAAGGTAATAAAATTCCTACCCGAAAGTTTCTTGTGTGAAGGCCAGAAGGAGGAAGCCCCTCCATCACGCAAAGACAACAGACCAATCCCCTGTTTGTCTGCACACTTGATTGCAAGTATACAAAAGGGCCTCTTCACTCCAAGAGGTAGAAGCGTAGCAACTAAGAGAAGAATCGTTGCCTCATGTGCAATCATTGCTAAGTTTTACTGGGACTCCAAATTCTTCAGAAGAGTTATTTCTTTTTCAGGATCTCAATACTGCAATTTCTCTTTGAGGGGTGTAGGCCACATCCTCCTCAGATCTGTATGCTTGAGGCAGTCCTGAAGTACATGTGCTGCTGCCATGTCTGCCAGGTTGCAATAACAAAGGCTGCTGGTACCTATCTTGAATTTGGTGCACAGGTGGTGTCTCATTCTATTTTGGCCAGCTCGAAAACGAAGTATTGTAACCTGCTCTTTTCTGGATATTTGCTAGTATTTGTTATCTGTGTGGTGTTTGCAGTGTTTTTCCTGCTATTTTACATTGTATTGCCCTTTCATTATGGCTTTGCTTCTTCATAGTTGACCAGATGTTCTTCCTGTATCAGTTTCTCTCCCTCTTTGACTGGATTGTCAGCCATCTCATTTCCCATAATGTTACAGTGTGGTGATATCCACTGAATCACTGCCTTTTTAGACCTCTGAGATATTTTCGCCAAGGCTGCCCTCAGTTCATTTCAGTTCAATATTCTTGGGGTATTTAAGTGCTGTTATTGCTGATTGCATCAGTTAGTAGATTGGTTACTTGATTTGTGTAATACAAACTGTTGACATGGTTGCACTCTTTCTTTATGCAGACATTGATGTTGGACCAGTTTCGTTTCATGGGCATGCGAGATAAACTGCACACTCTTGGCCTTATTACATCTGTGCAGCTGATTACATACAGTGTTGTTGGTCCCTCTGTTGATGGTATGGAAGACCTGAAGAAGGTGTTGAAAGAACATGTGGACATTTTACTTCAGGATGTTGGCCAGAAGTAAGTCATAAACAATGCTTATATTCTGATATAAAAAGTGCTTATATTCTGATATAAATAGATTTTAGTAAGGCTGTGTTGTTGAAAAATTTGTATGTCATCTGTCTCATGAGCATCTGATGTGTGCGTACGTTCACTGTTTTATTGTAACATTTTTTAATTTTTTTTGAATTATCTATTTCTGTCATGTCTTGTGGTTGACTTCTTATTCTGTCAACTCACAGAGGTGTCAAGCCTGTTCTAGAGTCTGTAGCTGAACAGGCTGTGAAGGATGTCAATGACAGCCTTGAGAGCCGTAAACTTCCTTTGCTGACTGGCGATACCAAGCAGACTCTCAAAGGCCAGATAATAAACCTAGGTTCAAGGGAGTGCACTGTGAGAAAATTAATGAGTGAGTTTTTTTATTGTGCAAATTGCTTTTATTGCATGTTATCATTTTGTTGAGTATTGGTTTAGACGGCAGTCTTTGACTAGGGGGATATGCTTTAAAATTTTTATTAAAGCATAGGTTTTTTTTCTATTGGAGGTAAAATGAAAACCTAGTCTGTACAGTGCAGGGTGACTGCAGGGACATGCAGCCTTTATTCATCAGCCCTGCAAATCTTCCCATGGGACCTTTCAATTTAAATAAATGCTGTTAACAAATTACCAGGAAACATTCAAACACATCAAAAAGATGCACACAGTCGAAAAATATGGAAATGTTAGTAAAAAAATTTTTTAATTATGGACAGATGATTGGAATATATTAGTGAGCCTAACGACAACAACAGAAATAAGAAGTTCATAACACTTATTAACATGGAAATTCTAGCAAATTTTAATTCTGAAGTATAAAATGCATTGAAAAAATTTAACCCAAGGGCCAGACAGCATCACCGTTATATGATACAGGCCCTGGAAGACTTTGGCCTGAATACTGGAAACAAACTTCCTAAACAATATTTGTGAGAGGATAAGTCCCATTAGATTTGCTTAAATACATTTTTGTTGGAATGAAAATGCAGCAGTAAATGAGACTACAGCAGCCAGTGACTCATAGCTGGATGCTTGCATCAGGGTCAGTAAACCAGAGCTGACCCTTTCTACCTCCAAGTAGTAGCCCTGGAAACTGGCTGCATTAGTGTTAGTTAGTAAGTTAGTCGCCGGACCATCTTCATCGCACTCGGGACAAGTCCATACACGCTCAGATCTCATCCTCAGTATGTCTGCCAGTATGATTGACCACTCCGGTCATGTGCTGGTTAATCAGACGTCTTTGGATCCCCGTGTGGTGTTCCTTTCTCGATGCCCCTCGTTTCACACTCAGTTCAACCAGTCGCGCAAAGGACGTAGAGTCTTAATCAACTTCCGAATCTTCCTTCCAGCCAATTTCCCTAACGCTCGGTCCATTGATCTCCCACCCTCCACTATAGCTGTACTCGCCAACCTATCAGCTCTCTCGTTCCCTTTGACACCTGCATGTCCCGGAACGGGTATCTTCTTCGTCTTCCTTGTACGCTGTCAGACGTCAACTTGAATTTCTTCGAAGAAAGCAGCTGTCATCCTGAGGCTGTCGGCACTGGTGATGGCCACATGTGCTTTCTCTGGTCCTCGTATGTTGGGCAATTTTGCAGCAGATGTTCAGTGGTCATTTTCCCTGTACCACATGTGCATACGTCAGTGCCACCTATCTTCAGTTTATTAAATAGATGGTACCTCAGTCTGTTGTGGCCTGTGCGGAGTCTGAAGACCACGACCTGCTCTTTTCTGTTCAACTGGTAATAGGCATCATTTTTTGTGTAGCCAGTATGCTCTGTTTCCTATTTGGCCATGTATCTGTCTCTAATAAACCTTTTGGACTCTTCGTAGGTCACACTAGAATCTGGTTGTGGTAATCTTGCACCTTCTTTTGTCAGTCTGTCTGCCTCCTCGTTGCCTTGAATGTTACAGTGGGAAGGAACCCACTGTACCACTACTCTTTTTGGTGCAGACTGCTGGCATAGTTGACAGAGTACTGCTCTTAAATCATTAAGTTCAGTATTTTTCTGGCTTTTTAATGCTGTAACCACGAACAGGGCATCTGTAAACAGGACTATCTGGCTTTCAGTGCCTCTGTCTTCGCTCTGATATTGTTTGAGAATTTTCCAGTTGCCACTGACAGTGTTATTTTTCTACCATTTGTTAGGCTCAGGAATATCCCTCACCCTCCATTCTGTGTTGTGTTTGTCACAGAACCGTCGGTGTATGCATGGGTCCAGTCCATGCTTGGGTAGTTTTTCGCTGTGTCTCAGGGTTATGTCTCTTCTTTCTTGTTCAGTCTGGCTGTTATTGTTTCTAATACCTGATATATTTTCTACTACCTCTGGAATGATATGCTGCTTCCATGTGGGTTTGCGTACAGTAGGGATGGGTTTTGGTGTTGTTATGGTGTTCATAGGATCTTCGCTCATCTTTGCTTTGGCTATTTCTGCAAAGTTTCTCCGCTTTAGTTTCCCTTTTCCAAATCTATTTAGTCTCTGATGCATTGGATGGTCTGTCAGTCTTCTTAGTTTCTCTGCTTGCTGCTGGGCTCTGCTGTCTCATCTATCGGTCATGGATTGCAGATTTGTAATCTTTTCAAGTTCTACAATTGGCGTTGACTTCATGCCTTCTGTTATAACTCTCATGGCTTGGTTTTGAAGTTTGCTAATTTTATCAAAGTTTGCCTTTGCTGCAATTGCCCATGCCGCAATGCCATACTCGAGAACTGGTCTGACTCTTCCAGTGTACAGTTTCTTCAGTATTCTTTCGTCTGCTCCCCAGCTTGTGTCAGCAAATTTCCTCATGATAGAGTATGAAGGTGACTCTCTGCAACCTTGACCGCCCTACCGACTCCAACCACTGGCGATGCGCGCAACCTGATTCCACCTTCCCCAGCATCCTCATTGAATCACTGAGAATGCACACATTGTTTCAAGCCAGACCAACTGCATTAGTGTATTCTTACTAAGAGATTAGGGATCACAGAGAGAAAGCAAATTCGGCCCAACAAATGCAACACTGAAACTTGATTTGTCGAGCCGAAATGCATAGATATCCCAGCTGTAATAACACAATGTTCCAAGGATGAACGGCAAGAAGAAAAATGTGTTTTTTTAGCACTTCTTCTTCTGCGTTTGTTCTCAATCTTTGCCTACTTAGCCCTGAACACGGCTTTGCAAGTAGCAGGATGTAGTAGGAGAACGGAATGCGTTG
Organism: Ariolimax columbianus; assembly: GCA_036924085.1. Taxonomy (NCBI): domain Eukaryota; kingdom Metazoa; phylum Mollusca; class Gastropoda; order Stylommatophora; family Arionidae; genus Ariolimax; species Ariolimax columbianus. The sequence goes on along the minus strand of JAVGWX010000011.1, from coordinate 48,313,652 downwards.
TGTCGCTATAAATAACCATTGGCTATATTATATTCTCAATCACTTACAAAAGGGATTGTTCCACGGGATTGGAAAGGTGCAGGAGTGATCCCCTTATTCAAAAAAGGCAAAAAATCAGATCCAGCAAATTATAGACCGATGAGTTTAACGAGCATAGTCTGTAAATTGTCAGGGTCAATAATCAAAGAAAACATTGTAATGCAATTAGACAAATTTAATCTAATTAGAAATAGTCAGCATGAGTTTACTAGAGGGAGATCTTGCTTAACAAATAAATTAGAATTCATGGAGGAGGTTACTAAAATCATAGATAATAGGGAGCCAGTGGACGTTATTTATCTAGATTTTGCAAAGGCCTTTGATAGAGTACCTCATCAAAGATTATTTCGAAAGTTAAAATCACATGGAATAGGTGGGGAAGTTGCCAAATGGATTGAAAATTGGTTAACGGGAAGAAGGCAGAAAGTGGGCATAAATAAGGAGTACTCTGAGTGGTGTGAAGTGAAAAGTGGTGTGCCACAGGGCTTGGTTTTGGGACCAATTTTGTTCTTCATATATATATATAAATGATTTGGACATTGATATGGGATCCATGATTGCAAAATTTGCTGATGACACAAAACTATGCAGTAGTGTCTCATCTAAAGCGGAAGTGGATATATTGATGTCGGATTTAGATAAAATTCGAGAATGGTCTGTAAGCTGGCAAATGGAGTTTAATGTAGATAAATGTACAGTCATCCACATGGGTAGATCCAATATGGAACATAATTACAGAATGGGAGAAAACAATATTAGAAAGATAGATAAGGAAAGGGACCTTGGGGTTATAATAGATCATACAGGAAAGGTGAGGGAGCAAGTTAAGGTAGCAGTAAAAAAGGCAACTGTAATGTTAGGGATGATAAAAATAAATATTAAACATAGGAGCAAGGAAGTGATCGTCAAACTGTATAAAGCTTTAGTTAGACCTAGATTGGAGTACTGTGTACAGGTGTGGAGTCCTTATCATTGAAGGGATATAAACATGCTGGAAAGAATACAAAAAAGAGCGACAAAGATAATAGTGGGATTCCAGAATTACAGTTATGAGGAACGACTCAGAAAAACCAGCCTACAGTGTCTCGAAGAGAGAAGAATTCGTGGTGACTTAATACAGGTTTATAAGATGATCAGAGGAATGGATAAATTAGACTATAACAAGTTTTTTAAAATACAGCCACCCACAATAACACGAGGGCATAGCTACAAGCTGACTAAAGAGAGGTCCAGATTATATATTAGGAAATATTTTTTTAGTCAGAGAGTGGTGTCTGCTTGGAATGCATTGCCAGGGGATTTAGTGGAGGCAGGGACAGTTAATGCATTTAAGAACAAACTGGATGCGCATAGCTTTTAGAGCAAGGTGATGCAAATGTAACTGGTTATATACAGACTCTGCAGGGTTTTCTAAACCAGTATAAAGACGTTAAGTTAAGTTAAGTTTACAGATTGGCAGCAATATTTGCACCTTTCGGTCCGACACATCCGTCTTCAGCTAAAATCTTTTGCACTACCAAAGAAGCAAAGGATGACAAAACATGAAGAATATAGAGCAATACATGTTATGAGTCTTATCGCCAACATCTGAATTAGAATAAATTGTTGGCAATGAAAAAAGCATTTGAAAATGAATAAGGATGCACTCTGGAAACTACTCAGGCCCTATGGGATCTTGCAAAGCAATAATAAAGCAGATACATGAGGACATGCAGTGTAAAGGAACAACTCACAGAATCACTTAATATTAAATCTGGAGATGTCAGTACTGTGTTCTATCACTTTATCTGTTCTTGCTGACAGTTGATTGGATTATTAAAGAAACTGCGACCTATAAGAGCAATGAAATCCAGTGCATTTTATTTAAACAGCTGAAGGACCTGAACTTTGCAGATGACATAGTCCTCTTAACCTACATCCAACTCTAAATGCAGAAGTCAAACAGTGGACAGAATCTCCCAGCATGTAGGTGTAAAGATCCATGCAGAAAAGACCCAAATTGTAAAATTCAATTGGGCCACCAAAATAGCTCCTATCAAATTGTGAGAAACACCATTGGATGAGGTAGAGAACTTCACATGCCAAGGGAGCATCATAAACAAGACATGTGGTGCAGATGAGGATGTAAGAGCCAGGATACAAAAGGCAAGAGAATTCTTTGTCATGTTCAAAAACATAGAACTCTAAAATGATCAAAATGCATACAAAACTAAGGATCTCTGTGTAATCATAATTTTTTCTATGGAGCAGAAACATTGGAGATGATTGAACTCAGTATTAAGAGATTACAGGGCTTTATCAACAAATACTTTAAAAAAATCCTGCGCCTGCAGTGGAACGACAGGGTTACAAACAAAAGCTTATTGGAGAGAACAGAACAAAGACAAACGGAACAGGAAATCTTAGGGAGAAAGTGATGCAGGCAATCTCTGAAAGAAAGGCCAATGAATAATAGAAGAGGATACCTAGAGGCCAATACAAGAAAAATGAATAGAAACTGGAAAGAACGAAAAAAAATAGCATGGGATAGGCCTGCTTAGAGAGTGTTGGTTGATGGCCAATGCACCTCAGTGTGATTAGGGTGAAGAATAAGAATGTTGTATGTGTTAAGTACAGAAAATATGTATAGGGTAAGTCTGACTTTCATATGTTTATAACTGAACATTTGATATGAAATTATTTTATTATATTTCAGTTACTTTACAGAACATTTAAAAGAAAACAAAAATGGCTACACACTTTGGAATTTAACCATTCTACCCTTTGTACAATGAGCATATTTGTATGAATCATGGCAAACTAGTTTGTATGTGCTAAAAATTGTAAAAACATGCGTGTCTTTAAGAATACATCTTCTTCTTCATTCATTCTCAATCTCCTGCTACCAAGCCCTGAAAAGGGCTTTGCAAGTAGCAGGATGTTGTCTGGAGAAGGGAATGCATTGTGTCGTAGTTTTACAGCTTGACTGTGATATTTTCACCTTTCGGTCTGACACATCTGACTTCAGCAGGTATTTTTTTATACTGGGTTAGCTTTCCCTCTTTGATCCATTCTCCCTAGCCAGTCTGCTCTGTTGCAGCCTGTTATCCAGGATCACTGCATGGAGGTGTAGAAGGGTCTTAGCAGCTCTGGTTTGCATTGCGTTGGCAACCTGATCAAGTAAAATAAGAAAACTGGACATAGTAAACTCAAGGGTTATCTTTACAACAAAATGAGGATTGGGACAGATGACAGGTGGTCATGTAGAGAGCATAACATGACTGTGGAACACATTCTAGAAAGCTGCATGCTCACACAGGAATTGAAAGAACAAAACTAACCTCGCGAGACAGATGAGAAACAAAAGTTGCATGAAGATAAAACAGCATTACAAACAACGGGGCCTTTTGTAAGAGAAACTGGGACCTTGATCTGAGGATGAATGAAAGAAGAAGATATAAAATAAAGTACTGCAGAATTGAACATTGTAATAAAATGTTTTAATGCAGCCTTTGTTTAAGGAGATCAACTGTAATGGTGGTCTTACAGGGAGATTGGAAGTAACTTGAGGTCTTCCCATGTGCAACCAGCATTATTTCCTTTGAGTTTACTGACAAGACATTGTCATTAACATTGAGGTAACCCAATGGACACATTTGAAAGCATTTCCTCAACACTGGATTGGCACCAGTCTTTCGACACCTGTCCATGAAAATCAGGCGTGGATACAGACAGCATCTCTCTTCATGGAGTCATCCATAGGGCCACTTGGACATCACCTGACTGAGACACATTGCCTCCATTCCATCTGCCCTGCATGCTGCCTGTGACTTTGCCTTCCACTGTGATCCTTTAGCCCTGATTGCCTAGACAGATGACTTAAATTGAGATTACTTGAATTGTCTTGATTTTTCTATTCAATTGAAAAAATAAGATAAGAATGATAAATTGATATCTTACTAATGTGTACAAATGACATATACATTACTTGAACAGTACTTGGGATGAAAGAAATAGGACCACTCACCTTAAAAGGCAACCACTCCGGGGACGGCATGGGCTAGTGGTTAAGTGACACGGATGACAAACCGAAGGTGCTGGGTTCGCTCACCATCACAGCACCGGCTGTTACTCCGGGGAAGCAAACTGTTAGAAAATGCAGGAGGAAGCAGACCCTGACATAAAAATGAATGCTGAAGTTGGATGCACTGGGCCGATAGGCACAAAATAAAAACATAGTGCAACACAAACCGCCTTGGGTAATAGAAAAATAAGACAAACAAAACAATTAAATTAAAAAAATAAGCCACTCCAAAAGCTAGATTTACAGGCTTCCTGTAAAGGGACCAGCTGCAGTTAAATCATATGCTTCACATTGGAATCAGGTGAGTGGTGCTTGGAAACTGGCTTCCGTTAAATGGTATCAATTGCACTGATCGCATCAACTGCAATGATGGCATCAACTGCAATGATGGCATTTGCTTCACATTCGAGCAGAAAGGTGAATGAATGTTATACATATGTTCTAACATATATTTTTCAAAACGTTCAGCTGTAATGTGAAACGTATATGCACAGAAGAGATGTTTTTCATTAATGCAAGTTCTTAACTACATTCTAGACAATCGCCTTATGGGATTTCTACGAGAAGGAATGATGGGCAAAAGTGTAAACAGCTTGCAGTTGCCGAAAGGATGTACAGCTGTCCAGCAGGAGCTGGTACAGATTCTTGGAAACTTTCTTCGCCTCAGCTCACACAACCGCTCTGTGTTTGGTGAACAGTACTCAGAAATACTAGAACGGTTAATGCAGCGCACCAGTAATGGGCCATCATCCTCTGCTAACTCTTCAGTGAAGACTGCTTGATTATTAAAGTTTTTCCAGATGTATTGGGCATTTGTAATCCATGTATAACAGTTTAGATACTAGCTGTAGTCATTAGAAGTTATGGGTGAACATAATGTTTTAAAGTCATTGCATAATAAGAACCTACATTACTGAAGGTTTTTGTTGCACAGAATAATTGAAACAAAGTGTGAATAATTTCAAAGATGGGCTACTCAGTGACTTAGGTTGTTTGAAGCTACATGTGAATGAATAACTAACTCTTGATGTGTCTTTGCTTGTGGATTACAGTGGCTTTCTTACTACATCACAGAACATACTTTAAAAAGTTTACCTTGTTCCTTCTGGCTGTAGTGCAATGCAATGTAAGGCACCTCAGAAAGCTCACTTTTAGGGAAATTGCAGTGTTGATATCCACATTGATGACCAGACTGCTGTGATGCAGTCTGTTTCCAGCAGCACACCCAAGAACTTGAGGTGGGATCTTGATCACTATGTTTCACTTGACATGAGGTGGGGGTCTTGATCAGTATGTTTCATCTAACATGAGGTGGGGGTCTTGATCAGTATGTATTACCTGACATGAGGTGGGGTTTTGATCAGTATGTTTCATCTGACATGAGGTGGGGTCTTATTCAATATGTATTACCTGACATGAGGTAGGGTATTGATCAGTATGTTTCATCTGACATGAGGTGGGATCTTAATCAGTATGCATTACCTGACATGAGGTGGGGTCTTGATCAGTATGCTTCATCCAACATGAGGTGGGTGGGATCTTGGTCAGTATGTTTCATCTTAACATGGGGTAGGGGTCTTGATCATTAAGTTTCACCTGCCATGAGGTGAAGTCTTGATCAGTATATTTTACCTGCCAAGAGGTGGGGGGTCTTGATCAGTATGTTTCACCTGACGTGAGGTGGGGGCTTGATCAGTATGTTTTACGTGACCATGATTACTCTTCACCCCTAGTGACTAAGTTATATATTCCTTTACAGCCTCAGGATGACCGCTGCCTTTTTCGAAAAAATAATGGTTACTGTCTGACTGTGTACGATGAAGAAGAAGAAGAAGATATATATACCTTTATATGGATCTCAGAGTCCCATATTTGGAAATAAAAATATTACTCTTGCATCCTACTATTGAATCACCAATTCACTCTATTACTGAAACATAGGCCCACCACTACATCTGGACTCTACCCATAATTCCTTTAAAGCAATCCTTCATCTGATCATATGTTGTTGCAGTTTTATAGCAATGATTTTACCTGTCACTCGTTACTGTATGCTGAAAAGTCACTGTGAACCTATTCTTTTCATCCCAAATACCATTTTGGTGGCATCCTACTATACATGTTGTAAAAGGTGCCTTAGACAGGAAGTGATAATTTTGTTAAGAATCTAGGCTGCAGGTAACAAAAATGTAGAAGCCGGCATAATGCTGGATGAAAAGTTCCTTGTAGAGTTGTACAGCATGCCAGAGGGTATATCTGAATTGTTCTTGAAAATATGAATTCTAAATGTGGAAATGTATGTTTACTTCCAAAGTAATACTTACCTATTTCTGTTATTCATTATTGTATTAGGCCTTAGATGTGTAACCATGACAGCAGTAGTCTGACGTTGAAAGTTGGAGGAAGGAGAGGAAATTAAGTTGGAAAATATTATATTTTTAGTCCATTAAAACTGAGATGGCATATACGTGATGGGAGAAATTGTGTAAATAGGACACTGGTCCTGAAATGTCAGGGGGCACACCTACATTTCTAGACACCATGGTGACCTGGTGACCAGGATTTGTCATGTCGTTGTCTTACAAGGGTTTTTGCAGGGCACTGGCAATCTCATAAAGTTGAAAAAAGTGCCACAGACTACAACTACAAGAGCACATAAATTATATGGCGCTTATGTAGACCAAAGAGAGGTAGTCTGGCCAAGGGGAGCGACCATGCTTGAAAAGCTGTGGAGAACTGGCGAATGGAACCTGAAACAGTCTTTTTTGTGAACCTCACTGAACTAGAAACATAGCATCAGTTGATCGAGAAAAAAGATATGGCACAGACTTTCAGCAAACTGTAAAGGTGGCCCTATTGAAGTGAACAAGAATAACTGAGAAAGGAAAGATGATAATTAGGTTATATTTGAAGAATAAGGTAAAGATAGTCCCATTGTGGACACAGCTGTCAGTGTTGAAGTGTTAGAGACTTCATTTTACTAGGCCTCAGCTTTTTAGATTTTTATTGAGTGCTATTGCCAGTTCCGTTCCTTGCTACCTATCATTTCCTAACATTAAGCCAGTTATCTATTTAAAGCTGGGTTTGATTGAAACATGTTGATAATGGGGTTTCAACCTGGTCCTTTTGTCATGAGAAGCAAGAGCTCTACGACTTGACTGCTCAGACATTCGTTATATATGAACATTAGTCAAAACCGATTTGTAACATAAGTCTTCTAAACCAGTATAAAGATGTTGCAAATGCTCATCATGCACCCTTTGTGTCTAACAGCACACATCAATCCTGTAGTCCTTCTCAATCCAGATCCCTTGTAACATATTCACAAGAATTGTGGCTTGAAGTTGTAGTAAGTGTATGAGGTTTAATTCTAACTTTGCTTGTGTATGCTTTAGTCTCATGAGAGAAGTCATATGATCATATGGTACAAGTTATAGTGTCTGCAACTTAGAAATATTGACAATTCAGCATTACATATAATGATGGATTTCAATGAATGCTTCTGTTTAATTTGACGGAAGGAAAAGGCACAAATAAAGAGTCCTTTCCCTTATTATTTTTTGCGTCAAGTACTTCAATTAAAAAAAATTTGAAAGTTCTTCTTTATTGTTGAGAAAACATTTTGTTGCATTATTTTAGTTTTTTTGGGTCACATTACAAACTGAAAAAGCATATTAGGCCTTCAAGGCCAGAAGGATGAGCCTAACATATTTAAAAAAATAATGTTCATAATAAAGTTTCACATGAAAAAGAACACAATAACAACTATAAAATCTTTAAATAAAATATTTTCATCTTAAATATTTTTCTTTGAAGTGCACAGCATACGGAATATTTTAGGGCAGACATTATATGAACTATCAAAATATCAAGTCTACAATACACAAAACATTGGTTCCTTTTTTTTTGCCATTTCCCTATTACAGGCTTACTCATTGCAGCATCTACTTGCTGAATCTTGAATGTACCATCATTTTGATTAGCTTGCAGATTTAGTTGTAAATAAACCTAAAATTAAAACAATGATGGCCATGTCAGCCTCACAGTGGCAAGTTATTAAACTAGAAGATAGATTTCAGTATTTTAATATTTTGAAAGAACAGTTTTCTGACTCGACAAGCTTACCCTTCTTGCCCTGAAAGGTCTCTTATGTGGTCATGTATTTTCACAACTTCCTAGTTTTGTTAATCTATTCTTTTACCATGCCATGATGTTAAACTGCTAATTATTTTGTATTTTGTATGATCTTATTCATATATTTTGCCTGGTGTCACAATGTCTTTTAACTTTCCTACTCACATAACATACAACATTTGTTGACTGTTTCTTTCTGGTATTTTTCATAAACTTTCTTTGAACACTGGTCTCCATCACTATGTCTTCATTTTTTTAAATGCAGTCTATATGGTTATTAACAATCTTCTGTAAAATCACACAATCACATCCCTGTATCTTATCCACAAGTCTTCTTTGTTGTTTAATCTCAAACAGGTGCATCTATTTCCCTTATAAACTTAGCAGTCTGTCTCAGGCTTCTGTAATATGCATACAGTTTATCTCACAATTGGGTTTGAGAGTGTCATGTTGTCACTCTGCTCCTCTCATGGAACAAACAGACCTGGATCACATATTTTCTTTTTTTTTTCCTCTCCCTTATTTCTCTATCCCCCAAAGCAGTGTGCGTTGTACTATTTTATTTTGCGCCTGTCGGCTCAGTGCATCCGACTTTGGCATGCATTTTATGTAAGGGTCTGCTTCCTCCTTCATTTTCTAAGGGTTTACTTCCTCAGGGTAAAGGCCGGTGCTGTGATTGGGGAGCGAACCCAGCACTTTCGGACTGTGATCCGTGTCACTTAACCACTAGCCCATGGCGTCCCCTCACAGTGTACACTGTTCATAACATATCGAGATAGTACATGGTACCCAGTACAAAGACAGATGATGACCGTCATCTTGCTCAGCAACAACATTGAGCCTTTTATTAAATATACAAGAGATGATCGACTTTCAATGAGGCTGAAGACCCCGACCTCACACCCCTGCCATGGGAGGGCACTAGAAAGTTCTCCCTCTTCCGGATTCTGAAATGTCCCAGTGTCATGTTGATACGAGGTTGGAAAAAGCCCAGAGAGGGAAAGGGGGAGGAAATAAAAAGAAACAGAATGGAACACATAAAACTGGACAGCTGGGACTGGCTTGACAAGCCACCAGCAGATTTTCATCTAAAATGAAAAAAATGAACGATCTCAATGAAAGAAAACAACACTTCTCCACACCTTCTAACAACACATGGGGACAGAAGTAGAAGGATTTCTAGAGAGGTGGGCGCCGTCCCCGATCACATATTTCACCATTTGTTTTTTCTTATCACATTCTGTCCATCAGTGATCTTGTTTGTCTATTCTTTTTCTTCTTCAGCTTTCTTCCTGAAAAGGATGTTGTGTTGTAGTTTACAATAAGGTTGTGATGTATGTGCCTTTTGGCCAGACACATCTGATATCAGCTTGCTTTTATGGGGTATCAAGTTTGCCTTTCCACTGTGATTCTTATTCTTTTAGTCAGACTACACTAGTGCAAACTGTTTCCAAAGCTGCCACTTGGAGGCAAAATAAGGTCTTAGTCAGCTCTGGTTCACCAACCCTGATACAAGCAGACAACTAGGAGTCACTAGCTACTGTCAGCTCATTCACTGTTGCATTTGACCCTGTTTGTATATTTATTGTTGATGGACATATTTATCAAAAGACGAAAGATGGCCTGGTGCGGGCACGTCGCGAGGTCCAACGTAATTACCAACTCGATACTCTTTGGTTCCGTACCGGGACAGAGAGGGTGAGGACATCCAAAGAAGAGATGGGTGGACAATATCACTGAGTGGTCAGGCCTTCGTCCCGGTGAGATACAACAGGCGGCGGCAGACAGAGAGGGATGGCGTGGGATTTTGGGATTGTCTTCACGTGTGCCCCAACGATCTGATGGATTACGGGATGAACTGAACTGAATATATTTAACACTAAAGATTCTATCAGGAGGGAGATAAAAAGTTAGCTTCACTATGCACAGTGGTTGCCAGGGCAAGCCATGTGTATTCATTGCACTATAAATTCAAAGATTCAAGTCTTTTTCTTTTTCTTCTCCGATCAACTGATGCTATGCTTCTAGCCCGGTGAGCTTTATGAAAGAGGCTGTGCGCTGCATGTCTTCACCAGTCCCCAACAGCTTTTTGAGCATGGCTGTTCCCGTTGGCCAGACTGCCTCTCTTTGGTCTGTATAAGTAGGACAGTCCTACAGGATATGTTCTAGTGTTTGCTTGAGTGCTCCGCAATCGTACGTAGAGATGTCTCTAAGATGGAGGTGGGCCTTGAGTCTGCAATGTCCTGTTTTTAGTCTTTGTCTGTCCATCTCTGCCAAGTTTATCTATGCTGTACTGAGTGTTTGTTTTGACCCTATGTCACCACAATATCAACAATGTTAAGTGAATCTTTGAAGCTTTCTGCATCATTTGCATATCATGTTGTTTATAATATGTCTACCAAATGATATTCCTGACCCCATCTCTGTCGATCATCTCATTGTGCTTTCAGTGCACAGAAGGAACAGGTCAGGTGATGGTACACATTGTTGTCTAACTTCTTGTTTTATTCACTGAAAATGTCCATATTGATTGGCAATTATTTTAGCCATTGGCCATTTATTATTGCTACTTGGTTGTTGCCAATGCATTTTTGGGTTACTATTTTCAGATCATTGCCATTGATATTTGTTTTTAAATATTTAGATAATTTTCTCTATAAATAGTGTTACTTCTTGTAATAATATCAACATCAACATAGCACTGTCAGTATCTTTGTATCCAAGAAACCCTTTGCTTTTGCTTTAACTGTTGCTTTGCTATTATTTAGTTTTTATAAAGATGTTAGTTCTGAAGAAATTGTTGAAGCATTAGAAATTTAGACCATGATAATAATTTAGGAACATAGAAACATTCAGTATGCCTGCATTTTGGCTGCTTTCTGCTAAAAAATATACATTTCTTGTAAAGATCTGTATTTTTGCTGTAATATAATTTGCTTGTTTTCTTTTGTTTTGTTTTTGTTTTTTAAAATTACTTTTGCATTTGCATTTCAATCCTTTAGAAAGATTTAAATTCCGTCCTTGGGCATTTTCTGTAGTCATTCAGAGAAGTGTTAATGTTTTGATGAAAAATATTTTCAACTCATTGAGTTTTACAGATAAAAAAAACATAGTTCTATCACTTTAGGTATTGGAGCATTTATTTATATATTTTAAAGAACAGTTATCCCCAGCCATTTGGAACTGCTGGCTATAACTAAATCTAATCTGCTTTGATTTTCATGCTTTTGAGATTAATAATAGATTAAGGTTCTGTCAAAATTACTAATAAATTAATGGTCTGTCAAAATTACTAATAGATTAATGGCGGTCAAGATTACTAATAGATTAATGGTCTGTCAAGATTACTCCTCACCTCACTGGTACCGTGGCAAGAAAGAATAGAACATTTGTAACCTTCCACGGTAAAAGTAGTCCCATAGCAGACACTGCTGTCAGGAATGAAGTGTTAGAGACTTCAAAATATGTTGAAAAATGCAACCGAGTGATGTTCTGCATGAGGCAATACATGCCCAATTCAAACTTTACTTAAATATAATACAAAAGGTATGTGTAGAGGAATTGCCGGATATATTGACAAAACACACAATGTGGCGAGTACCTAATAAAAATGTTTCCTCTCCATTTTCTACCTCCACATTATTGGCATTCAACACTGCCTTCTAATATATAACTCTATAGAGCCACAATTTGTCTGGCACTCTCTGCGGAACCAAGACATTGACTCTGGCTAAGTCAGAATCCTTGCTAACCGCTATTCCACCCCTTCCAAAGTAATAGTATCCGTCCAGAAAGACGTTTGCCAGACAGACCTTATCTTACCAGGCACATGCCTGGAATCCATCATCAGTCAATGCGAATGAACCTCCTTTGATATCAATGGCAAGCAACTTAACCACCTTTGCTTTGACATAGTGTTCATCAGAAGCAAAGGCGCCAAGCAAAATGTTAGCTTCGTTTCATAAAGCAGGGACGGGAGCGGGCCTCGAAATGAACACCTTCAAGACAAACGTCATGCATAACCGTTTTGATACTAATGACCCAGTCATCCTCTATGGCAAGAATATGGAGGAGTATATCTACCTGGGATGCCTATTTGCATGTAAAACGACCTAAACCAAAAGCGTTAGGCTGAGTGGCTTTTTTTTTATCCATAAAGACAGCACTAGACCATACACATGGTTAGAGCCTGCACACCTCCCTCTTCAACTCCACAGTTCTGACTGCAATGTGTTACTCCATTAAGAAATGGAGTCCAAACTCAGAGTGGCCCAAGTGTCTCTCGAGAGATGCATGATATGCCTCAAGCTCCACACTCAACGTATGACAGATCTTCACAACACTGACTTAAAGCAAATGTTTTGGTGAAGGATGCAGTTACCTACGCAGATATGGTAAAATATCAATGGGCTGGCCACCTGCTTTGGAGAACTGATGATCGTTGGAACACAGTGACAGCAGTTTGGTGTCCGTGAGTAAAAAAAACGACCACAGGGAAGACCACCAATGCGCTGGGCCGATTTCCTAGGAACTCAGAAACAACATCCATGATGCTACAGACGGGAAACGTATCATCCACTGGTCTACCATGGCACAAGACAGACAACAATGAAAATTAAGTTTGGACAGCAGTGTTGATGAACAGGTTATCCAGTAATCTAGTACTAATTTATAATTGTTATTATGCATGCTTCATGTCATAGATAGTTTAATTATGTGTCTTATAATTAGATCAAAATTTTAGCTCAATTTGTTCAATATGAAATAATTTAAAAAAAATTAAACTTTGATAAATGGAATTCCATCCTTTGGCCTGGACTGAAAGACACAAATTATCTGGTACTGGAAAGGATTAATCATATTAAAGATGATACAATCCAAAACAACCAATAAACATGGATTCTTATTGAATCATATAAAATATGCTAAGTTACATAATTCTTTTTTTTTTAACCACTAGAAACAAATGTTCAATTCTAGTTTGTCTCTTTCTAGGAAGCCTGCACCAAAGCATTTATTTCTTCTTTCAGTGCTGTTTTCTGTAAATCTATAGTTTACATATTGAATTTGTCAGACTCTCCTTAGTCACCAGTTGAGGCATGCATATTTAGACATTCTTTTTTTTCCCAAATAAGAAATATATACACAGGTTGTCAAAATAGTTTGGAATAGTTGAAATGTGTAAGACAAACATGCCTTATACTGTCTCAATTGCTCGGTCAGATATTGTAAGCACCCAACTGATTAACTGCCAAAGAATTTGTAACGTGCTCAACACTGAATACAGGAGTCCGATCTCACTACCCAGAAATCAGGGGAATTTTTATCAGAAGATCCACGTAAAAACAATCTCGGTCTCCATTGGGATTCGAACCCACAACCTCCGACACCCGAGGCGGGCACCTTATCTCGACACCACTATCAGATTAGTTCCTATGATGAATTTGACTTTTATCTAGAGCTCATGTCTAGTTTTGTACAACTTCAACTTTAGTCTTGAGTCATTCGACCAGTGAGTCTTCCTCAACTGACAATACTGAGGGCAATCATGTAAAACATGCTCTATAGTTTGTTTGTTTAGTCTGCACAGTAGGGAAATGACAGAAGCATGTCAAAACAAAATGAAAGCCTGCCGCTCCTCTTGATGCATAGGGAAACGAGTTATTTACTTGTATATTAAATTCCTTTAGCACATAAAGCAAGAGAGAGTGTCACATAATATGATCTTACAGAGAGCAAACGCTCACATCATGTACTCGATGTTCAGCCAGTGACAGCTTCAATGGTCGGGACATGTTTATCGCATGGAAGATGAGAGGCTGCCATTGGAGTTGAAAAAATCGGCCCTCACACACTGCGATTCAAGGATGTATGCAAGAGGGACATTTAGTCATGCGACATCCCATCCTAGTGCTGGGAAAAATTGCTTAAGATCGAGCTATCTGGAGACAGGCAGTTGGAGGGTCATAGTGACTGCTGACGCTTGAAGAGGCCTTATTGCTGCAGAGAAATGAGAAATACTGAAGAGATCAAGAAACAGCCAGGCAAGCCAGCCTCCTCAGCATAGTTGTACGATCTGTGGCAGGGACTGTCACTCGCGGATCAGTCTTTACAGCCATAGCATACAGTGTCAAAATACAGGAGACAGAGCTGGACAAAACTTATAGGGCGCCACACGCATTGTCTATAGACTGAGACGCCTATGAATATAGTACATTGTTTCTAGATATTTTTTCAAACCCAGAAAGCTACTCCACATTCAGCAGGCTATTGACCCATGTGAATATTCTACTGTTGAGAGGTCCCCTCTTAGGGTGTACTCTCAGCATAGCAATTGTGTTATTCTTGTCTCTGTGACTCACAGAGTCCACTTTAAAACCACTTGGGTAAATAGTCATTTAGGATGGCAAAATCAACAGTTATATGGGAATTGTTGTTTTGTTTTTGAGATCACCTCTCTCACAATAGTCTCATATTCAGAATACTCAGAACAACACGAGAGTCAAAAAAGGGGTTAATGTACCATTGAATTGTTATTTATGTTGCTGTGATGTCATCATTTACTGTGATCTGCTTATATTTGTAACAAAGCTGCTGTTTTATAATTTATTATACTAAAGTTTCTTTTAACAAAATTTGAAAGCTAATTATCTTCAAAAAAGGTAAACCTATAGCAGATGCTGTCATATGGGATGAACTGGTCAACATTTCATTAAGTTAGTTTTTCCACCTTATGAAATGGGGGCAGCTAGTTCCATTCCTCGCTGTCTTACTTTCCTAACTCAGGACAAAGTCAGGTAAACCATTTTTACAGTCTGGTATGCCCTATAAATCTTTCCGTTGGATATCAGCAGTGGGAATAAACATCATAATGACAGAATGTAGATAAGCTGAAGCATGTTTCAACCATGGCATGTATCATGCCCTTGTTTTATCTCTGCCAATCATCCACCAAAAATCTGTTCTGTGATATGGAAAAAAAAATAAAAAAAATATTGATAATAATTTTCTGGCCAAACACCATCACCAACCGAGAGCTGCTTGCGCTCATAATTGGTCAATGCTGGAATTGGATAGGCCATGTTTTAAAAAACAGAACCAGACACCATCACTAGAACTGCCTTGGTATGAACTCTATAGAGTAGGTGTAAGAGAGATCGACCTAAGATAACTTGGTGAAGAACAATAGAGACCAAAATGAAAACCATAAATCAGAGTTGGGGTACAGCATGAAGGATGGCTGCAGGCCTGGTGAAGTGGAGGGAGTTTGATGCTGTCCTTGAAGACACCATCAGGTGTGCCAGTCACTGACCAAGGAACTATAAAGAAAAAGTGGTTCATGGTAATACTTTTGTAGATAAATTACAGGACACCCCTTACAAACAGTTACTCAACTTATGATCCCTGTTCAGTAACCAATTAAATGTTATTTTAGAGCAGGACTTACCATTTTTTCTTCTGAACCCCAGCGAGTTATTAACTCTTTCATTCCATGTATTATAACATATTTTTGGAAGTGTTTCTAGAGTTTACATGCAAACCCAGCAGGCTACCTGCACTCCACAGGGTGTACAATGCCAAGTATAATGGAGTGTTATACCCTAGAGAAATTAAAGGGGTTCCCTGTACATGATAAAGCAGCAGTATTAAAATATGCATGAATGATGTACATTTCCGTCCATAAAAAAATTATTAATATTTTAAACATTTTATTACACTCTGGTCGTTTGTTTAAATATGTCACAAAAAATATTTCTTTGTACTAGAGTCAAACTGTTTTCATTCTTTGTACTTTCGTATATGTGTAATGTTGCAGTTAAGTGAAACTTGATGAAAATCAATTTCATACAGATGTAGATCTCGTTACTTTGTATATAGAGGCATATACAGTCTCTTGATATGCCCTTTCTTCAATTGATTGTCAGTGACTTTGACATTCATTATTTAAACTTTAATCTTATTTTTGTTAAATGGCAAGCTGTTTATGTCTGGAACATTAAAAAAAAAGGAAATATAGTTATATAATATATTTATAAAATATTGGCATTAATTAACTGTTATAAATTTCATTTAAGTATATTTCATAAGTCTAGGAATTGATGGAAATATAAAAATTAGCAAATTTTTTGTGATAGGTTATGTGTGATTTTAACCCTTTGAACTCTGGCCATCCAGCTCCATAAAATGCACTTCTTCTGTGATACTGAGAAAATATGCACAAGGTAGACATTTGAGGAAAGCTATTTACTATGGCAAGAACTATGTGCTCTAATTTAATTATTCTATGTCAAATTGACTGACCAGATCAACTTCAATGTTCCTACTTGTTATGCCAGTAAATTGTGGAATATATTTCTTGAAGACCATCCTGTATCAAATTTATTTGATGCATTACATGGGATACCCCTTCGCATAGTAATCTCGTCCGAGTGGCAGCAACAGATCCAGCTCTTGATCAGAAACAGAGTCACATATGTCATCATTCAAATAACTACTCTTCCTTTTCAGAATAATCACTATCCAATCTAATTTATCAGCATCCAAATCCCTGAGAATACTTTCAACAGCTTTTTCTGTTGTTGGCCTTTTAGAATGGTCATTTCACAAATTTTCACAACTACTTTCCATAATTACTAAAAAAATTAAAAACATTGTTTAAAATGCTAAGTATGTGCATGCCACCATATCTGTTATCTCTGAAAATGTGTGTACTATGTAGATGTCACGATGTTATAGTCAAAATTCAAGCAGTACATCCCGAAATATGCCTTAAAGTAATGGTACACCCGTCACACATGGGTGACTCAAGGAGTGGGGTATTTACACACATACTAATATTTGAATGTCACAGGTTCAAATAATTAAAGTAAGTGTTACCTGTTGGAGCATACAAATGTAAATTCATTGTTGTGTGTGTGTTCTTTATTATGTTAAAATCTTCAAGCACATGTAAATTGGAAGTCAAACTCGGTGACACCACAAATCTGATACTGTCATCATCTTTATTTACGATGGACAACTATTATTAATATGTTTATGCTGCCTCAATCACATAGAGTTTAAGATCATTTAATATGTTCTAAAATGTGTGTTGAATTTTTTGCCTAAATTTATAAGCTTTTTTGTTTATAATGCATGGTCATTTGATGATTTGGACGAAGTTTGTTATGAAATAAACATAGTCATAATAGCAACATTTTTTAGGAAAAAAGTGTTTGTGGCCATGTTCCCATCAGACAAAAATGTATTTGTAGCATTCTATTATACTGAGTGTTGCTATTATGTCTTGTTTCTTTGTGTGAACAATCTTTTTTCATTCAAGGAAAACAGAATGATGCAAAATATAATTTGGTAAATGTACCTAGTATCACATCTTCATATTTATATTTTTTTTAATAAAAAAAGGTTGGGACAAAACATATCTCCAGAAAAAGTACAGGTTATACTTTTTAATTTTGCTGACCTGCAGCAAGGGCAGGTTATTAAACAGAAACATATTGCTTGGTTTTGTTAGTAATAACAATTCAGTGAATGTACTTTTTTAAAATAGTAATTCATTTTTTAATCATGATTATAAAACATAACTTCCGTTTTTGTATGAGCAACTGTTTTTTTCACCATGTTTGAACAGTATTGCATCAACTGTCAAGATGTCTATAACAATTACATCACGTTTAAACAAACTAATGGGCTGCTATGAGAGATTTACCAAAGTTCACTAAGACTTCCCATGATCTCTAATGTCAAGAGAATGCAAATTAAATCTAATATTTTTATAATAAACATTATGTAATCGTTGTAATACGTATATAAAGATACATTTTATTTGTTAATTGATTGTTGTTGTTTTTCTATTATTTAAAAAATATTTGTAAATAATTTCATTTGTAAGTTAAATCACATTTTACACACATAGTAATTTACACACATAGTAATTTACACACATTACTAGAGCATGATTGTATTTCTGATATCATAATACATTTGGATAACTTATGATAAAAAAAGGTAAAGATAGTCCCATAACATTCACTGCTGTCAGAGATGAAGTGTTATAAACTTCATTGTAGGAGGCCTCAACTATTGAACCAGTTGCTTTTTTTGCTGCCTTACTTTCACTAAGGCTTAGCAGAGTCAAGTATGCATTTAAAGTTTGGTAGACTGTAGTGGGGCGCTGTTTGACTATGTACCCGATAAGCTTTAATGTTACCAACAGACGATCCAGCCAATCTAGTACTTGGGGAGCCATGAATGACGAAACCCCGTCAAATAAACAAATTACTATCAAGCAGGGCGAGAACTTGATCACAGGTAAGAAAGCCGCAAACGCCTTTGTCGATCACTATGCCAGAGCAAACCACATCGAGGTCCCTGCAGATAAGTATACAGACATTAGCGAAGAGCTAAAGGGACACGAAAACATAAATACGGCTCCTGAAGAGCACATGATGGCCAAACTAACAATGCGCGAAATGGAAGAGGCTATGAGAACACTAAAGAAAAGGAAATCTCCCGGAAAAGACAGGATAACAAACGAAATGCTGATGGGGCTGGGCCAAACAGCGAAGAAGAAACTGCTATCGGTCCTAAACCAAAGCTGGAAAAGGGGAATTGTACCACAGGCATGGAAAGATGCAATACTGGTACCAGTACCAAAAACAGGAAAGGACAAAACAGATCCAAATGGATACAGGCCCATAAGCCTACTGAGCTGTGTCAGCAAGCTGATGGAACGGATGATAAACACCAGACTGATGTGGCATCTGGAAGAAAAACGAATACTAATTCCACAGCAAGCCGGCTTTAGACAGCACAGATCCACTGAGGACCAGGTCATCCTCATAGCCCAGGAGATAGAAGATGCCTACCAGGCACAGAAACACACAGTAGCTGTTTGGGTGGATCTGGAAAAGGCATTTGACAAAGTCTGGAAGGATGGACTTAGAGTCAAGCTAAGAAGAAGTGATGTCTGTGGGAAGATGTACAAGTGGATCAACCACTACCTCAAACAAAGAACGGCCAGAGTCCAAGTACAAGGGCAGATGAGCAAAAAGGTGACACTCGAGCAGGGAGTACCCCAAGGGGGAGTATTGTCACCCACACTCTTCCTGGTATATATAAACGATATTACAGAGAATATACCAAGAAGAGTCCATAGCTCAATGTTTGCAGACGATCTGGCTATGTGGACCTCTGAAAAGAATCTCACCATAGCAAGAAATCGGATGCAGACGGCCCTAACATCGCTGGAAGAGTGGGCGAACTCATGGCTGGTCAAAATAAACGAGGAGAAAACCACGTGCACAATATTCTCGCTCTCATTAAAACCCCAAAGTACCAAATTAAGTATAAATGGCAAAATCCTGCAGCCAAACGACAACCCAACCTATCTGGGAGTCACATTTGATCGGCGCATGACATGGAAAAGTCAGATTGAGAGAAACCGAATGAAAGCCAGAGAAAGAATGGCGATCATGAGGAAACTTGCTGGCACAAGCTGGGGAGCAGACGAAGGCATACTAAAGAAACTGTACACTGGAAGAGTGAGACCAGTTCTCGA
Source organism: Ariolimax columbianus (assembly GCA_036924085.1). Taxonomy (NCBI): domain Eukaryota; kingdom Metazoa; phylum Mollusca; class Gastropoda; order Stylommatophora; family Arionidae; genus Ariolimax; species Ariolimax columbianus. The sequence continues at coordinate 48,293,856 of JAVGWX010000011.1, read as the reverse complement.
GTATGGCATTGCGGCATGGACAACAGCAGCGAAGGCGAACTTCGATAAAGTTAACAAACTTCAAAACCAAGCCATGAGAATTATAACAGGTGGCATGAAGTCAACGCCAATTGTAGAACTTGAAAAGATTACAAAACTGCAATCCATGACCGATAGAAGAGACTGCAGAGCCCAGCTGCAGTCAGAGAAACTCCGAAGACTGACGGACCATCCAATGTACCAGAGACTAAACAATTTGGGAAATGGGAAACTAAAGCGGAGAAACTTTGCAGAAATAGCCAAAGCAAAGATGCACGAAGATCCCATAAACGCACTAACAACACCAAAACCCATCACTACTGTACGAAAACCTACTTGGAGGCAGGATATATTTCCAGAGGTGGTAGAAAATATACCAGGTATTGCAAACAAAAACTGCCAGACTGAAAAAGAAAGGAGAGACACTACCCTAAGCTTCATAACGAAAAGCTACCCAAGCATGGACTGGACCCATGCATACACCGACGGTTCTGTAACAAACACTACACAGGACGGAGGGGCAGGAGCATTCCTGAACCTACCAAATGGCAGAAAAATAACACTGTCATTCGCTACTGGTAAGTACACAAGCAATTTCAGAGCGGAGGCAGAGGCACTGAGGGCGGCAGTGGAAGAAATGGTAACACACAGTGAAAATGAGAGCCATATAGTCCTGCTGACAGATGCTCTCGCCGTAGTCACAGCGCTAAAAAGCCAGAAAAACACTGAGCTTAATGACTTAAGAGCAGCACTCTGCAAACTGTGCCAGCAGTCCGCACCAAAAAGTGTAGTGGTACAGTGGGTTCCGTCACACTGCAACATCCAAGGCAACGAGGAGGCAGACAGACTGGCAAAAGAAGGTGCAAGACTACCACAAACAGATACCAGTATGACGTACGAAGAGTCAAAACGGCTTATCAAAGCCAGATACATGACCAAATGGGAAACCGAACATACTGGTTACACCAAAAACGATGCCTATTACCAGTTGAACCGAAGAGAGCAGGTCGTTGTCTTCAGACTTCGCACTGGCCACAACAGACTGAGGTACCACCTATTCAACAAATTGAAGATAGGGTGTGCCGACGAATGCCCGTGCGGTACTGGTAAAATGACCACTGAACATCTGCTGCAGAACTGCCCGACATACGAGGATCAGAGAGAGCAGATGTGGCCATTGCCAGTGGAACTGCAAGACAAGCTCTATGGTAGTGGCGAGAGTCTCAGGATGACCGCCGCTTTTTTCGAAAAAATAATGGTTACTGTCTGACTGTGTACGCAGAAGAAGAAGAAGTACTTGGGGATTCTGCTGAGTATAGGTTTCTGTTAAAGATGTATATACAGAATCTTCTTCTTCTTTCCCCATTTAAAAAAATAAATAAATATAGAGCCACCACTACAGCTGACTGCTAACTGGAAGTCTGTGCCAAAACATTTTATGTGTATTGTTGCAGTGTTGGTTTCTGTTTTATACTGTGTGGCTACTGACTTCTTGAACAGCTGTCTTTAGTTATCTTTAACACCCTAAGCCGGGAAGGATTCTTGTTTATCAGTGATCACACTTTGTATCAGAGTGTATGTCTTATTGAGGCTCACTTTCTTCATCAAAGCCATTACTGTGATCAAATTTTTTATTCATCTGCCATAACAGATGAAAGTACATGTCTTTTTAACTGGTTATTTTGAGAGTGTAGGGTTAATATCCACAATGGTGATATCTTTGTCTTCTTTGTACGCTGTCTGACATCGACTTGAATTTGTTCAAAGAAGTCAGCGGTCATCTTGAGGCTGTCAACAGTGCCATAGAGCTTGTCTATGTTGACACTGGTAATGACCATATGTGCTTTCTCTGGTCCGCGTATGTCAGGCAAATTTGCAGCAGATGTTCAGGGGTCATTTTCCCAGTACCACATGTGCATTTGTCAGTAGCACCTATTTTCAGTTTATTGGATAGATGGTACCTCAGTCTGTTGTGGCCTGTGCGGAGTCTGAAGACCACCACCTGCTCTCGTCTATTCAACTAGTAATAAGCATCATTATTTTGTGTAGCCAGTATGCTGTTTCCCATTTGTCTATGTATCTGACCCTAATAAACCTTTTGGACTCTTGAATCTGGTTGCGGTAACCTTTCACCTTCTTTCGCCAGTTTGTGTACCTCCTCATTGCCTTGAATGTTACAGTGGGATGGGACTGACCGTACCATAACTTTTCTGAGTTTGGACATAGTTGACAGAGTACTGATCTTAAGTCATTTAGGTCTGTATTTTTTTGGCTGATGGTGATAGTAAGTGCATCTTCAGTTTTATTTCTACTGTTTTAATTATAAACATATAATTTTACATTTTGTAGAAGGTATAGAAAAATAGTCTTAATTCACTTGAACTTTTATATCTGCTATTGGTCCATGCTTATTTAACATCCAAGCTCAATATTTCGAGCAAATGTATTTAATAAGTAAAAGCCAAAATTTCAGCTCATTGTGGCAACCTTTTTACATCAACCAAGGGACCATCATATTTTCTTTAATAATAGTAAATGTTCAAGTCATTTTCAAGTTTAAAGATCACCTCATGATTCAGAGCCATAACTAAAATCAGAATGATTGGGTTCATCAGTACAAGGTAAACATATGTAATCCATGTTGTTTGCGAATGCCCACAATGAGTAGGTTATTCTTTCTGCTCCCTAAAAAGGACGTTAAGTGGCGAGTTGCAGTAGCTTTCCTTACATCCTGAGTGTGCTGATAAAGGTGGACCTCGGTCCTCCAGGTGGTTATGCTATGCTTGGCTTCATCTCCATGATGCTCACTACTCCGGGGATCACATCAATCCTCTACCTCATTAGCCAGGCTACCATGAAAACAGCCTGTTTCCAGGGAGGGCTACTAGGAAGCCGAGATAAGGGTCTTGGCCAGTATGTTTTGCTCGACCCTGACTAACATGTCTGATCAGTATATTTTTCCTGACCAGACGTTAGTCTTCCTCCTCCCCCTTGTAATCCACATTAGAATCTCAAAGCTCAGTTTTGAGAGCTAAAGTATTTTTATAAAATTATCTTTGGTCTTAATCTGCCTCAGTTGAATTTCTACAATAAGTGATTCACGTTGAGCATAAGGAGTGACAGAAATATGGTCAAGTATGTTATGAACACTTGGATCACTCACCAATCAGTTTTACAACAAGAGAGATTAAAATATTTAATTACAAAAGCAGAGGCACTCCATGGAACCAGACACATCAATTCGCCACATTGTAGACTTTCACTAACAGATTTCTCTGTCAAATACTGCGTATTATATAGTAAAAATGACAAACACAGTTTTGTGGAACAAAACAAAGAAACAACCAATATAGTTGTAGATCAAGAAGAGACAACTGTCAAAATATGTGACATACAAAGCCAGAGATACACTGCGCTGGAACCCATGTCAGAAGCGGAAATGCCAAAAACCACTTGTCAAATAACTTAACTTAACATCTTTATTCTGGTTTAGTAGACTGATGTCTCCATTACATACTTTGTATTAGATGGTCAGAAGTAATAACACGCAGTTTTGTGAAGGAAGAGAACACACAATGCAGCTAAAGATTAATGAGAGAGTAAATAGTTACAACATACCAAACCAGACATCGTCTGGATTAGAACTTAAACAGGTTTAGATTAGTAGGTAGGTAGCCCACTTATTTGACAATGGTTCATTGTACCAACTGTCAATCAGCATAATAAATAGCTGAGTCCTAAAGCTGCATACAATTAGGATGATATCTTTCCAATTTAACCTAACTAAGTGGTGCATGGATGGCCATGAGGATGGGACCATAACAGAGAGGGTTATTTACATCCATGATGCCCATGGCAGGTTTTAAGAGCTGGTGGGTGGGGACATCCTCGGCAAGACAGGCCATAGGGCTAAATAACGATAGCTAAGAATAGTGAGTGTGCTATCAATGCCTGTCCATTGGGTGACTAAGTCGCTTGAGACCCTGTCAAATCAGTATATCACAAGAATGTACCTCTGGCTGTGCATGTGGAAGGCTTCAAATGCACTTCTGATCACCCTGCAGAACAGTCCAGGTTCTGAAACCGTGTGATAAGATGGGGAAAACAGAGGTTATGTAAATTTGTTAGCTTGGTTTTCAGCGAAAGCCTCTGCTGGTTCCAGACTCGATGCAGGATGATCATAGAGGTGGCAGCCAGGCTGACTCTTCAAATAATGTCCGGGTGGCTTTGTACATCAGACTTTTGTTTACTGCCCAGGTAAATGAAATCCTGAGTGAAGTTGAAATGGTTGTCATCGACAATAATTTAGCTGTTGTGGAATTGCAGCCAAGGTTTTGTATCTTGGTTTTTGCCCATGAGATGTGGAGGCCTGATCTATATGAGCAAGAAGGCTGAAGACTATGTGGTTAAAGTAGAATTGGAGAGGAAGCCAGATAATCCAAGAGCAGAGCACAACATTGTCCCAAATTGGAACTGATGGTATATAGCTGCAGTCTATATGCACTGCTAGAAAATGCACGACTAAGCTTGGCTGATCACCTTGTTCATATGTCAGACGAACGATTCCCAAAGACGCTTCTCTACGGCAAGCTGAGAGAGGGATAGCGTTAGAGAGACTGCCCAAAGAAACGTTTCAAAGACAGTCTGAGGGACTCCTTGAAAAGTTGACTAATAGATGTCACCACCTGGAAATATCTTGCGCAAAACAGATCTAACTGGAGAAGCGCAGTCAAGGCGGGCGTAGCTACCAGCGAAAACCACTGTGTTGTGAAGGCCCAGAGCAGACGCGAGACCCGGAAATCACGAACAGCGGGAACACCAACTCCTTCTACAGACCAGGTGTGTCCGTCATGCAACAGATGTTTTTGTACCCGTATTGGCCTGTTCAGCCACATGCGCACCCACAAACATCGAGATAAGCTGTGACAAGGATGATGTCTGCAGTCCTCATCAGTAACGATAACGATGGATAGCTATTATTATATTCTGATAGAACTAAATGAGAAATTCAGTCTGTAATCACATCAGTGACTTGGCTCCTATGACTGTTATCAGATTCAAAATAAAATAAGTATGCTTGATGAGAAGTCAAAGAAATTGAGACTGAGAAGACACAGAGAGTAGACAAAGATTAGTGAGAATAAATGCAACTACAGACAATCTTATTGTGTTGGGAAATACACTCTTACGAGATATAGAATTATTAAAATATGTTGGTAGTAATACAGATAGAGTTGGAAGTGCAGATAAGGATGTCAGATTAAGAATACAAAAGATAAGAGGAGCTTTCATTGCAGTGGAGAACTTACAAAAATCAAAAGTTATCAAGTCAATAAACAAAATAAAAAATCTTCAACTTCAATGTAAAGCCTGCCCTTTTGTATCGTTCTGAAATATGGAGAACAATGAATAATCAACAGACTTTCATAAATGGGTGCCTGTGCAGAATAGACAAATTGAAATGGTATGATAAGATCATGAAAGTGGAACTATTAGAAACAACCAGATGGATAGTGGAACTGTTAGAAACAACCAGAGGAGCAGGTGTTGGTATTGGATAGGACACACATTAAGGAAACCAGCAGATAACATTACAAAACAATAATTATTCTGGAACATTGAAAGTAAGAGACATCATGGTAGTCAAAAACAATTGTTATTCTGGAACATTGAAAGTAAGAGATATCATGGTAGTCCAAAACAATCATTATTGTGGAACATTGAAAGTAAGAGACATGGCAGATCAAAACAATCATTATTCTGGAACATTGAAAGTAAGAGACCAAAACACACGGTAAAAAGACCTCAAGACAAACAAAGCAAATAAGGAAGACATAGATGGGGCTGAAATTGTTGGCAACAAGACTAGAGGCCTGCCGAAGACGGATGTGTTGGACCAAAAGGTGCAAATATCGCAGTCAAGCTGTAAAGTCAACCGAGTGGTCTGCCGGGGTCTTTGTGTGTGACAAGAACAAGAATAGCACCACTGCCCCACAGAGAGCAAGTCATAAGAGACGACCAACTGTGTGACATGGCATAACACTGGCCATGGTTAGGTAGTTTGCTTTTAGCAGTATAGATGGCACCTAACAGGCTGCGGGTCTACTTTGCTCTAGTGTTTGAGTCTATTAAGATGGACTTGCATATCGTAAGCGCTTGTCTCAACGCAGCGGAGTATTAAGCTGCTTGAGCCTAGCTCGCAAAGCAGGAAACCCTTATCCCGGCTACATCCATCTCACACCAGAGCTGGTATCTGCACAGGGGCATCTGCCCCTGTAGAAGCACAGGTCAACTAAGACTAAGCTGTAAAGTAGTGACACAAGGCATTCCATTCTTCGGACAACATTCTGCTAGTTTCAAAGCTCTGTTCAGGGCTTGGTAGCAGGAGATGGAGAACAAATGCAGATGAAGAAGAAGATTGGAGGGTTTCGGATGTATGCTAAACACGGAGCTATAAAAGTTTTGTTAATTGAACCACTTTAAGATGCCCCATAATGGGGACATTGAAATCAGTCAGTGACCATCTATTATATCATAACACTTCAGCTTAACGTAACGTCTTTATACTGGAATAGATTTTCATTCCAGTCATGTAGTTTCATAGTAAAGTGACCAGCAGAAGATTGGAATGTTCATGCCACCTGAAGTTCCCCTTTTGCGGCTATGTGGTACTGCAGGGGTCTGGGCTATTGATTTTGACGTTGGCATAGGCCATCTCTTTCCTGATCAGTGGGCTAGATTTATTTAGGGCTGTTGGTTTCACTACTTTTGTCCAGCTGCTGCACCGCTCTCTCTGCCACCTACCGTGCACTTGTACTTGTAAATTGGCTGCCCCTTGGGCAAGTGCAGTCTTTGAAACCCCAATATATAGGATACTACATAATTTTGAAATCAGTGAATCAAGCACTGATTGGCACATGAGAGGATGGAGCAGGAGTGTGAACAACCAGTTAGCTAGATCAACTATCAGTATCTACAACCTTCACTATTTGGTGAAAGAACCTGAGCAAACTTGAGAGTCAGTAGTGTTCATTCTTCATAAGAGATAACATGCCACTCTACAATTCAACACATAAGATGAAGAATGCACTAAACAGCAGAAGGTGATGCGCCTGTCTTACCATATTTTCAAAACTACATTATCTCTCTGATTCTGTTCGAGCTGTGACAGTCGGTCCATGATGTCAATTTTTTCCGGAGATCCCTGGGTTCATCGCTGGAGCTACAGAGTTCATGCTTTGTGCGGTGCTCTCGACAGATGGGTTGGGTACCCATCTGCCGAGAGAGACTGAGCCAAAATGGGGAAAAAACCAGAAGCAATAAAGTCGAGGCCCCGTTTAAATTTTTTTTTCTCTCTGATTGACAACTGTAGATTTCACTATTGCTCATGTTAAAATGAAAGCAATCAAGAAATAAATGCCTATGCGCCTGTTATACTGAACACAATCATTTTGAAATGGTAATCATTGCTCTTCCATTCAGTGTGCACTTAAAAATATTCTATGCATGGCTGTGATAACATCATTATCATCATCCTTCCTTTCTGTTCCAGTTGGAGTATGGGGCAGCCACTGTAGTGTGCTTCCTAGTAGTAAGCCTGTATTAAAGACAAACACCAATATTTTTTCACACCGCCCAAAGTCAGAACAAGCTTACCTAACAGCATTGTGCAGTTGTTGTGGTTATGTTGGATAACTTAAAAAAAAATAATGAAGCACGTATTTCCAATTCGCAAATAATTTCTATAAAAAGTATTAAATTATTACATATTTTGAACAGTTGTATCACTGAATAAATAAATCATAATTAGTTATAGACTGGTGAACCTGTTATTCGCTGCCCATCTTCTCAAATCTTGGAATCAAACTGGATACAATCACCCACATTTCCTGTTTCACGCTGATTTTTGCATGATACTTGCTTTTAATCACAACAAATGGTGAAACATAAGAAGAAGTAAGATCGCTGCAGCACCTGGCTTTGCACTTGACTTACTTTATTGTTTGTGTCATTTTCTGCTGTTTATGTTTGTTCAGCTTATAATTCACAACTTCTTCACCAGGTGTTATCAAGGACTTTACTCTGTTGAATTTATGTGCTTTCGATCAGTTATCCTGTTTGTTATGCTGCAGCAAGATGCAGCTGTGCCCAGCTTAAACATGGGAAACCAGTCCACGGTGGCATACGTTTCACTTAACCCCAGAATACAGCCCAGGTTATCACTACTCAATGGCCTTTCTGAAGCTACCTTGCTGTCCCCCTCCATCGGAGGTTACATAACACTCCCGACCTCATATTTTCAGCACAGTAAGGGTCACGCTGGATGCCAATAATACAACAATATTCTGTATAAGTCTAGATCTTTTGCAATGCTATACAAATGCGAGCCTTATATATGTACATAATTAATACAAGCTCTTTAGATTGGAAACTTATACAAAACAGTACAGCTAGCCGTACATTGAAGGAAATGCATTTTAAAAAATATAGAAGTTACGGGTAGTCCACACAAGTTGACTTGTATGAAGCATTGATACCTGAATGTTAGTTTTTGAATATATAATGTAAGCATTATATATATATATATATATATATATATATATATATATATATATATATATATATATATATATATATATATATATATATATATTAATACTGCCATACAATTTCTCGAGGGGAGTTGGTACGGGTCACATTGTTTTTCTCAGTGTTGTGTGTTGGAGGCAGTCTTGAAGTACATGTGCTCCTGTCATGTTTGCCAGGTTGCAATAACACAGGCTAGTGGTATCTTTCTCCATTTTGGTGTACAGGTGGTGTCTCATTCTGTTGTGGCCAATTTGGAGACGAAGTATGACAACTTGGACTTTTCTGAACAGTTGGTAGTATTCATCATCTGCATGGTATTTAGGACCTTCTTCCTGACACTTTTCATTGTACTGCCCTTTTGTTATGGCTTTTGCTTCTGCATAGTTGATCAGGTATTTTTCTTGAATCAAATTTGCTCCCTCTTTTGATAGACTGACAGTCTCCTCATTTCTTTTACAGTGTAATGAAATCCACTGAATCCCTGCTTTGAGACATTTTCACCAAGACTGTCCTCAATTCTTTCAGTTCAGTGTTCTTGTGGAATTTGAGGGTTGTTATGGCCAACTGTGTATGAAATAAAGCAAACATTTTTTTTGTAGTAAAAGATGGCAACATGAGAGATACCCTGGGACAATAGAGTAGACCCACTGTGATCTTTGAAGCTTTGTTGGAAAAGATGATTAACACAGGTTGTGCATGGGGCTAACAATCTTATCATGTAAAACAAATTGCTACAGAAAACACCACTTCAAGATCGTGCATAAGGGTTTTGTTACAGACTTTCTGTAAAGGAGCTAGCTCCATTAGCGTCCCTATACTAATATGAAGCAAAAAATGAGGCTAGAAGATCATATGAAATAATATTTGTTATCTTTCTCAAATTCCCAAATGTGAATGTGAGGACAAGTCAGTTAATAGGCTACAAATGACTATTACAAAAATATAAAAAATAATGAATTTAAAAAGCATTTATTATTGCACTTACATTTTCCCTTATTTCTTGACATAATTTCCACCAACATTGATGTACTTTTCCCATCACCTTATCAGTGCACCAAAACCTGCAGCATAGAAGTGTGCAGTCTCAGCCACATCTGCTCTTCATACGTTTTCCACCACGGTCGGATCATACATTATGTTTGTAAGCCAAACCATGCAAATATCCTATTCCAATTGCTACACTATCAGTACTCGCCTGTCAACTCAAAATCAACTTCTGCATCCGTCACACAGATGCTTCTGGTGCAATCTGAACAGGATGACCAGATAGGGGTTCATCAGCTATTTTTGAGCGCCCTTGTATAAATTTATTGACTCAGTAAAGCACCGCTTTTCGCAACAAACGCTTCTCATCGCAAACAATAAGCATTTCCTTATGAATATTCTTTGCAGAAAGACCTTTTACCAAGCAAACAAAAATTACACAACAGTAAGCTGTTCTTTTATTGTACACTCTGTGAGCATGCACGCCATTAAGTATCTGAGCAGCTACCTATATTAATCACAAAGCTGGATCTTGCTGCCACCTGATGATACCTTTAAAAACTAACAACTACATTTTTCAGCTATCCCAAATCAGTTTGTGACCTACTTACTAACTAACCCTCGTAAATAAATGTTGTTATTCTAAACTACTCCGTTTTGAGTTGAGTTAACTCTAGATGACATTTTCTTTGGCGGTGGGTTACAGTATATATATATATATATATATATATATATATATATATATATATATATATATATATATATATATATATATATATATATATATATATATATATATATTATATATTATATATATATATGTATATATATATAAATATATTAAGCTATACTATAAACATATGTAACAGTAGTCCTTAACTGGAGATGGGAATGAAGTATCAGCTCTATTGAGGTAGAATGACTTAATTTCTTTCCTCACTGCCTTGCCTCCACTAACTCTGGTACCCAATTACAGCAAAGTAGATGAGAGCATAATGTGACTAGATTACATACAAGATTAGTTTTCTATTGAGAGTCATGCACTATAACCATTCTGCTACTTGGACAGTAAGTAGGTCACAATTCAGTAATTAAATGTGTGATGTCACATAGTGACCAAGATGGTGGTGCCTTTTTGTGAACTCCTGAAAAGACAGTTGAAAATAATCTTTTTAGTTTGTACTCAGTTATAAACTGGATATGATTCAACCTTTAAATAGAGATTCTAAACACATGATACTGACTACTGGTGTGTAGGATGGCTGGAAGTGTGTTGCTGTGTATTTTGTCATTTAGAGGCAAGCCGGATTAATGCATTTGTCAATATTTTCCTGTGACATTTAATATGAACTTGGTGATTGGGTGGATTTGATGGTTGTCTACTGTAGCACTGATTATCTTGTCTGTGATAGTTGTCATCCTTATATCGTATGACTTTTCATAGTCATGGTCATAGTCAGCAACAATTGATATTGCCATTGATGACATTTTAAAAACTTGTATCTTTGGTTCGCGTGCATCATCATAATTTGACTGGATTACCTCCGCAGCCTGTGGGTTTCAGGTAAGCAGCATTAATCATAGTGCTTCTGTGTCTATGTGGTAACTTTGACTTTTACTCTGTGACAACACTGTGAATATCTGGAACATTATTTGTTACTTACAGTTTCCTTTGCCCTTTGTTATGAACATAGAGATTTAGTTGTGGTCATTCTACATTCCCAACCTATTGGATGTCACACCCCGCTGCCATGTAAGATACCTGTTTACAGGACAGGCTTTGGGAGATAACACTGAAGAAAAATGTGCATACTGTGCTGTCTCTAGTTGTCTGGATAATGTCTTGCCACTGGCCAAAGGTAACTCAGGACAAGAGAGTGAGGTTGACAAATTGCGCAAATCTTCTTCACCAATCACAGTGCAGGTCCTCTTTCACCCATTTCACAAACACAGCAAAAGGAAAAGATTTTAACGTGGCTGAACAGAAAGAGTGGTCATCACAGTGATGGACGAGCATCATCATTCGTCAGTAATTGAATGACAAACATGTTTTAAAACAATCCATCAAATTTGAGGGCTGTAGAGAATGAATTTACATGGAAAATGCCTTATATACAAAATAAACAAGAAAAACAATAATTAATACAAAATATTTATCACTTCAATAAAGGCACGTATGGTATGTGCATCTGTCCAGTTGTCAGTAACTATAAAAGTTGAATGGGATTCATGTGGAATTTGTGAATGATATGCAAAAAATGAAATTGACAGGTCACCTGAACTAGAGTTCAAGCGTGATATTGCAGTGTTTCTACTCAAGTAAATTAATGTTAGTTATATTAGAATGACCCTCTCAAGGAACTCCTGTCGGCCAGCAAAAAATAGAGCACCACACACTACTCTGCATGCATTATAAGGCAGCTAATGAAGGCTGTGTGTGGGGCTAGTATCTTCATAATGTAAAACAATAACTACAACTGCAAGAACACATACATGCTTTTATGCAGCCTTCCTGCAAGGATTCTAAATAAATTACAGTGGTGACCACCTGAACTGTAGTGATGATCTCCTAGATACTCCTAATTGTACAGTACAGGAATAATTCTGGCAATTAGTGTTACAGCTTTAGTAATATCTGTTGGTTACAAGAAAATATGTTTAGTTATAACTGCTACCCATTGTTCTAGACTATTCTTTAATTTGTGAAACTAGATATTGTGTTTTAGCATCCCAACAACAGAATTGTCATATCTTAATTTTTAGCGAGCATAGTTTATGGTATCACATAGATTGCTAGTGCAGCAAATAATCATATCTGTATCAACTATTAGCACATTGTTATATCAAATATGATACATTATTAGCACAGAAAATGATCATATGTTTATCAACTATTAGCACATTGTTATATCAAATATGATACATTATTAGCACAGAAAATGATCATATGTTTATCAACTATTAGCACATTGTTATATCAAATATGATACATTATTAGCACAGCAAATAATCATATATGTATCAACTATTAGCACATTGTTATATCAAATATGATACATTATTAGCACAGAAAATGATCATATGTTTATCAACTATTAGCACATTGTTATATCAAATATGATACATTATTAGCACAGAAAATGATCATATGTTTATCAACTATTTGCACATTTTTTTATATCAGATGTGATACATTATTAGCACAGCAAATAATCATATCTTTATCAACTATTAGCACAGTTTCTATATCAGACATGATATATTAGTACAGCGCAGAAAATGATCATTTGTTTATCAACTATTAGTACATCTTTTATATCAAACATGATAAATTATTAGCGCAGCAAATGATCATGTGTCTATTAACTATCAACTCAGTTTTTTTAATCAGACATGATATTAGCATGGCAAATAAAAATATTATGTTTATTAGATATTAGCACAATTATATCAAACATGATATATTAATAGTAGGGTTGAACCGACAATCAAATTTGTCGATTACCGATTAATCGGCCTTGCCTTTGGCAGCCACCGATTAATCGGCCACTGATTATTTATAATGTGATTAAATATTGTGATATGAAAAACATATTGTAATTAAAGTAGTGAAATAGTGTTCGTCACGAGATGTAACATATATAAGCCTGCAAGAAGTCAGTTATGCCCTGAAAATAGAGCTATTTGGATGTTTTTACATTATTTTTTAAGAGTCCTCAAATTTGATAACTGAATTTTATTTTGTGTGAAAGAAGGTTAAGATAACAGGAATCATTATAAATAGAAATTTTTTGAATACCTTTAAATAAACATGAAATCATAAACTTTATAATTTTAAAATTAATTCCTTTTAAAAAAATCAATGAAACACATAACCTTTCTGGAGGGTAGGAGGGCATTTCTCCTACTTTGACACCTTTTTACCTACTAAAAGTTACTTCCCTAGGGGAGTCCCAAGTGATTTCTAGTTGCGTAGATCAGCCCGTTAAAACACTGGAAATTGGGTTAGATTACACTTGTGGCTTAGATTGTGTGTCCTAGTACATAATATAGCCTGTGTTTTGAGTGTCTTATGTATTTTTACATGTTGGATCCAATACATTTTCCAAATTGCTCTGTCAACCGTGGTTTTTCCAGCTACAGTATATGTTCCTTGCAATAATAATAAAAAACAAGAATGCTTGATTATCAAAACTGATTAACTGGCTGAAAATCCTATACAGATTAATCAGCAAAATGGCTGATATGACAGATTATCTACCAATTAATGGGTGCATCGCTAATTAACAAATGATCATATCTTTATCACTATTAGCACAGTTTTAATATAAAATATGATATATGTTTGTTGCTTAGATGTTTGCCCCACTAGTTTCTACTGGCGGAGGCGCGCCATTTTCCACCCCAGACCGTAGTCCATTGGGCGATATCAGGACGCATAAACCAGTGCTTGGATGCGTGTGTGTATCTGTATGTACCTAACCTAGTGTTTTCCGTGTTGCAGGAGTGTTTTCATGTCATTTGGCGGTTCTCTCCCTGATCCTTCCTGTGAGCGATTGGTGGTTGGCAAAATCAGAGTTCCTCTTTGTTTTTTGTTTTCTCTGAGTTGAAGGTACTCTCGTCCAGATTCGGAGGTTCTGTCTTACGTTCGTTTTCCAGTGATTGTTGTGCCAAAAAGGGGGAAAGGGTATATTTATCTTAAGTATCTCATCTCACGGTTTCTTTTTTTTTGTTTTTTTTTAAAAATAAAAGTGATAGGGACCCTTTTTTTTTTTTTTTTTAATTTTTCTTTTTTAAATTTTCAAATCATCATATTTTTGCAAAAAATAGTGAAGATGCAATGAGATGAAATGTATAAAAGGTGATCTATGGAATGGGATGATTATGAAGATGCCAAAAATATATAGAAAGGAAAGTAATTAAAATGAAGTATCGGATAAGTAAAATAAATGATTCTTGGCGTGGCTTGCGGTTCATCGATTTGTCGTCTCGTGATCGGCTAGGTGTATTTCTTCGGGTCCATCGTTATCTCTGGTGACGGTAGCGCAGTTCTGTTTTGATAAATGCTCCAGGTGGAAGAGATCCTTTGACATTTGAAGGAAAACTTGAATATGTTGGACTGTACATTGTGCCCTCGGGAGATAACTGTGAGTGGAATGGGTGGAGGACAGTCTTCTTGGATATTTGGAGGAGGGTATGTGTGGGTTTAGTGGACATCGGAGGAGGAGGGTGGAATGACGGCTTTGAGAGGTTTGGGCGGAGATTACTGCCGGCTCCTGTCATCTCATGGAAGAATATAAAAAGAAAACACGCAGACAAATTAGAATGTTCTTATCAAGATATTGCTGTACCCCGAACATGGATCCATAGATGCGGATACTGTACCTCGGTGTCCTATCATTTATCTATATGAATCTTTTTGTGACAAGGCTATGTATTTTACATATTCTTATCCACGCGCTTAAGGGCTTAGCCCCACATATAGGAGTTGATATGCGTGAAGGTCTTGGGATTATGTGGTTGCAATATGTTGACTAGTATGTTATAAGGCCCGAGGGTAGATATGAAACAGATGTTGAAGTTCTAAGGCTTTCTAGAAAAATGTTGAAAGGGTTATTGCTAATACTGAGTTGTGAAAGTATTGTCTTCCTTTGTATGTGTTCATACATTCCCAAAATAGGATAGTTGTATATACAATCAAAATTCCTGTGATCCCTCCAAACGTCATAACTGTGATCATATACCCTCGATAAGGGTCAAGATGCAGTGTAGAACTCTTGTAGCGCAATATAGGTGTTAATGTTGATGATGACCTCATGAGTAGTAGAGCACAGGGAGCGGAAAAGTGTCTTTGGAATGGATGACTGTCACTCTTCCCTTCAATAGTCGACATTTCTAATCTAAAATTTTTTATTAAATATATCGGCGAATATGAGCGTATAATTTTTATTATTAGCATTATTATATTTTTATTGATTAATAAAGTTGTAAATTTGTTGTTCAATGAACTGGAAAGAGGCTCATGATATGTATTATCTGTGTGATTGAACATGTCGCTCCATTAAAAAATATGGCCTTGAAAGACCTGAGAGGAAGTTTGTAAGGTATTCCAATTATTATAGCTAAGACGAGTGAAATTGCTCCTACAACTATTCATAAAGGTAAATGACAAATATGATGTCTCCCTGTGTAGGTAGAGTGTGGTCACAAATGCCCAATGAATTTTTTATGCATTACGCATTTTCTTGTGCTCACCCAGGAAGCCTGTACTGTTATCACATACCCTTGATAAGGGCTCAGATACAGTTTTACCAGAAAACTTGGCCAGGCCCCAACCTTTTATACGCAGAGTAATCGAGAGTAACTGCCTGCCAGCGATTGGCTGGGCGCGAGCCGCTCTCCTTGCCTGTGCGCGATTCCATTGGCTGGAGCCCTTTTCGTCCTCGCCGTTTTACTCTGCCCCGCCGTTTATAAAGAAAAGTTTTCATCGGGCCCAACCAATTTTCTGCTGTCGACAAAACAACCAAAAATGCTGCCAAAAGTCTCGTCCAAAGGAGCCAAGAAAGCCGGCAAGGCCAAGGCCGTCCGCACCGGTGACAAGAAGAAGAAGCGCAGGCGAAAGGAAAGCTACAGCATGTACATCTACAAAGTGCTGAAGCAGGTGCACCCCGACACCGGCATCTCGTCCAAGGCCATGTCCATCATGAACTCGTTCGTCAACGACATCTTTGAGCGAATCTCTGCCGAAGCCAGTCGCCTGGCCCACTACAACAAGCGCAGCACCATCACCTCTAGGGAGATCCAGACCGCCGTCCGTCTGCTGCTGCCCGGTGAGCTGGCCAAGCCGTCAGCTATAAAAGCTATGCGCATCCAGTTTATTCTTAAATGCATTAAATGTCCCTGCCTCCACTACCTCCCCTGACAATGCATTCCAAGCATTCACCACTCTCTGACTAAAAAAATATTTTCTAATATCTAATCTGGGCTACTCTTTAGTCAACTTGTAGCTATGCTCTCTTGTTATTGTGGGTGGCTGTATTTTTAAAAAAATAGTTATAGTCTAATTTATCCATTTCTCTGATCATCTTATAAACCTGTATTAAGTCACCACGAATTTTTCTCTCTTCTAGACACTGTAGGCCGGTTTTTCTGTCTTTCCTCATGACTGTAATTCTGGAATCCCACTATCAGCTTTGTAGCTATTTTTTTGTATTCTCTCCAGCATGTTTATATCCCCTCTATGATAAGGACTCCACGCCTGTACACAGTACTCCAATCTAGGTCTAACTAATGCTTTATACAGATTGACTATCACTTCCCTGCTCCTATGTTTAATATTTCTTTTTATCATACCTAACATTGCATTTGCCATTTTCACTGCTACCTAAACTTGCTCATTCACCTTACATGTTTGGCTTGGCTTGGCTTGGCTTGACTTTTCTTGGCTTGGCTTCGTTCATTCTCAATCTCCCACTACCAAACCCTGAAAGGGCATTAGTAGCAGAATGTAGTCCAGAGAACGGAGTAGAAGATGTCTGGAATGAGACGGATATTTGGACAATAAAAACTTGGTATAGTCTAATTTATCCTTTCCTTTTATTAATTTATACACTTGTATTAAGTTACCTCAAATTCTTCTTTGTTCTAGACACTGAAGACCAGTTTTTTTTAGTCTTTCCTCAAAACTATAATTCTGAAACCCCGCGATGTAGCTCTTCTTTGTACCTTTTCCATCATGTTTATATCCACTCTATTATATGGACTCCACATCTGATCACAATACTCTAATTTAGGTCTCACTAATGATTTATATAACTTGACAATTACCTCCTTTCTCTTATATGAAATTATGGATCACTTGACACTTAACGTGGGAAGAACACTAACTAATCAGCACTATATAGCAAGGGAAGTAACTCATTGTATTTATTTATTTTTTGAAACCAGCAGACTGGCTGAGTATTGTCTAATGTTCATACGTAAGTTTGGTATCAAGATGCTGAGCAGCGCATGAGCTGCAGTGGTCAGCGACCCATAGCTGACTGCTAGCGTCAGGGCCAGCGAAACAGAGCTGTCAAGACCCTTCTACACCTCCACACGGTGATCCTGGATAACAGGCTCCATCAGGGCAGACTGGCTAAGGAGAAGGGATCGAAGAGGAAATGCTAACCCGGTACTCAAAAAATGCTTGCTGAAGTCGAATGTGTTGGGCCGAAAGGTGCAAATATCGCAGTCAAGCTGCAAACTACGACACAACGCATTCCGTTCTCTGGACTACATTCTGCTACTTAAGCCCTTTCAGGGTTTGGTTGTGGGAGATTGAGAACGAACTAAGCCAAGCCAAGCCAAACCAAACCAAACCAAGCCAAACCAAGCCAAGCCAAGCCAAACCAAGCCAAGCCAAGCCAAACCAAACCAAACCAAGCCAAGCCAAGCCAAGCCAAACCAAACTAAGCCAAGCCAAACCAAGCCAAGCCAAACCAAGCCAAGCCAAACCAAACCAAACCAAGCCAAACCAAGCCAAGCCAAGCCAAGCCATACGTAAGTTTAGTGGAATTGGTGTTTTTCTAATCCATACAGTCTCTGTCTTTGATGTGCTAATCTTTATATTATATATTTAACTGTCGCATTGAATCATTTCGTAGTATTTCTTCCTCCTCGCACGTGTGGTTATTGTTCTTCGTATCCGAAGAGGACCACATTCTCATCTGTCAATCGTGGGGTGGCTTCGGAGGTGTCTTAACCAAACCACGATTGTGAGCAGTTCATGTGCTGTTGGCGATCAGCGACCCAAAGCTGACTGTTAGCGTCAGGGCCAGCGACCCAAAGCTGACTGCTAGCGTCAGGGCCAGCGACCCAAAGCTGACTGCTAGCGTCAGGGCCAGCGACCCAAAGCTAACTGCTAGCGTCAGGGCCAGCGACCCAAAGCTGACTGCTAGCGTCAGGGCCAGCGACCCAAAGCTGACTGCTAGCGTCAGGGCCAGCGACCAAAAGCTGACTGCTAGCGTCAGGGCCTGTGACCCAGTGCTACAAAAGACCCTTCTACACTTTTACGTGGTGATTCTGCATAACAGGCTGCAACAGAGCAGACTGGATAAGAAGAAGGGATCGAAGAGGGGAGGCTAGCCCGGTATTCTAAAAGGCCATGCTGAAGTCGGATGTGTCGGACCGGTGTATGCAGGCGAGGTCGAGGTAGGCAGGCGAGGACGAGGTAGACAGGCGAGGACGAGGTAGGCAGGCGAGGACGAGGTAGGCAGGCGAGGACAAGGTAGGCAGGCGAGGACAAGGTAGGCAGGCGAGGACGAGGTAGGCAGACGAGGACGAGGTAGGCAGGCGAGGACAAGGTAGGCAGGCGAGGACAAGGTAGGCAGGCGAGGACAAGGTAGGCAGGCGAGGACGAGGTAGGCAGGGGAGGACGAGGTAGGCAGCCCTTCAAGTGCGAGGATAACATGAAATGATGGACGAGCGGCAGTCAGTCTGGGTTTACCACAAGGGTGAGAGATAGAGAATGTTGGATATTCATTGTCCGGGTGTACCACAAGGGTGAGAGATAGAGAATGTTGGATATTCATTGTCCGGGTGTACCACAAGGGTGAGAGATAGAGAATGTTGGATATTCATTGTCCGGGTGTACCACAAGGGTGAGAGATAGAGAATGTTGGATATTCATTGTCCGGGTGTACCACAAGGGTGAGAGATAGAGAATGTTGGATATTCATTGTCCGGGTGTACCACAAGGGTGAGAGATAGAGAATGTTGGATATTCATTGTCCGGGTGTACCACAAGGGTGAGAGATAGAGAATGTTGGATATTCATTGTCCGGGTGTACCACAAGGGTGAGAGATAGAGAATGTTGGATATTCATTGTCCGGGTGTACCACAAGGGTGAGAGATAGAGAATGTTGGATATTCATTGTCCGGGTGTACCACAAGGGTGAGAGATAGAGAATGTTGGATATTCATTGTCCGGGTGTACCACAAGGGTGAGAGATAGAGAATGTTGGATATTCATTGTCCGGGTGTACCACAAGGGTGAGAGATAGAGAATGTTGGATATTCATTGTCCGGGTGTACCACAAGGGTGAGAGATAGAGAATGTTGGATATTCATTGTCCGGGTGTACCACAAGGGTGAGAGATAGAGAATGTTGGATATTCATTGTCCGGGTGTACCACAAGGGTGAGAGATAGAGAATGTTGGATATTCATTGTCCGGGTGTACCACAAGGGTGAGAGATAGAGAATCGTGGATATTCATTGTCCGGGTGTACCACAAGGGTGAGAGATAGAGAATGTTGGATATTCATTGTCCGGGTGTACCACAAGGGTGAGAGATAGATAATGTTGGATATGCATTGTCCGGGTGTACCACAAGGGTGAGAGATAGAGAATCTTGGATATTCATTGTCCGGGTGTACCACAAGGGTGAGAGATAGAGAATGTTGGATATTCATTGTCCGGGTGTACCACAAGGGTGAGAGATAGAGAATGTTGGATATTCATTGTCCGGGTGTACCACAAGGGTGAGAGATAGAGAATGTTGGATATTCATTGTCCGGGTGTACCACAAGGGTGAGAGATAGAGAATGTTGGATATTCATTGTCCGGGTGTACCACAAGGGTGAGAGATAGAGAATGTTGGATATTCATTGTCCGGGTGTACCACAAGGGTGAGAGATAGAGAATGTTGGATATTCATTGTCCGGGTGTACCACAAGGGTGAGAGATAGAGAATCTTGGATATTCATTGTCCGGGTGTACCACAAGGGTGAGAGATAGAGAATGTTGGATATTCATTGTCCGGGTGTACCACAAGGGTGAGAGATAGAGAATGTTGGATATTCATTGTCCGGGTGTACCACAAGGGTGAGAGATAGAGAATCTTGGATATTCATTGTCCGGGTGTACCACAAGGGTGAGAGATAGAGAATGTTGGATATTCATTGTCCGGGTGTACCACAAGGGTGAGAGATAGAGAATCTTGGATATTCATTGTCCGGGTGTACCACAAGGGTGAGAGATAGAGAATGTTGGATATTCATTGTCCGGGTGTACCACAAGGGTGAGAGATAGAGAATGTTGGATATTCATTGTCCGGGTGTACCACACGGGTGAGAAATAGAGAATCTTGGATATTCATTGTCCGGGTGTACCACAAGGGTGAGAGATAGAGAATGTTGGATATTCATTGTCCGGGTGTACCACAAGGGTGAGAGATAGAGTATCTTGGATATTCATTGTCCGGGTGTACCACAAGGGTGAGAGATATAGAATGTTGGATATCCATTGTCCGTGTGTACCACCAGGGTGGGAGATATAATATTTGATGGGTGGGGTCTAAAGATAAAGAGTTCGTAGTTTAGTTCACATGATATTCTTGATGTCTACGAGTTGGACACTAATGGGAACAATTGTGGTATTGGTTTCGTTGCCATCAATGCGAAGATATCAATGGCGTCACAAAAAAGGTCAGTTCACTTAGTATTGAAGCAATATCGCGTGCTGTTTTGACTCACTTGAGGATGTAACAACACACAGCTACATATCTTCACTTCATCTTCAAAACGCTCCCTTGCTTCTTGAACTCATAGAAAATCAAGAGTTTTTTGCTCGTGTGGCCTTTCGTGCAGCAGTAAAGGTATTAAGAGGCGAGGGCGGCCGGCGGGGACAATATACCAGCAGAGCTCTTACATGCAGGTGGAGAGGTAGTGGTGGAAGGCCTGACACACATCTGCAACAAAATATGGGCGACAGGAAACTGGCCGGACTTATGGACAAAATCAATGGTTATACCGTTACATAAGTCTATTAACCTAAAGCTGTGCCAAAATGACAGAACAATAAGCCTCGTCAGCCACCCTAGCAAGGTCATGTTTAGATTAATCCTTGACCGATTGAAACCCCAAGCAGAGAACATTATTGCCGAGAAGCAAGCAGGGTTCAGACAGGGAAGAAACACTACAGAACAGATATTTAATTTAAGGCTGCTAAGCGATAAATATATAGAACAGCAGCAAAAACTGTATCATGTGTTTGTTGATTTCAAGAAGGCGTTTAATAGGGTATGGCATAAAGTGCTATGGGCAACCATGAGGATGTATAAAATCAATGGACATATTATAACGGTCCTTGAACACCTGAATGACAAGGCGTCCATCGCAGTTAACAATAGCGCTCCAGTGGCTACCCTCCCACTGAGGAATCACGGGATACGAGAGAGCTGACGCTCTAGCAAAAGATGGCAGCAAGAAGGTACAATTTAATCCAGTACCAAACAGTTAGATCAAGAACATCATCAGAAATCAGCATTTACACCAATGGAGAGAAGACCCAATTCACCAATTCAAAAAAGCCCAACAAACTACCTTATTTCGTCTCAGAACTGGACACTGCAGACTACTAGAACATCTATACCGACTGAAGATCTCACACACTGATGAGTGCCCATGTGGAACAGGGGGCCAGAACCCAGAGCATATTCTACAGGAATGCCCAATCTATAGGGAAATGAGATGCCAGACCTGGCCAGAGGGTGCGGAGCTGAGAGAAAAGCTGTGGGGCAGCCGCTCCGACCTGGTGAAGACTACAGACTCCATCATGGCGACTGGCCTGCAGATATAGCATGACCAGGAGATCCTGAATGAAAGAGAACGTACGACCACTGACGCACCGAACAACCTGTGGTAAGAAGTGACTATCATTGCGGTGTAGCTCTTCATGTCAGAATCATTTAAGTTGCATCGATGACGAGAATCCCACACCTGGCACGACGTCTTTCAAGAATCGACATCTTTCTCCTCTGTCAGTGTTCGTTCTGAAAAGGTCGTTGTCTAGTTTACAGCGAGGATGCGATATCTGCGCCATCCTGCCTGATACATCCGGTTTCAGCTGATTTTCTATGGGTACCGTGTGGAGCGTGTGGCCGAATGGTTTCGAGGCCTGCCTGCCGAATAGGAGGGCAGCGGTTCAAATCCCCGGTATGGTATGTGCTGTTTTTCTGTTGGGGGTGAAATAAACAAACATAGCCAAGCACATGATGTGGCGACAGCAGTAGCGAAGCGGTCTGTAGTCCTCAGCCTTCAAAACCCCTCGACTACCCCAGCAATGGGAAAAATGTCGTATGACAGTGACCGGGTTTGCCTTCCTAAATGCACTATTTCAGCCTGTTTCTAGGGCCGCTGATTGGAGTCAGCTCTGGTTCTCTGACCCTGTCAGATCATTCACAATGCTGCATGTTCAGCCCCTAATGTATAGGGGAAACTACAGTGGTCCCTTTCCAAGGACGCATCTATCCGAGCACATCTGGTAGCGGTTTCTAGAAGCAGAAATTTTACAATAAGGTTGCTAGTCCCACGCGCATCCTTATTTAGTTGCCCTATACAACATGCATGAAATATTGTCTTGTCTTGTCTTAAGGACGTCTTTTCTTGTCTTAAGGACGTCTTGTCTTGAGGACGTCACGTCACGTCTCAAGGACGTTACGTCACGTCTCGTCTTAAGGACGTCACGTCTTGTCTTGTCTTAAGGACGTCACGTCACAAGGACGTCACGTCTCGTCTTAAGGACGTCACGTCACAAGGACGTAACGTCCCGTCTCGTCCACTTGTGCAACAAGGCGTCGTTGGGAGCTGTAGTTTTCTGTCTAGGGCCAGACGTGTCGCTGAAGTAGTCGTCATCCCATAATGACTTAGAATATCCGCAACATTTCCTATCCATCTAGTTCTCGGTCTACCACGGTTTAGAAAATCCGAACGGCATGCGTTATAGGTGCACA
Source organism: Ariolimax columbianus (assembly GCA_036924085.1). Classification (NCBI taxonomy): domain Eukaryota; kingdom Metazoa; phylum Mollusca; class Gastropoda; order Stylommatophora; family Arionidae; genus Ariolimax; species Ariolimax columbianus. The sequence goes on along the minus strand of JAVGWX010000011.1, from coordinate 48,270,491 downwards.
GGGGTAGTTGATCAGGTTACATTCTTATTAGGTGACCAACCCAGTTGATTATCTCCTCATCAATATATTCAGATCAAGGTCCTGCTTCAACTCATCAATATATTCAGGTCAAGGTCCTGCTTCAACTCATCAATATATTCAGGTCAAGGTCCTGCTTCAACTCATCAATATATTCAGATCAAGGTCCTGCTTCAACTCATCAATATATTCAGGTCAAGGTCCTGCTTCAACTCATCAATATATTCAGGTCAAGGTCCTGCTTCAACTCATCAATATATTCAGGTCAAGGTCCTGCTTCAACTCATCAATATATTCAGGTCAAGGTCCTGCTTCAACTCATCAATATATTCAGGTCAAGGTCCTGCTTCAACTCATCAATATATTCAGGTCAAGGTCCTGCTTCAACTCATCAATATATTCAGGTCAAGGTCCTGCTTCAACTCATCAATATATTCAGGTCAAGGTCCTGCTTCAACTCATCAATATATTCAGGTCAAGGTCCTGCTTCAACTCATCAATATATTCAGGTCAAGGTCCTGCTTCAACTCATCAATATATTCAGGTCAAGGTCCTGCTTCAACTCATCAATATATTCAGGTCGAGGTCCTGCTTCAACTCATCAATATATTCAGGTCAAGGTCCTGCTTCAACTCATCAATATATTCAGGTCGAGGTCCTGCTTCAACTCATCAATATATTCAGGTCGAGGTCCTGCTTCAACTCATCAATATATTCAGGTCAAGGTCCTGCTTCAACTCATCAATATATTCAGGTCGAGGTCATGCTTCAACTCATCAATATATTCAGGTCAAGGTCCTGCTTCAACTCATCAATATATTCAGGTTAAGGTCTTGCTTCAACTCATCAAGATATTCATGTCAAGGTCATGCTTCAACTCATCAATATATTCAGGTCAAGGTCATGCTTCAACTATTCTTCTCACATCTTCATTGGGCGTTCTGTCTCTCCTAGTTACGGAGGCATCTCATCTCACATGTCGTGATCTTTCTCTCTAGAGTTTTTGTTAAAGTCCATGTTTGGCGCTGGCAGCAGAGGGTTGGCATGAATATACTGTTGATTAGCATTATTTTTGTGGACACGTTTATGTTAGGGTGTTTCAATAATGGAGACAGCTGGTATGACATGTTTATGTTAGGGTGTTTCAATAATGGAGACAGCTGGTATGACATGTTTATGTTAGGGTGTTTCAATAATGGAGACAGCTGGTATGACATGTTTATGTTAGGGTGTTTCAATAATGGTGACAGCTGGTATGACATGTTTATGTTAGGGTGTTTCAATAATGGAGACAGCTGGTATGCAATTGTATTTGCTTTTTGTCACCTGATCTCAATCTCTCTATACAAATGTCCATCATGTGCGACAACACTGGCCAAGTACTGGAACTCCTGCACTTGTTTGATCTTGGTCCCGTAATGTTTCTGTTTTCAGACTATCTGCTTATTTGCATAGTTCCTGTTTTGGATGTATTAACTCTCATTCTGCATCTTTCGCCCACAAAGTTGAGCGCAGTCAGATGTTGCTGCGGACCATCTTTACTCAAAGATGACATTAAACTTTGTTATTTCAGCACGTGTACCACTCCGCTGCTTATTACATAAACACAAGTAACACATATTTAAAAATATAAAAGTAAAACTTGTTAAAACGTGTGATTGTCATTGATGTTCTGATACTTTTATTAAATAATGTTCCAAATATCAACAATTTCTATTTATTGCACCGCCATATTTCTAGGGTTGATCTTCACAATAATTGATGACGTTTTCTGCATTTATTTAGCTGATCGGCGAAAGCAATGGAAGCTAGATAGTCCTATTCACAGATGCCCTATCCGTAGTTACAGCACTAAAAAGCCAGAAAAATACTGAACTTAATGATGTAAGAGCAGTACTCTGTCAACTATGCCAACAGTCCGCACCAAAAAGAGTAGTGGTACAGTGGGTTCCATCCCACTGTAACATCCAAGGCAACGAGGAGGCAGACAGACTGGCAAAAGAAGGTGCAAGATTACCACAACCAGATTCTAGTGTGACCTACGAAGAGTCCAAAAGGCTTATTAGAGCCAGATACATGGACAAATGGGAAACAGAACATACTGGCTACACAAAATATGATTCCTACTACCAGTTGAACAGAAGAGAGCAGGTCGTGGTCTTCAGACTCCGCACAGACCACAACATACTGAGGTACCATCTATTCATTAAACTGAAGATAGGTGGCCCTGACGAATGCACCTGTGGTACAGGGAAAATGACCACTGAACATCTGCTGTAAAATTGCCCGACATACGAGGACCAGAGAAAGCACGTGGCCATCACCAGTGGCAACACTAGACAAGCTCTATAGCAGTGTTGACAGCCTCAGGATGACAGCTGCTTTCTTCGAACAAATTCAAAAAGTTGACGTCTGACAGCGTACAAAGAAGATTAACACAACAGCAGAAGCATATTAACAATCTTAATGAAGTCTGTGCATATTACGGCATGAAAATCAACAAATAAAATCAACATAAATAAGTTACGACAATTGCAAGAAAAGAAATAGAAACAACAACAGTCATACAAAACCAATAAGTAAAACATGTGAACGATTTCACGTACCTGGGTAACATAATCTCAGCAGATAGAAAATATGACAGCCAAATCCAAAAATAATATAATAATGCAAGTCAAATCATTGGGCACGTGTCCCCGATATTTCAATGTAAACAAGTGACAATGGATACAAAAAGAACGATATCAAACACAATATTCCTACCCACATTGTGCTATCAGCGACAGAATTGAACATTAACTAGCAAAGATAGAAAAAAACATTGTTAAAAACAGATGAAATGCCTGTGGAGAAGCCTTTAAGTAACTGGAAGAAGCAACCCGATCACTTAGCTGAGAAGTCATTGGGCTAAAAACATGTTTTGATTAATAAATATATTAATGTTTTTGGAGTAGAAACATGGACCATGACCAAAGAAAATGGAGACAAGTATTGAGACCATTGAAATAAACAAATTCGTTTTAAAAAAGGGAATAAAAGGAGGAACATGTGGGAAATGTCAAGACAGTAAAAAAAAGTAATATTGGAGGGAAGGATAGTCAGATGGCTGCAGACAACATAAAAGATGTGGTCGAGGAAAACAGAAACTGTCCCAAGGCACAGACTAAATCCATTACCATCAACCATCAATATGATGATGAATATTGTTGTATGAATCCATGTATATACTGCTTAACTTCTATAATGGTTACTTCCCTTATTACCAACTTAATTATTTCCCCCTTGATAAACACAGAAAGTATAATTTAAAAAACACGACTTACTTCCCCTGTCAAAGAAAAACATAAATTGCCTCCCCTGAATTAAAAACATGAATTGCTTCCCCTGTCCCGGAAACCCCGACTTGCCTCCCTTGAACGCCCCGACAACGCCCCCGTTCACCCGGTTTTCGGCTGCCAACGGGTACCCGACTCTACCCGAAAACGCCCCCGTTCACCCGGTTTTCGGCTGCCAACGGGTACCCGACTCTACCCGAAAACGCCCCCGTTCACCCGGTTTTCGGCTGCCAACGGGTACCCGACTCTAATCCGAAAACGCCCCCGTTCACCCGGTTTTCGGCTGCCAACGGGTACCCGACTATACCCGTAAACGCCCCCGTTCACCCGGTTTTCGGCTGCCAACGGGTACCCGACTATACCCGAAAACGCCTCCGTTCACCCGGTTTTCGGATGCCAACGGGTACCCGACTCTATCCGAAAACGCCCCCGTTCACCCGGTTTTCGGTTGCCAACGGGTACCTGACTCTACCAGAAAACGCCCCCGTTCACCCGGTTTTCGGCTGCCAACGGGTACCCGACTCTACCCGAAAACGCCCCCATTCACCCGGTTTTCGGCTGCCAACGGGTACCCGACTCTACCCGAAAACGCCCCCGTTCACCCGGTTTTCGGTTGCCAACGGGTACCTGACTCTACCAGAAAACGCCCCCGTTCACCCGGTTTTCGGCTGCCAACGGGTACCCGACTCTACCCGAAAACGCCCCCATTCACCCGGTTTTCGGCTGCCAACGGGTACCCGACTCTACCCGAAAACGCCCCCGTTCACCCGGTTTTCGGCTGCCAACGGGTACCCGACTCTATCCGAAAACGCCCCCGTTCACCCGGTTTTCGGCTGCCAACGGGTACCCGACTATACCCGAGAACACCCCCGTTCACCCGGTTTTCGGCTGCCAACGGGTACCCGACTATACCCGAAAACGCCCTTGTTCACCCGATTTTCGGCTGCCAACGGGTACGCGACTCTACCAGAAAACGCCCCCGTTCACCCGGTTTTCGGCTGCCAACGGGTACCCGACTCTATCCGAAAACGCCCCCGTTCACCCGGTTTTCGGCTGCCAACAGGTACCCGAATTTACCCGAAAACGCCCCCGTTCACCCGGTTTTCGGATGCCAACGGGCACCCGACTCTACCCGAAAACGCCCCCATTCACCCGGTTTTCGGATGCCAACGGGCACCCGACTCTATCCGAAAACGCCCCCGTTCACCCGGTTTTAGGCTGCCAACAGGTACCCGAATTTACCCGAAAACGCCCCCGTTCACCCGGTTTTCGGATGCCAACGGGCACCCGACTCTACCCGAAAACGCCCCCGTTCACCCGGTTTTCGGATGCCAACGGGTACCCGACTCTATCAGAAAACGCCCCGTTCACCCGGTTTTCGGCTGCCAACGGGTACCCGACTATACCCGAAAACGCCCTTGTTCACCCGATTTTCGGCTGCCAACGGGTACCCGACTATACTTGATAACGCCCCCGTTCACCCGGTTTTCGGCTGCCAACGGGTACCCGACTCTACCCGAAAACAACTCCCGTTCACAGAAACCACCAACTGTAACCCGACTCTAATAAAAAACGTCTCTGTTCACTTAGTTTTCCAGCACCAATCTCTTCGGACGCTGTCAGACGTCAAACTTGAATTTTTTCAAAAATCATCCTGAGGCTGTCGACACTGCCATAGAGCTTGTCTAGTGTTGCCACTGGTGATGGACACATGTGCTTTCTCTGGTCCTCGTATGTCGGGCAATCTTGCAGCAGATGTCCAGGGGGCATTTTCCCTGTACCACAGGTGCATTCGTCAGTAGCACCTATCTTCAGTTGTATTCAATAGATGCTACCTCAGTCTGTTGTGGTCTGTGCGGAGTCTGAAGACGACCACCTGTTCAACTCGTAATAAGCATTATTTCTTGTGTAGCCAGTATGCTGTGTTTCCCATTTGTCCATGTACCTAGGCTCTCATAAACTGTTTCAATCCTTTGTAGGTCACACTCAGGGCCCCTAGTGCAGTACCCGCCCACGAGTGGAACATGCTCAGGCTGTTACCAAACCAAACCCCACCCATGAGTTAAATAATGTTCTCATATGTCGTCTGCCTTTCTACGCAACTTTTCTTTGTCCAACCTACGACACCTCTACCAAGGGCCCAATAATGGTAAAGGCACAAACAGAGGATCCGGGTCTAGCCCAACACCCAATAATGGTAAAGGCACAAAGATAGGATCCTGGTCTAGCCAAACACCCAATAATGGTAAAGGCACAAAGAGAGGATCCGGGTCTAGCCCAACATCCAATAATGGTAAAGGCACAAAGAGAGGATCCGGGTCTAGCCCAACATCCAATAATGGTAAAGGCACAAAGAGAGGATCCCATTTTGACAAAAGCCAAGATCAACATAACGCTACTAACAATTTCAGTATACTGCAAACTGTTGAAACTAAAGATAAAGTCACATATAACCATATACACCATCTTCTCCCGCAGTCATAAAGAAGCAAAGAGATCCATTAACATCAAAATGAATGGTGAATTACTAGTAAAAGAGGATGTTTTTCTGGGAGTAACACTGGACAGACAGTTGAAATTTGGTAGCCACATCTGCAACATCAGACGTAAAGCAACCAAGACTTGCTAGTACAAATTGGGTAGCTGATAAACTCTTCGGCAACTATTCCTTGGTTATGCACGACCGGTGATGGACTACAGCCTTTCCACACGGATCACAGAGTCCAAATAACATCTCATCTATTGACCTGGTGCAGAATCAAGCTCTCAAACTAATTTGTGGGGGGGATGAGATCAACACCTACATAGTATTTGACATAGTATTGATTTAAGGTAATTTAGTTCAGTATTTATGTGGCTCTGTAGTCATGGACAGGGTATCTGTAAAAGATTATCTGGCTTTCATTGCTTTCGCCTGTCATCATTGCTTCTACTGCAGCCTTCAATGCCTCTGCCTCACTCTGAAATTGCTTGAAAATGTTGTGCTTATATGGGTCTAGTCAGTGTATGTATGGGTCCAGTCAGTGCTTGTAAGGGTCCAGTCAGTGCTTGTAAGGGTCCAGTCAGTGCTTGTATGGGTCCAGTCAGTGTCAGTGCTTGTATGGGTCCAGTCAGTGTTTGTATGGGTCCAGTCAGTGGCAGTGCTTGTATGGGTCCAGTCAGTGGCAGTGCTTGTATGGGTCCAGTCAGTGTCAGTGTTTGTATGGGTCCAGTCAGTGCTTGTATGGGTCCAGTCTGTGTCAGTGTTTGTATGGGTCCAGTCAATGCTTGTATGGGTCCAGTCAGTGTCAGTGTTTGTATGGGTCCAGTCTGTGCTTGTATGGGTCCAGTCAGTGCGTGGGTAGTTTACCTCTATGTACCTCAGGGTTATGTCACTTCTTTCCTTTTCAGTCTGGTTGTTCTTGTATCCGATACCTGGTATATTTTCTATCACCAATGGAAAGATCTGCTGCTTCCAGATGGGTTTACATACATTAGGAATGGGCCTTGGTGTTGATATGGCGTTCATAGGTTCGTCTCTCATCTTTGTTTTGGCTATTTCTACCAAATTTCTCAGATTTAGTCTCCCTTTTCCAAATCCATTTAGTTTGATGCATTGGCTGGTCTGTCAGTCTTCTTAGTTTCTCAGCTTGCTGCTGGGCTCTGGTGTCTATTCCATCGTTCATTGATTGCAGATTTGCAATCTTCTTTAGTTCTACAATTGGCATTGACTTCATGCCTCCTGTTATAATTCTCATGGCTTGGTTTTGAAGTTTGTTGATTTTATCAAAGTTCGCCTTTGCTGCTGTTGCCATGTCGGAACGCCATACTCGAGAACTGGTCTCACTCTTCCAGTGTACAGTTTCTTTATTATTTTCTCATCTGCTCCCCAGCTTGAGCCAGCAAGTTTCCTCATGATTGCCATTCTTTGTCCTGCTCTCATTCAGTTTCTCTGGATCTGAGTTGTCCATGTCATTCGCCGATCAAATGTGATGTCGTTCAGCCGCAGACATTTGCCATTGAGACTTATTTTGGTGTTCTGTCGTTTATTTGAAAGGGAAAATATCGTACGCCTTTTATCTTCATTTATCTTGACCAGCCACGATTTCGCCCACTCCTCTATCAATATTAGGGCCTGTTGCATTCGATTGCTTGCTGTGGTGAGGTTTTCCAGTCGACCCAGTTGCAAAAGGGCACCTGACATACATGGCATGCTCCAGTAGCAAAAGGGCACCTGACTTACTTGGCATGATTTAGACAACCCAGCTGCAAATGGGCACCTGACTTATTTCAGTCAACCCAGTTGCAAATGAGCATCTGACTTACATGGGACATTCCAGTCGACCAAGCTGAAAAAGAGCACCTGACTTACATGGAACGCTCCAGAAAACACAGCTGGAAATGGACACCACAACCTACATGGCATGCTCCTGGCAAACCAGCTACAAATGGGCACCTGACTTATACGGGACACTAGAAAAAAAAAGAAATGAGAAAATATAGAAAAAAAGAAAGAAGGTGAAGTACAAAAAAAGTAGAGAAATAGAAAGAAGGAGCAGAAGAAGGATAAGTAGAGAAATAGAAAGAAGGAGCAGAAGAAGGATAAGTAGAGAAATAGAAAGAAGGAGCAGAAGAAGGATAAGTAGAGAAATAGAAAGAAGGAGGAGAAGAAGGATAAGTAGAGAAATAGAAAGAAGGAGGAGAAGAAGGATAAGTAGTAGGAAACAAAAAGTAGGAGGAGAAGAAGATTTATACATTTTAGAACAGATTCTAACACAAATATCTAATTCATGATCACTCCAATTTTAAATTGGAATTATGAAGCCCATTTGTATAATTATGCAATTGTAAATCCACCAATTACTGATTAGCCTGACTGCATTAGCTGAGCAAATCGTGTTTAGATTGGATGTCAATCATGCCGACAGGCTCGTGCTGTGGCAGTGACGGGATGGGTTGTGTGCAGGTTAAGTTGATCGCTGGGGGAGGGAGCAAGATGCTATCAGGACCAGTCCTGTTGCCTAATTAGCTAACTAATGTTTGTAAACTTAAGTTGATCGTAAAGTCATGTTGATCGCAAAGTTAAGTTGATCGTTAAGTTTATCGTAAAGTTAAGTTGATCGTTAAGTTGATTTTAAAGTTAAGTTGATCGTAAAGTTAAGTTGATTGCAAAGTTAAGTTGATTGTTAAGTTTATCGTACAGTAAAGTTGATCGCAAAGTTAATTTGATCGCAAAGTCAAGTTAAAGGTAAAGTCAAGTTGATCGTAAAGTCAAGTTGATCGTAAAGTCAAGTTGATTGTAAAGTCTAGTTCATCATAAAGTCAAACTGATCATAAAGTCAAACTGATCGTAAAGTTATGCTGATCGTAAAGTTAAGTTGAACGTAAAAAAAAAGTTCAGTTGATCATAAAGTTCAGTTGATCGTAAAGTCAATTTGATCATAAAGTCAAGTAAATCAAAAAAGTCAAGTTAAGTTGATCGTAAAGTTAAAAGGTAATGATAGTTCTATAGCAGACACTGTCGTCGAGGATGAAGTGTTACATACTTCATTTTACTAGCTAGCAGCTTGTTTGTGAGGTTGGGTTTCCAGATGCCTTCCTCTCTGTCTGTCTCCATCAGTAAGTTTTCTGTCCATTCACAACTGGGTTGAATGAAGGCTGTCAATTATAAGGTTTGAACCCGAGACATTAACTTAAGGTCTTTACACTGGTTAAGAAGACTCTGCAAAGTCTGTATACAACAAATGTCTTGGAGGGTGGTCAACTGATGTGTGAATCCATCTTAATAGACTCAAACACTAGAGCAAAGTAGACCCACAGCCTGTTAGGTATCATCTATAGCTGCTCAACAAATCACCTAACCATGGCCTGTGTTATACCATGTCAATTGACATTTGACATAGAAACCAACTCTCTACCACTTTCATCGTTATTTGTCCTAAAAACGGAAGTCTGGTGCCGTTGTGTCATAGTTTACAGCAAGGCTGTGATATCTGTGCCTTTTGGCCTAGCACCATTTTTGGGAACAGGTTTGCCTTCCCTCTTCTACCCATACCCTCTTATACCCATACTCTCTCCACCAGACTGCATGGATGGTTACAGTTGTGTTGAAGCACAACAAATCAAGAGGTTTGGTCATTTAGTCAGTGCATTTTAACCAGCCTGCAGTGAGAGCATATCATATGCAGGTCCTCGGTCCACGAGCAAGAGGCAGACCACGACGTTGATGGATTGAGGATGTGTCTGACACCGACAGGAAGTTCCACCTAACAACAGCGCAAGCCTCCCACTTGGCGATAACAAGAAATCTGTGCATCCTACCTCTCTGCGACGCCATGAGGTAAGAGCAGTAGGACATCCCACCTCTCTGCGACGCCATGAGGTAAGAGCAGTAGGACATCCCACCTCTCTGCGACGCCATGAGGTAAGAGCAGTAGGACATCCCACCTCTCTGCGACGCCATGAGGTAAGAGCAGTAGGACATCCCACCTCTCTGCGACGCCATGAGGTAAGAGCAGTAGGACATCCCACCTCTCTGCGACGCCATGAGGTAAGAGCAGTAGGACATCCCACCTCTCTGCGACGCCTTGAGGTAAGAGCAGTAGGACATCCCACCTCTCTGTGACGCCTTGAGGTAAGAGCAGTAGAACAAAAGAAGAAAGGATTGGGAATTGGATGAGAGTTAATGAAGGGAATAACAATTAGGGAAATAGAAATATTTTGGAGATAGAAAGAGACGTGACACACTGCTGGAGGGGGAAGTAGATGTAAGCGGCGACGTCAAGAGATGGATTGACAAGTGTCTGTCGAAGGGTACCATCCAGGCAGGAGAGAGGAAGTTGGAGATCCAGTGGAGTCATCATAAGATGTGGAGACGGCCTGCCCTATGGAGCATAGGTCCTCAACAAATAATTCAAAGTTTTCATAATCCCTCACCAAAAAAAGTATATCAAAGATGAAATTTTCTAGCCATGATGGAATTGATAAACCAGTTTTCTTCTATGTTCAACTCTTGCAGAATGTCTATAGCTGTCAGTCTCTCAGTCCAGGATATTCTTATAACAACAATGTTTGCTTAGGCGTCTGGGGCCTGTTGACCATCGGATGAACATCACCTTGTCCAGTTGTAACTGCGTGCTGCCAGGCCTCCTCTAAGGCATATGGGGAAGTCGCTACCTGTTCAAGCCAAGTGTTTCCTGGCAGAGCTACACCTTGCATTCGCTCACCCCCTCTGCGCTGCTTAAGTGGACTTTAAGGTCGAGTTTGACTCGGTAGACAGATCCGCTCTGTAGAAAGCAATGCAGGGCATTGGCACTCCTGACCTGCTACCAAATTTGATATTCTTAGGATCTTCTATATATTTAATATCAATTTAAAAGGGACCAATTTTATGGATACATTTCTCAGTTCATTAGTTTCATGTCTACACAGCTGTGATTTGTTTGAGATTAAAGATAATTCAATTGATATTTAATTCGAAATGTACTTATTTTCTCTGCAAAGTCAGTTCAGGATACCTCTTCTCATCGTTGTTTCTTCTATTTCTTGCTCATCCTGATATGACAAAAGAAAAGTAATTTCTGAGATTCAAATAATACACATGCTGTTTTCAAATTAGGAACATTAGTACAGTGTCAATGGTTATGAACAAGACGGCGATTGCTGAAAAATTTAAAGAAAATATCTACATTAACGCTTAAGATCCTATAGGCATTTGTAATTATGGTCCATACAATCCTGAATTAAAGCAACAAAACCAATTAGAAACTGGTGGTTGAATGACTTTACCTGTAACTTTTATATTTGTTATGATACTGGAATAAATTTTCAGTATGTTATGTATGAATGTCTAAAATGTTATGCTAGTGTGTAAAAAGTAGACGTTGAACGCGTGCACCTGCTACAATAAAAGCATTGGGAGCATGCACACGGAACGTGCAACCCTTGCGTTGATCCCACTAGTGTAACTAGGCCTACGGTCACACTGCATACTGACCCAACCATCAACGATACGGTTGCTGTGGTATAGATCAATCTCATTGATATCACTCTATCTCAATATCTGATTGATTATCATCATAATCAAAGTCTAGCTTGTCAAATAAATCTGACAGATTTCGTTTTGACAGCCCTGCATGTTCACTATCAGATAAATCGCTAATTTTTGTGTGAAAATGCACTGGTTATAACTTCCAAGCTGTTTTTGATACTTTATAGACACGAGTTCAAACCCGAAGGGAACAATAGGTGAAGAAACCGAGAAATGAGTGCAATGAGAACAAGCAGTTTTCAGCGTTATAGAATCTTAAGGGTTAACCAATTACTGTCTTCTTCTTCGTACGCTGTCAGACGTCACCCTGAATTTGTTCGAAGAAAGCAGCGGTCATCCTGAGGCTGTCGACACTGCCATAGAGCTTGTCTAGTGTTGCCACTGGTAATGGCCACATCTGCTTTCTCTGGTCCTCGTACGTCACGCAATTTTGCAGCAGATGTTCAGCGAACATTTTCCCTGTGCCACACGAGCATTCGTCAGTTCCAAGTATCTTCAATTTATTGAATAGATGGTACCTGAGTCAGTTGTGGCCTGTGCGGAGTCAGAAGACTACGACCTGCTGTCTTCTGTTCAGCTGGTAGTAGGCATCATTTTTTGTGTAGCCAGTGTGTTCTGTTTCCCATTTGGCCATGTATCTGGCCCTAATAAGCCTTTCAGACTCTTCGTAGGTCACACTAGAATATGGTTGTGGCAGTCTTGCACCTTCTTTTGCCAGTCGGTCTGCCTCCTCATTGCCTTGGATGTTGCAGTGGGATGGAACCCACTGTACCACTACTCTTTTTGGTGCGGACTGCTGGCATAGTTGACAGAGTACTGCTCTTAAATAATGAAGTTCAGTATTTTTCTGGCTTTTTAGTGCTGTGACTACGGCCAGGGCATCTGTAAACTATCTGGCTTTCATTGATTTCGTCTGTCAGCATTGCTTCTACTGCAGCCCTCAGTGCCTCTGCTCTGAAATTGCTTGAGAATTTTCCAGTTGCCACTGACAGTGTTATTTTTCTACCATTTTGTAGGCTCAGGAATGCCCCTGCCGCTTCATTCTGTGTTGTGTTTGTTACAGAACCGTCGGTGTATGCATGGGTCCAGTCCATGCTTGGGTAGTTTTCCGCTATGTACCTCAGGGTTATGTTTCTTCTTTCTTTTTCAGTCTAGCTGTTCTTGTTTCCAATACCTGGTATATTTTCTACCACCTCCGGAATGATATGCTGCTTCCGGGTGGGTTTGCGTACAGTAAGGATGGGCTTTGGTATTGTTACAGTGTTCTTAGGGTCAATTATTGTCTAAACCAAACTTTTTTATTTTAAATAAACACAAAAATGGAAATAGAAGATCAATGTAGAAGCAAAACATATTTTTTTTTAGAAATTAATGTATTTTTTTGTCAATTCTTCCACTTTTACTTGAAAATATAAATCTACAATGTTGTCTCACGTAAAATGGGCATTATTTTTTGTAGTTCACAAATAGATCCCAAAAGTATCTATTTTAGCATTGTTTCTCTAGCCTAGTAAGGGGTAGTTCTGTAGTATGTGCTCTGCAGCAGTCGTGCTTGTCCGCTCGTACACATTGCTGAGTTGTCAATCTTCAATTGTGTATACATATGGAGGAGCAGTCGGTTGTGTTCTGAGCAACAGCTTGATCTTGTCTGTTTATATCTTACCCAGGTGAGGAAGACTGGTCAGGCAAAACATACTGATCAGACATGTTAGTCAGGGTCAGGCAAAATATACTGGCCAAGACCCTCACCTCAGCTTCCTAATAGCCCGCCCTGGAAACGGGTTGTTTTCATGGCATACTGGTTAATGGTGTCAGGGATCGCCGTAATCCCTCTAGCAGTGAGCAACTTGCAGATGAAACCAAAACATAGCACCATCTGAAGGACCCCTGTCCCCCTTCATCAGCACACTTGGGATGTGAGGAAAGCTACTGCAATCCGCCACTTAACGTCCTTTTCAGGGCACACAAAAGAGTAACCTACTCATTGTGGGCATTTGCAAACAACAACAAAGTATAGTATTTATAGTAATCACCTTGTCAATGTTGGTGGCTCTATAACAAAGTTGATCATCCTTTCCTTCGGTTGGTATGTTATTGGTACAACTGGTTGCTTGTCTGCAGCAGACTGCCTTGTCAGTTGATCTGCTATCTTGTTTATCAATACTCCACAATGAGAATGTGTTGGCAAAAGAAAAATAAATTTATGAGATTCAAATAATACACAAACTGCTTTCATATTATGAACAATGGTACAGTGTAAATGGTTCTGAACAGGACAGCAAATACTGAAAACATTTGAGATGAATATCGACAATAACCCATGATGGTCAAAACTGTTTTAGTTATAAAAAACAACTTTACACAAAAATTAAAATAGAAGATTATCAATGTTGAAGCTGAAGATTGACATAACATCTACTAGACAATATTTTTGTATAAATAAATGTATTTTATTGCAGATTCTTCTTCTCTTACTTGAAAATATAATATCTAAACCTACAATGTTGTCTTACATAAAATTGTCATTAGCTTTCGAAGTTCACATATAGATTCAAAGAGTATCTATTCCAATGTTGTATCTCTAGCCTAGTGAGGTTGCCTCTTTATATCATATTCAGGGCAGTTGTGTAGTATGTGCACTGCAGTCTTGGGTGCATGTCCTCACGTACACATGGCTGAGTTGACAATCTTTAATTGCGTACACATATGGTCAAGTATTGTGTCCTGCTCTGATCACAAAACAAGTTTGTTTCTTCTGTTCACATTATAGTAATCACCTTGTTAATGTTGGTGGCTCTCTGTCTGATTTAATCATCCTTTTCTTCGGTTGGTATGTCACTATGTGAATGGTACAACTGGTTGCTCATATGCAGAAGACTGCCTTGTCAGTTGATCTGCTATCTTGTTTTCCAATACTTCACAATGAGACTGTATGCTAACTTCATTGTAATCATGCATTGGTTACTAAGTTCATACTGTGGAGTCTGTAGACCTGACAGTTTTCTGAACTTTAGTGGTTGGAGTTCTGATAATGAATACTCATCACTGTCTCAGTTGTCACCTAGATTACATGGATTTGTGCATCATAAGTATAACATATTTTTCTGGTTAGGCATCCCGAACTATATGTTATCAAGGCTTATTCCACAGCATGTTAGTTTTAGCATTAAATCTGTCTTCCATACAATTTTTGGTGAGGTCAAATTCCAACTGCGTCTATGTGTCCAATCTTTCGGAATCAAAACTGATTTTCGTTCAAATACAGATATCAATTCTTCTCTTAATTAATTACTTTCAGTAGGTTTCAAATCCTGTACGATTTTATTATTATTATTCGTGATTCGATTCGAGTTTTGTTGGTACGGCGCTGATCACTGATGGGGTATCAGGTATGAACTGTGAACTGTAGTTACGCCAAACATCTTCAAGATAGCAGATAGAATATAATTTATATGTGTTATGTTGAAGGTGTTTGGCGTAGCTTAAGATCATAGTTCATATTTAAGTTAGCTATTATACAGACTCTGTAGACGTAGATCCTTCTAAATAAGTTTAACAAAGTTAAGTTAAGTTAAGTTAACATTTATAAGTTCAATTATAATTGAAAAGACACATACTTTGAAACAGTACCCTGGAACAAACGTGTCCATAGACTGACGACGCTTTGGATTGTGAGAACAGAGTTCAACAATCTTTGTTTACATCTCACTTCTGTAGAAGCGACGATGCCAGATTCGTTTTGTAAGCCATGCTAAACGATTAATAAAAATGTCTGGAAAATGACAAATATTTGGCTTTTTTTCTTTCTTTTGTCCTATTGTCCTTGCCATTCGGGGACGCAGAGTGGTGGGATGTCCTACTGCTCTTGTCATACGGTTTCACAGAAAGGTGGGATGCGTAGATTTATTGTATTATATATATATATATATATATATATATATATATATATATATATATATATATATATATATATATATATATATACATACATACGAGGCGTGAATAAATGCAACCGGACCTAATTGCACCAAGTGAACATACGTACGATGGGCATGATGACGTCACTTCAGGTGTAAATAGCACATTCCAACTGTCAAGTTTGCAAAATGTATTTATCCTCCGACTCTTTGCTAAGCAGACCGTTAAAAACATCGTGGGTGTGATATTGAATCCGTTCAGAGTTGATCAGCGAGCGGTGATTCGGTTTGCAACAGCTGAAGGATGGATGTCGAGAAGTTGACATTCATTACAGAATGCAGGCAGATCATGGTGACAAAAGTGTGTAGATGACAACAGTAAAGAACTGGACAACGATGTTTAAAAAATGACGTGAGTTAACAAAAGATCTTCTGATACCAGGTCAGGCGTATATTGTTGCGTTAACTTACGTCCTTCTTAAAATATCGTTGTCCATTTCTTCACTGTTTTCTTTATAATATATATATAAATATGAAACTCTCGTGGGTCAAGATGGCGCCGGACATGGTCGCAGTCGATTTCTCTCTTGATAAAACGGTGTTTTGTTTGTGTTTTCTATGATAACTCTCGGACTATTAACGTGATTCCTGGATATAAATGTGCCGACTTGTGGATTAAGCATACTAATGTGAAAGAAGTGATGCAACGAAGTATATAACAGTGTATTTTTAGTCGTGAAGGGTAGACTAATGTGTACAGTTTCGATGGGACAAAGCGTGGCCGAAACTTGACCCGGTCAAAAGCTAGTGTCGCTCCGTGCTGTATCGTGACCCAGATAACGAAGCATTTACACTGAAACGAAGGAGGTCATCCTGACCCCGTCAAACATACGGTACGTCAGAAAGGAGCTCATCGCGCTTCGATCAGCACACTACGTCCCTTCAAACTCAGATCTACATCTGTTGCGTGTGCTGAAAATACACTTAACCGAGGAGGCATCGGAACTCACAAGTATACAATCAAGGCGGAAGACCAGAGGAACGAGAGGTGGAAGAAGAATACACAAACAAATGCACTCAGAAACAGAAAGAGAAGGGAAGGGCTACCGAGATAATGAGGCCCACGCTGACACCATACTGTCTGCATCCGAACCCTTCACTAGAAGTCTTGACAATGTCTTGCCTCTAGAACATGTTGAGTCCGGACGAGAGAGTGAGGAAGATCCTGCGCACATCTCCCTCACTATAAACACATTGCGCAACTCACGACATCACCCTACAGATCACACCCTGACTAACAGCTCGCAACTGGCAGGGCCCCCAAACTGCAGCGGCGGAACAGGCAGAAAACGATCACGAAAACTACCCATCATGCTTGCAACATGGAATGTCCACACGCTACTGGACAACACCAAAGCAAACAGACCCGAACGACGGACAGCACTGATCGCCAGGGAACTGGCTAGATACAACATCTGCATAGCTGCCCTGAGCGAGACACGACTGGCAGAGGAAGGACAGATCACAGAAGAATGCGTTGGTTATACTTTCTTCTGGAGCGGCCGCAGCAAAGAAGAACGCCGTGAAGCTGGAGTTGGCTTTGCCATCAAGACCAACATGGTCGACAAGCTCACAAGCATGCCCAGAGGAATTAATGACCGCCTGATTACACTGCGTCTCCCCCTAATAGGGGGGCGCCATGCAACACTCATCAGTGCATACGCACCCACAATGACAGATCCTCAGGAAACAAAAGATAAGTTTTATGAGGACCTTGAGGCGCTCATCGCTGCAGTCCCCAAATTTGACAAACTGGTCATCCTCGGTGATTTTAACGCTATGGTTGGCACAGACCATACAGCCTGGGAGGGGGCCATTGGCAGACATGGTATCGGAAAATGCAATAGTAACGGACTGCTCCTTCTGAGGACATGTGCCGCAAATGAACTACTCATTACAAACACAGCTTTCCGACTACCTGTCCGAAATAGAACCACATGGATGCACCCAAGGTCCCGCCACTGGCACCTCATTGACTACATTATCATCAGACGTAGGGATCGAGCGGATGCTATGGTAACGAAGAGCATGTGTGGTGCAGAATATTGGACCGACCATCGACTTGTCATTGCCAAGCTAAACTTCAAGATCCAGCCCAAAATGCGCCCCCAGGGAAAGAAACCACCGAGGAAGCTAAATGTCTCTCAGCTGAAATACGAACCCACGAGAGGAGGCTTCCAGGAAGAGCTTGAGGGTAGACTGTCTGAGCTTCGTTTTGAAAAGAACGACATCGAAGAGAACTGGGCATCATTGAGAAACACACTCTACGATACAGCTGTTAAACACATTGGCCCACTCACGCGCAAGCATAAGGACTGGTTTGATGAGAACGATCTAGAAATACAGGGCCTTCTCGATGCAAAACATGAAGCGCACAGGGAATACCAGAGGGACACACCATCTCCGGCAGCAAAAGCTGCCTTCAATACTGCTCGCAAAGATGTCCAGACCAGGCTTAGAGAGATGCAAGACTCCTGGCTCAGCAAAAGAGCTGACGAAATTAAGATGTTCGCCGATCGTCATGACACCAAACGGTTTTACGAGGCACTGAAAGCTCTCTACGGCCCGCAGCCCTCTAGTAATACTCCAGTTAGCAGTGCGGATGGGGTACTGCTAACAGGTAAGGTTCAGATTATAGACAGATGGGCAGACCACTTCTGCAAAATACTAAACCACCCATCGTCCATAAATGAAGAGGCCATTCGGCGAATGCCGCAGGTGGAACTGAACCTGGCGTTGGATGAAGTAATTACTGAGGAGGAAGTCGACAGGGCAATCAGTTCACTATCTATAGGGAAAAGCTCCAGGAGCTGATGCAATACCAGCAGAGGTATATAAGACAGCTGGCCCATCCCTCACCAGAAGGATCACTGAACACTTCTTTCACATGTGGGCTGAAGGTAAAATTCCGCAGGAGCTAAAGGACGCCTCAATCGTTCACCTATACAAAAGAAAAGGCAACCGTCAGGAATGCGACAATCATCGTGGAATATCGCTACTCTCCGTAGCAGGCACGATCCTAGCGCGCTTACTGCTAAACAGGCTCAACAAACACCTTGAACAAAGCCACCACCTCCCAGAAAGCCAATGTGGATTCAGAGCCGGAAGAGGAACAGTGGACATGATTTTTGCCGCTCGCCAAGTACAAGAGAAGTGTCGAGAGCAAAATCAGGCCTTGTACACCACATTTATTGATTTGACAAAGGCATTTGATACAGTAAACAGAGGAGGGCTGTGGATGATAATGTCTAAGTTTGGCTGCCCCAACAAGTTCATAACAATGGTGAAACAGCTACACGAAGGCATGTGTGCTCGTGTACTGGACAGCGGTGCAATCTCTAAAACGTTTCTAGTATCAAACGGAGTAAAACAAGGATGTGTACTCGCCCCGACTTTGTTCAGCATGATGTTCGCGGCCACGATGACATACGCCTTCAGATCATTGGAGCTTGGAATACCCATAAAGTACCGCACAGATGGCAAGTTACTCAATTCCAGAAGAATGAAGGCCAAAACCAAAGTGGCTGGCGACATAATCAGGGAACTTGTATTTGCTGACGACTGCGCTCTAATGAGCAACTCAGAACTGAACATGCAGGTTAGAATGGACCAGTTCTCTGCCGCATGCGAAAATTTTGGCCTGGCCATAAATGCCAAAAAAACAGAGGTCATGTATCAACCAGCACCAGGCATGCCGTACACAAAACCAGAGACTACAGTCAGCGGGCAGACGTTGAATGCCGTAGACAAATTCACATATCTGGGCAGCACGCTGTCGAGATCTGTCAGCCTAGACGATGAGGTGGCAAGCAGAATAGCAAAGGCCAGCACAGCCTTTGGTAGAATGCGCTCGATGGTCTGGGCACGTCGTGGCATCAGCGTCAAGACCAAACTCAAAGTCTACCGTGCAACCATCACTCCAACCCTACTATACTCTTGCGAAAGCTGGACTGTATACTCTGGACATGCAAGGAGGTTAAACCACTTCCACACAGGTTGCCTGAGGCGAATATTCCCCATCCGATGGCAAGATCGTGTCACTGACCTCGAGGTTCTCTCGAGGGCTAACATGCCCAGCATCCATGCACTGCTAGAAAAAGCACGACTAGGATTGGCCGGACACCTCGTCCGTATGTCAGACGAGCGGCTCCCAAAGAAGCTTCTCTACGGCAAGCTGAGAGAGGGATGGCGGGAGAGAGGGCTCCCAAAGAAACGTTTTAAAGACGGTCTGAAGGACTCACTAAAAAGTTGCCAGATAGACATCGACACCTGGGAATGTCTTGCGCAAAACAGATCTGACTGGAGAAGCGCAGTCGAATCGGGTGTAGCTGCCGGTGAAGATGACCGTGTTATGAAAGCCCAGAATAGACGCGAGACGCGGAAATCCCGAGCAGCGGGAACACATTCCCCTTCTACAAACCTCGTGTGCCCGATATGTAGCAGATGTTTTCGTGCTCACATTGGCCTGTTCAGCCACACGCGCACCCACACCCAATAAGGAAATCTGTGACAAGGATGATGTCGGCGGTCCTCACCGACAACGATAATAGCTGTCCATCGTTGTCCATCGACAACGATGGACAGCTATTATTATATGAAACTAAACAAATATAGTTCTAACTACGTAACTACTATCTTGTTATCTTGTATTGAATCTCGTGTTGCCCTGTTGACAGTTGGTGCTGATGTTGATCTCTGGTTGTCGCCGGTTTTGCGCTGTACAATGATAGCTTTCTTGCTACGTTCGTGTGTGTGCTCCTTGATGATTCTTAGGGGGCATCTCACTTTGACTCAGAACTCTATGGCCAATTCGTTTGACCTGACTCGTGCGTACCATCTCTTGGATCACGATCTCAGCAACAACTCAAGAACTGTCTTCTGGTGAACAGCCACTGAGTTTATCTCTCGTCCTCACAGATCAGAGCGATCACTGTGAAGACTGAAGATACGTTCACTTATCTTAAGTTGATCATAGAACGGCCACGATTTCAATTCAAAGGCACGGATGAAATGGCCCATGGAGCAAAGTGAGACAACCTTCTAGATCTGCTTTCGAATTGAATCCTGAATATACACTGTCATCTGTCTTTTAAAGACCCACTCTAGCACCGTCAAACCAAGTTGGCCGCCGAATGTTCCTTCCGAGCCGACAGGTCATCCGTCATATCTATTTGGGGCCAAGAGATCGCCAACTACCATTTAATAAATAGGAAGATCTCACAAAGGATAACAGCGGGCTGGATCAGCTTCAACTGTATTAAACCCATACCACAACACATGCGAAGCGACAACACGAGGGTTCACGTCTTCAACAGTGTGGTTATTCCAGCATGATATATGGCTGCAAGGTGTAGAACCCACGGAAAGCTGATGCAGATAGACTCTGCGTTGTCCAACGAGCGATGGAGCGAAGAACATCGAAGCTCTCCATTCGAGACCAAATCAGCAACACAGAGATCAGATATCGTACTTCCTTCACTGACCTCATAGATGTCGTGCTGTTACGAAAATTCAGATGGGCCGGCCATGTGGTACGCATGTCGAATAACAGATGGACTCGTAGATTGACGTCGTGGTGACCATACAACTTTAGCCGCCCTCCCAGGCTACTGAGACTGGGGTGGAAAGATGGCATGAAGGATGCCCTGGGACCAACATGGTACACCAAGGCAAAAGAGCGAAATGAGTTTATTCAACATTTGGCTACCTGGCATGTCACACGTGCCTGATTGGATACCAGGATTTAGAGAATTACAGGAAAGAGAAGAACCAGTTTACATATTCCATCATAAACAGAAAATTAAAATACTTTGGTCACATCAAAAGACACATCGGTCTTGACAGAACGGTAATGGCAGCTATGGTGCCGAGTAAGATAGTCAGAGGCAGACCAAGAAGGCGATGGCACCAAGATGTCAAGGAATGCTTCAGTGTGGTTCTGGAGCAGGCTAGAGATTTGATAAGAGATCGAGTTTCTTTCAGACGGGCTGTCATGCGATAGACGTTCTTCGAAGGACATGCTACATGATGATGACGAGTCGTCATAAACAAAGACATATAAAAATACTATGTTAGCGAGACAAGTACTCGGTTTAAATGCAGACAGGAATACAATGACAGCGGGACGATACAATAACGCGCCTATACCAAGCTGCGTTTCGACCCTAGGGACAGAGTGATCGAGTTTCCGGATTCTATCGACCACCGCGGCTACCGGATTCTGACGTAATGATGTCACCCGGCGCGATACCCAGGCGACAAAAACCTAGAGTAGAAAAAAAGTTGATTGATTCAGTGTTTTAATAATTGTCTTCTTCTTCACATTCGCTCCTTTTTTTGAAAAGACACGCTTTTGGCACGCTTGCACGTGCAGTTCTCTGGACGATGGTTGCTATGGTTGAGAGTTCTTCAAGGGTTCCCAACATATTTGCGTAAAGGCTTGTCTAGTGGGCCAGTACTCAGTACGAAATTGGCTAAGCATGTAACAGTCTTGTAGGACATGTTCGACTGTCTGTGCTGTTTGCCCACACACAGGTATGGGTGATTGCGCCAATTTTAGATTGTGTAAGTGGCCATTAAAATCTGGCATGTCCCGTTGTCATGCGGAAAATGATCACTTGCTCCGCTTGATTAAGGCAGTGATAGTTGTCTCTTGTCTGGTCGACTTTCCTTATGGTTTATCTTGGAAGGAGATCATCTGTTCTTGTTCTCCTTGTGTTGCTCCTTACTTTGGTAACATGTCCTCTGTCTCATTTCCTGGTTTGTCACAGTGTGATTCTATCCATTGTGGCTCTAACCTTCTCTTGGCTTTAAGTTCCCTAAGGTCTGCTCAAAATCTGGCACATTATCATTCTGGAGGGTTCGCTAAACTACAATTATTTCTATAAGAAATACATTCTTCTGGCATTGACTTGTTGTTTTGCTAGTCACAGTGACAAACTTGTGGTTATTATAGACGAAAAAGGGTATTATCTAAGTTTTGGTTGTGCATATTCAGAAGTTATTGCCCAGTTATCGTAATATCCGAATGGAGAGAACTCTTTGCCTCACACTACAAAAGTACTTGGTTCACCTCTTCCTGAAAGCCACACGCTTGAGTTTACTTAGTTGTAAAAGGATACACAACACTCTGCTGTCTTAACACATGAACACACTGTTCAGTTGCTCAAAGGCCCTACGATTCCTAGAGCCCCATGAAGAATTTATCACAAATCAATTTGAAAATCGGTTGTGCACCCTTTCGCCCCGAGCAGTGTTTTGCTCAGGGCGTACAAATCTGTTACAACGAAAACAAGGGACGGTGTGGGTTTGTGGTTAAATGACACGGCTCACAAGCCAAATATGCTGAGTTCGCTCTCTATCACAGCATCGGCCGTTACCCCAGGGAAGCAAACCCTTAGAAAATGCAGGAGGTAGCAGACCCTTACATAAAATGAATGTCGAAGTTGAATGCACTCTGCTGACAGGCGCAAAATAAAAACGACAGTACAACGCACACCGCCTTGGGGAATAGAGAAATAAGGCGAACGCAAAGGAAAAATAAACAACAAAAAAGACTTGTCTTTATTTCCAAATATAATAGACACATCTTTATGGAAAGGAATCAGTCATTGCACCTCAGGTAAATAAAAAACACAAGAACAGCGATAGGGAGGCTCACCCTGGGGGCCACTCTTCCCCTTCTCTTCCCTCACTCTGTTTCATTTGACTCTGTCCTACAGTCACACTCTTGCACAACTTTCACACGCGCCCTCGTGGTGAGGCCCTTCCATTGCACTTTGGTTGGGCTAGCTTCTGAGGGCGCACAAACCTAGCATAGGTACATACAGACGCACACATGCATCCAATCACTGGTTTATGCGTCCTGATATCGCCCAATTGACTACGGTCTGGGGTGGGAAATGGCGCGTATCCGCCAGTAGAAACTAGTGAGGCAAACATCTAAGCAAAAACAAAAAACACAACTTGGACATGTATAGCCAAGTTCAAGTATATCCAGCTGCAAATGGGTACCTGACTGATACAACTGGGAAAGATAAATTATCGAAACAGACAAGTGCTCAGTATCCTAACGAAACCTAGTATGTCTCCATTTCTCCTTCTTCTTTCGTTCTCAATCTCCCGCTACCGAGCTCTGCACATTGATTTGCAAGTAGCAAGGCGTAGTCCGAAGATCAGAATGCGTTGCGTCGCTTAGTTTACAGCTTGACTGCAAGGCTTGAGTCCGAGTGGGCTGTCGGGGTTTGACGGAGCTAGAGTGGGTCTTTAAATACAGATGACAGTGTATATTCAAGATTCGATTCGAGAACAGATCTAAAAGGATGTCTCATTATCCTCCATGGGCCATCTCATTCGTGCCTTTTGTGATGAAAGCGTGGCCCTTCTATGATCAACTAAAGATAAGTGAACGTATCTGCAGTCTTCACAGTGATCGCTCTGATCTGTAAAGACGAGAGATAAACTCAGTGGCTGTTCAGCAGAAGTCATTTCTTGAGTTGTTGCTGAGATCGTGATCTAAGAGATGGTACGCACGAATCAGGTCAGACGAGTTGGCCAGAGCGTTCTGAGTCAAAGTGAGATGCCCCCTAAGACCTCCAAAGGAGCACACGCACGAACGTAGCAAGAAAGCTATCATTGTACAGCGCAAAACCGGCGACAACCAGAGATCAACATCAGCACCAACTGTCAAAAGGGCAATACGAGATTCAATACAAGATAACAAGATAGTAGTTACGAAGTTAGAACTATATTTGGTTAGAGTTTCATATATATATATATATAATGAAGACAACAGTGAAGAGCTGGGCAAAGACGTTTAAAGAAGGACGTAAGTTAACGCAACAATATACGCCCGACCTGGTATAGGAAGATCTTTTGTTAACTCACGTTATTTTTTAAACATCGTTGTCCAGTTCTTCATTATTGTCTTCTACACTTTTGTCACCATGCTCTGTCTGCATTCTGCGATGAATGTCAACTGGTCGACATTATTTCTTCAGCTCTTGCAAACCTAATCACCGCTCGCTAATCAACTCTGCACGGATTCAGTATCCCAACCACGCTGTTTTCAACGGTATACTGAGCAAACTATGAGTCGGAAGATAATGAAATTTTGCAAACGTGACGGCTGGTATGTACTGTTTACAAATGAAGTGACGTCATCATACCCATCGTACGTATGTTCACTTGGTGCAGTTAGATCCGGTTTCATTTGAACACACCTTGTGTGTGTGTATATATATATATAAAACAAGGAATCTACGCATCCCACCTTTCTGTGACACCGTGTGGCAAGAGCCGTAGGACATGAAACATCTCTGCGACGCCGTATTGCAAGAGCAGTTACACATCCCACTTCTCTGTGATACCGTATGACAAGAGCAGTAGGACATCCCACCACTCTGCGACGCCGAATGGCAATAGCACTAGGACATCTCGCCTCTCTGCGACCCCGAATGGCAAGGACAGTAGGAGAAAAGAAAGAAAAAAAGCATTAAGAAAGCCAAATATTTGCCATTTTCCAGACATTTTCATTAATCGTTTAGCATGACTTACAAAAAGAATCTGGCATCGTCGCTTCTACAGAAGCGAGATGTAAACAAAGATTGTTCAACTATTCTCACAATCCAAAGCGTCGTCAGTCTATGGACAAGTTCTAGGGTACACTTTCAAAGTATGTGTCTTTTCAATTATAATTTAACCTATAAATGTTAACTTAACTTCATTAAACTTATTTAGAAGGATCTACGTCTACAGAGTCTGTATAATACCTAACTTAAATATGAACTATGATCTTGAGCTACGCCAAACACCTTCAACATAGCACATATAAATTATATTCTATCTGCTATCTTGAAGATGTTTGGCGTAACTACAGATCATAGTTCATACATGATACCCTATGTCAGTGATCATCGCCGTACCAACACAATTCGAATTGAATTACGAATAATAATAATAAAATCGTACAGGATTTGAAACCTGCTGAGAAGAATTGATATCTGTAGTGTATATATATAATGATCTGAGTTGAACGAAAATCAGTTTTGATTCCGAAAGATTGGACACATAGACGCAGTTGGAATTTGACCTCACCAAAAATTGTATGGAAGACAGATTTAATGCTAAAACTAACATGCTGTGGAATAAGCCTTGATAACATATAGTTCGGGATGCCTAACCAGAAAAATATGTTATACTTATGATCCACAAATCCATGCAATCTGGGTGACAACTGAGACAGTGATGAACATTCATAATCAGAACTCCAAACACTGCAGTCCAGAAAGCTGTCAGGTCTACAGACTCCACAGTATGAACTTAGTAACCAGTGCATAATCACTATGAAGTTAGCATACAGTCTTATTGTGAAGTATTGGAAAACAAGATAGCAGATCAACTGACAAGGCAGTCTTCTGCATATGAGCAACCAGTTGTACCATTCACATAGTGACATATCAACTGAAGAAAAGGATGATTAAATCAGTCAGAGAGCCACCAACATTAACAAGGTGATTACTATAATGTGAACAGACAGGAACAAGCTGTTGTGATCAGAGCAGGACACAATACTATGGCCATGTGTATACACAATTGAAGATTGTCAACTCAGCCATGTGTATGTGCGGACAGGCACCCAAGATTGCAGTGCACATACTACACAACTGCCTCAAATATGATATAAAGAGGCAAACTCACTAGGCTAGAAAAACAACATTGGAATACATACTCTTTGAATCTATATGTGAACTTCGAAAGTTAATGACAATTTTATGTAAGACAACATTGTAGGTTTAGATATTATATTTTCAAGTAAGAGAAGAATAATCTGCAATAAAATACATTTATTTATACAAAAATATGTCTGTCTAGTAGATGTTATATGTCAATCTTCAACTTCAACATTGATAATCTTCTATTTTAATTTTTGTGTAAAGTTGTTTTTTATAACTAAAACAGTTTTGACCATCATTGGTTATTGTAGATATTTATCTCAAATGTTTTCAGTATTTGCTGTTCTGTTCAGAACCATTTACACTGTACCATTGTTCATAATATGAAAGCAGTTTGTGTATTATTTGAATCTCATTAATTTATTTTTCTTTTGCCAACACATTCTCATTGTGGAGTATTGGTAAACAAAATAGCAGATCAATTGACAAGGTAGTCCGCTGCAGACAAGCAACCAGTTGTACCAATAACATACCAACCGAAGGAAAGGATGATCAACTTTGTTATAGAGCCACCAACATTAACAAGGTGATTACTATAAATACTATACTTTGTTGTTGTTTGCAAATACCCACAATGAGTAGGTTACTCTTTTGTGTGCCCTGAAAAGGACGTTAAGTGACGGATTGCAGTAGCTTTCCTCACATCCCAAGTGTGCTGATGAAGGGGAACAGGGGTCCTTCAGATGGTGCTACTACGTTTTGGTTTCATCTGCATGTTGCTCAGTGCTACAGGGATTACGGCGATCCCTGACACCATTAACCAGTATGCCATGAAAACAACCCGTTTCCAGGGCGGGCTATTAGAAAGCCGAGGTGAGGGTCTTGGCCAGTATGTTTTGCCTGACCCTGACTAACATGTCTGATCAGTATGTTTTGCCTGACCAGATATTAGCCTTCCTCAACTGGGGAAGATATAAACAGACAAGAGCAAGCTGTTGTTTTGGTGCTCATAACAGAACACAATCGACTGCTCCGCTATATGTATACTCAATTGAAGATTGACAACTCAGCAATGTGTATTAGCGGACAAGCATGACTGCTGCAGAGCACGTATTACAGAACTGCCCCGAATATGATACATAGAGGCAAAATTACTAGTCTAGAGAAACAATGCTAAAATATATACTTTTGGGATCTATTTGTGAACTAGAAAAGACAATGCCCATTTTGCGTGAGACAACATTGTAGATTTATTTTTTCAAGTAAAGGTGGAAGAGTTGACAAAAAAATACTTTAATTTATAAAAAATATGTTTAGCTTCTATATTGATGATCTGCTTGTTCTCATTGCGTTAATTTCTCAGTTTCTTCACCTATTGTTCCCTTCGGGTTTGAACTCGTGTCGATAAAGTATCGAAAACAGCTTGGAAGTTATAACCAGTGCATTTTCACACAAAAATTAGCTATTTATCCGATAGTGAACATGCAGGGCCGTCGAAACGAAGTCTGTCAGATTTATTTGACAAGCTAGACTTTGATTATGATGATAATCAATCAGATATTGAGTGATAACAATGAGCCTGATCTATACCACAGCAATCGTATCGTTGATGGTTGGGTCAGTATGCAGTGTGACCGTAGGCCTAGTTACACTAGTGGGAACAACGAAAGGGTTGCACGTTCCGTGTGCATGCTCCCAATGCTTTTATTGTAGCAGGTGCACGCGTTCAACGTCTACTTTTTACACACTAGCATAACATTTTAGACATTCATACATAACATACTCAAAATTTATTCCAATATCATAACAAATATAAAAGTTACAGGTAAAGTCAGTCAACCACCAGTTTCTAATTGGTTTTGTTGCTTTAATTCAGGATTGTATGGACCATAATTACAAATGCCTATAGGATCTTAAGTGTTAATGTAGATATTTTCTTTAATGTTTTCAGCAATCGCTTTCTTGTTCATAACCATTGACACTGTACTAATGTTCCTAATTTGAAAACAGCATGTGTATTATTTGAATCTCAGAAATTATTTATCTTTTGTCAAATCAGGCTGAGCAAGAAACAGAAGAAGAAACGATAAGATGTATCCTGAACAGACTTTGCAGAGAAAATAAGTACATTTCGAATTAAATATCAATTGAATTATCTTTAATCTCAAACAAATCACAGCTGTGTAGACGTGAAACTGATGAAGTGAGAATTGTATCCATAAAATTGGTACCTTTTAAATTGATATTAAATATATAGAAGATCCTAAGAATATCAAATTTGGTAGCAGGACAGGAGTGCCAATGCCCTGCATTGCTTTCTACAGAGCGGATCTGTCTACCGAGTCAAACTCGACCTTTAAGTCCACGTAAGCAGCGCAGAGGGGGTGAGCGAATGCAAGGTGTAGCTCTGCCAGGAAACACTTGGCTTGAACAGGTAGCGACTTCCCCATATGCCTTAGAGGAGGCCTGGCAGCACGCAGTTACAACTGGACAAGGTGATGTTCATCCGACGCAACAGGCCCCAGACGCCTAAGCAAACATTGTTGTTATAAGAATATCCTGGACTGAGAGAAAGACAGCTATAGACATTCTGCAAGAGTTGAACATAGAAGAAAACTGGTTTATCAATTCCATCATGGCTAGAAAATTTCGTCTTTGACATACTTTTTTGGGTGAGGGATTATGAAAACTTTGAATTATTTGTTGAGGACCTATGCTCCATAGGGCATGCCGTCTCCACATCTTATGATGACTCCACTGGATCTCCAACATCCTCTCTCCTGCCTTGATAGTACCCTTCGACAGACACTTGTCAATCCATCTCTTGACGTCGCCGCTTACATCTACTTCCCCCTCCAGCAGTGTGTCACGTCTCTTTCTATCTCCAAAATATTTATATTTCCCTAATTGTTATTCCCTTCATCAACTCTCATCCAATTCCCAATCCTTCCTTCTTTTGTCCTACTGCTCTTACCTCAAGGCGTCACAGAGAGGTGGGATGTCCTACTGCTCTTACCTCAAGGCGTCGCAGAGAGGTGGGATGTCCTACTGCTCTTACCTCAAGGCGTCGCAGAGAGGTGGGATGTCCTACTGCTCTTACCTCATGACGTCGCAGAGAGGTGGGATGTCCTACTGCTCTTACCTCATGACGTCGCAGAGAGGTGGGATGTCCTACTGCTCTTACCTCATGACGTCGCAGAGAGGTGGGATGTCCTACTGCTCTTACCTCAAGGCTTCGCAGAGAGGTGGGATGTCCTACTGCTCTTACCTCAAGGCGTCGCAGAGAGGTGGGATGTTCTTCTGCTCTTACCTCATGACGTCGCAGAGAGGTGGGATGTCCTACTGCTCTTACCTCAAGACGTCGCAGAGAGGTGGGATGTCCTACTGCTCTTACCTCATGGCGTCGCAGAGAGGTGGGATGTCCTACTGCTCTTACCTCATGGCGTCGCAGAGAGGTGGGATGTCCTACTGCTCTTACCTCAAGGCGTCGCAGAGAGGTGGGATGTCCTACTGCTCTTACCTCAAGGCGTCGCAGAGAGGTGGGATGTCCTACTGCTCTTACCTCAAGGCGTCGCAGAGAGGTGGGATGTCCTACTGCTCTTACCTCATGGCGTCGCAGAGAGGTGGGATGTCCTACTGCTCTTACCTCATGGCGTCGCAGAGAGGTAGGATGCACAGATTTCTTGTTATCGCCAAGTGGGAGGCTTGCGCTGTTGTTAGGTGTAACTTCCTGTCGGTGTCAGAGACACCCTCAATCCATCAACGTTGTGGTCTGCCTCTTGCTCGTGAACCGAGGACCTGCATATGATATGCTCTCGCTGCAGGCTGGTTAAAATGCACTCTGATTAAATGACCAAACCTCTTCATTTGTTGTGCTTCAACACAACTGTAACCATCCATGCAGTCTGGTGGAGAGACCATGGGTATAAGAGGGTATGGGTAGAAGACGGAAGGCAAACCTGTTCCCAAAAATGGTGCTAGGCCAAAAGGCACAGATATCGCAACCTTGCTGTAAACTATGACACAACGGCACCAGACTTCTGTTTTTAGGACAAATAACGATGAAAGTGGTAGAGAGTTGGTTTCTATGTGAAATGTCAATTGACATGGCATAACACCGGCCATGGCTAGGTGATTTGTTGAGCAGCTATAGATGACACCTGACAGGCTGTGGGTCTACTTTGCTCTAGTGTTTGAGTCTATTAAGATGGATTCACACATCAGTTGACCACCCTCCAAGACATTTGTTGTATACAGACTTTGCACAGTCTTCTGAGCAGTATAAAAACCTTAAGTTAATATCCTGGGTTCAAACCTTATAATTGACAGCCTTCATTCAACCCAGTTGTGAATGGACAGAAAACTTACTGATGGAGACAGACAGAGAGGAAGGCATCTGGAAACCCAACCTCACAAACAAGCTGCTAGCTAGTAAAATGAAGTAGGTAACACTTCATCCTCGACGACAGTGTCTGCTTTAGAACTATCGTTACCTTTTAACTTTATGATCAACTTAACTTTACGATGAATTTAACTTGACTTTATGATCAAATTGACTTTACGATCAACTTAACTTTACGATCAGCTTGACTTTACGATCAACTTGACTTTATGATCAACTAGACTCTATGATCAACTTGACTTTACGATCAACTTGACATTTCCAGAGAGCGCTTCAGCGCAGATCTGTCTGTGCCTAACAGGACAATGTCGTCGGCGTAAACGAGATCAGTGAAGATTGACTGATCAATAGTTATACCCTCCTGATGCACGCTGAGGCGGTCAAGAAGCCAGTCAACCGCCCGGCAAAATAGGTCGGGGCACGAACACATCACTGATACCTGAAGTCGTGGGGAATCTGTCAGAGAGAGTGCCACACAACCAAATTCTGGTGCCGGTGTCCTTGTGTAGCTCCTTGATCAAGTTCAACAGGGGGACCAGGGTGCCTATTCCTTTGAGGACTTTCCATAATGCCGGCCGATCAACTGAGTCGAAGGCAGACTTCAACTCTACATATGCAGCGTACAAGGGACGATTGAAGGCTCGGAGCAGTTTGGCAAGAAGGAACAGAGCATGAATAATGTCGGTTGTAGAACGACCCTGGGTGAAGCCAGACTGCTCTGTGCGACGCTTTGTGCTAAAGAGAGGCTTGAGTCTAGCCAGTAGCATGTGTTCAAACACCTTCCCTGGTACAGAGAGTAGTGTTATAGGCCTGTAATATCTTATTACATGACAAACGAATCACAATGTGACAACAGCACTACTTTAACACCAAGGGCGGTGCATCACCATGTGCTAACAATATCTTACCACAAGGCAAGTGTGCCACAATGTGATAATAGTACTTCATTAAATGAAGATTCTCCTCCACCACATGATGATATCTCTCACTAGAAGGGCAAATTTTTTCCTATAAGTGTTTAAATATATATATATATATATATATATATATATATATATATATATATATATATATATATGTTGCGAGACATGGACAAACACACAAATAGATTGAATCTTTCGAGTTTAAATGCCACAGGAAAGCGCTCAAAATAAAATTGGTAGTGAGAAAGAAAAACACAAAAATCCTAAAGGAGTTGGATTAAGACCAGACTTGCTAGGGAACAAACGTACATTTTGGGAACTAAAATACTTTGACCACATTAAACACCACAATGGTCTTGAAAAAACAATACTGGATGGATGGCACCTGGCAGGTGTAGTAGGCAGGTTGAGGAGAAGATAGACACAGCACATTGAAGGAGTTCTGAGGAATATGGTAAGAGAAAGAGGAGAGCTGAGAGCTGATGAAAGATAGAGAATCTTTTAGTTCCACTGTTATGAGAGTGACGTTCTATAAAGGACATAATAATATGTCTACTGCATTCTGATATGTATGTTCTAAAAAGTTACTAAGAAGAAAACACAATCATGTAATATAAAGTGCAACAGAAACCAGCACTGAAATAGTAAATAATTATTGGACACAAGCATTAATCAAAAAGGTCTACAAAAATCAATACTGGAAAAGTACATAATTATTAGACACAAGCATCAATCAAAGAGGTCTACAAAAATACACACTGGAAAAGTACATAATTATTGGACACAGACATCATTCAAAGAGGTTTACAGAAACCAGCACTGGAAAAGTACATAATTATTGAGCACAATCATCAAAGAGGTAATCTACAATGATGGCCATATGTGCCTACTAGGGTAACAAAACCACAAAAAAAATTTCCAAAGGAAATAAAGATCAGTGACCAACTGTTGATTTTTAACTTAGATGGTCATTAACCCTTTTAATCCATCCAAATTGATTAGATTTATTTCTTGAGATAAGAATCTTATGAATTAGGCCAGGATGTATAAAGTTAAGATATGAATGTAGTCAATTAGGTAAGACTGTAAAGGGTTAAGACACATGTAATCAATTAGGCTGTACTGTAAAGGGTTGAGACACATCTAATCAATTAGGCTGGACTGTAAAGAGTTAAGATATACATTCTGTCTTGACCTTCTGACACATGTTATCAATTATCAGTGCTTTTACTTTTATTCTCATCTCTCAATTCTTCATCTTCTTCCAAATCTTCATTTTCGTCAGTTGGCATGCCAATATTGAAGTCCCAGAGTCTAACCTTGGTATCACTGGAGGCACTGATAATGTAGAGGCTGTTCACATATACACATTTGACTGTGTTGTCATGGCAGTTGAAGGTTTGCACACTGTTTGCTCTGACAGAGAAAGGAATGATGAAATAGATGATTATGATCATGTTTGTCATTATGATGACTAAGACTCTAATGGCTGCAGTCATATAGAGACTAACACTATACATTTTGCAGGACACTGTGGTCGAGAGGTAAGACACTTGCCTTTCAAAGCAATGAACAGAACTGGTGGGCGATAAAAACCCCAATAGTTTTCAAGCAACCCCTGAACTCAAGGTGAGTTACCCCCAGTCATCTCGCTACTGATCCAAGTTAGCTCAGGACCACAGAGTGAGGTTGATGACCAGTGCAGTTTCTTCCACACTATAATCCAAGTATAGTGCAAGTTATAACATCCAGACAAAATTGCATGACGATGTCGCCATCATCCCTTGTGATGGGCAACTAACTAACTAACTAACTAACTAACTAACTAACTAGACTAGACTAGACTAGACTAGACTAGACTAGACTAGACTAGACTAGACTAGACTAGACTAGACTAGACTAGACTAGACTAGACTAGACTAGACTAGACTAGACTAGACTAGACTAGACTAGACTAGACTAGACTAGACTAGACTAGACTAGACTAGACTAGACTAGACTAGACTAGACTAGACTAGACTAGACTAGACTAGACTAGACTAGACTAGACTAGACTAGACTAGACTAGACTAGACTAGACTAGACTAGACTAGACTAGACTAGACTAGACTAGACTATAGTGGTAAGATAATTGTAGTCACAAATAAAACAAGACTGCCCCAATGATCCAATACTATATTCAAAACAAAACTGGTGTGTGGGAGGTGGGGGGGGGGTGTTGGGGAGGGTGTGTGTGTGTGAGAAGTCTCTAAAGAATGGTTGAGTTCATCACGGGAACTCATCAAAGATGTGGTCACTAGAAGAAGAAGAATAAGCAAAGAATTTTTAAAATGCTGGTTAGGTGAGCCAAATGCAGCATTGGACCTATGCTTATAAAAAGCAATGAGATGAAGAATAAGTTATGTGTTAGTGTGCATTCTTCGTCACCCTGGGTTGCATAGGACATCAACCAATCTTTTCCAATAAAAACGTTCCTGTGCTTTTTTCTCCAGTTCTTTCCAGCTTCTTCCTGTTTCTCTTGTATTGGCCTCTAGGTCTCTTCTCCGTGTGTTCTTTAGTCGTTGCCTCTTTTTTTCATTGTGGGTTCCATAACAGAGATTGCCTAATGATACTGGCTTGGGGCTTTTGCAGTGTGTAGCCTAACTAATGCCAACTTTTTGTTTGTGTCCATCTTGAACACCAGCAGGTTCAAAATCTTTCTCAGGGATCTGTTGATAAATCCATGTAATAATCTCTTAATATTGAGTTTGATCATCTGCCTTGTTTCTGTTGTTAGTTTGTATGCTCATGGCTATTCTGTGCCAAGTCCTTGCTAGATGTTTCCATTTGTATGGGACCTGCACAGGGGTACAGCTTGATTAAGACTAAGACCTAGTATTGATACAGAGAGCACAGAGCAATCAGGATCAGGTGAAACACTGATCAAGTTCAAATATCATGTCTCAATGGATGCTCCTAGAAACATACTTTGTTACAACAGTCTGGCAAACAAGCTGGGGATCACCACTGTAATCTCAATAATGGTGAGCTTACTACAACCAGCAGGACGTGGTTCACCTTCTCAAATACCCCCCAGGATGTATGAAGAGCCACTGTAACACACTACAAATGAAATGTTGCCAAAAGTTACAACTTGTGTTTAGACTAAAAGGTCTTCATTAGAGACCAAGGACAACACAAGCAAAAAATCTCTCTAACTAATCTAAATGATAAAGATGGTAATAATTAGAGACATGACACACTTTTGTGGGCATTTGTGAAAATCTAAACAATAAAAATAAAATTTTTAGATTGTGCCTTTTTGGTAAGTAATGGAGATTGTTTTTTAATCTGTCCCCTTGCATCAAGTGACTCTTACTTATGTTATGATATTATCAACATTTATGTATCAGTTTTACTGCAGGTCCTGTGTTTCTATCACCATTAATACATTCATTTATGTATGTTTATTTATGTAGCAGTTGAATAAAACAGTGACACATACATTGAATGAGAAATAGGGATCAAGATGATGAGCAATGCATGAGCTGCAGTGGTCAGCGGATCAGAACTGACTGCTAGCATCAGGGCCAGCGACCCAGAGCAGCCAAGACCCTTCTACGCCTTCATGCAGTGATCCTGGATAACAGGCTGCAACAGAGCAGACTGGTTAAGGATAAAGGATTGAAGAGATAAGGCAAACCCGGAACCCAGAAATGGCATGCTGAAGTCGGATATGTCGAACCGAAAGGTGCAAAAATCACAGTCAAGCTGTAAACTACGACACAACGCATTACGTTCTCCAGACTACATTCTGCTGATTGCAAAGCCCTTTTCAAGGCTTGGTAGCGGGAGTTTGAGAATGAACAAAGAAGAAGAAGAAAAAGAATGAGAAATATAAATAACACCAACAGAGCAGCTGGAATCAATGTGAAAAGTACTAGTGTAGCCGGATGTCTGGAAAATTAATGTGAGATGTTTTACTCACTTTGTTGTGTCCCACAATTTTATTAGTCCATCTTTTCCTGCGCTTACGATGTAACCCTCTCCTTTAACAGCATCTGTGATCTTAAGGTTTACACATTCAACCCTATAATAAAATAAAGTCAGTTTAATATAAATATATTAGAGACTGCATGGTTTTCACAAAATAACCACACTTGATGGGATGTAATCTCTGGTGAAGTGGTCAAGCCGTTTGCTTCGTATTCAGACGGTCGGGGTTCGATTTCGAGCTGCAACAGTCGGTCCATGATGTCAATTTTTTCTGGAGATCCCTGGGTTCATTGCTGGAGGTACGGAGTTCGTGCTTTGTGCGATGCTCTCGGCAGATGGAGTATAGCTGAAGCCTCCAGCTACCTGGCAACCTACATTAATATGCCTCTTTGAATACCAGGATTCCAAGTATTCCAAGCCAGCGACTCATAGGTAGCTGCTTACATAAGGTTCAGTGAACCATAGCTGACCAAGACCCTATTGTGCATCCATGTGGCGGCCCTGCAAACAGGTTGCACTAGTCACTACTGTAGCCTGGCCAAGGGATAGGGATCGCAGTGGAAAGGCAACATGTTAATCAAAAATGCCAACTGAAATCGGATGTGTTTCGCTGAAAGACACGTATATCGCAACCTCGCTATAAACAACAATACAATGTCTCAACATCCTTTTCAGGACAAACGCAGAAGAAGAAGAAGATGTGATGAATATGCTTTTTCTAAAATTTCCATCTTCATTACTTTGTTTACATTGCCATCTGGGTAGCTTGGAATTTACAGAAACTGGAAAAGAAACCAAGTTTGCCACTGAGACTTTCTGAAGTATGAGTATGCAGTATTTTCTTGCAAATTAATTTTTAGAAAAAAAAAAGAAATGTTTGTCTGAGTAGCAGATCAGTTATAGTGCTTTATTTTTTTATAGTAGAACTTTCCGGCTACTAGTTGCATCAAGCTCTAAGTTATTAAGCTTCTGTAACAGTTCCAGCTGAAGCATGGGCGTTAAGGGCAGGGGTGATGAGGCCGGAGACTCTAGGAACAAAGGTTACCTGAATGTGGGCCAAAGTCAATCACCGTCTCAACACTAAGTCGACAAAGGAAATGAGGGGTTAGGAGAAGAATGTGTCTGGTACAGGTGGAGGAGCTGACCACTCTGGCGTTCCGATTTAGGTAGTAGGGGGTTGGTGACAGTCAGAGTCTGCCATGTTCTACTGCGACATTTAGAGTGACAGGAATTCAGAGTGATTTGTCCAATAACAACTAGTTGGGGGTAGATCCAAACTAGGGTGATGTCTAAGTCAGACAACCAGCAGAAGGTCATTGGACAGCCATGAAGTTCCTTGAGACTATAAAATACTTGATAATGGTGAACTTAGTAGACTGGCGTGGAGAGAGACTGAGAGACTAGCAAGTAGATTGATTAGGAGAGCAGTTGATAGGCTGCTAGTAGCTAGCAGGCTGATTAGGAGTTTATGAGAGAGAGAATGAGTTGCATGGTGACTGAACCAGCATACGCCTTCGAGTCTTGGCCAGTCTCTCTATGTGTGTGTGTTGGACATCCTATGACTAGAAGAGACCTGAATATGTGTGGCGCATGCAGGACACAGAGTGAACGATGTGTGTTCTGAAGTATGTTATGCACAGATCGACTGAGTGTGTGACCATAAGTGAATACGTGATTCCAACTAGAAGAAAGTGATCAAAGTATTTGTAAATACACAGATCGCCAGATGGTAATTAATCTGATAGTAAATGTGAATGGGAAGTATTTGTGAATGTACAGATCACCTGTCTGAAGGGATCTGAGTGTATATGTATGCACAGATTGACTGAGTGTGTGAACATGAGTGAATCCGTGATTCCGACTAGAAGGACGTGATTGAAGTATTTGTAAATGCGCAGATCGGCATTTGGTAATTGATCTGATAGTAAATGGGAATGGGAAGTATTTGTGAATGTACAGATCAACTGTCTGAAGGGGTCTGAGTGTGAGTAGGTGCACAGAATGGCAGAGTACAGAATACGATCATGAAAACGATTTTGTGAGAGTGTGTTGAGTATGCAGAAATGAGGAGGGGAGTGCAGCGGCTAGAACTGGGTTGTATTAATATGGGGGAAATATTCAAAAGCTTGTCCTTAAAACCTCTGCTGTAGTTAATATTTATATTAATATATACAATATATGATCATTTAGTTCAGATGTAATTTTGTCCTTTTTGTTAAATTTGTTTTGTTGATATTCATGTAATAAATCATATATAGGGTTTACTGTGTTATTTACTGTGTGCAGTAGTGTCGTAGTGTGGATACATGTTGTAATACTTTAGATAAGCTAACTACTTAGCAAAACCCCAAGTCTGCCACACTGCAAACAGTAATACAGAACTTGCAATTACAAGGACAAGACAGTAGATAGGTCACAAATGGCTGTTAAAAAACAAAACAAATGAACTAATAACTTGAAAACCATTTATTATTGCAATTCCATTGACCATTATTTCCCAGAATAATTTTCCCCAACACTAATTCTCCTTATCCTATCACTTTATCATTGCAAATACTGACCCATTCGGTTCCTTTTGTGTTCGCCTGTCAGTTGTCTGGGTACCCACCGTGAGCACACTTTCCGGACATTGAATTGATCATGCATTATGCTGTAGACTAAACCATGTGAACACCTTTTTGCAGTTGCAACACTGTCTGTCATTGCTCGCCTGTCAGCTAGAATTATCACTCTCACTCGCTACACAGGTGCTTCTGTTGCAATCTGAGCAGGACAACCAATGTTTTAGCACCCTTGAGAAAATCTGTAGACCTAGCAATGCACCTTCTCACTTTTGTATATATAAAAGAAGAAAATAAGCACTATAGCACACTTATCCTTTGTTGTACAATCTGCAAACATGGACACTAAATATTCTTGTAGACAGTCTTTGTGCCTAGTAAAATCCACAATAGCAAGCTAGTTAATTTTACAATGAGTAAGCATGAACTTTGTGTATCTGAGCTGCACATGTGCATGCAGCACCTATCGTCTGCTACCTACAGCAATCACACAACTGGATGTTGCTGCCACCTAGTGACACCTTTAGGAACTACCAACTACATTTTTCAGCTATCCTAAATCAGTTTATGACCTACTTACTGTTTACCCTCATATAACAATAACTATTCATTTTATGACTTCATTAGAGCCATCTAACATAAGTCAAACCACCAAAAAATATTTTAATGCCAAGGAGAAAACTCTATTGTAGAAAAGGAACAAAAGCATGCAGTTAACTACTCTTAATAATTTTTTTTTATCACTTTAGAATATTTATTTCATTTTTTGTTTTGCTTTGTTTCATCTGTGTAGTTCTCAATAAAAACATTGATTGGTCAAAATTTGCCTTTCTCCTTTTTCCTCTCCACATGTTAGCCTACCATGATAAGAATGGAGAGCTTATGTGCTCAAATGATTTAAGGAGTATGCAAGCAAGAGTATTACTCCTAGCAGGGTCACCCAAGCCGGACAAATACTACAGGTGTAGATGAAGAACACACAGATGATTGGTATATGACTGTCTATCCTCTACCAATTATCCTAGAAGGCTGAATTATGCAGCAAAGTGAAGCTCATAGCTGACTACTTGCATCAGAGCTGACCAAGATCATGTTCCAGCCTCAAGCGACAGCCTAGGAAACAGGCTGCTCTAGTGTAATCTGGCTAAGAGAAAAGGAATTGCAGACAAACCCAGTACCCCAAAAAAAAAAGCCAGCTAAAACCAAATGTGTGGTGGATGAAAGCAGAAGAAGAAGCAGAAGAGCGATCTCCAATGATAGCTCAAGACAGGATATACTGGTAAACAGCAAGTTGGTCTCTCTGCTGCACGAAAAGACCAAACTAGGCTGAAAATACGGACTACACCGCTGAATGCAATACATTGCCACTGTAGAAAAATTAGACTTACCTTTTGGAGTGCTCCTCAAATGTCATTACTAATGTGTCCTCTCGAAGCAAACACACAATGCCATCATATGAGCATGCCAGGTAACCCTGGCTATAACTGACAGACATAACTGAAGTAGTAGGGCTCACAAAAATAACTTTGACCAGGTCACCTGTGCCTGCCGTCCATAGTCGAATACTCTGATAAATAAATTAAAGCACCCACTTTACCTCAGTGCATATTTTCATTATCTTCATCACACTCAAACTATGCTTTATTCACTCGGGAAATTATTATGGACTCTTCTCTTGTATCGGCCTGCAGGTCACTTTTTAGTGTGTTCTTTGGCCTTCCTTTGTCTCTTTTTTTCTGTGGGTTCCATGGCAGAAGTTGTCAAATGATACTGGCTTGGAGCTTTCGCAGTGTGTGGCCTAACCAACTGCACCTTCTTCCCAAGATTTCCTGTTCCACCTGTCTTTGTCATATTTTCTTCCATAAGCTTTTGTTTGTGTTCCTCTTAAACACCACCAGCCTCAGA
The DNA here is from genome assembly GCA_036924085.1 of Ariolimax columbianus. NCBI lineage: Eukaryota > Metazoa > Mollusca > Gastropoda > Stylommatophora > Arionidae > Ariolimax > Ariolimax columbianus. The sequence goes on along the minus strand of JAVGWX010000011.1, from coordinate 48,230,693 downwards.
ATTTTTGTCAGGGATTTCTTGAATGTAATAATCTCTTAATATTCTTCTTTTTCGTCTTTTTCTTTTTCTTCATCTTCTTCTTCTTCTACGTTCGATCTCAATCTCCCACTACCAAGCCCTGAACAGGGCTTTGCAAGTAGCAAGATGTAGCCCGGAGAAGAGAATGCGCTGTGTTGCTAGTTTACAGCTCGACTGCGATATTTGCACCTTACGGTCTGTCTGACACATCCGTCTTCAGCGGCCTCATTTGTGCTGTTCTATGTCCCTACCAGATACCTAGGTTTCATTTTGCTTTGTATCTTCTCCGATGAGGTGACAGACATATTTGCTTATGTTACCATCAATCTATATATTCCATGATGAGCTTGAGCAAGTCAATCAAGCTCGTGTTGGTCAAATAAAACGTTACAAAGACATTCTGGAAGCCTCAATGAAGAACTGCGGTATTGACCTTAAAAATTGGTAGAACATTGCTGCTCATTAATCTGCCTGACGTAGTAAAATCTCTGCTGGCACAGTACTTATAGAGCAGATAAGAATCAAAGAAGCTGCCCAGAGAGGGGCAACATGAAAGGCACAAGACGAGTTGCCTCCGCCTGGCGGTCAGACAGTGTTTCTCTACCATCAAATTGCTAATAGCTTACTGCGATCCATTAACCAGGGTAGGTAGCTTGCATTGCAACTTTTCACACTGCGTTAACCCAATTTTTGCCCCACAAATGTTAACATAATAATAATTCTGAAGAACAGCCATGTGCATTCAAATAATATTAGCACAGTTATTTGAGTGATTTAACAACTAGATTTTTCTATGTTTTACACAATATTGTTATTCTTCCATTTATTTTTTACAATTTCAATTGAAAATGAATTATCCACTGTTTCAGTCATATATCATTTACAGTAAAGTGGAAATTCAGCATAATTAACCGCTGGTTGGAAATATGAGTTTTTGAAGACGACACTGTGCTAAGCCACAGCCTGTGAGAAGAGGGGTGGCCAGTGCCCTTCCTTGCTGTTTTTACTTTCTCTAACTCATGCGTCAGGTGCCCATATACAGCTAGGTTGACTGGAGAAGTGGTCCTCAATTAAAATCATGACCCGGATTTTTGTTGGTCTCCGAACGCGATTTGAACAGAGGGACCCTATTTACACAGAAAATAGGAAATTGCTCAATTTGAATTGAGCTAACGCGCTCCACATATCATATATAGGGTATCGTATTTTTTGGTTTTGTTAGCTTCCTTTTCAATCCAGATGGTTACTCAAACTCAGCAGACTTTTACCTTGCATGAAGAGCAGAATGTGCAATACATGATCTGGAGTGTCTTTTGTTCTAAATGAGTGTTAGTCACCGCTTACAATATGTTCCGTGAAACAGGGGAGTGTAGGGGTCGGGGTGTGTGTGGAAGAATTTCAATATTCAAATCATTGGCAGTCTTGCTTTATGGGAGGGCACGTTGTCTTGAAGCAAAGGCAGAATTTGAGTGCGCACTATCCCTCATTTTCTGGTCACAGTCTTTCTTAGTTTAGTAAGGAGATCTGCATAATATTGCCCATTAACCATATTGCCATGAGACAGGTAGTCTTTCAATATGACACCTTTGACGTCCCAAAAAAGTCAGCATCACTTTTCTTGCAGATTTCTATGCTCTTGGCTTGACATGAAGTGTCTCAACTTTGACAAAATTTTACCGCACCCATCGTACTGCACTGATCTGACACTTTGTGTCCCAAAGCTGAAGGAACACTTCAAGGGACACCTTTACACTTCTGACTAACTTAACTTAACGTCTTTATACTGGTTTAGAAGACTCTGCAGAGTCTGTATACAACCAGTTCCATTTACATCACCTTGCTCAAGAAGCTGTACGCATCCAATTTATTCTTAAATGCATTAACTGTCCCCGCCTCCACTACCTCCCTTGGCAATGCATTCTAAGCATTCACAACTCTCTGGCTAAAAAAATACTTCCTAATATCTAATCTGGACCTCTCCTTAGTCAGCTTGTAGCTGTGCCCTCTTGTTCTTGTTGGTGGTTGTATTTTTAAAAACTTGTTATAGTCTAATTTATCCATTCCTCTGATCATCTTATACACCTGTATTAAGTCACCATAAATTCTTCTCTCTTCTAGACACTGTAAGTCGGTTTTTTAAAATTTTTCCTTACTTACTTACTTACTTAGTCGCTCCTCTTCTACCGTGAGGTGTAGAGGTTAAAATCTTTCCTCATAACTGTAATTCTGGAATCCCACTATCAGCTTTGTCGCTCTTTTTTGTATTCTTTCCAGCATGTTTATATCCCTTCTCTGATAAGGACTCCACATCTGTACACAGTACTCCAATCTAGGTCTAACTAATGCTTTATACAGTTTGACGATCACTTCCTTGCTCCTATGTTTAATATTTCTTTTTATCATCCCTAACATTACAGTTGCCTTTTTTACTGCTACCTTAACTTGCTCCCTCACCTTACATGTATGATCTATTATAACCCCTAAGTCCCTTTCTTTATCTATCTTTCTAATATTGTTCTCTCCCATTCTGTAATTATGTTCCATATCGGAACTACCCATGTGCATGACTGTACATTTATCTACATTAAACTCCATTTGCCAGCTTACAGACCATTCTCGAATTGTATCTAAATCCGACCTCAATATATCCACTTCCGCTTTAGATGAGACATTACTGCATAGTTGCATAGTTTTGTGTCATCAGAAAATTTTGCAATAATGGATCCCATACCTATGTCCAAATCATTTATATATATCAAGAATAAAATTGGTCCCAAAACCGAGCCCTGTGGCACTCCACTTTTCACTTCACACCACTCAGAGTACTCCTTATTTATACCCACCCTTTGCCTTCTTCCCGTTAACCAATTTTCAATCCATTTGGCAACTTCCCCACATATTCCATGTGATTTTAACTTTAGAAATAATCTTTGATGAGGTACTCTATCAAAGGCCTTTGCAAAATCCAGATAAATAACGTTCACTGGCTTCCCTTTATCTAACATTTTGGTAACCTCCTCAATGAATTCTAATAGATTTGTTAAGCATGATCTCCCTCTGGTAAACTCATGCTGACTATTTCTAATTAGATTACATTTGTCTAAATGCATTACAATGTTTTTTTTTATTATTGACTAACAATTTACAGACTATGCTCGTTAAGCTCACAGGTCTATAGTTTGCCCTTTTTTTTGCCCTTTTTGAATAAGGGGATCACTCCGCATCTTTCCAATCCCGTGGAACAATCCCTTGTGCAAGTGATTGAGAACATAATATAGCCAATGGTTTTGCTAATTGGTCTCTAATTTCAAACAGCAATTTTGGATGAATACCATCTTGACCTGGACATTTATCCACTTTCAACCCCTCCAATTTTTTTAAAACCATTTCCTTTGTAATACAGATTGATCCTATCCTGCTGTATCCATGTCTCTTTGAAAAATATCTACAGGCTCTGGAATCTTGGAGCAGTCCTCTTTTGTGTACACTGTGCCAAAGTAGTGATTGAGTAGATTTGCTTCCTCCCTATTCTCACTTTTTTTTTTCCCTGTGCTGTCTATGAGAGGGCCTACTTTGTCCTTCGATTTCTGTTTATTTCTAACATAAGAGAAGAAGCTTTTATTATCAGTCTTGATCCTCTGAGCAAGTTTCTTTTCGAAGTCTATTTTTGCTGTTTTATTCACTTTCTGAGATATGTATTGCTTGTCCAAATATTTTAAATATGTTTCTTTTGATTTACCTGCCTCTATATATTTTTTCCATGCTTTATTTTTAGCTCTTCTACATGTAACTACAATTCTAGTTATCCACTGTTTACGCTTGCGGTTTACCTCCCTATATGGAACACATTCCTCTTTTAGCGCTTCGAGAACTGTCCCACTCCTGTTCAACATCTGTTCCTCCGACAATATCTTCCCAGATTATGTGGTTCGCTTCCTTTTTCATCCTCTTAACATCTTTCTTAGAGTAGTCATATGTTTTCGTGTTTATGTTTACTTCTTTCCCTGCAATAAGATCCCATCGGATGATTTGATGGTCACTTGAGCCAAACAGTTCCCCAACGGTAACGTTTTCAATCATATTTTCCTCTAAATAAAAACTAGGTCGAGTATGTTTTTGCCTCTGGTGGCTGCTTCTACATGTTGAATTAAAAAATTGTCAGTTATGCACTTAACAAAAGGTTTTGACTCTACAAGTGCTTCTGGCATATCTCATTTTATTTCTGGAAAGTTGAAATCCCCCATTAATAATAATTTCCTATCACTTGCCTTTGCTATGCTAGGAGGTGCAAGCAACTATGTGTACCTGGTTTTGGGGGAAGACATCTGATTTTGTCTTCGACGGGATACAACAACTTGTGCGTTTGTGTGTAACTACGCTGAAAAATAATGACACCTCATCCAAACGACATTCCAAGCTTTAAGAATATGTATAGCTCATATGTATATCTTGGACAGTAATGATATTATCTCGTCAAAGGCACAGCTTTTGCAATCGCCCTCGTATAACCTAACAAAAATCAATATTGCATTATAATGTTATTGCAGCATCGCCCCAAATCTAAAAAAAATGTATGAGTACGACTCTAATTTGCAATTTGATCAATCAATCAAATCAATCAAAGTCCGTCTCTCCTCTCCGTACAACATCTCACCAGCAAACACGGTCTTGGGCTGCTCTTTCCGCCTCTCTTCAGGTTTAATTATTTAATTTTAGCTCCTTCTCACATTCTCTTCTCCACGTATATTTGAGTCTACCACTCTCTCTTTTCCCCTGAGGATTCCATGTAAGAACCTTCCTGACTTTGTTTTAACTGTTAATTCCGCAGCGTATGTCCTATCCAGTCTCATTTTCTTCGCTTAATTTGTTGCTCTAATGGCTGTTGTTGGCTCCTTTCATACAAGTCTTCATTCCTCACCATGTCCTGCCACTTTATGCCCATAATCCTTCGTAGGCATCTTTTAACGAAGGACTGGGGTCTTTGTTGTATAACCTTGGTTGTTCTCCATCTCTCTGCTCCATACAACAACACCGACTTGACACTTGTGTTGAATATTCTAATTTTGGCATGAATCTTGATATCTCAACAAGATCAAACACAGCTTGTCCATGCTCGGGAAAAGACTCTTCATCTCATGACATTGCACATCGTACCACTTACTCTGGCTAAAGGCCTGCAAAGTGGGAAATAGCCTTAATGGTTTGAGAGAAAGTTCTTAGTAGAATACTCTATAAATAATACAGGAATAAAAGAAGAAGGAATAATTCCTATTCCCAGGAATTAGAAGACAACAAGATAAACATACATATATAACATTTCCTTACTGATGCACATGCGCAGCTATAAAAATGTAGATACATCAAAACCTTTTTAGCTCCCTGTAGAGCATAGGGCTTCAATAAACGCATGCAGATATTGACTTGCCATATCTATTGAAGTTCTTGTACGAGGGGCTTTCAAATTAAACCGTGACATTTTGTTATAGTTCTACATGAATTAGTTATAGCGTGCTGGAACTACTATAATTAGTTTGGGGCATTTGTGTCCTATTACTGCTAGATGACCCACCTGCCATGGACCAGCCATAAGACAGATAAATAAAAATGGCAGACAACACTGTTAGTGCTTGCATCGAACAGCATGTTGTGATGAAGTGTCTTGGGAAAGAAGGCATGACATTTTTCGGAAATTTACAGAAGACTGAAATCACAATACTGCGATGAGACACTCAGTTGCAGTAAGACATTTGAATGGTGTAAACGTTTTATAGAAGGCAGTACATTGGTGAATGATGATCCCAGCTGTGGTGGCTCTCAACTCACCACAGTCGTTCCTGTGAATATCCAGATTGGGGAACGTCTTATCCTGGATGTTGATTTTCTACCCCATGGTGCCACTATCAGCAATGAACAGTACATACACATTTTGAGTGATGTGCATAACCGTCTGGGAAAAAAATGGCACGGTCTGAACACAAAGAACGTCCTGCTCCTGCAAGATAACGCTCAACCTCATACAGCTCATCGCACTATGTGCCATCTGCAGCAACTCGACTGGGGAGGTTTTGCCACATCTACCTTACAGCTCAGATCTCGCTCCAAGCAATTTTCACTGGTACTGACAAATCTATCTGTGCTGAAGCTTTTCAAGTATTGCTTAAAAGTTATGAAAGGAGCGTACACTTTGGAGGAGATTATATCTAAAAATAAATGGCATTTTGATTATTTGAACACAATTTTTTTTAATTACAAAAAAATTATGGTTTGACTTGATCACCTAATAGGTTTAGGTTTTTACAGGATTGAGTGGCTAGCTCAATACTCAACCCTCCTTAGTCACCTCTTATGAGATGTCAGTTACAGTGTTACTATTCTTTGCTCTCCTTTCTGGCCCCCATAAACACGCATGTAAAAATGGGTCACCTACAATAAGTATGAATCCTCCAAATATTTACCTTATCGGCTGAGGCTGTGATTACTGAACTGCAATCTTCAGAAACATCAACAGAAAATACAGCACCACTATGTCCACGTAGAGTATGGACCAGCAGACAACGCCCAATGTCCCAAATCTTTGCCTTTAACAAATCAAAAATTTGTTTAGTTAATAAACATGAAAAGATTCGGAGACCGAGCTTTCAAGATATTCATCTTCTAAGAAGGACATAGTTTCATTCATACTTTTTTTGGTTTCAATGGGTGAATGAGTCACCACAGAAAAGGCATTGCACCAAACCATTTTTGTACATTTCATTGTTTGTTTGTGCAACACTCTGCCATGATGAGGTCAGCTCAACATACAGCTATCCTTAGTCACTCAATACAGAATAAAGTACCAGTATTTAAGGTATGAAGATATTTGGTGACCAGAGGTTACACGATACCTCTCCCAACCTCATATTCTCAGCACAGCAAGGGTTTTGCTGTAGTTGACACAATCCAGAGGTCTTGCAGGCAGAACACAAAAAAAACAGGGAGTCAGACACGGACAGACACAGAAAGCCTGACACAAACATTGGTCTATCATATGCTCCTCGTTGCCCCCATCCCAAGGCAACGGAATACTCGGCTCCACTAGGGAAGTTTGTAGGGATTTTGGTCGACACGCTACGCATGAACATAGCCTTGGCAGTTGGACATGGCAGTGGTTGTTCGATGCAACAGGCCTTTGATGCCTAAGCAAACATTATTTTTATACTTGGTTATCAACTAATCCTCTCTGCTGTGATAGATATTTGTTCTAATTGATCTGCCAAAATATGTACTGTTTAAAGGAAACTTTTGAGTGTTGCAACAGATGGCTATACAGTCATTGAAAGTGGTATCCACATAAGCCGTTGAATTGTTTGTATCAGTGAAGTTTCACAAATATATTAATAAAATAAGTCAGGAATAATTTGAAGATTAACTAACAACTTTTTGGGGTTGCTAAAGCCGAGAAGTTAGACACTGGACTTTCACGAAAGAAACAAAGGCACGAAACAGTCAGAAATTCCAATCCCGCAAGTTTCAAACATCCCCTGGTCTCAAGGGAAGATACGTCAACTTGCCTACTCCTGTCAGAAATGGACAAACTCTAGGGTCTCTTGTGCACTCTGTACCCATTAAAGAACTCTTGACAGCTGAAAATCTAAAAGAGCAGTATGTCCAGGCAAAAATTTGAAAGGTGACAAAATTCCTACCCAATGACAGCCGGCATGAAGATAAAAAAAAGAAGCGGCCCTCAGTCATGCAAAGTTTTTCTGCACAATCATATGCAAGTACTTGTATATACAACCACCTTTACATCTTCAGAGTAGAAAAAGACTGACTAAGTGAGAGATACCAATTGTTGAATTACACATATAATCAAGATGTTGAGTAGTGCATGCGCTGCAGAGGTCAGCGACCGAAAGTTGACTGCTAGCATCAGGGCCAGCAAAGCAGAGCTGCCAAGAGCTTTCGACACCTCCACTCGGTGATCCTGGATAGCAGACTGCAATAGAGCAGACTGGCTAAGGAGAAGGGATCAAACAGAGATGAATAATCTGGTACCCAAAAATTCCTGCTGAAGTCAAATGTGTTGAACCGAAAGGTGCAAATATCGCAGTCAAGCTGTAAACTACGACACAACGCCTTCCATTCTCCTGACAATATCTCGTTAATTTCAAAGCCCTTTTCATGGTTTGGTAGCAGGAATTTGAGAAAAAAACGAATAAGAAGAAGAAATTACACAGTAAATCCAATAGTATGATGGAATCAAAAACTGAAATCCTAGACCAGGGATGACAAAGGGACAAGATGAATGATGAAATAAGATACATCTTTTTAAAAAAATTATAACAGTTTTTTTGTACTCCTTCGAACTTTGCACACTTACTCTAAAAAAGATATGTCAAATATTCTTAAATAATGATATTAAAATAATATATATTAAAAATATACAGATGCCATTAAAGATGTTTTTAGTTCCATAAATTCTTTAACTTACATAGAGAAGAGCAAGTCATCATCTTCAGACTGAGAACTGGACATAACAGACTGAAGGGTCATCTTTACAACAAAATGAATATTTGGACAGATGACAAGTGTTTATGTGGGGAGTATACCCTGACCGTGGAATACATCCTACAAAGCTGCACGATGACGCAAAAAAAGAGAAAACAATACTGGCCTCGTGAGACAGATATGAGACAAAAGCTGTATGGAGATAAAACAACCTTACAAATAATGGTGTCCTTTGTAAGAGAAACTGGGACCTTGATATGAGGATGAACGAAGAAGAAGTTCCATAAATTGATAGATCGATGTGCCAACAATGATGGTGAGATGCTCTCATACCTACATTTTGCGAACAACATTGTGATATTTAGCCACAGCATTGCAGAAGCCGAACAAAACCTAACCTAGCTGAATGAAGCAAGCAAGGCGGTTGACCTAAACATAAATTATTTTAAAAAGAATACATTTCTAATGAACACTATCTGCCCTGGTCGGACACTGCGATTGCAAAACTGAGTCCCTCGAAAATGCCGATGCGTAAGTCTACCTATGCCAGGAAAGCAAGAACTACACAATTGATAAGGAGGTCTCATGCAGGAAAGTGGCGGGTTATCTCAGCTTCAACCACATTAAACTAATTAAAGCAATACTCCAGCAGATGACGAACTTCAAGGCCAGGGCTCACACTTTCCTTAGCAATAGTATATGGGTGTGAGGTTTGGAATCTTCACAAATCAGATGCAGAGAAGCTTTGTTTACCAAAAGAGCAAGGGAGCAAAGAGTCCTAAATATCTCCCTAACACTAAATCTGAAATACCGACATCCTCGACCAAACAGAGTTTCAGAATGTCATCGCCTCTGCGTTAATGCAAAAGTACAGCCATATGTCCCATATGACTGACAATAGATGAACAAGGAGGGTGCTTTTTGGTGGCCATACAGCTACAACCTCCTGCATGGACGCCCGCCAACGAGATGGAAAGATGATCTGTGCTACGCATTTGAATCATCGTGATACTCCAGGGCAAAGGACAGACACAGATTCAAGTAGCTTTTAGCTACCTGACATCAGACAATTTTGCACGATTGAATACCAGGATTCAAATAGTCAAGTATTATATTAAAAATTTTAACGATGAGCTTTAAAGAACAAATTGTTTATAAAATTATAAATCTATCTTCTGTTATAAATATTTAAGTTAAAAACAAATCACTGCATGAATAAATGTGTTTACAGTGAGAATAGTATGACATCATTATATGCCTGCCAGAGATATGTCATAATCATATTGTGATTCAAAGTAGATTTCAGGAGTGATACTGTTTTGAGGTTTGAAGTGTTTTTGAAACGCTTCAATTTTGCATGACCAAACAAGGCGCATGCATGCAATAGCTTCGACACTTCTGTCCTACGCTGAGGAAAATGAACTCAAGAGACTCACCGTTCTATCCTGTGACCCAGATACTAAAAGTAGGCCTTGTCGTTTGAGACACCAGATCTGTCCTTTATGTCCTAGCAGAGTCCTGGTGGTTGATCTAGTACGTAGATTCCATATCTAAAATAATCCAACTACTATTAATAAGCTTATCATGTTGTTATTTGTTATATTATATTACATGCATATTGTGAGTAATCCTCAAATGTAATGATACAGCAACATATGACTAGGGAGGGTTGTGTATTAAGCTTGTAATCTCATTATACAAATAAAATTATTACAGAAACTGCCACTACAAGAGTGCATCAAGATCTTTTGCACATGTTTAAGACAAACAAGTTTTCATGTATACTACGCATATACATTCAGATACATTAGCAGATGTATATAAATTACAGTAGACAGCAATGAAAAGAAAAGATCCCATGTGGTAAAAACAATGAAGCTGTTTTACAGGGAATACAATTTCCCCTTTAATGTCATCGGAAAACAGTGCCGCAGGTGAAATTCTTCACTTATCCATATTTTTTAGCTGTCTTCGTCAGTTCCACCATGAAACTCGTTGTTTCAAATTCCTACTTTACTGTTTTTTTGCCAAGTGCTATTTAGCTTCCCCCAAATTCTCATGCCTGTGGGTTCAAATTAAGTGAATGCCTCGTTACTATATTACTTTTCTTACAGACGGTCTGTCTAATACAAGTACATTCCTACTTTATCGACTTATTCTCCATCTGTATTGATCGTTGCTTTGTTCTTTGACATAGTTTTGTGTTTAAAAAAAATATCATCTCGCTAATATAATATGAACTATGTGATCGAGATATCAGCTGGTGAAGGCCTGCAGTAATAATAATAATAATAATAGTAAAAATACTGATAATAATAATGTTTGATAAGGCATCTAGGGCCAGTTGCATCGGTGGGCCACATCTGTGACCCACTTCTGTGGCGTGTTCCCAGACTTTGTCCAGAGCAAAGGGGGAGGGTGCTCTCTGTTGGTGCCATGATGTGGGGCGACGGCCACTTCTGTGTCTCCAGCTGGTCGGGGGAAATTGTTTGGCGCTGAGGAACGACCTGTGAAGTATCTTGTGGACCCGGGTTTCCTGGTCCAGCCATATGACATGATCAAACAAAGAAACTCGGTGGTGTTCCAGTGTTTCCAAGATTGGGAGGAGGCCTGTTTTAGCAGAGACCTCCACGTTATGGATGTTCCCAGGATACGCTGCGTATTGCGCATCTCAATTTGTCATGTTTGAGCAATGTCCAGGTGTCGGAGTCTGTAGTGGGTATACTCTTAAGTTACATACCATGGCTCCTAGTCCTATAGTAGGACAGCTACTACAGGAAACAATAAAACTATAAATTACCCAGATATGACTAAAGAAAAAAATAGTGCTCGTTGATTGTTTGCCAAGTTGTACCAAGTGAAGTAAAATGTCCCGAATACATTTGCTCCTTTCCCAGGAAGCCTGTATGGAAGCATTTGCAGTTGTTTCCAATAATAATGGTTTTAAATGATTAGGCTGCTAACCCCATGCACAACCTTTAGTCAACTTTTATACTTTTATGACATGCCAGGAAGATTACAGTGGTGACCCACACGGTATTTTTTTTTCTTTTCAATCTGGAAACAACACTGGTAAATCCTCAGTTAGAACAAAATAATGTCTTGGCTAGAGGCAAAGTTATTTGCTTGTGAAGAAATGTTATGAAAAAAGATTGGTACATCCTGCAGCCATCACTTACTTATTTGCTCCTTATTATCGTCTAAGACAAGTTGTAGAGTATCACTGTTCTTTTGTCCTTGTGGCTTGTAGCAAAGGATGTGATAGTCAACCTGATGCCCAACCCTCCTCAGTCGTCCCTTATTATTAATTGCCCATCGAAAGTTAAGATAGCAAGATTATCAGAATTCTGCTATGAGTTGTGATCTGGGATCAAGATACTGAGCAGCGGATGAGCTGCAGCAATCAGTGACCCACAGCTGACTGCTAGCGTCAGGGCCAGCGAACAAGAGCTGCCAAGACCCTTCTACATTCGACGATGTGATACTGGATAACAGGCTGCAACAGAGCAGACTAGCTAAGGACAAGGGATCAAAGAAGGAAGGCTAACCCGGTACTACAAAAATGCCAGTTGAAGTTGGATGTGTCAGAACGAAAGGTAAAAAACTCAAGAACCTCAAAATACTACAGTGGAATGCGGAGGGAGTCATTTACAAAAAACTTTCCTTAACACATCATCTGCATGAAGGTAAGATTGACGGGGCATGTATCCAGGAAACGCACCTCAACAAAAACCATAAATTCTCAATCAGAGGATACCAGACCTTCCGTCTCGATAGAGAAGGCCACAAAGGAGTGGTCCTGATACTGACGAGAAACTGCATACCGAGTAGCGCGGTATCTGTCAATCACACCGGACAAGCAGAAATTGTAGGAGTTGACAAAATGGCTCAAGAGACGAAGCTCCACATTTTCAATCTGTACGGACCACCAAATAGAGACCTATCGCTCTCGAGTATGGAGGTCAGAGACTCCAACTGCATAGTAGTTGGAGATTTCAACAGCCACTCGGAGAGATGGGGATACTCTGACACAGACAGCAGAGGTGACGAAGTGAAAGATTGGGAGATAGATGCAAATCTCTCCCTAATCAATAGGCCGGAGGATAGCCCTAGCTTCTATTCAAGAACATGGCATACCACCTCGACTCCAGATTTGGCCTTCTCCACACAGGACATACACCATAAAATAGACCGCCAGGTGCTAAACCAACTGGCAGGTAGCAACCACAGGCCGATCAGGCTAACCATTGACATGGAAGTAGGCCCACAGGAAACAAAACCCCTCCCACGTTGGAATTACAAACGAGCCGACTGGGACAGATTTGCAATCCTGACAGATGGGCTGTGTGAAACCATCAACACACGAAATAACAAAATGAAGCCAATAGTGGAAAGCCTAAGCAAGGCAATAATGCAAGCCGCCACTGAAACCATCCCAAGAGGAGCTAGGAAAAACTATAAGCCCTACTGGAATGATGAGTTGCAGAAAGCGGAAGATTCAGTAACAAATGCTACGAACATGGCAGAGCGAGAAAAATCCATGGAGGCAAACATCGCCCTCAAAGCCGCCACGGCGAAATACAAACACACCCTTAAGCAAACAGCAAGAGAAAGCTGGAAAAATAAAACGGAAAGCCTAAACCTCACAAAGACGGGAACAAGCTAAGGAAGCTAGTCAGAGCCATCAACGACGAAACCCCGTCAAATAAACAAATTACTATCAAGCAGGGCGAGAACTTGATCACAGGTAAGAAAGCCGCAAACGCCTTTGTCGATCACTATGCCAGAGCAAACCACATCGAGGTCCCTGCAGATAAGCATACAGACATTAGCGAAGAGCTAAAGGGGCACGACAACATGAATACGGCACCTGAAAAGCACATGATGGCCAAATTAACAATGCGCGAAATGGAAGAGGCTATGAGAACATTAAAGAAAAGGAAATCTCCCGGAAAAGACGGGATAACAAACGAAATGCTGATGGGGCTGGGCCAAACAGCGAAGAGGAAACTGCTATCGGTCCTGAACCAAAGCTGGCAAAGAAGAATTGTACCCCAGGCATGGAAAGACGCAATACTGGTACCAATACCAAAAACAGGAAAGGACAAAACAGATCCAAATGGATACAGGCCCATCAGCCTACTGAGCTGTGTCGGCAAGCTGATGGAACGGATGATAAACACCAGACTGATGTGGCATCTGGAAGAAAAACGAATACTAATTCCACAGCAAGCCGGCTTTAGACAGCACAGATCCACTGAGGACCAGGTCATCCTCATAGCCCAGGAGATAGAAGATGCCTACCAGGCACAGAAACACACAGTAGCTGTTTGGGTGGATCTGGAAAAGGCATTTGACAAAGTCTGGAAAGATGGACTTAGAGTCAAGCTAAGAAGAAGTGATGTTTGTGGGAAGATGTACAAGTGGATCAACCACTACCTCAAACAAAGAACGGCCAGAGTCCAAGTACAAGGGCAGATGAGCAAAAAGGTGACACTCGAGCAGGGAGTACCCCAAGGGGGAGTATTGTCACCCACACTCTTCCTGGTATATATAAACGATATTACAGAGAATATACCAAGAAGAGTCCATAGCTCAATGTTTGCAGACGATCTGGCTATGTGGACCTCTGAAAAGAATCTCACCATAGCAAGAAATCGGATGCAGACGGCCCTAACATCGCTGGAAGAGTGGGCGAACTCATGGCTGGTCAAAATAAACGAGGAGAAAACCACGTGCATAATATTCTCGCTCTCATTAAAACCCCAAAGTACCAAATTAAGTCTGAATGGCAAAATCCTGCAGCCAAACGACAACCCAACCTATCTGGGAGTCACATTTGATCGGCGCATGACATGGAAAAGTCAGATTGAGAGAAACCGAATGAAAGCCAGAGAAAGAATGGCGATCATGAGGAAACTTGTTGGCACAAGCTGGGGAGCAGACGAAGGCATACTAAAGAAACTGTACACTGGAAGAGTGAGACCAGTTCGCGAGTATGGCATTGCGGCATGGACAACCGCAGCGAAGGCGAACTTCGATAAAGTTAACAAACTTCAAAACCAAGCCATGAGAATTATAACAGGTGGCATGAAGTCAACGCCAATTGTAGAACTTGAAAAGATTACAAAATTGCAATCCATGACCGATAGAAGAGACTGCAGAGCCCAGCTGCAGTCAGAGAAACTCAGAAGACTGACGGACCATCCAATGTACCAGAGACTAAACAATTTGGGAAATGGGAAACTAAAGCGGAGAAACTTTGCAGAAATAGCCAAAGCAAAGATGCACGAAGATCCCATAAACGCACTAACAACACCAAAACCCATCACTACTGTACGAAAACCTACTTGGAGGCAGGATATATTTCCAGAGGTGGTAGAAAATATACCAGGTATTACAAACAAAAACTGCCAGAGTGAAAAAGAAAGGAGAGACACTACCCTAAGCTTCATAACGAAAAGCTACCCAAGCATGGACTGGACCCATGCATACACCGACGGTTCTGTAACAAACACTACACAGAACGGAGGGGCAGGAGCATTCTTGAACCTACCAAATGGCAGAAAAATAACACTGTCATTCGCTACTGGTAAGTACACAAGCAATTTCAGAGCAGAGGCAGAGGCACTGAGGGCGGCAGTGGAAGAAATGGTAACACACAGTGAAAATGAGAGCCATATAGTCCTGCTGACAGATGCTCTCGAAGTAGTCACAGCGCTAAAAAGCCAGAAAAACACTGAGCTTAATGACTTAAGAGCAGCACTCTGCAAACTGTGCCAGCAGTCCGCACCAAAAAGGGTAGTGGTACAGTGGGTTCCGTCACACTGCAACATCCAAGGCAACGAGGAGGCAGACAGACTGGCAAAAGAAGGTGCAAGGCTACCACAAACAGATACCAGTATGACGTACGAAGAGTCAAAACGGCTTATCAAAGCCAGATACATGACCAAATGGGAAACCGAACATACTGGTTACACCAAAAACGATGCCTATTACCAGTTGAACCGAAGAGAGCAGGTCGTTGTCTTCAGACTTCGCACTGGCCACAACAGACTGAGGTACCACCTATTCAACAAATTGAAGATAGGGTGTACCGACGAATGCCCGTGCGGTACTGGTAAAATGACCACTGAACATCTGCTGCAGAACTGCCCGACATACGAGGATCAGAGAGAGCAGATGTGGCCATTGCCAGTGGAACTGCAAGACAAGCTCTATGGTAGTGGCGAGAGTCTCAGGATGACCGCCGCTTTTTTCGAGAAAATAATGGTTACTGTCTGACTGTGTACGCAGAAGAAGAAGAAGAAGAAGGAAACAAAAACTGCCAGACTGAAAAAGAAAGGAGAGATACTACCCTAAGCTTGATATCGAAAAGCTACCCAAGCATGAACTGGACCCAAGCATACACCGACGGTTCTGTAACAAACACCACACAGAACGGAAGGGCAGGAGCATTCCTGAACCTACCAAATGGCAGAAAAATAACACTGTCATTCGCTACTGGTAAGTACACAAGCAATTTCAGAGCGGAGGCAGAGGCACTGAGGGCGGCAGTGGAAGAAATGGTGACATACAATGAAAATGAAAGCCATATAGTCCTGCTTACAGATGCTCTCGCCGTAGTCACAGCGCTAAAAAGCTAGAAAAACACTGAGCTTAATGACTTAAGAGCAGCACTCTGCAAGCTGTGCCAGCAGTCCGCACCAAAAAGAGTAGTGGTACAGTGGGTCCCATCACACTGCAGCATCCAAGGCAACGAGGAGGCAGACAGACTGGCAAAAGAAGGTGCAAGACTACCACAAACAGATACTAGTATGACGTACGAAGAGTCAAAACGGCTTATCAAAGCTAGATACATGATCAAATGGGAAACCGAACATACTGGTTACACCAAAAACGATGCCTATTACCAGCTGAACCGAAGAGAGCAGGTCGTTGTCTTCAGACTTCGCACTGGCCACAATAGACTGAGGTACAACCTATTCAACAAATTGAAGATAGGTGGTACCGACGAATGCCAGTGCGGTACTGGTAAAATGACCGCGGAACATTTGCTGCAGAACTGCCCGACATACGAGGATCAGAGAGAGCAGATGTGGCCATCACCAGTGGAACTGCAAGACAAGCTCTATGGCAGTGGCGACAGCCTCAGGATGACTGCCGCTTTTTTCGAAAAAATAATGGTTACTGTCTGACTGCGTACGAAGAAGAAGAAGAAGAACGAAAGGTCAAGCTGTAAACTATGACACAACGCATTCCGATCTCTGAACTACATACTGCTACTTAAGCCCTTTTCAGGACTTGGTAGAGGGTGATTGAGATTGAACAAAGTCAAGTCAAGTCATGATGTGATCTCACATGAGTGCAAAGTTCAATCCTGGCATGGGAGACTCAGTCGTACTTGGAACACACATGTGAGGAGTTGACTGTGTGGTCTTCATACATACTGTTCTTTTGGACAGCACACTTTCTTTGAGCTTCTGCAATAATTCGCTCTGTGATCTGAACACCTTGTGCAATGCTAGCTTGGCAAGAGAAATGGTTCTGTGCAAGCATCTCCAAGAAGTTGACATTAATATTATTTCAGAGAAATTTTTAAGGAGTTTCTGTAGCATTTCTTCTGTCTCGTTGATGAACGTGTGCATGTTATGAAATCGGATGCTAGTCAGGGGGACATGCATCCCTTACGACATGCGTGGCAGGTTACCATCTAGTTTTTCTTTGCACACTTTTTTTTGGTTTCAGTAACACATAGATGCACAGGCATTAAACTGGTGTCAAACAGTCATACCAAAGACTACATTTTCTTAATTACAGGATGGTCAGCGAACCACAACTGAACAAAACCCTGTTATTCGTCCATCGTAATCGATGAGGACCATTTTGTCAACATTCACTGTTCGCATGAGTTCGAAGATGTCACACAAGACCCTACACCATCAAAAACAGGCTGCAATAGTGTATCTGAATAAGAGAAAGGCAAACCAGTCCTAAATATTGTGTGTTGAAATCAGATGTGTCAGGTTATAATGCACAAATATCGCAGCCTTGCTGTAAACTATAACACAACATCACAACGTCCTATTCAGACTAAAGCTAGAAAGAGAAAAATCAACAAAATATCCAGCTTCCCCCTCTTATTTTCATGTGTCACTTATGTGCCTAAAATAGGCATGTTATATTCAGTTGTTCTTTTGTCCACAAACAAACACAACTTTAAGATCAAAATACAGAAGTACAAGAGATATTCATATTAGGAATGAGCAGAAAACTGCACACCTAAGTTGATGGAGGAAAAACTCAAAAGATTAAAAACACAATCATGAGCGATCTCTCCATTCTTTTTACCCTGATTGTACAATCAAATGATCCACTAATCAGCAAATGCTTGGTAAAGAACTGAATGCCCCAGATTCCTCCAGTATGGCCTTTCAGGGTTTGTTGCAGCTGGCCAGTTTCTGTATGCCACACTTTAATGGTTTTGTCTGCTGACCCACTGGCAAGGTATGGGAAATCGCATGTAACACAAAGGACACTAGGGAAGACAAAATGGTCACACTATGTTAGTATTATTTGTCAGTAACATTTCCAGCATGTTGTAATTTATTATAATAGCTGTTTGGAGAGGCGCTCATTGGGCATGCAAACAACTGGTGACATGCGCTGTATTTAAGTCAAGCAACTGCTGTACTTACTTACTCTCCCTGTCCGACAACCTCACATAGTCTTCAAGAAAAACCAGCCACCATCAGTGCTCTTTCATTTGCCACCATCAGGTCCTTCACTGTACAGGATTCACGTATGCTAGAACATATAATCAGGTTTTCTGGGCCCTGGATGGCACTACATTTGCAATATTCATCGTCTGCATATCCCCACTTTTTCAGGTTAGACCAACATCTGCCTGGACACCATCTATTCTTGACCTGTTCAGATATTGTCCCCGTAGTATATAGCAAATGATGTTCTGGTGCAAGTTATTCTTTTATCTTCATCCAACCTTTCAGTGCCACTTTTTTTATGTGGTTTCTCTCGGGGGTTTGTTCTGAAAGCTGTACTGTGTACAGAAAACTTTTCATTCAAATTTCTTCTGCAGTTCTCATCAAGAGTAACTAACTCAAGCACAAGTGGCATTATATAATAATTGTTTTCCTTCAAAACCAGTTTTAACTAACTTTAGATTTCATTGGTAGATATGGTTGTTTGTGGCTCTCTCACCTATTTCTATTTTAGGCCACATTTTGAACTGCGCCAATAAAACTCTGGTATTCTTTGATTTCTTTTCTGCTTTTTTTTGTCAACTGTTCTTTCACTTCCCTGCTCATCTTTCTTCTTCTTCTTCTTCTTTGCACGGTGTCAGACGTCGACTTGAATTTGTCCAAATAAAGCAGTGTTCATCCTGAGGCTGCTACACTGCGACAGAGCTTGTCTAGAGTTGGCACTGATGATGACCACATGTGCTTTCTCTGGTCCTCGTATGTCAGACAATTTTGCAGCAGATGTTCTGGAGTTATTTTATCAGTACCACAGGTGCATACGTCATTAGCACCTATCTTCTGTTAATTGAATAGATGGTACCTCAGTCTATCGTGGCCTGTGCAGAGTCTGAAGACCACCATCTGCTCTCTTCTGTTCAACTGGTAATAAGCATAATTTTTTGCGTAACCAGTATGCTCTGTTTCCCATTTGTCCATGTATCTGACCTTTTGGACTCTTTGTAGGTCATACTTGAATCTGGTTGTGGTAACCTTCCACCTTCTTTCGCCAGTCTGTCTGCCTCCTTGTTGCCTTGAATCTTACAGTGGGATGGAACCCACTGTACCATGACTCTTCTGGATTTGGACTGCTGGCATAGCTGACAGAGTATGGAACTCATTTTTCTACTGGTGGGTTCCAATCTATATATGTTGGTTGTTGTCTTCCTGTGAGTTGTTTTATTAATCTTAATATGAGCATTTTCCCTTTAATCTCCAAAATGTATTGAACGTTGCTGTGTACTTTGCCAGAAGTTCTGTATTTGAGGCAACAGTATTTTACTGTAGCTTCAGTACTATATATATATATATATATATATATATATATATATGAGGACACATCCACATGACATGTATAGCAAGAAGAAGCAAGAGAAGATCGACAGCAAGGTTACCTTTGTTTATGACCACACAAATCAACAGTCCTAAACAAGCCTTTTCTCCAATTAAGTCTTAAGTAGAGGTTCTTTTTAAAGACATCTTTCCAGTTTGGATTATAAGGTATAGGGACCTCCAGGTTGACCTTTCGGCATTTTGACACCCACAATGTATTTGTGTTGGCAAGGTATTCCCATTTTCTGCAGACCTAAAAGAAAAATATATGGATATTTGCATAATTGGAATTAGTTTGTGCATATATTAACAGTTTTGAAAATTGAATTTTCCTACATTTGCACTAAAAAAAAAAAGGGGAAATTAGAATACGCTAGTTAGCAACAAAAATACATTTATTTAACCAAACAGTACTTTGCCGGTCAAGCATTTTCTGAAATGTCATTCAGGTTCTCAGTTGTCACCAAATATTTAGAAAAGAAACATTATTTAGAAAAAAAGATACAAAATATAACACAACAGCAACAACAAAATGCAATAATTTGTCAATACTAAAAGACATTTCCGAAATAAATTATTAATAGTGTTAAAATAACAATGTTTATTATAATCATTTTTGGTAAAACAGTGAATATGTTCGCAACAACAATCAGAATGTACGGAGGACATAAATCTTACCTGACAAGCAATCAGCAGTTCCTTTGGAGACAGGTAGTTAAGAATTGTTAATGCCAGTTTTTTTGGTAAGAGGCCAACAATATCTTTGTGTTGTTTGATCTTCAAGAACAGAAATTAAAAAAAAATATCAATCAATCAAAATCTGTTCAGTTCCCTGCGGAGGATATGTCTACAGACAGTCATCAAACATTGTACTGTCTATATATGTTTTACTAGAAATCTTCAAACGGGGAAAAAAACCAACAGCTTAGTGCAGTTTTATGAAAGTGTATGTGGAGAAATAAAAAGTGAGGGTGAAAAAAAACAGTGGTTGGAGTATGCTACTGATGTCCATCAAGTTATAAAGATGAAGCTGAGGAGCTGATTAGTAGCATGGAAAAACCAAGTGCAGGGAAATTGTTTTTAAATGGGTGATTTAAATTTTCCAGAAATAATATGGGATATGATTTTGGCACAGTCTACACAAAAGAGGACTGCTCCAAGATCCCAGAGCCTATAGATATTTTTCAAAGAGACATGGATACAGTGGGATTAAGATCAATATGTATTACTGAGGAAATTGTTTTTAAAAAATTGGACGGGTTGAAAGTGGATAAATGTCCAGGTCAAGATGGTATTCATCCAAAATTGCTGTTTGAAATTAGAGACCAACTAGCAAAACCATTGGCTATATTATTTTCTCAATCACTTACAAAAGGGATTGTTCCAGGGGATTTGTAAGATACAGGAGTGATCCCCTTATTAAAAAAAGGCAGACAATCAGATTAAGCAAATTATAGACCGGTGAGTTTAGGGAGCATAGTCTGTAATTTGTTAGAATCAATAATCAAAGAAAACATTGTAGTGCATTTAGAAAAGTTTAATCTAATTAGAAATAGTCAGCATGGGTTTACTAGAGGGAGTTTGTGCTTAACAAATCTATTAGTATTCATGGAGCAGGTTACTAAAATGATAGATAAAGGGAAGCCAGTCGATGTTATTTATCTAGATTTTGCAAAGGCCTTTGATAGAGTACCTCATCAAAGATTATTTAGGTAGTTAAAATGACATGGAATAGGTGGAGAAGCTGACAAATGGATTGAAAATTGGTTAACGGGAAGAAAGCAGAGAGTAGGCATAAATAACGAGCACTCTGAGTGGCGTGAAGTAAAAAGTGGAGTGCCACAAGTCTCGGTTTTGGGACCAATTTTGTTCCTGATATATATAAAGGTTTTGGACATTGATTTAGGATCAATGATTGCAAAATTCGCGGATGACACAAAACTAACCAGTAGTGTTTAGAAGGGCAATCATCAATCTCTTCAAGTTATAATATCAATTGATATCTCCTTGTTCCCCTGTTACATTAACCACCATCTCCCATATTTTTCCTGACTTTAGACTTTTGCATTTAAAACATGTATTATCATGACTGTATGCAGATATGTGTATATGTGTGGAAGTAGTTATATGTACATGCATGTACGTTTTGTTTTTGTTTTCTTCTATGTATGTGAATAAATGAATATATGCTTGTTTGTGTATAAATGAATATGTGTGTGGATAAAGAAACATCTGTAAGTATGTATAAATGAATATGCATGCATGTGTATAAACAAATAGGTATGCGTGTATAAGTGAATATGTATGTATGAATGGGTACACATGTCTAAGCATATTGCCTTTGCAAATATCTCAAAGAAACAAAAATGTACATCATTAACATTTTGAAAATTTAAATCATTTAAAATTGATGTCACCACTCACTTCACAAAATGTAACTCCCACCATCTCATGTTTCATCTCATGGGAAATTATTATTTCCTTTCACTTCACATCATGTACAAATTTTATTTGAAATTTGTTGTTCAAATTTGAAAATTGTAATAATTTATTATGTGCAATAAGGAATTTTCAAAAAAAAAAAAAAGTGTCTCATCAAAAGATGAAGTGGATATATTGAAGTAGAATTTAGAAAAAATTGTAGAATGGTTTGTGGTATGGCAAATGAAGTTTAATGTAGATAGATGTACAGTCATCCACATTGGTAAATTCAATATAACACATAATTATAGAATAGGCGAGAACAATATTAGAATGATAGAAAAGGAAATGGACCTAGGTGTTATAATAGATCATACAGGTAAAGTGAGTGAGCAGTGAAAAAGGAAAATCAATGTTGGGTATGGTAAAAAGAAATATTAAACATAGGAACAAGGAAGCGATTGTCAAAATTGTAAAAAGCATTAGTTATACCTAGATTGGAGTACTGTGTACAGGCGTGGAGTTGTTATCGTACAGGAGATATAAACATGCTGGAAAGGAAACAAAGAAGAGCGAAAAAGTGATAGTGAGATTCCAGAATTACAGATGAGGGAAGACTATACAGGAAAAGCTACAAAAAAAAAGCTTTCGATTCACATCAATTTATGATCTGGCATTCGCTTATGGAGCAAGATGTCGATCCAGGCTACATCAACGTTCTTACCAACTGCTACACACATTGCTCTACCACCTCCCATCATTTCCACTACCCAGGTGTGGTTCCAACACAAAAAAAGATTCTGCCGTGGAGAGCCCCCCCCCCCCCCCCCCATCCCCCCCCCCTTGGAATCCGTTATCAGTTGTTGAGACTGGGATACTTCAGAATCAATGTTGATTACAGCCGTCTCAATCATCTTCAATTCGCGGACGACATAGTACTGATCATAGAGCTAGCCGCAGACGCATAAGACCATCTTAGGCATGCTCAACATAGAGGGAAAGAGAGCAGGCCTAGAAATGAATATCTTCAAGATCAAACTGTTTCACCCACTGTGACCCATACATCCTTGAAGGCAAAAAACTTGTAGTAAGACGTAGAGGAATATTGCCAGCTTGGACGTCTCCTTAACATGCAGAATAATCTAGAAAACTGAGGAGTTCTTGTCCATCCGAACAGCCTTGGAAGGATGCCCAGTGCGGACCCCACATGATTCTCACTTCAACTCCACAGTGTTCCCCACAATGTGCTATACTGCTAACACGAGGACACTTACAAAAGCAATGGAGAATTGTATTGACCTGAAATCAGACTATAACAAGTTTTTCCAAATGCAACCACCAACGAGAACAAGAGGCACAGATTTAATTAGCTAAAGAAAGATCCAGATAGGATATTAGGAAATGTTTTTTTAGTCAGAGAGGGGTGAATGATTGAAATGCATTGCCCCATGAGGTATGGACAGTTAATGCATTTAAGAATAGATTGGATGCGCATAGCTTTTAGAGCAGGGTAGTACGAATGTAACTGGTTGTCTACAGACTGATGAGTCTTCTAAACCAGTATTGAGTTTAAAAACGTTAAATTAAGTTAAGAGATCAAACTGTGAGTGATCCAGGCTGCTTTTGAGAAGTGCATGGTCGACCTTACTTTTCGCAACCAATGTATGCAGAACATCCACAATTCTGATCTACGGCATTTATCACTGGCAAGCGATGCAGTTGTTACGCAAACAAGGCGAAACATCGATGAGGAAATACACGCAACACGCGCACACCGCACTGTCGTGCGAGATGCAGAGCTCTGTTCTGGAAGTGCACCAGAAGAGAAGTTCTCCAGATATCAGATATATAAGCGAACCTATTCTCTTTGCAAGACTACACTAGTGCAGCATGTTTCCAGGGAAGCCACTTTTGAGGCGGAATATGATGTTGGTCAACTCTAGTTCGCTGACCTTGATGCAAACAACTGCTGTCAACTTAACAACTGTGCTGCTGTTCAGTTCATCTTCAATCAAATTTGCACCGAAGTGGGAAATATTGGGAATTATCTTCTCCTTCTTTTGTCACACCGCTCTTGCAGTGATGTGAAATACGTAGATTTCTTGTTATCGCCAGGCGGGAGGCTTGTCGTTAGGTGTAACTTCCTGCAATTGTCAGAGAAACCCACTACCTACGACGAGGTAGACACCTTGCACGTGGATCGGAGACCTGATTGGTTGGTTGGTTTCTAATGCCCACAATGGGTTGGTAACCCTTTTGTGTGCCCTGAAAAGGAAGGAATTTATGTCAAAATGCAGTAGCTTTCCTGACATCCCGAGCGTGATAAAGTGGACATGGGTCCCCCAGGCGGCTGTGCAATACTTGTCTTCATTTGTGTGTCTCTCACTACTACGGGGATCACGTCGAATCTCATCTTGTTAACCTGACTGTTGTCGTCGACAACAGCCCATTTCCAGGATGACCAACGAGGAGGTCAGGTGAGGGTCTTGGCCAATATATTTCTCCTGACCCTGGCTAACATTGTCTGATCAGTGTGTTTTGCCTGACCAGACGTTAGCCACATCGTCCCATCGGATACCTGCAAATGATATGCTCTCGCTGCAGGCTTGTCATAATATATTCGGACTAAATGTCCAAACCACTTGATTTGCTGGGCATCAATATAGGCACTAACTGGGTTTTTTCCCATTATCTGCTTATCTGCCTAATCGTGGTGTTGCTGATTTGGTGACGGACTGTCTTTACTGCTGCACTTCTCACATAGTGCATCTCGCAGCTCTGGATCTTACTCTAATGTGTTTCCAGTAAGGACTAAGATTGACAGTGGCAACAAAATGCAGGAATAAACAGTGAATTTATCAGCCTCCTATTAGTTGAAAGAAGTCCTCTATAGTGTTTGAGAATCGGTGCGATGTGATAGTGGCCACTGCTCGTCTTCTGAATTATGTGTGCAATCTCTCTGTCCACTCTGCGTCATCAGTGAACATACTACCTAGATATATGAACTCGCTTTGATACATTTATCACTGCTGTAGACACTTCTATGCAAGTGTTCCCGTGACATCATTATTATCTCGGTCTATTCTATGCTGATCTTCATGAAATATTGGAATTATTGCCTACGTTTAATTTATCACCTTTATTTTTCATTTGAAACACTGGAAATAAGCTACTTAATCAAAGTCAGTATGTGAATACCAACAATAAAAATTGTAGGATATTTCAATGCTGAGGTAAAGAGCTTGGTTACAGAAGAAAATAGAAAATAGCACACTAAAATGAAGAACGAAAATGGGCAAAAGTGTAAAAATAAGATGCTGGTTAAAAAGATAATTCGCTTACCGATAACAGACTTGTGAGGAAGTAATGTTGCCTTGGGTCCAGTTTCAATATCAGCTTGTGAAGAAATTCATTCTTTCTAGTGCCTGATGACACGATACGGGTGATATATATATATATATATATATATATATATATATATATATATATATATATATATATATATATATATATATGTATATATAATAAACATACTATAACTTCTTCTTCTTCTTCGTACGCTGTCAAACGTCAACCACGTGTGCTTTCTCTGGTCCTCGTATGTCGGGAAGTTTTGCAGCAGATGTTCAGCGGTCATTTTCCCGGTACCACAAGTGCATTCGTCAGTGCCACCTATCTTCAGTTTATTGAATAGGTGGTACCTCAGTCTGTTGTGGCCTGTGCGGAGTCTGAAGACCACGACCTGCTCTCTTCTGTTCAACTGGTAATAGGCATTATTTTTTGTGTAGCCAGTATGTTCTGTTTCCCATTTGGCCATGTATCTGGCCCTAATAAGCCTTTTGGACTCTTCGTAGGTCACACTAGAATCTGGTTGTGGTAGTCTTGCACCTTCTTTTGCCAGTCTGTCTGCCTCCTCGTTGTCTTGGATGTTACAGTGGGATGGAACCCACTGTACCACTACTCTTTTTGGTGCGGACTGCTGGCATAGTTGACAGAGTACTGCTCTTAAATCATTAAGTTCAGTATTTTTCTGGCTTTTTAGTACTGTGACTACGGCCAGGGCATCTGTAAACAGGACTATCTGGCTTTCATTGTTTTCGCCTGTAGCATTGCTTCTGCTGCACCCCTCAGTGCTTCTGCCTCCGCTCTGAAATTGCTTGAGAATTTTCCAGTTGCCACTGACAGTGTTATTTTTCCACCATTTGGTAGGCTCAAGAATACCCCTTTCCCTCCGTTTTGTGTTGTGTTTGTTACAGAACCGTCGGTGTATGCATAGGTCTAGTCCATGCTTGGGTAGTTTTTCGTTAGGTACCTCAGGGTTATGTCTCTTCTTTTCTGTTTCTTTTTAAGTCTGGCTGTTCTTGTTTCCAATACTTGGTATATTTTCTACCACCTCCGGAATGATATGCTGCTTCTAGGCAGGTTTGCGTACAGTAGGGATGGGCTTTGGTGTTGTTAATGTGTTCATAGGGTCTTCGCTCATCTTTGCTTTAGCTATTTCTGCAAAGTTTCTCCGCTTTAGTTTCCCATTTCCAAATCTATTTAGTCTCTGATGCATTTGATGGTCTGTCAGTCTTCTTAGTTTCTCTGCTTGCTGCTGGGCTCTGCAGTCTCTTCTGTCGGTCATGGATTGCAGATTTGTAATCTTTTCAAGTTCTGCAATTGGCGTTGACTTCATGCCTCCTGTTATAACTTTCATGGCTTGGTTTATAAGTTTGCTAATTTTATCAATGCCATACTCGAGAACTGGTCTCACTCTTCCAGTGTACAGTTTCTTTAGTATACTTTCGTCTGCTCCCCAGCTTGTGCCAGCAAGTTTCCTCATAATTGCCATTCTTTGTCTGGCTCTCATTCGGTTTCTCTCGATCTGACTTTTCCACGTCATGTGCCGATCAAATGTGACTCCCAGGTAGTTTGGGTTGCCGTTTGGCGGCAAATATTTGCCGTTAAGACTTATTTTGGTGTTCTGTGGTTTATTTGAAAGCGAGAATATCGTACATGTTTTTTCCTCATTTATTTTGACCAGCCATGAGTTCGCCCACTCCTCCAACGATGCTAGGGCCTGCTGCATCCGATTGCTTGCTATGGTGAGATTTTTTTCAGAGGTCCACATAGCTAGATCGTCTGCAAACATGGAGCTGTGGACTCTTCTTGGTATTTTCTCTGTGATATTGTTTATATACACCAGGAAACGTGTGGGTGCCAGTACTCCCCCTTGGGGTACTCCATGCTCAAGTGTCACCTTTTTGCTCATCTGCCCTTGTACTTGAACTCTGGCTGTTCTGTTTTCGAGGTAGTGGCTGATCCATCTGTACATTTTCTCACATACTGCACTTCTTCGTAGCTTGACTTTAAGTCCCTCTTTCCACACCTTGTGAAATGCCTTCTCTAAATCCACCCAAACTGCTACTGTGTGTTTTTTCTCCTGGTAAGCATCCTCTATTTTCTGGGCTATGAGAGTGATCTGGTACTCAGTGGATCTGTGCTGTTTAAAACCTGCTTGCTGTGGAATTAGTATGTGTTTTTCTTCCAGATGCCACATCAGGCTGGTGTTTATCATACGCTCCATCAGTTTTCCTACACAGCTCAGTAGACTGATAGGCCTGTATCCATTTGGATCTGTTCTATCTTTTTCTTTCTTTGGTACTGGTACAAGTACTGCGTCTTTCCTTGCCTGCGGTACAATTCCCCTTTTCCAGCTTTGGTTCAGGACTGATAGTAACTTCCTCTTTGCTGTTTGGCCCAACCCCATCAGCATTTCGTTTGTTACCCCATCTTTTCCGGGCGATTTCTTTTTCTTTAAAGTTCTCATGGACTCTTCCATTTCATTCATTGTTAGTTTTGCCATCATGTGCTCCTCTGGTGCCATATTGATGTTGTCGTGGCTCTTTTGTTCTTCACTGTATGCCTGTCTGTAGGGACATCAATGTGGTTTGCTCTGGCATAATGTTCTATAAAGGCGTTTGCTGCTTTTTTTCCAGTAAGCATGTTGTCGCCCTGCTTGATGGTAATTTGTTTATTTGATGGTGTTTCGTCCTTCATGGCTCTGACTAACTTCCATAGTTTGTTCCCTTCTTTATCTAAATTGAGGCTCTCTGTTTTGTTTTTCCAGCTGTCTCTTGTTATTTGGTTTAGTGTTCTTTTGTATTTCGCAGTGATGGCCTTGAGGGCGATATTTTCCTCCATAGATTGTTCTTTCTCTGCCATGTTCCTAGCATTTGAGACTTCGTCTTCCGCTTTCTGCAATTCATCATTCCAATATGGCTTGTAATTTTTCCGTGCCCCCCGCCCCCCCCCCCCCGGTATGGTTTCGGTGGCTGCTTGCATTATTGCTTTGCTAAGGCTTTCCACCATAGGTTTCATATTGTTATTCCGTGAGTTGATGGTTTCACACAGCCCATCTGTCAGCATTGCAAATCTGTCCCAGTTGGCTCGTTTATAATTCCAACGTAGGAGCGGTTTTATTTCCTGTGGGCCTACTTCCATATCAATTTCTAGCCTAATTGGCCTGTGGTCGCTACCTTCCAATTGGTTGAGCACCTGGCGGTCTGTGGTGAATATCCACCGTGGAAAAGGCCAAGTCTGGAGTAGAGGTGGTATGCCATGTTCTAGAATAGAAGCAAGGGCTGTCGTCCGGCCTATTGATACGATAGAGATTTGTGTCTTTCTCCCAGTCTTCCACTTCATCACTCTCCGAGTGACTGTTGAAGTCTCCAACCACTAGGCAGCTGGAGTCCTTGATTTCCATACTCGAGAGCGACAGATCTTTGTTGGGTGGGCCATACAGGTTGAAGATGCGGATCTTCGTTTCTTGTGTCATTATGTCGACTCCTACAATTTCTGCTTGTCCAGTGTGATTGACAGCTACCGCGCTACTCGGTATGCAGTTACGTGTAAGTATCAGAACCCCTCCTTTGTGACCTTCTCTATCAAGACGGAAGGTCTTGTATCCTCTGATTGAGAATCGGTGGTTGTTGTTGAGGTGCGTTTCTTGGATACATGCCACGTCAATCTTGTCTTCATGCAGGTGATGTGTTAGGGAAAGCTCTTTGTTAATGACTCCCTCCGCATTCCACTATAGTATTCTGAGGGTCTTGGGTTTTTGGTCAATAGTTTTTGCTCCATCACCTTGTGCCTTGACTCCACAGCGTATGAATGGGTGACCACCAGTAGCATTGGGTGGGCCCCTTCGAGGCGTGGGGCCCGGCACTCTCGCTGCCTGGCGGGACTCCACAGGATGGGCACAATACTTTTTTTTCTGTTAGGTTGTGACGTCATCATACAGCTATATACGTTGCATTGTTTCGATAAGCCTGTGGCCCAGTGCATCCGATTTCAACAGGCGTTTCTGTAGGGATGCCCTCCTTAGCCTTTGGCTGTTCCCAGTTGTTTGTGGTCAGAGTTGTCTCTCTTAGAGAAGTTGTCTTGCAGGACTATCGAGTCTTCACCACTCGTGTCTATAGGGTGTGGTGATGATATGATATGATATGATGGACTGTATGTACTAGTTTTTCAAGTATCCCGGAAGAGAGGCAGTCCAGTGTGTCTGTGTCCTAGGATCGTCACGTCCTGCCAGAAACGTAGCATATGCATGTGAGTGGGGTATCTCATTGCTCCCTTTATTTTCTCGGCTCCTCTGCAGTGATAATACGCCTAGCATTCCCCGCCACCTGGGAGGTTGTCACAATAGGGCAGAGGTGCAATGTCCGCTGGCCTGCATCTCTTCTGCGTCCATTGGGATGACTGATAGCAGACTGAGGTAAAGAGCGAGGCAGGAGTGCATTTAACCAGGGGACAAGCCTGGTCATGGCACGGAGATGTTGTTCGCCTGGTGTGCGGACATATCTCATGATCAAGGGCTGAGTCTCAACAGTTCGCAGTGAGGTGGCTGCTCTACTGCTTATGACACCCCGACCGAGAACTAAGTCTTCTACTAGTGGTTTCACACCTCAACGCCGTACGGGGTGAAAATCGAGCAGCTCAATAAATCCTCCCAGTCGACCTGTACAATGGGAATGAATACTGCAATTAAAGTGTTTTTTAACTAGACAAAACTTAAGTCAAATTAAATACGAATTCATTCAGCCCGAGTTGATGACTCTCCAACTAATGAGTTTCGACGAGACACTATTCATACAAGTCAAGTCTGGTGTCTACTTCTAGGTTTGAAAGAAACTTATAGAAACAATACCCCAAATAGGATGTCGGAATTAAAAAGTATATAAACTTTCAATGATTACAATGATTCAAACCTCCCGGGGTCGACATGGATATAATGTCCAGCTCAAGCCGGGGTTCAGGGTAATGAAAGCGCTGACATCATAGCTTCACAAGCTCCCATCATGGGCACATTAGTGATGGATAGAAGTGACATTTTGAAATCAATCAAAGACTGCCTGCTGGATGAGGACACCGCAATAGATGAAGCAGTAATCCACAGACTGCAAAGTGTCGATATTAAACGAGGTTAGAGCGGCGTGGGGCGCATGAGAGGACGGAGCAGGAGAGTGTACAACCAGCGAGCTGCATGAACCAGCAGCATTCAAACCTTACGGCATTTGATGAGAGAGACTGAACACCTATGGGTATGCCCGGAGTGCAGTGACGTCGATTGTTAGAAACAAGAGAAACAGAACAGAACAGATTAAAACGATGCAGCTGGAGATAAAAAGAGCTTTTAGTATCAAAGCAGTGACTGATGTTGCTTCACACTTGTAGGGGAAATTTAGTTCTAACATGTTCTTGAAAGACTGCAACAAACTGATGGAGTGGACACTTGGTTATTTACTGTCAAATAATTACATTTTATTTTATATTTTTGTGTAATGGGAAGTAGGATGTGTTCTACGCTTTAGGCAAATGTTTTTATGCAGGTCTTAGTTATCTTCTAAGTTTGACTGTGCCCATTCTAACTGCAAGGTAGCTGTTCCTTTTCGGGTGAGAGTTATCCTTCACTCCAACTACTAGCTACGACAACATTTAGTTGGATTTGAGAACTTATCCTTCACTCCCATTACCAGATACGTTCGAACAGAGAACTTATCTTTCACTCCCACTACCAGATACGTTCGGAGAACTTATCCTTCACTCCCACTACCAGATACGTTCGGAGAACTTATCCTTCACTCCCACTACCAGATACGTTTGAACGGAGAACTTATCCTTCACTCCCACTACCAGATACGTTCGAACAGAGAACTTATCCTTCACTCCCACTACCAGATACGTTCGGAGAACTTATCCTTCACTCCCACTACCAGATACGTTCGGAGAACTTATCCTTCACTCCCACTACCAGATACGTTTGAACGGAAAACTTATCCTTCACTCCCACTACCAGATACGTTCGGAGAACTTATCCTTCACTCCCACTACCAGATATGTTCGAACAGAGAACTTATCCTTCACTCCCACTACCAGATATGTTCGAACAGAGAACTTATTCTTCACTCCCACTACCAGATACGTTCGAACAGAGAACTTATCCTTCACTCCCACTACCAGATACGTTCGGAGAACTTATCCTTCACTCCCACTACCAGATACGTACGAACAGAGAACTTATCCTTCACTCCCACTACCAGATACGTTCGAACAGAGAACTTATCCTTCACTCCCACTACCAGATACGTTCGAACAGAGAACTTATCCTTCACTCCCACTACCAGATACGTTCGAACGGAGAACTTATCCTTCACTCCCACTACCAGATATGTTCGAATAGAGAACTTATCCTTCACTCCCACTACCAGATACGTTCGAACTGAGAACTTATCCGTCACTCCCA
The DNA here is from genome assembly GCA_036924085.1 of Ariolimax columbianus. Classification (NCBI taxonomy): domain Eukaryota; kingdom Metazoa; phylum Mollusca; class Gastropoda; order Stylommatophora; family Arionidae; genus Ariolimax; species Ariolimax columbianus. Next base: position 48,198,890 of record JAVGWX010000011.1, on the reverse strand, counting down.
CTACCAGATACGTTCGAACTGAGAACTTATCCTTCACTCCCACTACCAGATACGTTCGAACTGAGAACTTATCCTTCACTCCCACTACCAGATACGTTCGGAGAACTTATCCTTCACTTCCACTACCAGATACGTTCGGAGAACTTATCCTTCACTCCCACTACCAGATACGTTCGGAGAACTTATCCTTCACTTCCACTACCAGATACGTTCGGAGAACTTATCCTTCACTCCCACTACCAGATACGTTCGGAGAACTTATCCTTCACTCCCACTACCAGATACGTTCGAATAGAGAACTTATCCTTCACTCCCACTACCAGATACGTTCGAACTGAGAACTTATCCGTCACTCCCACTACCAGATACGTTCGAACTGAGAACTTATCCTTCACTCCCACTACCAGATACGTTCGGAGAACTTATCCTTCACTCCCACTACCAGATACGTTCGGAGAACTTATCCTTCACTTCCACTACCAGATACGTTCGGAGAACTTATCCTTCACTCCCACTACCAGATACGTTCGGAGAACCTATCCTTCACTCCCACTACCAGATACGTTCGGAGAACTTATCCTTCACTCCCACTACCAGATACGTTCGAACCGAGAACTTATCCTTCACTCCCACGACCAGATACGTTTGAACGGAGAACTTATCCTTCACTCCCACTACCAGATACGTTCGAATGGAGAACTTATCCTTCACTCCCACTACCAGATACGTTCGAACGGAGAACTTATCCTTCACTCCCACTACCAGATACGTTCGAACGGAGAACGTATCCTTCACTCCCACTACCAGATACGTTCGAACGGAGAACTTATCCTTCACTCCCACTACTAGATACGTTCGAACGGAGAACTTATCCTTCACTCCCACTACCAGATACGTTTGAACGGAGAACTTATCCTTCACTCCCACTACCAGATACGTTTGAACGGAGAACTTATCCTTCACTCCCACTACCAGATACGTTTGAACGGAGAACTTATCCTTCACTCCCACTACCAGATACGTTCGGAGAACTTATCCTTCACTCCCACTACCAGATACGTTCGAACGGAGAACTTATCCTTCACTCCCACTACCAGATACGTTCGAACTGAGAACTTATCCGTCACTCCCACTACCAGATACGTTCGAACGGAGAACTTATCCTTCACTCCCACTACCAGATACGTTCGAACGGAGAACTTATCCTTCACTCCCACTACCAGATACGTTCGGAGAACTTATCCTTCACTCCCACTACCAGATACGTTCGGAGAACTTATCCTTCACTCCCACTACCAGATACGTTCGGAGAACTTATCCTTCACTCCCACTACCAGATACGTTCGGAGAACTTATCCTTCACTCCCACTACCAGATACGTTCGAACTGAGAACTTATCCGTCACTCCCACTACCAGATACGTTCGAACGGAGAACTTATCCTTCACTCCCACTACCAGATACGTTCGAACGGAGAACTTATCCTTCACTCCCACTACCAGATACGTTCGGAGAACTTATCCTTCACTCCCACTACCAGATACGTTCGAACGGAGAACTTATCCTTCACTTCCACTACCAGATACGTTCGAACGGAGAACTTATCTTTCACTCCCACTACCAGATACGTTCGAACGGAGAACTTATCCTTCACTCCCACATACGTTCGGAGAACTTATCCTTCACTCCCACTACCAGATACGTTCGAACTGAGAACTTATCCGTCACTCCCACTACCAGATACGTTCGAACGGAGAACTTATCCTTCACTCCCACTACCAGATACGTTCGAACGGAGAACTTATCCTTCACTCCCACTACCAGATACGTTCGGAGAACTTATCCTTCACTCCCACTACCAGATACGTTCGGAGAACTTATCCTTCACTCCCACTACCAGATACGTTCGAACGGAGAACTTATCCTACACTCCCACTACCAGACATGAGATCTTTCAGAACCCAGATAGACACACACACAGACACACATACATGAGCTTAAAGAGATAGACAGAAAGAATAACAGAAATTGCCAATTACCGTTCCACTCATTGCTGTACCACTTGATGATCTGTTTACTCTCATTTGAAAATGTCTTATGTGCATAAATGGCCACACTATCAAAACTTGACATACTGGCCTGGAATATACAAAATATATCACCAAAATTAGAGTAATGTAGCAAAACAATTATGAACAATTCAGTGGAAGGACCAACAGGAGAGAAAGACAGAAATAAAACGAAAAATATAAAAAAGAGACTATATTTCAACTACGTGTTCAGGTTTTACAATGGTGTAAAATGGTAAACAAAATGAATACAGAGAAACAATATAACCAGCATTACAATACATTAAAATACAGCGGGTCTGCCGTATGCGAGGTAGCCAACAATGTCCGTTATGCAGTCCGATCTTTGGCCGTGCTGTACCATTTCGGACCTAGGTTTCTCAGCAGACCATCTCGCCATCCTATGGGTGGGCGGCCGCGTGGTCGTCTATAATCATATGGCCACCAAAACCTCGTTCTGAGTGTCCATCTATTTACTGGCATGAGCACCACGTGGCCAGTCCAGTGGTATTTGCGAGACAACGCAGCCTCCACGACGTCTAGAAATAGGGTGCGTTCTCTGATTTCGGCATTGTGGATTCGATCTCTGATCGAGATCCCAAGGACGCGTCTTTTCATAGCATTGCATAGAATGGAAAAATGTAGAAGACAATAAAATGGGGAACATTTAAAAAAATGTATTTGTCAGCAAAACTACAAATGAAATTAAAGCGATGCTTAATAGTTCTTAATTCTTAGTTCTTAGTCGAACTGTACTTCTACAAGGTCAGATGCCCCTATGCAGGTCCCAGCTCTGGTATGAGCTGGTTGTAGCCGGGAGAACGATTTCCTGCTTAGCAGGCTAGGTTCGAGCAGCTTAATACTCTGCATCATTGGGACAAGTGCTTATGGAGGGTGGTTAACTGATGTGCGAGTCAATCTTTATAGACTTAAACACTAGAGAAAGTAGACCCACAGCCTGTTAGGCGCCATCTATGCTGCTCTAAACAAACAACTTAACCATGGCCAGTGTTATGCCATGTCACACAGTTAGTCGCCTTTTACGACTTGCTCTCTGTCGGGCAGTTGTGCTATTCTTGTCCTTGTCCTACACAAAGACCCTGGCGGACCACTCAATGCCTAATAATATTAATAAACATTGGAAAGCACAGAAAAACTATAAACAAGTCAAACACACAACAAATTAAAGAAATAGTTGGCAATGTCAGAAAATTTGAATAGACAATTCAGTTCATTTCAGTTCAGAAACCATCTCCGCTGTGATGGCTGGTTGCAATGGGTCGCCAACACCATCTGTCTCTGGCCTTGATAGTAGAATCTGCCAGTCTTTCCCCTTTTGATATACCCTCGAACCGTACACCATTAAAAGCGTTATTTACCTCTCGCAAGTTTATCTGACTTAAATGTAAAGGCAAAGGCCGCCGTCCATGGTAGACGATGATGGCATAATTTATTTTTGCTAACGCTATTTTTAGTAAGGATTAACTGCGTTACTTTGTATCCTCACTCTCTCGTCTCGTGCCGCTCGACCCCAGTGGCAAGTCAAGGACAAGACGACTAGGGGGCGACTACGAGATGCAGGCGACTCGGCATCAAGCACCCGTGAAAAAGAAGGCGGAGTACGGAGTCGAACCCACACCACCTGATTACGAGGCCGACAGCTTAACCACTTCGCCACGGAATCCCCGACAACAGAAAGAATAAACTACATAAAGAGGTCCAGAGAGAAGCAGCAATGTTAAATGTTAGCTATGTACAACAATTGATTTTTTTGTTTGTTTGTTTTTTGTTTTTTTTTGCGTTCGCCTTATTTCTCTAATCCCCAAGGCGGTGTGCGTTGCACTGTGGTTTTTATTTTGCGCCTGTCGGCCCAATGCATCCGACTTCAGCATGCATTTTATGTAAGGGTCTGCTTCCTCCTGCATTTTCTAAAGGTTTACTTCCCCGGGGTAACGGCCGGTGCTGTGATGGGGATCGAACCCAGCACCTTCGGATTGTGAGCCTTGCCACTTATCCACTAGGCCACGCCGTCCCCCCAACAATTGATTGAAACACTAACAACTATAACATATTAAAGAGATAATAACCCTAGATATCTAAATAAATCTCGAGAATTGATAAATAGCACGAGACATGAAGTGGTGTAGGTCCATGCTGGTTGTTGTGATACATGATAGGAAATAAAATATTCCAGTATGTAAACAATTTAAAAAATAAACAAGCCAACGATAATTATCATTCCAAACTTCTTTGTTCGTTTTCAATCTCGAGCTACCAAGCCCTGAAAAAAAGGTTCTGCAAGTAGCAAGAGTAGTCCGGAGAACAGAATGCGTTGTGTCGTAGTTTACAGCTTGGCTGTGCTATTTGCGTCTTTCGGTCCGACAAATACGACTTCAGCAGACATATTTTGAGTGCCCGGTTAGCATTCTCTCTTCGATCCCTTCTCCTTAGACAGTCTGCCCTGTTGCAGCCTGTTATCAATGACAACCGCATGGAAGTGTAGAAGGGTCTTGGCAGCTCTGGTTCGCTGGCCCTGACGCTAGCAGTCAGCTATGGGTCGCTGACAGCTACTCATTCTAAACAAATGTGCACTTCTGTGCTTGGGAGGCTATTTGCGAAGGTCTAGAACCGACAAGGCATGATTATTACCAGTAGCCACCAAAGTAAAAGAGTATCGTGGTGTAGTGCTAACCACTTTTCTGCATGCCAGCGAAACATGGACAATGTATAGCAGACATACCAGCCAGTTAAATTATGTTTTACTTGAGCTGTCTGCGTAGGCTGCACATGATCAGGTGGCAGGATAAAGTATCTAACTCTGAAATTCTTAATAGGTCAAACATTCTAAGCATCCATATTTCTACAAAAAGCCCAGATTAGATGGACAAGACATGGCTTGCACATCTCCTGTACGAAGACCAAAATCCAAAACCTCAGCAGAGACCACTCTGCGCTAAGCATCACCATGAACGACAACTCTGTTGCAGTCGCCGAGGACTGTCTAGCTCAGCAGCAGGTCTTCTGCTTCAGACATCAGTCACTACATCACATGTAAGACTGGCTTAGCGGCTTCATCAATGTACTCGATCTGCAGATTTTGGTCCCAGCAAAGGCTTTCTCTAGAGACCAGGCTTCATATTTACTCAACCTGCATTGTCCCAATGCTCTTGCTCCTGTACACTACTACAACGGGACCGAAAACGTCTTGAGACCTTCCACCTGCGCAGCCAAAGGGGCATCCTCTGGATCATCTGGCATGGCGTGATTTGAAGTAATTCAACGTACTCAACTTGCAGGCATTGTCTTAACGATTGATTGCCGTCGTCTCCCTCTCTTCGTTAGCGTTTTTCGCCTTCCCGGAAAGTCCCAGCCCACGAGATGCTCCGGCAGACTGTGGTGGCGAGTTATGGGAAGAAGCCATGCTCATCCTCGCAACACCCGTCCTCGCAACACCGGGCTAAAACAGATTATCATCTCCCCAACATAACTGCAGGCCGCCTGGGTCACAGCCATCAGACGTGGTCATGGACTTGATCATTTGACGGGATGGGAACTGGTCGCTTAAGCAAACTTTGATTGATTGATTGAACATGTTGATCACACATCCGACGAACGCCTCCCCAAGCAGCTGCTATATAGTTTGCCCAGAAGAAGCAGAAGCTCATAAGATAAATGTGCGAGTCTCAACCTAATTTTGTGCACATACCTTTCGATGTTTATGGGGCTGTGACTGACTCCAGCTCTTTACAGAATTACATCCCTTGCCTGAAGAGTAGCAACATTCTTTGTTATTGTTCAATTGCTGTGTCATCATCTGCTCATTCTGAATATGGCGGCGAACTGGCATTTTGATAAATCTATATATAAAAATAGTTTAAATTATTAAAATGTCTATATTGTTTGCTCATGTTTCTACATTCTTTTGACGAATGTACGCTTCTTTCAACCACACCATTGACTTTGTTGGTAATAGATGGTAATAGATCCAATAATATTCGGTGTCCATACCCACAATAACTTCCGTACAACGCGTATAAAGCAATTTACATTTTTTTAAACAGGTAATTAAAAAAAAATCTATGCTTGCGGTACAAACTTTTGCTTCTTCAATTGTTGACTTGCAATCTGGTTCGTAGACAAACAGATGATTGGCCTGTAGTGTCTTTGCATGACTGAGGGCTTGCCTCCTTTTGACTTCCATGCAGACCGACGTATCTGGCTCACGGCTGTTTATTTGGTAGTAATGGATAAAACCTTCATATATATGGATGCACACATGACCAAAGTACTGGCATCAGCTGGATTCAATTCTTGTCAGAAGATCTCTAGTCAAGTATGTGCTCCTGACCATAGTGCAGACTACGACACCGATCATTCATTGGTTCGTTGTAAAATCACATTGCAGCCAAGGAAGTTCCAATCACATCAGAAACAAAGGGAAGCCATGCATCGACCCAAGTAGAATGTCGGACCCTACTCTGATCTATCGACCAGGACCCGGCGACAATATCACTGAGAGAATTGTAGGCCCCATTCATATACAGCTGATAAATTAAGGTAGCAATAATAATACATCTAAGTATTATCTATTCACGTCCTCCTTCAAGTAAAGCTTAGTGGCACCATAACGACTGGCCCCTTTAAAAAGAAACCTGAATACAACCATGTGTAGTGGCGGGTTCTTCTTCTTCTTCTTCTGCGTACACAGTCAGACAGTAACCATTATTTTCTCGAAAAAAGCGGCGGTCATCCTGAGACTCTCGCCACTACCATAGAGCTTGTCTTGCAGTTCCACTGGCAATGGCCACATCTGCTCTCTCTGATCCTCGTATGTCGGGCAGTTCTGCAGCAGATGTTCAGTGGTCATTTTACCAGTACCGCACGGGCATTCGTCGGTACACCCTATCTTCAATTTGTTGAATAGGTGGTACCTCAGTCTGTTGTGGCCAGTGCGAAGTCTGAAGACAACGACCTGCTCTCTTCGGTTCAACTGGTAATAGGCATCGTTTTTGGTGTAACCAGTATGTTCGGTTTCCCATTTGGTCATGTATCTGGCTTTGATAAGCCGTTTTGACTCTTCGTACGTCATACTGGTATCTGTTTGTGGTAGCCTTGCACCTTCTTTTGCCAGTCTGTCTGCCTCCTCGTTGCCTTGGATGTTGCAGTGTGACGGAACCCACTGTACCACTACCCTTTTTGGTGCGGACTGCTGGCACAGTTTGCAGAGTGCTGCTCTTAAGTCATTAAGCTCAGTGTTTTTCTGGCTTTTTAGCGCTGTGACTACTTCGAGAGCATCTGTCAGCAGGACTATATGGCTCTCATTTTCACTGTGTGTTACCATTTCTTCCACTGCCGCCCTCAGTGCCTCTGCCCCTGCTCTGAAATTGCTTGTGTACTTACCAGTAGCGAATGACAGTGTTATTTTTCTGCCATTTGGTAGGTTCAGGAATGCTCTTGCCCCTCCGTTCTGTGTAGTGTTTGTTACAGAACCGTCGGTGTATGCATGGGTCCAGTCCATGCTTGGGTAGCTTTTCGTTATGAAGCTTAGGGTAGTGTCTCTCCTTTCTTTTTCACTCTGGCAGTTTTTGTTTGCAATACCTGGTATATTTTCTACCACCTCTGGAAATATATCCTGCCTCCAAGTAGGTTTTCGTACAGTAGTGATGGGTTTTGGTGTTGTTAGTGCGTTTATGGGATCTTCGTGCATCTTTGCTTTGGCTATTTCTGCAAAGTTTCTCCGCTTTAGTTTCCCATTTCCCAAATTGTTTAGTCTCTGGTACATTGGATGGTCCGTCAGTCTTCGGAGTTTCTCTGACTGCAGCTGGGCTCTGCAGTCTCTTCTATCGGTCATGGATTGCAATTTTGTAATCTTTTCAAGTTCTACAATTGGCGTTGACTTCATGCCACCTGTTAAAATTCTCATGGCTTGGTTTTGAAGTTTGTTAACTTTATCGAAGTTCGCCTTCGCTGCGGTTGTCCATGCCGCAATGCCATACTCGAGAACTGGTCTCACTCTTCCAGTGTACAGTTTCTTTAGTATGCCTTCGTCTGCTCCCCAGCTTGTGCCAGCAAGTTTCCTCATGATCGCCATTCTTTCTCTGGCTTTCATTCGGTTTCTCTCAATCTGACTTTTCCATGTCATGCGCCGATCAAATGTGACTCCCAGATAGGTTGGGTTGTCGTTTGGCTGCAGGATTTTGCCATTCAGACTTAATTTGGTACTTTGGGGTTTTAATGAGAGCGAGAATATTGTGCACGTGGTTTTCTCCTCGTTTATTTTGACCAGCCATGAGTTCGCCCACTCTTCCAGCGATGTTAGGGCCGTCTGCATCCGATTTCTTGCTATGGTGAGATTCTTTTCAGAGGTCCACATAGCCAGATCGTCTGCAAACATTGAGCTATGGACTCTTCTTGGTATATTCTCTGTAATATCGTTTATATATACCAGGAAGAGTGTGGGTGACAATACTCCCCCTTGGGGTACTCCCTGCTCGAGTGTCACCTTTTTGCTCATCTGCCCTTGTACTTGGAAGTGGCGGGTTCAATAGTAATGATTTTATACGTTGAAGTTTCTAGCTCCATTATGATGAAATTCACTTTGTCCATCTTCTTTTCAACTTAGATAACACTAGTTAGGGGGATGTCATGACATATATCACAATTAAGGACACAGATTAACGATATAATTGAGGAAAACTAACATTTAACAAAGACAAGGAGAAATAGATAGACGATCAAGTTTTATGGATTCGCCTATTGAAAAATCTGTCGCGTAACAAGGTGGATATAATTAAAGGCAGAATATGTACTTTGTTAACGTTTAGTAGAGAAAAACAAACCAACAAAGAAGGAAATGATTGAACTGAATAGAATAAACATTGCCAGAAAGAACATGGCATTAAACAAAATTGGGGAGTAGTTACTGTCAATTAAATAAATAAGAAGACAAGTTGCATGACCAGCAAGGGCGCAAAAAGGATGAAGTCGGATAAAACCAGACATAAGGAAAGAAAGAACGGAAGAAGTAAAGTACAAGCGAAAGAAAGTTAGTCTAGGGTTGAAACAGAGGCTTAGTTATCACACAAATGAAATATTTAAAAAATACGTGATTTTCCAAGACATATGTCAGGCTTCCACTCGAGGGAAACTATTTTTCAGGGCCCCGGATGCAATTTTATTGATTAAATATTTAGAAAATAGTCGTGCGTTCTGGATACAAAATGTTACGCTTGTCGTATACCTATTGCTAGCACAAGAGAAAGGTTATTTATGCTAGATAGTAAACTGAACTCTTAAAATGACCTCTCTGGTATCTTAAAATGACTTTTGAATTAAATGTATAAATTTTCTTGATCTTGATGACCCGTACCTCAGCGTAGCTGCGGGTCTCAACTTTGTCTCCAGAGGACCCTGTCTTGGACCAGGGATGTCCAGTGCGTGATAAATGCTCCTATATAGGCATTTCGAATGTTACAGGGTACAGCAAGGGAGTCTGACCAACGCAATTGAGGTCTTCCCTGCCATCTCTTATTACCTCAGGGATACCAGCCTAACTCTCAATTTGTCCGCTAGTTATTTTGTTAATTTCCACGTCTTGGCACCGTATCACATCGCAGGGAGTACAGTGGAATTGAAGAGGGAGGCTCGTAGGTCTTGGTTACGACAAGCGCCCATGACCGTGTTAATAGACGACAAGGCTGCCCAACCCACGCAGCGACGTCTTGTCAATTCAGGTTCCAGGTTATTATTCATATTGAAAAGGCGTCCAAGATAAATGTACTCATTGACATCCTCTTATCGTACCTCCCCAATGAAGAATGGACCATAAGAAGTGATGCGATTGCACATGGTCGTCGAGACATTCATCTTCAGACCCGCTTTCTTGTCCTCTCCATCGAGTAGCTGTATAATTTGGTTGACTTCTGCTGCTGACTCTGTGATAAGCCTTATGTCATCGGCAAATCAAAGATGATTGAGGCGTCTGCCGTCAATAAGGATATACCGAAGGTGTCCCAGATGCATCGGATAATGACTGATTCCAAACATGCAGAGAAGAGGTTCGGTGAGATAGGATTTCCCTCGCGGACCCCTTTTTTGAATTGGTACCACAATTGGACGTTGGAATTGTGTGTATACATTATACTTAGCTAAAATAGTAAGTAAATAAAGTATTTTTTTAAAATAATTAATTCCCATATTGGCAGACTAAGGCAACCGAGCCGATAGACTATAATTTACATGTTTAAAAAAAATCAATATTACCAGAATTTTCACTCTCCTCAAAGGACCATGACTTCAAGAAGACATTATTAAGTGACCAAAATAGTATACATTCAATACTATAAAAACTTTGATATAATGCACCAGCTGCAGCCACAGCTGGAAGGCTTGGCGTAAAATTTTGGAGCAAACTCACTGTGTCTCTGTATTGTAAGAGACAAAAATATAGACTATAAGTGGTCAAGATGATCTACATGTCGCTCACCCACTCATAAAACATCTTGGTGAGATAAATGAAAGTTATGAGACCGAATTTTTATGCGTACCGCCCCCCTCCCCCCCCCCCCCCCCCCAACTTAACATGTTAAAATGTGGATGCGTCTTTGATGTCGGAGTGTCCTTGACAACGGGAAATGCAGTACATGTTTTAATAGTTATAATCACCTTGGGGGGAGGGAAAGATGAGTCTAACGTATGGACAGGCAAAACATACTGATCAGACATGTTAGGGTCAGGCATAACATACTGATCAGACATGTTAGTCAGGGTCAGGAAAAATATATGGAACATGGCCAACATCTCACTTCAACGCAGTTTTCCATGGAAACCGGCTGTTTTATGACTAATTTTCGACGTGAACCCCGTGGTAGTGAGCAACATGCAAATGAAGCCAAGCATAGCACAACCACCTGGAGTATCTCAGTCCACGTTCATCAGCACTCTTGGGGTGTCCGGAAAGCTGCTACAACTCATCACTCGACTTTTCAAGGCTCACAAAAGAGTGAAGTTGCTTATTGTGGGCATTCAACAACAACATAATCACCTTGATACAGTATCCTGGATAATACTCGGCTTCTGAATTCGTCCACAATCAACCCATCTGTCCATGATTTGTTCCGTAGCATATCTGTGATTTTGAATTTTGGTTCTGTATGTATGCCTATCGAGGTGAGAGCACGAAGATATGACATCTGGCGCTCTGGGAGAAAAGAAGATTCAAAGTATTAGTTAAGCACAGCAGAGATCTCAAACACTGGACTCGTAGATCAAATGGGATTCTTCTTTTTCTTCGTTCGTTCTCAATCTCCCGCTATCAAGCTCTGAAAAAGGCTTTGCACGGAGCAAGATGTTGTAAAGAGAACGGAATGCGCTGTGTCGTAGTTTACAGTTTGACTGCGATAGCTGCATCTTTCGGTCCAACACATCCGACTTCAGCAGGCATTTTTTGGTACCGAGTTAGCCTTCGCTTTTCGTTCCCTTCTACTTGGTCAGTCTGCTCTGTTGCAGCATGTTATTTAGGACTACCACGTGAAGGTGTAGAGGGGTCTTGGCAGCTCTTGTTCGCTGGCCCTGATGTTAGCTGTCAGCTAAGGGTATCTGATCGCTGCAGCTCTTGCGCTGCTCAGCATTTTGGTCCCAAATGGGGTTCGTGAAGCCTGATCCTGTGACTCGTAATATAAGTTTTTATGAAATAAGATGTGTCGTTCTTTACGGAATTAGTTGGGGAACTGAGGCGCTATTCCGATCTACTGACTAGGACGTCACGTCATGATCAGGCACACTATACTGACCAAGACCAATATATATCTTTCATGTATCGTTCCCTTGAAACAGACTGTTACCAAGGCACTATGGCTGGAGAGATGTAAAACGACGTGACCCCCGTAGTAATGAGCGCCCGCAGACGAAGCCAAGAATAACACAATCGGCTGAAGGATCGCGGTCCACCTTCATCAGCACGTTCAGAATGTGAGGAAAGCTAAAACAACCCGCCACTTATCACCCTTTTCAGGGCGCACAAAAGAGCAAATAGACTCATTGTAAACAATAAAAAACAACAACAACTTGTTTTCTTCTACTAGTCTTATGCATTCCCAGGTTCATTGGCCATACTAACATGAACAAGTTCAGTACGAAATATAGTTTATTTGTCAGGTCCATACGATAGCAAAACAACATCTGCCTAAGCTCTACGCTATCTGGTCAGGTCTGGCATCCCAGATACATTTTTACTGGGCAGTTCTAAATGATGTGTCATTATCATCATCAGGGATCAAGATGCTGAGCAGCACATGAGCTGCAGTGGTCAGAGACCCATAGCTGACTGCTAGCGTCAGGGCCAGCGACCAGAGCTGCCAAGACCCTTCTACACCTCCACGCGGTGATCCTGGATAACAGGCTACAGCAGGGCAGACTAGCTAAGGAGAAGGGATCAAAGAGGGAATGCTAACCCGGTACTCAAAAAATGATTGCTGAAGTCGGATGTGTTGGACCGAAAGGTGCAAATATCGCAGTCAAGCTGTAAACTACAGCACAAGGCATTCCGTTCTCTGGACTACATTCTGCTACTTAAGCCCTTTCAGGGTTTGGTAGTGGGAGATTGAGAACAAACGAAGCCAAGCCAAGCCATCATCATCATCATGTGCCTTACCGTAGGCATTGGCGATCATAGATCTCCTTCCACTCCTATCCCGTGTGTCATTTATCAACTCTGTTGCTGATCGTCCCCCATACCATTCCTTCAGGCTGCCCACTATTTTCTCTTTCTGCCTCCCCCTATCTCTTTTCCATTCTATTTTATCAGTTGTACAGTATGTTCCAACATGCCTCTTCCCATAAGATGCCCGGAAAAGGATGACTCATTTGACCTGCCTTTTGCAATTAATGAGTTCTGTGCTTCTTCAGGTACCGTATCGTTAGTCTTCTTTGCAGTTCATGGAATTCTTAACATTCTTCTGTAAATGATATGGGGTCACCAATAATTATGAATCGTAACAAAAATTAAAATTAATACAAAAAAGACTTCTAACACACAAAAACAACTAATACTCTGGGTTCGCTAAACTGACCTCTGTGAGATGTAGTTTGGCCTCTGCTGTAAATGTGGCAGCTTAAGTTGCAGAATATCGTCTTCTGTCTGTCTGTAGGCACTGTCAACTCGGTAAAATGTATCCAAGTGAAATCGTTCAGTCCTTTTCTGCAGTGAGTGTAAGAGTAGTCTTTAAGAAGACTATCGTTAGGGATGAAGTGTTTACAGTGGTTATTAACTTCACTAAGTGTCCTAAGCACACACACGCAATGGCTAACCCCCCCCCCCCCCCCTATTTTAAAACCTCACACCCACATTCGCAAACAGTTTTACAGCGACACTCAGACAAAGCCAAGTATAGCACAATCGCCTGGAGGACCCCTGCCCACCTTCCTCAGCACGCTCGGGATGGGAGGAAAGCTGCTACACCCCGCCACTTGACTCACTTCTCATGGCACACAAAAGAATAATCTTACTCACTGGGGCATTCAACAACAACAGCTGGCAACTTGACAAGCTGATGCCTAAACATAGTGGGACCGGGGTACTCAACAACAACAACAACAACAACAAAAACAACAACAACAACAACAACTGGCAACATGATAGCTGCTGCCTAAACATAGTGAAACCGGGGGTATTCAACAACAACAACAACAACTGGCAACTTGAAAATCTGATACCTAAACATAGTGGAACCGGGGTATTCAACAACAACAACAGCAACAACAACTGCCAACAAGACAAGCTGCTGCCCAAACATAATGTAATAAAACATTGACAGGTATGGTCAAATACCGTGCAAGGACGAAAAAAAACATTTATAAAACTTCGTTACGACCAAAATGCCATCATCAGGGACAACGAATAACAAATATAAGATATATAAATCAAAGAGGAAGAGTTGCATGCATGAAATAGAGATATGAACACATCAATGAGTACCGAATTGGATTCCATGTGGAGACTCGTATATGGTAGACTTACCATTGCCGAGTCCACTCACGTTTCTACACATTGACGAATACACTCACGTTTCTACACATTGACGAGTCCACTCACGTTTCTACCCATTGACGAATCCACTCACGTTTCTACACATTGACGAATCCACTCACGTTTCTACACATTGACGAATCCACTCACGTTTCTACACATTGACGTGTTCACTCAAGTTTCTACCATTGACGTGTCCACTCACGTTTCTACCATTGACGAGTCCACTCACGTTTCTACGATGGACGAGCGCACTAGCCTTTCTACCATTATTTGTATTGTCGTGTAGGTAGAAGGGGCTTAACATTGCCAAGTTGCCCCTGCAAGCTGTATTCGAGCTCAAGACAATGAGATAACACTTTAAAAAAAATGTAATGTCATAGAAACATTTTGCAAAAATGTTATAACTGTTCAAATATATGTTGACCGATGTCCCCTTTCTCTTGATTCTCGTCTGCTTATTTACTTACCGTGTCCTGCTATAAGCTGTGCACTAATATTTGTTCGGAATTGGGAAGGGGGGGGGGGGGGGGGGGGGGGTCTTGAACAAGAAAGAACAATGTTATGGCAACATTTTCCTTCTCATTTAAGGCCGAACGTAGCCCACATTATTGCATGTCAACTTTATATTTTGATTCTGGTTCTCAAATTAGTTTTCATAAAGCTCACGTGACTCAGTAGACATCGGATTTCAGAAGTAGCCCAATTGGCTCATTTTCGCCCAATCTGGCGGCCGTGCACCAATTCTTCGACTGTATCTGTGTGCATTCGCCACAAGGTGTTGCTCTATCCACGCTGTTCGCATCCATAGAAGCGCTTGTTTGAAACATCACCCGACATTTGATGACACTTGCTTTTAAAAGGAAAATGTTTAATGTAGCTAAATTTATAAAAGAAAAACGAATGGGTCTAAGGGTAGGGTGGAGGGATTAACCCTCTGATCTCGCCTGTGCGTTTCAGCCTTTTCCTGGCACCACGTCAAACATGTTTCCAACTTTCAGACACGTGAATTGCTTTGCGCTTTTTTTTAAAGACACATTAAGGATTGTACCACAACATTGAGCTTTGTATTAAAAATAAAAACTTTCCTATTTACTTAGTCACATTTGTTTTCTTCTATAACAGTTATCTTTTTCTGACGAACTACCTTTAAAGATGAGACTAATTGAAAAAATATCGATCAATATACCTGTAAACAAAATCTATGTCATCAGAACATATCAAGAAGAATACCAGGATATTGTTGCTAACTTGTATATATATCCCGTTCAGAATGTATGGTTTCCTTCAGTCATTAGTAAATTAATTTAATAATAAAAAGTGCGAAAGCAACCGTTACTCGTGAAACAATTTAAAAGCCACTTGTCTTCGGCCGGAAAAGTAAAACTTTATTTGATATTTCCATCAAACAATCCAACCAAAGAAGGCAGAGATAAACAATTTCATTATTTTGATTGATTCGTGAAAAAAAAATGAGTGAATTAGTTTAAACAAAAATGAAATAGCTTTTCCGTCGTGTTGAAAACACACCGAAGTGAACATCAGCTGTATAGGGTGACACAATGCATTTCACGTTGTCTTGGTCTTTATTCACTGCACAACATTTGTATCTAAGTTATAACATTGCTGGGGATCAAGATGCTGCAGTGGTCAGCGACCCATAGCTGACTGCTAGCGTCAGGGCCATCGAACCAGAGCTGCCAAGACCCTTCTACACCTCCACGCGGTGATCCTGGACAACAGGCTGCAGCAGGGCAGACTGGCTAAGGAGAAGGAATCGAAGAGGGAATGCTAACCCAGTACTCAAAAAATGCTTGCTGAAGTCGGATGTGTTCGACCGAAAGGTGCAAATATCGCAGTCAAGCTGTAAACTACGACACAACGCATTCCGTTCTCTGGGCTACATTCTGCTACTTAAGCCCTTTCATGGTTTGGTAGTGGGAGATTGAGAACGAACGAAGAAGAAGAGGAATAACATTGCTCTTAAATTGGTTTTTTAAAAAGAAAAATATGAACACCTGCTTTGGCTTGCACAGCAATGTTCTTCATTCCTTTATATATTAAATGCCTTGATGAGTTTTTAAAATGTGTTTTAATGTGTCTGTTTTGCACCATAAACTGTCAATTAATGTAATATGTTTTCTTAATAGTTAATCAGCTCTTCTATTTTTGAAAATGTAGTTTACCTATTTTATACAGTGTATTTTACAGTGTAACATACATAATAGCCATGACTACATTTTATTTCTAACTTATCACACACAGGATGCACAAAACGTTTTCGAATACCTGAGATCAAGACTCCCGAAGCACCTAGTGCTTTTCCTTCAGATGAGTCTGTAGGGATTAATTAAAAAGGCAAAGGCCGCCGTCCATCGTAGACGATGATGGCATAATTAATTTTGCTGGCGGTATTTTTTGCAAAGTTTAACTGCGCTACTTTTTATCCTCACTCTCTCGTCTCGAGCCGCCCATCCCCAGTTGCAAGTCAAGGACAAGACGACTTGGGGGATACTACGAGATGCAGGCGACTCGGCATCAAGCTCCCGTGAAAAAGACGGCGGAGTCCGGAGTTGAACCCACACCACCTGATCACGAGGCTGATGGCCTAACCACAACGATTAATTAGGAGATAAGATAATGTCGTTTTTTTGGTAGCAGTGCATTTTCTGTCATAGACAGGTTAACATTTGTTATTCATTAATGAACTATAGAGAGGTTCTCAGCCTTTTCTAGATTTTGGATTAATTGAAGCCAATGATAAGGTATCTAGCCACGAAAATGTTATGGACACAAATATAGATATCTTCTTCTTCTTCTTCTTCTGCGTACACAGTCAGACAGTAACCATTATTTTCTCGAAAAAAGCGGCGGTCATCCTGAGACACTCGCCACTACCATAGAGCTTGTCTTGCAGTTCCACTGGCAATGGCCACATCTGCTCTCTCTGATCCTCGTATGTCGGGCAGTTCTGCAGCAGATGTTCAGTGGTCATTTTACCAGTACCGCACGGGCATTCGTCGGTACACCCTATCTTCAATTTGTTGAATAGGTGGTACCTCAGTCTGTTGTGACCAGTGCGAAGTCTGAAGACAACGACCTGCTCTCTTCGGTTCAACTGGTAATAGGCATCGTTTTTGGTGTAACCAGTATGTTCGGTTTCCCATTTGGTCATGTATCTGGCTTTGATAAGCCGTTTTGACTCTTCGTACGTCATACTGGTATCTGTTTGTGGTAGCCTTGCACCTTCTTTTGCCAGTCTGTCTGCCTCCTCGTTGCCTTGGATGTTGCAGTGTGACGGGACCCACTGTACCACTACCCTTTTTGGTGCGGACTGCTGGCACAGTTTGCAGAGTGCTGCTCTTAAGTCATTAAGCTCAGTGTTTTTCTGGCTTTTTAGCGCTGTGACTACTTCGAGAGCATCTGTCAGCAGGACTATATGGCTCTCATTTTCACTGTGTGAAATATAGATTAGACTGTCAGACCTCTCTGGATTATTGATATGATTAATAAAGCGTACAACGCATGGATAAGCATGGTTCAGATTCTGCGTTGGAAACAGAATATTAAAGAATTCTTCGTTGCGATCAAAATGCCTTCATCAGGGACAGTAACACATGAGAGTAATAAGGAGCACATAAGGAAGATTCGTTTTGTTATGAGGTCGTTTGTGAAAAATAGCTTGACATGCTGACTCATTGACTACTGACTCGTGCTGTCCAAAAGCCCCAGAAGTCCAAAAACCTCAGGGATTCGGAGATGCCCGGCGGAGAACCGCTGAATTGAACCCAATAATACATGAATAAGAAATGTTTTCCAATAATTCACACCACCTTACCTTTAGGCTTCTTGTGACGTAGGTACTGACGGGAGAGAATTCGATTTCAGGGAATCTAGACCTGGCTGTGTACATGAAGTCCCTGTGTAGAGATGGCTGTAGGACAGTGTTGAGGAACTGAATTTGTGTGTAAGCGCTGTGTCGCAATAACTCCTCTAAGACTCGACATGTCTGAAAAGCGATTGTTAAAAAAATGGCTTTGAGAAAGCGACTAAATGTTACAAGCGTCAAACAGAACGACTTTTAATCTTATGCACCTATCCGTCTATTCATATATATATATATATATATATATCCATCATAAATCCATCCATCAATGTTTACAGCCGTTCTCCTTCTGTCCTGTCATTTGTCATTGTTGAACATAGGTTTGACCCCATTGGACGCATAATTACTATTTCATTTGTGAGGTGTAACAATATATATGTCTTAAATAGGGCTACTTTTATATTGTCACATAAGGAAAATGTGATACCGGGCAAATCTGTTCTTACGTTACACAATTTATAAGGGGAAAAAATAATGTGTGCCACAAAACTTGTAAATATGGATATGGTGTTCATGAATTTATTGCATCCTTTATTTTTGAATGTGTCAGTTAAATGACTAAATCAAATTTCATATGAAATTATCATAGTATAAGGTATACATGATTGCATCCCGTTATTAAGGATACATTTTGTAACACAAACAACATGTATTGTTGAAATAGTCATATCCTTGACTTTGCAACATGCCCTGCCCTTTATTCCAAGCTTGCTTCTGTGTCTACTCCACCTGCGCTGATATTAAAATAATTCTTCAGTTCACTTGGTTATATACATTCCAAAATAATATCACACCTTAACTTTTTAACAGTTCGTTATTGGACAATTTTCACAGTCAGAAAGTCACAGCTTATTGTTTTTTATTTCATAATCTGTCACTTCTTTTGTGTTGTTATATAGTAACATTAGAGCCAAATATCACTGGCCACAGACTGTTTATAAGATTAATATCAAGGATTATTCAGCTAATACAAACCATAGGTTAGATTGGGTTATTGCTCTTTGTCCGCTAGAGTAATCAAGGGAATTAAGTAACAGATTATCACGGACACACTATGGGGAGATAATTAGAAACAAACATTTATTACCAATGCATACTTCGTTTTCAGCATTCATTCTCTCATTTAGACAAGCACTCGCAGAAGCATATATGCAAAGGTCCATATGCACACACACACACATACACACACACATTTACATATATATATATATATATATATATATATATATATATATATATATATATATATATATAATATATATAAATATATACATTTGTATTGAATCTTACACACACACACACACACACACATACAGTACTGTTTTTCGCTTCAACACCAAGGTAACCATACAATTATAATTGTTTGTACTAGTCAGGTGTTAGCTCAGGTGTACCTGAAGTAATTAACATCTTATCTATGAACAGTCGAGACGAATTAACTGACTCTCAGATACGGGACATTTAAAACACGTTCTTAATGCTTATTTATGGCCCTGTAACTTTCACCTAACCAGACTTTTCACCGCTGTCAAGGGTCTAAGAGACTAGTCACGTCTGACATTTTGCTTTTTCGACGGGGTCGCTTAGTAATGTGAAAGAGCTAACAGTTCTCATGGAAAGGTTATGAGATTGGAGAATGAAAAATTTGTGTGACTTTTAGACAGCGGTAGCTATTGACCCATATTATCAGTGACCAATATTATACTAGGGGCGTTACAATCAAAACGGGACTTTTGGTTCCAGTTATACCTGAAGGGCTTATAGCGTTCTGGAACTACTATCATTAGTTAGGGACACTTGTGTTCTATTACTGCTAGGTGGCCCACTTGTCATCGGCCAGTCACGTGACATATAAATAATAATGGCGGACAATACTGTTAATGATTGCATGGAGCAGCGTGGTGTGATGAAGTTTCTTGTGAAAGAAGTCCTGAAACCTGCGAAAATTTACAGAAGACTGCAATAACAATATAGCGATGAGACACTCAGCCGCAGTAAGACATTTGAATAGTGTAAACGTTTTAGAGAAGGCCGTACATCTACGTGTGATAATCTTAGCCGTGGCAGCTTTCAACCCACTACATCAATTCCTGTGAATATCCAGATTGTAGAACGCCTTATCCTGGAAAATCGACGCATAAACTATTGCGAAATTGCACAAGAAGCAAATCTTTCTCTGGGTACGGTGAACACTAGCATTCATGAACATTTGCATTTTCAGAAGGTGGGTGCTTGTTGGGTTTGATCACAAAAGGCGTCCTGCTCCCACAAGATAACGCTCGACCTCATGTGGCTCAGTCCACTATGTGCCATCTACAGCAACTCGGCTGGGAGGTATTGCCACATCAACCTTAAAGTTCAAACCTCGCTTCAAGCAATTTCCACCTGGTTGGACCCTTATAATAATTCCTGGGAGATCATCATTTCAGCACTGATGCAGAAGTGAAACAGTCTGCACTGGATTGGTCCAGATATCCTGACAAATATTTCTAAGCTGAAGATTTTCAAATATTAGTTAAACGCTAGGAAAAGTCCATAAACGTTGCAGGAGATTATAACGAAAAATAAATGGCATTTTGACTACCTGAAAAACAAATTTATTTTGTTACAAAAAAGTCCCGGTTTGACTTGGACGCCCCTGGTATGTTCTGCTGCTATTGGGTAGGACGTATTTGACTTCATTATGACTTCTATGTGATGGATAGGTCCAACAGTGCAGTTGACTTTCCCTAACCCGCCTTTAAGTAGTCCTGAATCCATTTGTTTACAATGTTGTTTAAGTAGCAATCATTAATGCATGGTGAGGTTGTTTGCTCCATGCACAAACTTCCATAATCGCATGTCACGAGAGGAAAGAGACAATGGCTCTGTTATGTATTTCCTAAAGACAACTAAGCCGTCGAGGCGAGTCTGTTGAGTGACGATCAGCATCGCTAAACGATGGCAACAATGTTGATCGCCTGTGTGCGAATAAATCTGACAGTCCAGGTTGATTTTCAACAGCAACCGATCGACGATGAGGCAGTTGCTGCTACCACAAATATCCACACCTCGATATTGACGACTTGAACATCCTGTTCGTGCATTCATGTGACGAAGCATTTTGCTGCTTTCAGAGAGTCATAGTTACTCCAACACACCTACGCTTGGTTCAATTTCTTCTTTTTGACATTCAGAACACGTCATAAATCACATTATGTTATCACTGGAAGACAGTTGGCGCAATGTTTTGTTTTAATTAGAATTCGGATTTTCCCAGTCCTTACCTGATTTGGGGTAAGCGAAGAGTAATCAGTGTCAGCTTAAACGTTGATCAAGGAGGGAGAGAAGAGTAATCAGTGGCAGGTTAAACACTGATCTTCTTCTTCTTCTTCTTCTTCGTACGCTAAACACTGATCAAGGAGGGGAAGAAGAGTAATCAGTGTCAGGTTAAACACTGATCAATAAGGGAGAGAAGGGTAATCAGTGTCAGGTTAAACACTGATCAATGAGGGAGAGAAGAGTAATCAGTGTCAGGTTAAACACTGATCAATGAGGGAGAGAAGAGTAATCAGTGTCAGGTTAAACACTGATCAATGAGGGAGAGAAGAGTAATCAGTGTCAGGTTAAACACTGATGAATGAGGGAGAGAAGAGTAATCAGTGGCAGGTTAAACACTGATCAATGAGAGAGAGAAGAGTAATCAGTGTCAGGTTAAACACTGATCAATGAGGGAGAGAAGAGTAATCAGTGTCAGGTTAAACACTGATCAATGAGAGAAAGAAGAGCAATCAGTGTCAGGTTAAACACTGATCATTGAGGGAGAGAAGAGTAATCAGTATCAGGTTAAACACTGATCAATGAGGGAGAGAAGAGTAATCAGTATCAGGTTAAACACTGATCATGACTCGAACTTCACGTCCTTGTTCGTGCTTCTGAAGACAGGCAAAGCCTTCATCAGTATGGCCAACGAAATGGGGATACACAATGTTTAACACCAGAGGGATGAGCTTACTGAGAATTTTAATATTGCACTACAGCCAGGAGGACCCAAGTCCACTGCAACCAAGGAAACGTCGTCAAGAGTTAAATCAACTGAGCACGAGCACCTTTGAACAACAACAACAACAACAACCAATTCTGAGTTAGCTGTTGAATGCCAGTGGCAGACGCAAACGACGTCATGGAAGAGGCAGACGTATAGCTGGGGTGATACGCTGGAAGGTTGAAACCACGTTCCGAGCTTGACCGGCTCACAGATTAGCAGCAACAGCCTCACCCAAAGCGATCCCATCTCAATACCCGCTTCGTTCACCAGAAAGATTGATATCGCAACACTCTGTGTAGAAAAAATATCTTGACACAGAAGATTTTTATAAAAGGAATAAAGCCCTGACAGATATGCGCTGTAGCGGACAAATCGGGCTATTAGAAACAATTCATACCTTCAATGTGTCAGTTTCTAACTCGTTGAGAGCGAAGCCTTAGACGAGAGGTTGTCAAACACATTGAAACACATGAAACGATTTTCGAGAGGAGTACTGACGGCGAATTTCTTGTTATCTTGTCACAAGTGTATCACGATTCTCCGTTTTCATGTAAGCTCCACTTATATGTTGGGTGTACCAAGGAGATACAGTATAAGAAACGTTGACATCAGGAAGCCGATGGGAACAGCACCAGTATTAGACTACATCAAAAGACAGCAACTAAAATGGTTTGGCCAGGTGACCAATGGTTAAGAAGAAGAAGAATATGAAGATGATGAATAAGAAGAAAAAGAAGATGAAGAAGAAGAAAAATAGGAAGATGCCCAGGTGTACTTAGTCGCATACTAATGGTTTACGATTATATAATTTTTACTCAAGAGCGTCGTCTTTTCGAAAACACTCGACGTAGTAACAGGTGTTAACCTCTTCCGAACGAATCTTCAAGTTTCAGCCAAAAAATGTTATCACCCAACCCAGATTAAGGGAAGAAATATACCTCATAACAAATTCACACTTTTTTAGCTCAGGTACATTGCACATAAATATATTATATTATTGCTTCATTAGAATTTCAAAGTGTTTATGTGACCATAACTAATGTACATTAAAATCTCGAAGAATCACAGACATATATGATAAGGGGTTCTCAAACCTGCCTTGCACGTTTCACAAGACGCCAGCCAAACTTTTATCGTCTGTATCCTGGCGGTTGTTACAACCAACGGTTGTTAAAATTGGTCTGCTTCTAAAAAATGCGACAATACTTAAATAATAACAGCGATAATCAAGTTTGAGATGAAAGGTAATAAATTCAATCAATCAATTACCATCAATCAATTAATAATCTTTCAATTCCCAGAGATGTATAAATCTTCAACAAACAATCGCCAAACGGTCCCAACAAAACCAGCCCAACCTACAGTTTCCCTGTTTTCTTAATGTTCGATTCGAGCACTCACACTCTCGCCATGGAAAACCAAACCAAAAACTGTCTTACACCGCCTTAATCTGTGAACTGTCATAAACTAAAATGTACAAACTCTACACGTTCACACAAGAAAAACCATGGCCATCTTCTTCTTCGTCTGGTACCTCGTCTTCTTTTGTTTGCTTTTATTACGTTTGCAAGTGAGTTCCATTACTCTGGAAAAAAGATGCTTAGGTGAAGAGTTATTCAAGACTTCCAAGGTTCGTCTTCGTGTGGCAGTGCTCAGTAGACAATTGCTTAAGCATATACCGGTACCAGTTCTGCAGGATATGTTCACTGTCTGTTCTGCTTTCCCGCACATATACAGGAATGATATAGCAAATTTTAACCTGTGTACGTGGTCATTCTATCTGGTATGTCAAGTTCTCACGTGGAACAGAATCACAGGTAATGATAGTTGTCTCTGGTTTGGTCGACTTTCCTTATGACTTGGATAATTATCTTCTTTTCCTGGAAGGTGTTTGTTTGTTATTTTTGTTATTTTGTTGCTCCCTCTTTTGTTAACCTGTCCGCTCTCTCGTTTCCTGGTATGCCACAGTGTGTATCCACTGTAGCTCTACCTTTTCTCTTGGCATTTAGTTCACATAAGACCTTTTTAAAGCTCTGTCAAGCTTTGCATATAACCTGTTAGCATTGGCTTGTTGTGTTGATAACTATTTCTGCATAAAACATTAGTGCCCTTACTTCAACCGACTAGTTTGAACTGAATTGTCCAGTGGGTGAACTAGTCCTTTCGTTTTCTTTATCTGATTAGACAACATAAATTCCTGCGCCTCTGTTCTTCACTGCTCTGGTTGCTGATGCATCAAATCATGCTTATCTGTGGTAAAGTTCTTCGACCATGTCGCACGCTGCTGTTTTAATGAACCAACACTGGCAGCCCACCCGACGGCTTTCCTCTTTTCTTAAAGTTCAATTCGAGGTCTCTTTTCCAGACGTGCCGTGACTTGGCTATCTCCATCTTGGCGTGGAAACCCAAAACAGAGACTGTCTTGTCCTATTTTACTGTATATAATAATATACTATATCTACATGTTTACACAAGAAAAAAAACAGAAAAGAAAAAAGATAGAACCGTTCATTAAGTGTACAAATAATGTACACATGCGGATATTTAAAAAAAAAAAGACCGTTCAGAGGTCAACGACTGACAGATAAGTTTTACATCATTTTAATTTGTCTGAGTGGAAGAATCGTTACAGGGCTTACTTCTCGTGGCAAATGTACTCAATTCTATTTCTGGTAGCAACACGTTCTAGTCCTTGTAGCTGTAAATATGTACCTGACTTATTGTTAGGGACGGCAAGGCAACGTTAAAATCAACTTGTACCTAACTTCACAAATCTAGTACATTGAAGTCTCTAACACTTCATCCTTGACCGCTGTGTGAGTTATAGGGCTACATTTAATCGTATGTTATTTTAAAAAAAATTTTAAAAACCAGTTCAACTGTTAAAAATGTGTTTCCGTTAGTATCAACTTTCGACCAAATTGTCTTTATCCAGTGCGCATTCAGGGTTCACTGCAGTTTGATAGTTGTGTCATAGATATCCATCTTCCACTGGTCGTACTTCAAACTTCGTGTCGTACTCATACTGGATTGAATTTGAGAACCTCGATTTGGAGCGAAAAGTCTTCGAGTGTTCTTATATTGTACTAGAACTTATAGGAGAGAAAGCTAACTTGATGTACTCTGCAGCAAGAGTTATATATACATAAAATGTAGCTGTAAATGACATATTATACATTAATATATTTTTCAAGACGAATACATGTGTAAAAACTCAATGGATGTAATAAATGTATTTTAAATTTTCATTGTACCAATGGCTTGTAATATGCATGGATACTTGGAGACAAATTTCAGCGACAAACACCCTTTACTATTTATTCCTCTATTTGTTCTCAGTTGTTATCTTTATCTTTTTCTTCATTTTCCTTTTATTTCTCTCTTTCTCCAGTGTCATAATTTTTCCGACCTCTTTTGTTATACTTCTCTTTTCCCCCCGTTGCTCATATCATGAAAAAAAAAATAAGGACGATTTTATGAAATTAGAAGTGAACAAGTAATTAATGAACGAGACAAGTCATCACTCATTTAATATACTAGGGAAAGTCAGTAAGTATGTCACAAACTGATATGGGATAATTGAAAAATGTACTTGGTGGTTTCTAAAGGTGTCATTAAATGACAGCAGCATCCAGCTTTGTGATTACTGTATGTAGCTGACGCTTGGTATCACATGCACTTGCGCAGCTTAAATACAAAATGGTCTTCGTGTTAAGCAGATTAAGCTTAACTTACTTATCTTAAGAGTTACAACATATATCTACACAATGACATGACTTCAACACAATGAAATACAGTACACACTATCGTTGACCATAAAACAAAATAAAATCATTTATTAACAAGAATAATTGTTGCACAATATCAACAAAAGAGAAAAACTTCTAAACTAAATAATAATAATATATATTAAACTAACACAGACGATCCAATCAAGTGCTATTGATGTTACCTCTGTAAACTACATACAAAACCAGATTCTTAGTTTATATCTGCAATAACACAATTCATAAACTCTAATACTATCTAGTTACAACTTAGTCGTTCCAGCTAACTCGACGTCCTTGGTCTGTGCACTCACTTATAATCAGATCTCGTACTCAGACGATCTGTGCACTCACATATAATCAGATGTCGTACTGTTAAAAGGGTGTCCATCATACTGGCTAAACGACGTTGCTCTACATTGTCTTTTATAGACTCAAGAAACAAACATGGCTGCCCAGTGGTCCTCTCTGGGTTGGCTGCTTAGTCATCATTCCACACTCACTCTAAAAACTTAATGGCTGTAATATCGACAAATCAAAGGCAAAGGCCGATGTCCATTGTAGACGATGATTGGCATAATTTATTTTGCTAGTACTATTTTTAGTAAGGATTAACTGCGCTACTTTTTATCCACAATCTCTCGTCTCGTGCCGCACGAACCCAGTGGCAAGTCAAGGACAAGACGACTAGGGGGCGACTATGAGATGCAGGGGACTCCGCATCAAGCAACCCGTGAAAAAGACGGTGAAGTCGGGAGTCGAACCCATACCACCTGATCACGCGACCGACGGCTTAATCACTTAAGTGGCTTAGCCACGGAATCCCCATCGACAAATCACTGGCATTCTAAATGTGGTAGCCTGGCGTGTAAGTATTTGCTATTAACAATTCCTATCCCTTTCAAGTCTGACACCAGAATGGGCAGTTCTGACATCCATCCCTAGACTAGATAAAGTTTCCCCCCTATCGAGTACCTAACCTCTCGCTTTCTTGTGACCTAGTGTCGAGACCGGCGATTGACCCCGGAGTGACCAACAACATTCAGACGCCTTTTGATTCTTAGTGATCACAGTCGTCAGCCCTAACTCCCCTGCCCTAAACGCCCATGTTTAACAGGAATCTGAAACTGTCTCATGTGCTTTCAAAGTGTACATTCACAGAACAGCGTGATTTGTGCGTTGGTTTGTGGGGTGTGCTGAATGCAAAAGGACTTTCTGTGAAGGACATTCATAAGGAAATGCTTCCTTTTTGCGGAGAGAAGTGTTTGTCGAGCATGTTTTGTCTGACCCTCGCGGAGATCTTTGATCAGCATATTTTGTCTGACCCTCGTTAACATGTTTGATCAGCATATTTTGTCTGACCCTCGCTAACATGTTTGATCAGCATGTTTTGTCTGACCCTCGCTAACATGTTTGATCAGCATGTTTTGTCTGACCCTCGCTAACATGTTTGATCAGCATATTTTGTCTGACCCTCGCTAACATGTTTGATTAGTATGTTTTGTCTGACCCTCACTGAGATTTTTGTTCAGGATGTTTTGTCTGATCCTCACTGAGATTTTTGTTCAGGATGTTTTGTCTGACACTCACTGAGATTTTTGTTCAGGATGTTTTGTCTGAGCCATGAAAACATGTTGAAGTGCGATGCCAGATTGCACACAAGCTCGTCGTTATGGGGATTTCAGTATAGATCCCCACCTTGTAAGCCAGAACGCTGTGACACAGTCTTTTTCTAGGAGAACAAATCAAGAAGTGAGATGAGGAACTTGATCAGTATATTTCACACGACCATGATTAACCTTCACACACCACACCCTCCCCCCCCCCCCCAACTGCATTGCCGTACGTCTGCTAAAAAGTGTCCAATTTATAGGGACAGAGGAAGCTCATTTGGCATTCCCCAGAACCATTCCCGAACAAGGTCTGTAGACATACCAATAACCTCAGGCTAAGAACTGCTTTCTTTACATATTTTCAAGTTTACTTCTAAAAGTTTGCGACGAGGACAGTAACTAAAACAGACATGTTTAATACTGAGAGACACTACATTGTTAGATAATGACGGTGACTATACTGAGAGACACTACATTGTTAGATAATGACGGTGACTATACTCGAGACACTACATTGTTAGATAATGCCGGTGACCATACTGAGAGACACTACATTGTTAGATAATAACGGTGACTATACTGAGAGACACTACATTGTTAGATAATAACGGTGACTATACTGAGAGACACTACATTGTTAGATAATGACGGTGACTATACTGAGAGACACTACATTGTTAGATAATAACGGTGACTATACTGAGAGACACTACATTGTTAGATAATGACGGTGACTATACTGAGAGACACTACATTGTTAGATAATGACGGTGACTATACTGAGAGACACTACATTGTTAGATAATAACGGTGACTATACTGAGAGACACTACATTGTTAGATAATAACGGTGACTATACTGAGAGACACTACATTGTTAGATAATAACGGTGACTATACTGAGAGACACTACATTGTTAGATAATAACGGTGACTATACTGAGAGACACTACATTGTTAGATAATGACGGTGACTATACTGAGAGACACTACATTGTTAGATAATGACGGTGACTATACTGAGAGACACTACATTGTTAGATAATAACGGTGACTATACTGAGAGACACTACATTGTTAGATAATGACGGTGACTATACTGAGAGACACTACATTGTTAGATAATAACGGTGACTATACTGAGAGACACTACATTGTTAGATAATAACGGTGACTATACTGAGAGACACTACATTGTTAGATAATGACGGTGACTATACTGAGAGACACTACATTGTTAGATAATGACGGTGACTATACTGAGAGACACTACATTGTTAGATAATAACGGTGACTATACTGAGAGACACTACAGTGTTAGATATTAACGGTGACTATACTGAGAGACACTACATTGTTAGATAATGACGGTGACTATACTGAGAGACACTACATTGTTAGATAATGACGGTGACTATACTGAGAGACACTACATTGTTAGATAATGACGGTGACTATACTGAGAGACACTACATTGTTAGATAATAACGGTGACTATACTGAGAGACACTACATTGTTAGATAATAACGGTGACTATACTGAGAGACACTACATTGTTAGATAATGACGGTGACTATACTGAGAGACACTACATTGTTAGATAATAACGGTGACTATACTGAGAGACACTACATTGTTAGATAATAACGGTGACTATACTGAGAGACACTACATTGTTAGATAATAACGGTGACTATACTGAGAGACACTACATTGTTAGATAATAACGGTGACTATACTGAGAGACACTACATTGTTAGATAATGACGGTGACTATACTGAGAGACACTACATTGTTAGATAATGACGGTGACTATACTGAGAGACACTACATTGTTAGATAATAACGGTGACTATACTGAGAGACACTACATTGTTAGATAATAACGGTGACTATACTGAGAGACACTACATTGTTAGATAATGACGGTGACTATACTGAGAGACACTACATTGTTAGATAATAACGGTGACTATACTGAGAGACACTACATTGTTAGATAATGACGGTGACTATACTGAGAGACACTACATTGTTAGATAATAACGGTGACTATACTGAGAGACACTACATTGTTAGATAATAACGGTGACTATACTGAGAGACACTACATTGTTAGATAATAACGGTGACTATACTGAGAGACACTACATTGTTAGATAATGACGGTGACTATACTGAGAGACACTACATTGTTAGATAATAACGGTGACTATACTGAGAGACACTACATTGTTAGATAATGACGGTGACTATACTGAGAGACACTACATTGTTAGATAATGACGGTGACTATACTGAGAGACACTACATTGTTAGATAATAACGGTGACTATACTGAGAGACACTACATTGTTAGATAATAACGGTGACTATACTGAGAGACACTACATTGTTAGATAATGACGGTGACTATACTGAGAGACACTACATTGTTAGATAATAACGGTGACTATACTGAGAGACACTACATTGTTAGATAATGACGGTGACTATACTGAGAGACACTACATTGTTAGATAATAACGGTGACTATACTGAGAGACACTACATTGTTAGATAATAACGGTGACTATACTGAGAGACACTACATTGTTAGATAATAACGGTGACTATACTGAGAGACACTACATTGTTAGATAATGACGGTGACTATACTGAGAGACACTACATTGTTAGATAATGACGGTGACTATACTGAGAGACACTACATTGTTAGATAATGACGGTGACTATATATAACCCCTTTCGTTGTAAGATGGCAGCTCTTGACACCCCAAGAAAAAAAAGCACACATTTTCCTCGGTTGTTGTGGTGATATGTACAGTGTGTTGAGTATGGTGGGTGTGGTGTGAACAGCTGGTTTTGTAGATCGGCTAGCCATTGGAAAAGATGCAGGAGGGGGTAATGGCTGTAACAGTGTTGCTCCGCTACTGACTCCATTCTTAGTGCACCAGCTTGTTAAAAACTCTGTATATGTCACATTTATTGATACAGCAATAAATAAGACTGACCGGATAGTTGCAGGGTACATATAACCAACACCAACTGGAAAAAAATATACCACGTAATCAGTATAGCACCAACTGAGACACGAAAAACAAATCGCGTCAAAATTGACAGAAGGACACAGGCAAACGACCCAAGGAACCCCATGTTTGGACACCAGTGCAGAGCATAAGACTTAAATTTACATGAAGTTCCTTACATTGAACACAACCCATACAGACTAGTTCCAGAAAACGTCGGATGAAAAAATGAATGAACTGGACTTTTTTTGTAACATTGAAGTCACTAAATAGACTCCAATCTGGGGTATCATTTTATAAAACTAACTTAAGCGATGGGGATACAGGGGTGATGAGACATGGGACTGTGGAGCAACACAAGACTAAGACCACCTGATAATTTGTTCAAACATTCTGATACATGCAATATGGATGACATGTTGAGACTGTACCTGGTAATCCCATAGTTGATCATTGAAATCATGATATCGGATGTGGTGTCCAGGTACAACATACTAATCAGACATTGTTAGTCAGGGTCAGGCAAAATATACTTGCCAAGACTGCCACCTCGACTTAACGTAATCCTTCCTGCAAAAAGGCTGTTCTTCTTGGCAGTCTGGCTAACTAGGTGGGGTTTCGATGTCATGCCCGTGGTAGTGAACGACACACAGACGAAGTCAAGCATAGCACAAACGCCTGAAGGAACCCGGTCCACCTTCATCAGCACGCTCGGTATATGAGGAATGCTATTGCTGCAACCCGCCACTTAACGTCCTTTTCAGGCGCACAAAAAAGTAAATCTACCCCCTGTGAGCATTCACAACAACAACATGTGGTATCAAGAACACGGAAAGTAAGAAAGTACAAGAACAACAACAAAAGTTGAAATTCTGCATATATTCTTTTCTGTCCAAACGACATAAAGTGTCTTTACTGCTTTACTACATCTCTGTATTAGAGTTCTGTATTAGAGCACTTGTACGTGCGCTCTCTCTCTCTCTCTCTCTCTCTCTCTCCCTCTCTCCCTCCCTCTCTCTCTCTTTCTCTCCTCTCTCTCTCCTTCTCCCTCTCCCTCTCTCCCTCTCTATCCCCCTCTCTCTCCCCTCTCTCCCTCTCTCTTCCTCTCTTCCTCTCTCTCCCTCTCTCTCCCTCTTTCTCTCTCTCCCTCTCTCTCTCTCTCTTATCTGGTTTCTATAGACGTAGTGTTACAGTTAATGAGAAGAATTGACTGCAACACTTGAAATGAAACGATGATTCAAGCCGGGCTATCTAACAATGTTATCATTGACTGAACGATCGAAGAGTTAAATAGGTGGATCATTAGATGGATGGGCTCACAGGCAAGCAAACAGAGAGAATGTTAGACATATGTGCACGTCGATAGATCGTCAGACAGGCAAATAAATAGCTAGATAAGCAGACAGACAGACTGATAGACTGATAAATGATTGACAGACAGATTGATAAATGATTGACAGACAGGCGGACGGACGGACGAACAGAAAGATAGAAGACAGACAGATAGATGGATGGATGATTGGATAGATGGATAGATAGACAGACAGACAACCAGACAGACAGACAGTCAGACATACAGATAGACAGACAGGCAGACAGGCAGGTAGACAGATATATAGATAGAAAGACAAGCTTTAGTCAGGTAGGTGGACAGTCGAAGATTATATATATGGATTATATATATATATATATATATATATATATATATTTATATATATATATATATATATATATATATATATATATATATATATATATATATATATATATATATATATATATATATATATTTGTTCAAGGACGTGAGTTATCGCAACAAATTGCGCCTGACCTGATCTTGGAAGATCTTTCGTTAACTCACGTCTTTCTTTGAAGATCGTTGTCCAGTGCATCACTGTTGTCTTCGACACACTTTTGCTATAGTACACTGCCTGCATTTTGCGATTAATGTAAACTGGTCGACATCCTTCAACTATTAGAAACCGAGCGAGCGCTGATCAACTCTGGACGGATTCCGTATCACACCCGCCATGTTTTCAACCCTCTACTGAGGAAACTATGAGTCGGAGGACAATGAAATTTTGTAAACTTGACGGTTGGTATGTACTGTTTACATCAGAAGTAACGTCATCGCGAGCATCGTACGTATGTTCACTTGGCGCAGTTAGGTGCGGTTTCATTTGAACACGCCTCGTACATATTTATATATATATACGAGAATTACATAGAATGACCAATGGAGGAAGGAATAAGTGAGTTGATAGGTGAATAAACAAGCAGCTGAGTTGTCGAATTAATTTATTGAAAGTGTGTTCGCTGGATGCGTGAAGGTTAGATGGATGTAAAAAAGACTAATAGGTATATTGTTGGATGGATGGATGAACTGGGCGACTGGTTTAATGGATGGATAAATAAATGGATAGATGGACTGAGGACTGGTGGATCAATGGATTAACATATGATGGATAGACACAGAACGGACTGACATTCTGGTGTGTAATTTAACCAAATGCAGGCGTATTGGTGGATGGATGGATAGACAAGCGTTGACAGGTTGATAGAGAGACATTCGAAGCAGTATAACAGCGAAAGAATGAATGATATTGATTACCTGTTGGTGCGACCAACCGTCCATCCAAATCGATACTTTATCCAGCTGTCTATCAAACTCCACTTCACTCGTCGTTGTTGTCAGAACACCACCACACCCCCGCCATTCTATGCTCCTGTAAGAAGCTTGCTTCCTAAGCTCAGAAGTTGTAGATTGTGTAATAATGTTCTCTTTCGGCCGGGGCCATTGTGTTCGTCTTTCGTGCATTTCATCCGGGTCTCTATTCATTATGAATTCCATTGATATTTATAAGGCTCTGTGCCGATATGACAGAATAAAAATAAAAAAACACAAATAATAACAGACAGTTAATGGATTCACTCCGAAGAGCTGATATACCGGCTCCCAAACTGTCTTATATTGCTATAGAGCTGATATATAAACTTGAACAGTTGTAATACGTACACGTAAACATTTCTCTATACCAAGTATTCGTAAAATTATGAATATGTATGTACCTGTTATTGAGTTTCACATTGCACAATAAATGTGTTCATATGTCAGATAGAGATCGCTTCCTTCTTCCCATGCACGTGAAAGTTATTTTTCCACGTGGGTTTCTCAACACCTGCTCATTCGTTTAGGTAAATCCTTTCATGAAATCACATAGGTAAGCGTTGCAGTATAATTATGAGTGGGACTTACATCTAGTGGTGTAACTACACCATTAGGGGTGTGACCGGATGCCAATTGTTGTTGCTGTTGAATGCCCACAATGAGTGTGAATACTCTTTTGTGCGACCTGAAAAGGGCGTTAGGTACCAGGTTGTAAAAGCTTTCCTTATATACCGAGCGGATCAAGATGCTGAGCGGCGCATGAGCTGCGGTGGTCAGCGACCCATAGCTGACTGCTAGCGTCAGGGCCAGTGAACAAAAGCTGCCAAGACCCTTCTACACCTCAACGCAGTGATCCTGGATAACAGGCTGCAGCAGGGCAGACTGGCTAAGAAGAAGGGATCGAAGAGAGAAGGCTAACCCGGTACTCACAAAATGCTTGCTGAAGTCGGATGTGTTGGACTGAAAGGGGCAAATATCGCAATGGAGCTGTAAACTACGACACAACGCATTCCGTTCTCTGGACTACATTCTGCTACGTAAGTCTTTCATGGTTTGGTAGTGGGAGATTGAGAACGAACGAAGCCAAGCCAAGCCATATCCCGAGCGTGATAATAAAGGTAGACCGGGGTTCTCCAGGCGGTTGTGTTATGTTTGGCTTTGTCTGTGTGTCGCTCATTAACATGGGGATTACCTAACTTAACTTAACTTAACGTCTTTATACTGGTTTAGAAGACTCTGCAGAGTCTGTATACAACCAGTTCCAATTACATCATCTTGCTCTAGAAGCTGTACGCATCCAATCTATTCTTAAATGCATTGACCGTCCCAGCCTCCACCACCTCACTTGGCAATGCATTCCAAGCATTCACAACTCTCTGGCTAAAGAAATACTTCCTAATATCTAATCTGGACCTCTCCTTAGTCAACTTGTAGCTGTGCCCTCCTGTCCTTGTTGGTGGTTGTACTTTAAAAAACTTGTTATAGTCTACCTTATCCATTCCTCTGATCATCTTATACACCTGTATTAAGTCACCACGAATTCTTCTCTCTTCTAGACACCGTAGGCCGGTTCTTTTTAATCTTTCCTCATAACTGTAATTCTGGAATCCCACTATCAGCTTTGTCGCTCTTTTTTGTATTCTCTCCAGCATGTCTATATCCCCTCTCTGATAAGGACTCCACACCTGTACACAGTACTCCAATCTAGGTCTAACTAATGCGTTATACAGTTTGACTATCACCTCCTTGCTCCTATGTTAAATATTTCTTTTTATCATCCCTAAAATTGCATTTGCCTTTTTTACTGCTACCTGAACTTGCTCCCTCACCTTACATGTATGATCTATTATAACCCCTAAGTTCCTTTCTTTATCTATCTTTCTAATATTGTTCTCTCCCATTCTGTAATTATGTTCCATATTGGATCTACCCATGTGCATGACTGTACATTTATCTACATTAAACTCCATTTGCCAGATTTGCTGCCTCCCTATTTTCACTTATTTCTTTTCCTGTGCTGTCTATGAGAGGGCCTACTTTGTCCTTTGATCTTTGTTTATTTCTAACATAAGAGAAGAAGCTTTTACTATCAGTCTTGATCCTCTGAGCAAGTTTCTTTTCGAAGTCTATTTTTGCTGTTTTATTCGCTTTCTGAGATATGTATTGCTTGTCCAAATATTTTAAATATGTTTCTTTTGATTTACCTGCCTCTATATATTTTTTCCATACTTTATTTTTAGCTCTTCTACATTTAACTACAATTTTAGTGATCCAATTTTTACGCTTGGGGTTTACCTCCCTATATGGAACACATTCCTCTTTTAGCATTTCGAGAACTGTTTTAAAACTCTCCCACTCCTGTTCAACATCTGTTCCTCCGACAATATCTTCCCAGATTATGTGGTTCACTGCCTCTTTCATCCTCTTAACATCTATCTTAGAGTAGTCATTTGTTCGTGTGTTTGTGTTTACTTCTTTCCCTGCAATAAGATCCCATAGGATGATTTGATGGTCACTTGAGCCAAACAGTTCCCCTACAGTAACGTTTTCAATCATATTTTCCTCTGTAGTAAAAACTAGGTCGAGTATGTTTTTGCATCTGGTGACTGCTACTACATGTTGAATTTAAAAAATTTCAGTTATGCACTTAACAAAAGGTTTTGACTCTACAAGTGCTTCTGCCATATCCCATTTTATTTCTGGAAAGTTGAAATCCCCCATTAATAATCATTTCCTATCACTTGCCTTTACTATGCTACTAATCAGCTCCTCATCTTCCTCCTTTTGACTTGATGGACATCTATAGCATACTCCAATCACTGTTTTTTCACCCCCACTTTCTATTTCACCCCATACACTTTCATTTTTATTACCACATGATAAATCCTCTCTGCTCGTTATATTAACAGAATTTATACAGTATAATAAAACACCACCCCCCCCTTAGCCTTGTCTCCAACTATCCTATCCTTCCTTAACATTGTATATCCCTCTATTTCAAATCTATTCAAATTACGTCGATCTACCACCTCGTTAGCCAAACTACCAAGAAGAACAGTTCGTTTTTAGGGAGGGGTACGTGGAAGTCGAGGCGGTGGTCTTGGAAAGTATGTTTTGCCTGACTCTGACTAACATTACCCGATCAGTATATTTTTCCTGACCCTGACTAACATTGTCCGATCAATATATTTTTCCTGACCCTGACTAACATAGTACGATCAGTATGTTTTTCCTGACCCTGCTTAACATAGTACGATCAGTATGTTTTTTCTGACCCTGACTAACATTGCCCGATCATAGTGTTTTGCCTATCCTTGACTAACATTGTCCGATCAGAATGTTTTGCCTGACATTGACTAACATTGTCCGATCAGTATGTTTTGCCTGCCATTGACTAACATTGTCCGATCAGTATGTTTTGCCTGACATTGACTAACATTGTCCGATCATATTGCTTTGACTAACCTTGACTAACATTGTCCGATCAGTATGTTTTGCCTGACATTGACTAACATTGTCCGATCAGTATGTTTTGCCTGCCATTGACTAACATTGTCCGATCAGTATGTTTTGCCTGACATTGACTAACATTGTCCGATCAGTATGTTTTGCCTGACATTGACTAACATTGTCTGATCAGTATGTTTTGCCTGCCATTGACTAACATTGTCCGATCAGTATGTTTTGCCTGACATTGACTAACATTGTCCGATCAGTATGTTTTGCCTGACATTGACTAACATTGTCCGATCAGTATGTTTTGCCTGCCATTGACTAACATTGTCCGATCAGTATGTTTTGCCTGACATTGACTAACATTGTCCGATCAGTATGTTTTGCCTGACATTGACTAACATTGTCCGATCAGTATGTTTTGCCTGCCATTGACTAACATTGTCCGATCAGTATGTTTTGCCTGACATTGACTAACATTGTCCGATCAGTATGTTTTGCCTGACATTGACTAACATTGTCCGATCAGTATGTTTTGCCTGACATTGACTAACATTGTCCGATCAGTATGTTTTGCCTGACCAGCTGTTAGTCTCCTTTCCCACCGGATGCCATTTTAAATGTAACATTTCTTACTTAATGACTATTTTATCAATCGAAATCATGATATGCCTGATGTATGTTGATTATAGTACACTAAAAAAGGCACTATATCAGGCACTGCCGTCAGGGATAAAGTGTTAGAGACATTTGTTCTAAACTACAGCTTGTATAATCTGGCGTGGCAAATTTTCGTTCTGCCTGTCGTTCTTTCCCCAAACGTATCTCAGGTAACCATTTACAAACGAACCCCCTTACAGCTGGGTCGACTAGGGCCTACCGGTGGTGGCAATTAAAACCTATACCTTGTTATGAAATGCCATTGCTACTACTTATTTAATAGTTATTATTATAATTTTTTTAAATTTCCCATGTTTTGATGCATGATATTTGTGTCGATCGTTAACGGCCTCGGAGATGACCCAGCGAACAAGTCTAGGAAGTGAGGGCGGTCGGCATGATGCTGGCCATAACACACATAGTCACGTAAATATTGACCAGACATAATATTCCCAATATACAAAACGGCAAAAAAAAAAGAAAGATATTTACCTTAAAAATATTGAAAAACTATAGAAAATATTACGATTTAATTAACAAACAACAACAAAATCACTGAATATTATATTACTAATGGCCTGGATCTGTAAAAACATAAAATGAGTTTCAGTAAGATGATGACATATAAAAATAGACAGCTGTATCCTTAAAAGCAAGATTGAAATTAAACTTGCAAGAACGCTTTCACTTACCAGACTATTGAAGACCAGAAAGTCCCTTAATAGCGACAATGCGCTTGTAAACTATAATATACTTAGCATTGGCGTCAATAGAGCAACAACACGAATTAACGAACAATGCCGTATCAATAAAGACTACATCGTGAGTGGATTTTAGAGTAGATTACAATTAAGGTAAGAAACACTGTATACACAATAGCTTTCATAATTGAAATGACGACAGGATTGGCTAACAGTCTGTATAACTGTAGCCACACGCGAAGCGCGTTTCTAGGACCCCTCCTCTCTTGCTTTGTTACCTCGACCTGTGCTACCATTAGGTTAACTAGGCAGCCGCCTAGGGCGAAGTCCTCAGAGGGACGCAGAGTGTACAGTGCCAATGTGTTAAAGAGATCAGAATAATGCATAGAAATATGAACGAAAATAAAGTTAATGGTATTCAATACAAACATAATGTTGAGAATTGTTCAGTTCAGTTCAAGTGCCATCTCCGTGTCGGAAGGCGGCTTCAATGGCTTTCCAGCGTACTGTATATATTGCCGCAATTGTGCAATCTGACAGACTTTTGCCAGCCCATCTCTTTATGCTATTAGCCCACTTATAACGTTGTCTACCTCCTGAGCGACTACCTTCCACGCTATCCTCTAGTACGGTTTTCACCAAGTCTTGTTATTATGGCCAAATATCGTAATTGGCAAACCTTGATTTTAGTCATTAATTCTCTTTTCATTCTCAGCGTTTTTAATACATCCACATCTTCCTCACTTAAAAATCTAATTTAAGCGCAACCATAGTGTCAGACCTCAGATGTTACATATTCTCTTTCTTGGTTTACTAGTGATCTGAACATGTATCTAGGGCCGAATATGCAGCACCGTGAATGAACTGACAGCAGCCAGCGACTGACAGCAGGCAGCGACTGACAGCAGGCTACTTGTATCAGGGTTAGTTAACTAGAGTTGACCAAGACCTTATTCTACCTCCAAGCGGCGGCCTAGAAACAGGATGCACTAGTGTGGTCTGGCAGAAAGAATATGGATCGCAGTGGGAAGGCAAACCTGGTATCCAAGAAAAGCAATGCTAAAATCGAATGTGTCCAGTCGAAAGGCGCAAATATCGCAGCGAAAGAAGAAAAACAGGTATTCCACAAAGCAAATGGAACAGAAATGGTAATGCGAGGTTTCCATTACGGTAACAATGTCAGCATGCATCGTGTACGTTTCTAGCCACTTTAATCAAGAACAAGAACTAGTATATTATGGATAATTCTCGAATTTAAGCTAATTAGTCCCTTCTTGTGGGGGGGGGGGGGGAGGGGGGGTATAAATACACACATTGTCATCTTTATCACCATCTTCTATCCACCTATGTCGTTAGCCGGGCGTGGGGATGAGTAGTTTTATGTCGTGTGTCAGCTTTGTCGCCAATGTTGTTGTCATTTCATGCTTCTTCGGCGTCTCACTAGCACTGCCTATCCATCTTTTTCTTGATCTGTCTCTTGCTCTGCAACCCTGATGTCTGGTACTGTAGATCCGAGCAGCTGGTAACTTTGGTTGCATTCTGATTAGGTGTCCAAACCATTTTATTTTTTGCTTTTCCACATGTTGCACCCACATTATGTCTGATTTCTTCGTTTCAAATTTTTTCAAGCATTGTGACCTTAACAGCCTTTCTCAAACACCTCACACACACACTGTATCTGCTTTATTGCTATGTACTTTTCATTGATCGAACAAGTAGATTCGATAACAGTGTTTGATCTGTTTCACATTGATTATTTGAAGGGGCAATTTAACCACGTTCCTGCCTTCCCTCTCCTTCATGTAATGGTATCCGCAGTTACTGAAGGTGTTTATTCTATATTGTCCATTTATCCTTCTTCAGTACTTTCACTAGCTTTTCTTCCGATGTTTTCTTGATCATTTAAGCTACAGTTTTTTTTTAATGATATGGAAGAAATTGAATGATGTCAGTGTCTACAGTTTATGGCGAAGACCTCTGTTGCTAGTCAACGAGCAGATGGCCTTTTCTAACTGGTGTTTTGTCGTAATAAAGCCTCACGTGGAATATGCAATTTTTGAAAGTAGTAAGTTATCATTTTGATATTCACACAGATATTTAATGCAATTTAAAAGTATAAAGTCATCAATGTAACGATGTCATTTAACGATGAGTATTTTACGACTTTAATAATCGAATCTCCAACGTTAAAGAAGTAACAAGATGGCGACCCTTGTATTGGACAATGGAGCGGGAACAGCTAAAGTTGGATTTTCTACTGATTCAGAGCCAAAGTACAAACATTATTTAATTACATATATCTGTTACAAATACATTGTTGCGTGTGTACATTTAAATAGTTATTCATTTATACATGGTAGCAAAACGTTGAACAACACACAGGCTTTAAAAATAAAATGTGCTGTTACTAGTGTTACTGTACTGTAGTGTTTTGTTTTTGAGTATTTATTTTATATTTTATAGCAACTTTGAACTTTATACGTTTATAGTTTATATTATATTATTATTATTATTATCCTTTCACTTTTTGTACGTGTTGACATCAGTTTATTGTACATTTTTGAAATTTAAAGTGTGAAATTAAAGTTGTTAAAAAGTACTACTACTAACTACTAACTAGTACTAGTAGTTAAGTAGTAGTACTTAGTACTAGTACTACACTTACTACTACTAGCCTAATATAATTACTCCCCTATTAAATATCATATATCATTTATATGCATTTTTTATATTTGAGCCTATCCTAATCCTATACTATATACTATAATAATATAGTCTATATACAAAAGTAGATTCAGTTGAGTTAAAAAGTGCAAAGTCAAACTCAAAGCCAAGGCAAAAATAAACACTGATTTGATTTAGTTGGCCTGCCTAGTCTAACTTGACTTGAGTTTTGAGTCAATGAGTTGTAGGCTACAAATTGATAAGACTTAGATAATACTATGTTTTTATGAGTTTAAACAAATTATTATTAGTCTATTATAAAATTATAGACTAACAATTTTTAGTCAGCTAATTCAATGAATGTCTTATTTTAATTTATTAACGGAGCTGTTAGAGCACTTATCTCTCACAGTCACAACTGGATTGGGTTCTTTCCTGGTATTGAATCCGCAATTGCAACATTCCCTCAGCTATAACCTTATTAACCTATTCAAAGCCTATCCTATTGAATTGTAGATAGAGCCTATTGTGTATTGGACTAAATTTGCCTTCATTCACTCAGGCATAACAAATGAGACAAAAGGTAAAGACTAAATTGTTCCAACTGCAGGTAATACAGTAGGGAATGAAGTGTTAGAGACTTCATAATGCTAGATCTGTATCTTATCTTTATGAAGTAGTACGGTGACAATTTCCTTTCATTGCCGCCTTAGCTTTACTCACTCAAGAGAGAAACATGTACCAATATTTGACTTGGGAAAACTGAAATTGTTGTGCGTAGGTTCCAAACTTTGATCAACATAATTTAACCCTTTCCAGCCAGTAGGTGCCAAAATTGACTGCCAGAAAACCTAAAATTGTACCTCAGAAAAAGCAGAGGCTTAGTACAATTAAGTAACTTCTTGAAGGCAATTTCTACTATGAGTTAGTTTTATTTTTGCACTGTCTCTGAGATTTGAGTGAGGAAACAGTTCACAGGGCAGAGAGCTTTGGAGACAAGTATGCACATATAGGTGAGGGGTCAGTATTGGTAGTAGGAGATTCAGTGGTGAGAGAGGTTGGCAGACATTTGTCTAAACAACACAACATGTTTGAAAGAATGGATATTGGGGGAGCAAAAATAGAGGGGAATATAAAGAGGATAGATGACAAAGGAAACAGTCATGTTGTAGTATTGGTAGGTACAAATAATGTAAAGAGAGATGGTACAGAAATAATTATGGATAAATATAAAAGTCTTATGGGAACACTTAAGGAAAAAAAGTTTAGAAAGGTCACAATGATGGGAATTTTAGATAGAGCAGATGGGTCAGACTATCTAAATAGCAAAATAATAGGTATCAACCTTAGGTTACAGGTGATGTGTGCGGACATGGGAATGGAATTTATTGATGTTAAAGTAGACAAAAGTAAAATGTAAGATACGGGAGGTTTACATCTAAATGAGATAGGACAGCATGTTGTAGCAAAGTATATGTTCAATCATTGTGTTAGAAATTTAAACTAGTAAGGCCTATGAAGTATGAGACTAAAGATAGGCCTACAATAGGGTGCTATAGAGGATGTAGTCAAAGGGGAGAGTTGGTGTCAGGGAAGTGTGAAATACATAGTGGAAAAGCAAACACTAAAATAATAAAGCAGAAGCAAAAAGAGAAAAACCAACAACATTAAAAACTAAAATGTTTTTATGCAAATGTGAGAAGCATAGTAAATAAAAGAGAAGAATTGGAACTGTATGTAGAAGAAGAAAAACCAGATATAATAGGGTTAACAGAATCATGGACATATGAGGAGATTGCAGATAGTGAACTTGAAATTGAGGGATATACAATGTTAAGGAAAGATAGGATAGTTGGAGACAAGACTAAAGGAGGTGGTGTTTTATTATACTGTATAAATTCTGTTAATATAACGATCAAAGATTATTTATCATATGGTAACAAAAAAAGTGTATGGGGAGAAATAGAAAGTGGGGGTGAAAAAACAGTGATTAGAGTGTGCTATAGATGTCCATCAAGTCAAAAAGAGGAAGATGAGGAGCTGATTAGTAGCATAGCAAAGGCAAGTGAAGGGAAATTATTATTAATGGGAGATTTCAACTATCCAGAAATAAAATGGGATATGGCAGAAGCACTTGTAGAGTCAAAACCTTTTGTTAAGTGCATAACTAACAATTTTTTAATTCAACGTGTAGAAGCAGCCACCAGAGGCAAAAACATACTCAACCTAGTTTTTACTACAGAGGAAAATATGATTGAAAACGTTACCGTTGGGGAACTGTTTGGCTCAAGTGACCATCAAATCATCCGTTGGGATCTTATTGCAGGGAAAGAAGTAAAGATAAACACGCGAACATACGACTACTCTAAGGCAGATGTTAAGAGGATGAAAGAGGCAGCGAACCACATAATCTGGAAAGATATTGTTAGAGTCAATAATCAAAGAAAACATTGTAATGCATTTAGACAAATTTAATCTAATTAGAAATAGTCAGCATGGGTTTACTAGAGGGAGATCATGCTTAACAAATCTATTAGAATTCATGGAGGAGGTTACTAAAATCATAGATAAAGGGGAGCCAGTGGATGTTATTTATCTAGACTTTGCAAAGGCCTTTGATAGAGTACCTCATCAAAGATTATTTCGAAAGTTAAAATCACATGGAATAGATGGGGAAGTTGCCAAATGGATTGAAAATTTGTTAACGGGAAGAAGGCAGAGGGTGGGCATTAATAAGGAGTACTCTGAGTGGTGTGAAGTGAAAAGTGGTGTGCCACAGGGCTCGGTTTTGGGACCAATTTTGTTCTTGATATATATAAATGATTTGGACAATGATATGGGATCCATGATTGCAAAAATTGCTGATGGCACAAAGCTATGTAGTAGTGTCTCATCTAAAGCGGAAGTGGATATATTGAGGTCGGATTTAGATAAAATTCGAGAATGGTCTGTAAGCCTGCAAATGGAGTTTAATGTAGATAAATGTACAGTCATCCACGTGGGTAGATCCAATATGGAATATAATTACAGAATGGGAGAAAACAATATTAGAAAGATAGATAAGGAAAGGGACCTAGGAGTTATAATAGATCATACAGGAAAGGTGAGTGAGAAAGTTAAGGTAGCAGTGAAAAAGGCAAATGCAATGTTAGGTATGATAAAAAGAAATATTAAACATAGGAGCAAGGAAGTGATCGTCAAACTGTATAAATCTTTAGTAGGACCTAGATTGGAGTACTGTGTACAGGTGTGGAGTCCTTATCATAGAGGGGACATAAACATGCTAGAAAGAATACAAAAAAGAGCGACAAAGATGATAGTGGGATTCCAGAATTACAGTTATGAGGAACGACTCAGAAAAACCGGCCTACAGTGTCTCGAAGAGAGAAGAATTCGTGGTGACTTAATACAGGTTTATAAGATGATCAGAGGAATGGATAAACTAGACTATAACAAGTTTTTTAAAATACAGCCACCCACAATAACACGAGGGCATAGCTACAAGCTGATTAAAGATAGGTCCACATTAGATATTAGGAAATATTTTTTTAGTCAGAGAGTGGTGTCTGCTTGGAATGCAT
The DNA here is from genome assembly GCA_036924085.1 of Ariolimax columbianus. Taxonomy (NCBI): domain Eukaryota; kingdom Metazoa; phylum Mollusca; class Gastropoda; order Stylommatophora; family Arionidae; genus Ariolimax; species Ariolimax columbianus. The sequence continues at coordinate 48,154,746 of JAVGWX010000011.1, read as the reverse complement.
TGCCAGGGGAGGTAGTGGAGGCAGGAACAGTTAATGCATTTAAGAATAAACTGGATGCGCATAGCTTTTAGAGCAAGGTGATGTAAATGTAACTGGTTGTATACAGATTCTGCAGGGTCTTCTAAACTGTATAAAGACGTTAAGTTAAGTTAAGGTCATTATCAAGCAAACTATTTATTGTTAAGATCTTGCCGTGCTTTCAGAATTATTCCCAATTGTGTGACAAAGGCCAAAAATGTGCGCACTAGAATCTTCATTGGTGATCAGATTGATGAGTGCAAAGACCTCTCAAGTCTATACTATTTGCTGCCCTTTCAGAAGGTTGTACTTTAAAGAAACATTTTTTACCAGAATATTTTGTTATACATTCAAATTATACATGTATATGTTTCCGGTATTGTTGTTTGCTTCTTCTCTTTAGGATTTCACTAGGACACAGGTAAGTTTATTCTATTTGTTGCCATCTTTATAATATAGATTAATTAAATTTTCCCAAAAGCATTGTTTGATTGCAACAAAGGCTATTTATTATTTTTTGGTTCTATACTTCTGTATAGTCTATGGGGTCGAAGATGCAACGGTAAATGAGCTGACAGCAGTTAGCGTCTTAGCTGGCTACTTGTATCATGGTCAGCTAACCAGAGCTGACCAAGACCTTATTCTGCCTTCAAGTGGTGGCTCTGGAAAAGGTTGCACAAGTGTAGTTTGGCTAAGAGAATTGGGATCACAGTGGGAAGGCAAACTCAGCGCCCAAATAAGCAGCTGAAACCGGATGTGTTGGGCTGAAAGGCACAAATCTTAGTCTTGCTGCAAACTATGACACAATCTGTCCTTTTCAAGATGAAGGCAGAAGAAGAAGAAAGTATAGACTGTCATATATATTATTATTATTAATGTTGAACTATGTCGAATATGAAAAGATATTTAACAATTAAGATATAGAGACATTGTGGTAACTGCTCTGTGATTATGGTGTGACAGAAAAGATTACAAACTGAATTCATAAACAGATGCCTATGCAGAATATTGGGATTAAAATGGTATGATACAGTTGCTAACGTGGACCTGTGGCATAAAACTGGGCAGCTGAGAGTAGATAAGGAGAAGACGATGGATAGGACATACTTTTGCTTTGTGTGAAGGTGATCTGATAGGTAAGAGTCTGTCCAAGGTGAAGATAACTTCATAAAACCATGGCAGATTTTGGAGATTGCATATATAATCGCATAATAATGATTGAAAATATAAACATTTAAAACACACCATTGCATGCGGAAGACAGACATACTTGACATGTGTTAGTCAAAGACTTATGCTCCACAGGGGCTGACATGATTTTGATGGATTGATTGATTGAATTTGAGCTAATTGGTGAATTAAAGATATCAACGGCTGTAAGGAACAAAAAAAACAAGCCAGTGAAAGATTAAAAAAATAAGTAGTGACATGAAATAAACATTTTATTAATGAACCAGAATGTCAAATATTCTTTTTAAAAAAAGACCAAGTATTTGGGCTCCTATAACTTCACAGTACTTTTTATACCAGAGTGGTTTCTCTGTAGGTGGCTGAGATGTCAATACGACAGCTCTCTAAATAACAGCATTGCACACCCTGCCACTCATAAACCATAACCCTTATTCACTTATTAAGTGTGAAATCTTTTGAAATTTAAAGGAATCTCCAGAAGCAGTACCCCAATATATGAAACAGAGCTAATAACTCCCTATCCCAGGGACGAGAAGAAGAAGATGAAAGACTCCCATTCTAGATTATAGCAGATTTTCAACCAGTGAGGAATTCCCCCTGTGGGAATTTCATAGCTTCATGTAGCAAATTGTACTTCAGCTTTGTCTGTTAAGTAAGGATCATAATGCTGAGCATTGCATGAGCTGCAGACATCAGCGACCCTTAGCTGACAGCTAACGTGAGGGCCAGCGAACCAGAGCTGCCAAGACCTTCTACAACTCATTCCAGTCTCCGGACAGCATCGTGCTACTTGCAAAAACTTTTTCAGGGCTTGGTAGCTGGAGACTGAGAACGAATGAAGAAGAAAAAGTCTGTTAAGTAATTAGTTATGAATATCAAAAAAAAAAAAAAAAGACGTGTTCATTCTTAAATCCTTCATTTTTCTATAGCTATTGAATTTGTAAATCACTGTAAACATAATCCCAAGTGAACGGATATGTACTAATGTAGAGAAAATAAACGATTTTTAATATTATGTACATATTTGGAAGGGACCTTTTGAGTCACACAAAAGATCCATCTAATTTTTGAAGTATCCATTTTGTAAGTTGCCTTTTAGCATGACATACTTATTATATTGAGTAGCAGGGTTGTTAGAATGTTTTTTTCTCACTTCAAAGGTTAATTTTGAAGGTAGTCTCATAGTAGGCACTGCTGTTGGGGATGAAGTGTTGTAGACATTATTGTACTAGACCTTGGCTTGTTTTTGAGATGGGGTCGCCAGTTCCTCCCTCGTATTTCACTGCCTAACAATAAGATAAGTATTTATACAGTGCTGGGTTGACTAGAGTGTGCCAATGACAGTAGCAGAGCCTGTCACCTTTGCAGTGAAAAACGAGAACTCTACCACTAAACTAATCAGATGCTCAAGGGTACCCAGTTCAATTCCTGGTCTTAACACACTCCAGTCTATTCAGCAGTAAATGGGTACCTGGTACTTAGTAATCCAGCATGGAAGAAGGTCAACACACCTTCCAACACTTGAACCCCAATGGAAGTGTCTGCTATGTGATCTCATTAAAATGTATTGCCATGGTTGTGATGTTTAAATTGTTTAATTTTGCAGGGATTTCTCGTCAATTGGGAAATAGAGAAGCAGGTCTGGGATCACATGTTCAGTAAGGATGTATGCCAGGTAGGGAATATTGTTTGATAACTTCCTTATCATCGTGATTCTTTCTATTTCATTGCAGTTGAAGCATGGCATCACCTCTGCAGTAGGTCTTCACATCGCAAGCATTTATGGGCTCTTGCCAAGATGGTTTCTGTAAAAATGTCTTCTGTATGATGATGTTTCCGGCCTCTTATATGGCTTAACTTAGCCATGTTTTATGACATGTACAGTGGTCTCAGTGGGTGTTCACTTTCCTCCTCAGTAAGGGCTGCTGGGTTCCACATATTGTCTTACATGATGAGGATGCTAGACCCTTGCACAACATTCCTTGTCATCATTTATGACATGTAAAAGTAGGATCAGTGGGCCTTCATTCTTCCCAGTAAGGGGTCCTGTGGTTCACACATTGTCTTACATGGTGAGGTTGCTAGACCCTTGTGTAACCTTCCTTCTAGATGAATTCTAATTTTTCAAATTGTGAATTTAACATATTGGGGGATGCTCAGCCCATAATTGGCCACTGTCAGGACCAACAACTGTGGCAATATTCTTTGCCCTTCAGTTCAGTGCCCAGTGACACACATGGAGGGATTCTGAAACTTAGAAGCAGTTTATTTGTTCCACGGTAGCATTTGTTTGTCAATGTTTTCCTTTAGAAACCTGAGGTAGAATAACATGTGGATAAAGATGAGATATCCATAATGAGGCTATTGTATTGCATTCTTTTTTGATACCTGGTCAGTGGTTTGCAAAACAGTTGGTGAATGTCATGTCTTATGGCATCTTTAAGTGCAGCAAACCAACGACCTTGATCAGTAATGACCCTCTAATCAGGAAAGAGATGACAACTCCAGATCCATCAGCCCGGACCCGTTCAGCGCCAGCAGGACTGTGCTAGGGAGACGCTTGGGGGATGAACATTTCAATAGTCCGCTGGTCACTTAGTGACAAAACTGCACGACTGGAACGAGAAACTGGCTGTCTACAGACTCTGCAGTGTCTTCTGTGGTGCAAAGTCTTCTACGGGTCACTGGTTGAGAGGTAAGGCACTCGCCTCTCAAAGTGATGAATGTACTGATATGATTGGTTCTATTCAAAATTTCCACATTAGAGATCTAATCATACCCTTTCAATCTCTCTAGTCTCTGCAGGCACACATTTATGAAAATCTATAGTATTTTAATTGTTTTCTATGTTTTGTTGTTCTCTATGTTTCAGAGCCATACAAAAGAAAGTACTTTACATGGAAGTTGAAGACTTGTGTTTTTGTGTTGAATTTGATTTCCTAAAGTTCCCTAGTGCAATGAAATCTCCTCGCCTTTTTGGAAATTTGTATTTTAATCTCTTTATCTGTACTGTTATGAGTTGAGGAAGACCAGACTGTAAGATTGGTGACTGGTCACCCTACCTCATATAGCAACCTCATTATCCTCAATGGTAGTAGTAGCTATGGGGGGGGGGCTTCCTCTTTTCTGAATGTATTTTCTGAATGTTCATTATCATCAATGCCTGTTGCTCCTTTTTGGGGCATACACCATTGGCAATCCTCCTCCAGAGAGTTTGATCTTGAGCTGTCCTTGCAGGGCCTGTCTGACCATGTTTGATGAAGCTTTCTGTAGTGTGTGTCTTATACAACCGCATTTCTACGTTTGATCTGTAGACATTCATTAACGAACATCCGGAGTTTCCTCTGAATTGTATTTTCCATATTACGGTTATGTATTATGAAGAGGTTACTGACATTGTAATCATGAATTTCATGACCACAGGTCGACTTCAACGAAACATCAATCATAGTAACTGAGCCATTTTTCAACTTCCCATCAGTTTGTGAGGCAATCAATGAAGTCATATTTGAAGAGTACCAATTTCAAGCATTACACAGAACACAAGGTGAGTGTCATATTTATGATGATTTTGCATATTGTCGAAAGACACATGAGTGTGATGTGTTTGATATTTTTATGGTATTAAACTAATGTTATGTGCTCATTGCATGGATACTGGAACTTCTTATTGTGAAGGAAAGAAATTAGTCACTGTTATATTCAAGGATGTTGTGAAAGGTGACTGAAAAGGGTTGTGTGTGGGGCTGGCAACTTCATTATGTATAAAAAAACTTTGCCTTTATAATCTGCCACTGCAAAAGTTCGAATACAGGTCTCCTGTGAAAAAACAAACCAGTTGCAGTTAAAACCTATGCATCACACATTGAAGCAATAGGGGAATGGTTGCAAATGCTTAGAAATAGGCTTCCTTAAACCTTTACTGCACCATCACGTGGAAACGCATCAGAAAAAAATGTGCTTTCGGCCGCTATGGTCACGCAAAAAAAAATGTGGTGAAACGGCCGATCATACACCGTTTTAACAATTTAATGACCAGATCGGGCGTCTGTAGAAATAAAGTTTGTTATGATGAATACATCATGTCCATCTACACAGGTTTTCAACCGGCAAAAGTACTTTCTGTTAGATTACAAATGGATTTGGAACGATTTTATTAACGACTTTACGCAGATTGGAGCCAGTCCATTATTGAGAATGGGGAAGTTAAGATGTTGCAAAAGAGGTTGATCAGTTTAGTTTGTTTATTTAGATAAAATAAAATAAATTTTTTATTAAAAAAAATTTGGTTTTTTTTGGCGTTTGCCTTATTTCTCTAATCCCCAAGGCGGTGTGCGTTGCACTGTGGTTTTTATTTTGCGCCTGTCGGCCCAGTACATTCGACTTCAGCATGCATTTTATGTAAGGGTCTGCTTCCTCTTGCATTTTCTAAGGGTTTGCTTCCCTGGGGTAACGGCCGGTGCTTTGGATTGTGAGCCGTGCCACTTAACCACTAGGCCACGCCGTCCCCCATTTTTAGTTTAAAACTAACATCTGTGCTGATATTTAAAAGAACAGTAATGATTTTTGGTGATTTCAATGGATTTAAAGAGGAGCAACATTTCCGAATTGGTGATTAAAATGTTTGTGCTTTATTTTTATAAATTTTCACCTTCGTCTTCTTGTATCCCAGAAACTAACACACACAACAAAAACAATAACACCAACAAGTTGATGTCTCTACACAAACACAATCATATTTATTGACCAACAAACAAAAAGGTTACAGGTTTTTGAAGTCATCAACCACAGTAAAACGTGACATGCTCAAAACGATGTATTTATTTTTATGTCACTATTTCTTCACAAGTTTAAAACCAAAAGGGACACAAAGAGCTTGAGAACATGCACTTTTCCTTTCATGTTTATGGGAGCAAAAGGCTGCATCAGGCAGACGCTCTCTTCCAATTCTTAATTTAGACTGAAAAGTAAAGTTTTGTCCCATAGTTGTCATACTACTGTCAGGTAATGGAGTTGTTAGAGACTTCACTACCGGGTATACTAAGCCACAGTTTGCATGATGTAGGGTTGCCAACTCCTTTCCTCGCTGCCTTTTACTTTAGTCAAATGCCAAGTACTAATTTACAGCTAGAGCATGATGGTCGTGTGAGTTGAACCTCTAACCATGGCCAAGATGCAGCAATGTTTGAGCTGACAGCAATCAGCAACTCAAAGCTGACTGATTGCATCAGGGTCTGCGAACTATGGCTGGTCAAGACCTTATTCCTCCTGGTGGCCCTTGAAACAGGCTGCACTAGTCTCTAGTGTAGTCTGGCCATGGGATAGGGATCACGGTGGGAAGGCAAACCTGGTGCTAAAAAAGCCAGCTGAAATCTGATGTGTCAGGCCGAAAGGTGCAGATAATGCAGCCTCGCTGTAAACTACATCACAACGTCCTATTCAGGACGAACGCCAAAGAAGAAGAACCCCTAACATTTGCTGTGAAAAGGGAGTACTCTACCACTACACTAATTTAAACTATTCTCTTCCATATGTTCAATAACACTTTGACTTCCTATGTACTGAATTGTTTTTTTAAAGTGGTCTGATCCATCACAACATTCTCACCTTTATGTGCCCCAGTTGTCTTTTTCTCTGCTGCATATCTGTTTTTTGTTTTACAACTTTCAATCTTATCTTGCATGCTAAAAATAGTTGAATTTTTCATTATCCCTCAAAACCCTAGCGGCTAGCTTAAGCTGTTACAAGCATCAAAAAGACAAAGAGACCAGTGGAAGTCTGTTTGGAACTCTTGTTGTAGACTCTGGATATTCATTCTCCCACATTGTACCTTTCTACAAAAATAAGCCGATAAAAGAAGCAATCATTAGGTGAGTCAATGTTATCATTTCCAAGGTTTAAGCCAACGAGGAGGCAGACAGACTGGCAAAAGAAGGTGCAAGACTATCACAACCAGATTCTAGTGTGACCTACGAAGAGTCAAAAAGGTTTATTAGGGCCAGATACAGGGCCAAATGGGAAACAGAACATACTGGCTACGCAAAAAATGATGCCTATTACCAGTTGAACAGAAGAGAGCTGGTTGTGGTCTTCAGACTCCGCACAGGCCACAACAGACTGAGGTACTATCTATTCAATAAACTGAAGATAGGTGGCACTGACGAATGCACCTGTGGTATAGGGAAACTGACCGCTGAACATCTGCTGCAAAATTGCCCGACATACGAGGACCAGAGAAAGCACATGTGGCCATCACCAGTGGCAACACTAGACAAGCTCTATGGCAGTGTCAACAGCCTCAGGATAACAGCTGCTTTCTTCTAACAAATTCAAGTTGGCGTCTGACAGTGTACGAAGAAGAAGAAGAAGAAGAAGATTTCCAAGGTTTTTCCTAAGCATTTCTGAAAATTCTTTTGTCTAATGCATTCTAAGTATTCCTGTCTTTCTGCTGCATTATGGAAAATGATATATCAAATCTGAGATTCTAATTGTGTTCCATATCTTCAGTTCAACTATATTCTGCTTTGTTGTTTGATCTCAAATAATCCCACCTGTTTTGCTTATAAGCCTGGTGGTCTCATCTCTGACCTGTCTCATCATCACACATTTAGTCCTGTAATTGGGTTGGAGATCAGTAAGTTGTCATTTTTGTGGAGCTAGCAGTTTTTGAATAGGGCCACATATGTAGGAAATAGTTCAACAACTAAACTACATTTTATAAATCCTCTATGATTGCCAGTTTCATATATTCCCAGGTCTCAAATGGGAGCGGAAGAAGCAGCAGTGAATGAGCTGACAGCGACTTGTGACTGCCTGCTTGCATCAGGGTCAATGACACATAACTGACCAAGACCCAATTCCATCTCCAAGTGATTGCCCTTGGAATAGACTGCAACCATGCATCCTTTTTAAGAGATTAGGGATCGAAAAGGGCAGGCAAACCTGGTCCCAAAAATGTCAAGCTGAAATTGGATGTATCGGCTGAAAGGCGCACATATCACAATGAAAATGATGTCTGGTCAGGCAAAACTTGTTCATCGAGCAATATAAGTCAAGTTCATGTTTTGTTAATATACCAACCAAGACCCCCACCATACTTCCATGTATTTTTCCCTGGAAACCGGCGGTTTTCATGGCAGCCTGGCCGAAGACGTGAGGGATCGATGTTATTCCCATAGTAGTGAGTGACAAATCCTCAGGAAACAGAAGATAAGTTTTATGAGGACCTTGAGGCGCTCATCGCTGCAGTCCCCAAATCTGACAAACTGGTCATCCTCTGTGATTTTAACGCTAGAGTTGGCACAGACCATACAGCCTGGGAGGGGGCCATTGACAGACATGGTATCGGAAAATGCAATAGTAACGGACTGCTCCTTCTGGGGACATGTGCCGCAAATGAACTACTCATTACAAACACAGCTTTCCGACTTCCTGTCCGAAATAGAACCACATGGATGCACCCAAGATCCCGCCACTGGCACCTCATTGACTACATTATCATCAGACGTAGGGATCGAGCGGATGCTATGGTAACGAAGAGCATGTGTGGTGCATAATGTTGGACCGACCATCGACTTGTCATTGCCAAGCTAAACTTCAAGATCCAGCCCAAAATGCGCCCCCAGGGAAAGAAACCACCTAGGAGGCTAAATGTCTCTCAGCTGAAATACAAATCCACGAGAGGAGGCTTCCAGGAAGAGCTTGAGGGTAGACTATCTGAGCTTCATTTTGAAAAGAACGACATCGAAGAGAACTGGGCATCATTGAGAAACACACTCTACGATACAGCTGTTAAACACATTGGCCCACTCACGCGCAAGCACGAGGACTGGTTTGATGAGAACGATCTGGAAATACAGGGCCTTCTTGATGCAAAACATGAAGCGCACAGGGAATACCAGAGGGACACACCATCTCTGGCAGCAAAAGCTGCCTTCAATACTGCTCGCAAAGCTGTCCAGACCAGGCTTAGAGAGATGCAAGACTCCTGGCTCAGCAAAAGAGCTGACGAAATTAAGATGTTCGCCGAGCGTCATGACACCAAACGGTTTTACGAGACACTGAAAGCTCTCCACGGCCCGCAGCCCTCTAGTAATACTCCAGTTCGCAGTGCGGGTGGGGTACTGTTAACAGATGAGGTTCAGATTCTAGACAGATGGGCAGACCACTTCTGCAAAATACTAAACCACCCATCGTCCATAAATGAAGAGGCCATCCGGCGAATGCCGCAGGTGAAACTGAACCTGGCGTTGGATGAAGTCATTACTGAGGAGGAAGTCGACAGGGCAATCAGTTCACTATCTATAGGAAAAGCTCCAAGAGCTGATGCAATACCAGCAGAGGTATATAAGACAGCTGGCTCATCCCTTACCAGAAAGAAAAATTCCGCAGGAGCTAAAGGGCGCCTCAATCGTTCACCTGTACAAAAGAAAAGGCAACCGTCAGGAATGCGACAATCATCGTGGAATATCGCTACTCTCCGTAGCAGGCAAGATCCTAGCTCGCTTACTGCTAAACAGGCTCAACAAACACCTTGAACAAAGCCACCACCTCCCAGAAAGCCAATGTGGATTCAGAGCCGGAAGAGGAACATTGGACATGATTTTTGCCGCTCGCCAAGTACAAGAGAAGTGTCGAGAACAAAATCAGGCCTTGTACACCACATTTATTGATTTGACAAAGGCATTTGATACAGTTAACAGAGGAGGGCTGTGGATGATAATGTCTAAGTTTGGCTGCCCCAACAAGTTCATAACAATGGTGAAACAGCTACACGAAGGCATGTGTGCTCGTGTACTGGACAGCGGTGCAATCTTTAAAATGTTTCTAGTATCAAACGGAGTAAAACAAGGATGTGTACTCGCCCCGACTTTGTTCAGCATGATGTTTGCGGCCACGATGACAGGCGCCTTCAGATCATTGGAGCTTGGAATATCCATAAAGTACCGCACAGATGGCAAACTACTCAATTCCAGAAGAATGAAGGCCAAAACCAAAGTGGCTGGTGACATAATCAGAGAACTTGTATTTGCTGACGACTGCGCTCTAATGAGCAACTCAGAACTGAACATGCAGGTTGGAATGGACCAGTTCTCTGCCGCATGCAAAAATTTTGGCCTGACCATAAATGCCAAAAAAACAGAGGTCATGTACCAACCAGCACCAGGCGTGCCGTACACAAAACCAGAGACTACAGTCAGCGGGCAGACGTTGAATGCCGTAGACAAATTCACATATCTGGGCAGCACGCTGTCGAGATCTGTCAGCCTAGACGATGAGGTGGCAAGCAGAATAGCAAAGGCCAGCACAGCCTTTGGTAGAATGCGCTCGATGGTCTGGGCACGTCGTGGCATCAGCGTCAAGACCAAACTCAAAGTCTACCGTGCAACCATCATTCCAACCCTACTATACGCTTGCGAAAGCTGGACTGTATACTCTGGACATGCAAGGAGGTTAAACCACTTCCACAAAGGCTGCCTGAGGTGAATATTCCACATCCGATGGCAAGATCGTGTCACTGACATCGAAGTTCTCTCAAGGGCTAACATGCCCAGCATCCATGCACTGCTAGAAAAAGCACGACTAGGATGGGCCGGACACCTCGTCCGTATGTCAGACGAGCGGCTCCCAAAGAAGCTTGTCTACGGCGAGCTGAGAGGATGGCGCGAGAGAGGGCTCCCAAAGAAACGTTTTAAAGACGGTCTGAAGGACTCACTAAAAAGTTGCCAGATAAACATCGACACCTGGGAATGTCTTGTGCAAAACAGATCTGACGGGAGAAGCGCAGTCAAATCGGGTGTACCTGCCGGTGAAGACGACCGTGTTGTGAAAGCCCAGAGCAGACGCGAGACGCAGAAATCCCGAGCAGCTGGAACACCATCCCCTTTTACAAACCTTGTGTGCCCGATATGTAGCAGATGTTTTCGTGCTCGCATTGGCCTGTTCAGCCACCTGCGCACCCACACCCAACAAGGAAATCTGTGACAAGGATGATGTCGGCGGTCCTCATTGACAACGATGGACAGCTATTATATATTATTATTATTAGTGAGTGACATGCAGATGAATCCAAGCATAGCACAACTACTTGAAGGATCCTGGTCCACTTTCATCAGCATGTTCTGGATGTGAGGAAAGCTACTGCAACCTGTCACTTAGTGCTCTTTTCAGGATGCACAAAAGAGTAATCTTTCTCATTGTGGGCATTCGACATCTCAAAATATTGCAGCGAGAAGAACACAAATGGAGTCTAGATAACAACGGGACATGTTTAGTAACTATGCTTGTTTTTGGAGCAGGAGAAGAAATAAGGTTCAAGTCGCTGGCATCTCATCCCTAAAACCTGAATGCTCTGGGTAGATTAAACTTACATTGTTGTTCATCTGAAAGAAGGAAAACATATCAAACCGTCGTAGTATGGTCACAGCTAAAGGCTGTAATCTGAGTAAAAAGAGTTGCAAAAGTGATAGTGACAGTGCTTTTTCACCATTGCTGAGATGTTTGAATGATCTGTTGAATACCTGCGGATCATCAGGTTTTTATCTGGCCCTTCCACTTTGATATGTTTGGCTTTGGGAGACTTTATACTATCCTGCATTTTATTCTTGTCTTGTTTTTCATTTTTGACTCCAACCAGGGTATAGGGTCACCATTATATTTGTTCTCCTTTAGGAAGACTTTACCAAAACACTTTGCATGCTTTTGCAGAGATGGTTTCTGAAGCAATCTGTTTTACATGATGAGGTTGCTAACCTCATGAATAAATTTCTCTAGTCTCCTCGTATGACATGCATAGAGGTGCAGTGTGTTTATTCTTTCCTCCCCAGTTAAGAACCAGAGGATCCATCAGACATATTGTATTGAAATCTTAAGGACACACAAGCTCCTCTACAGAAACAAGATTGAGACAATATGGCAAAGGAGAAGACAAAAAAATAAAACCCAATTAAAGAAATGTTTAATATTGTCTGTGTTCTCTGTTCCTGCTCCTCTCTCTGGCTATCTCTGTCTTACTTCCTTTGTCTTTCAATCAATCAATCAAAGACCTGTCAGCTCCCTGTGGAGCATGGGTCCTCAAGAAATACTTGTCAAGTCTTTTTATCATGAGCCATCTGAGCCAATTCTGACCTCGTCCTGTTTGCTGCCTTAATATTTACTTCCAGTTCCCTCTTCCATGAGTGTCTTGGCCTTCCTCTACTTCTTTTGCCCTGTTAATTCCAAAACAGAGCTAGTCTGGTTCTCTGTTATCAACTGGTTTCCTTAATGTATGGCCTATCCATCGTCTCCTCCCTCCTTCATGCTCTACTGGTATTGTCCAGTATTTTCCATCAGTTTCACGTTGGTGATCTTGTCGTACCATTTCCATCCTTGTATTTTGCGCAGGCAACAATTTACGAAGGTCTGTACTTTTTCCATAAGTACCTGTGGTATCCTCCATGTTTCAGAACCATATAAAAGAACAGATTTTACGTTGGAGTTGAAGATTTTTATTTCTTGTGACCTCCATAAATTCCTCAATGTAATGAAAGTTTTGTCTTTATTGTACACATATTTCTTTTTTTTTTTTTTTGCGTTCGCCTTATTTTCTCTAATCCCCAAGGCGGTGTGCGTTGCACTGTGTTTTTATTTTGCGCCTGTCGGCCCAGTGCATCCGACTTCAGCACGCATTTTATGTAAGGGTCTGCTTCCTCCTGCATTTTCTAAGGGTTTGCTTCCCCGGGGTAACGGCCGGTGCTGTGATGGGGATCGAACCCAGCACCTCCGGGTCGTGGGCCGTGCGACTTAACCACTAGGCCACGTCGTCCCCGTACACATATTTAAAAAATCTTAATATTTTTTGGTGCTAATAAAACTGCTTTAATCAATCAAAACCTTTTAGCTCTCTGTGGAGCATGTCTTTAACAATTACATACCAAGTCCTTTTCTCTTATGCCATCCTTTTCAGCTCTTTTCAAGTTCTTTATACCTTTACGTTTATCTAGAGTTCTTTTCTCCATGTGTGCTTTGGTTTCTATTTTTCACTTACCATAGAAATTCTGAAACAGTACATTGTAGTGCTATTATCTGGTTTTCTTAATATGTGTCCTATTCAATACCACCATTTTCTCCTAACATTCTGTTTGCAATGCTGTTTGTTTGGTTCTTTCCAACCGTTGAACATTAGTGATCCTTTTTTAATGTATGTTTTCTATATCATTTATGAAAGTCTTCTTTTTACCTGTATTAGCAGAGCAGTACAAAAGGTCTTGGTCTGGCTTCACATTGTGTTGGACTTTTATCTTTTTATTTTCATACATTTTCTAGTAATTTAAAAACGTGTACCTAGCAAAACTGCTTCTATTTATTCATTTTGTTTAATTCCTTCCAGGGTAAATGTAGGTGGAAAAGTTTTAACAAATCATCTAAAAGAAGTAATATCATACAGGTAAGTGATAACACCTGTTGTTTATTTAGTTTTGTTCTTGTTTATTGGCATAAAAAAAAAAAATTGAATACTTCTATATTTATTGAGAATTGTTCATGCACCACTATAATCAATAAAAATTAATGTACCAAAGAAAGTACCATAGGTTAGCCAAAGAGGGTGAACAAAAACTCAAGACGACCTTTTCCCTGAGAATAAGATGTGTTGTGCTGCGTTTTACAGTTGAAGTGGAATATCTGGACCTTTTGGGCAGGCACGTCTACTTTTGGCAAGTCTTTTACATGGGTTAACTCTGTTTAATTCCAATGTCAATTCAATACTCTTGTAAGGAGCACTAACTTGCAGAACAACAAAGGAAACTCCAGTCTTTCATCAATAAATGTCTATGGAGGAAAATGGGTATAGGCTGGCAATGTATGGTGAGACACGAAGACCTATGGGAAAGGAGGCAACAACAACCAGTGAAACAATAGGTAAAACTTAGGAAATGAGGTTGGATCGGCAAGACAGGCGATGACGTGGAATCCACAGGGGAAGATGAAGAATGGTAGACCAAGAAATACCTAGAGAAGAGACTGAAAATGAACTTTGGTCCCTGGACCTCAACTGGAAAGAGGCAAAAAGGGCAGCTCAAGATTAAACTTGCTGATGGAGGGTTGTCAATGGCCTAACCCCAAAAGGACCAACAGACATTGACGATGATGATGATGAACAGACCCTAGTCTTTTGCTGGCACCATCCAAAGCAGCAGATAGATGGACAACAGCATATATCATATCTAGATCACTGATCCAGTGCAGTATTAACCATGATGACTGGGAAAGAATCGCCACCAATCGCACAGACTAGTGCAGGCTTATTGTTCAGGGTGTTCTGTAATAAGGTATCAAGAATAAATGATGCTATCCAGACATGATCCACAGGTCAGCTCACATCAACCTTTCTTCAACCCCGGTGGAAGGAGGTGTCCTATTTTATTGTAGTATGTGGAACAGACTATTCAGGGCTCCAATTGGCTTATTTAGCCATCTTCGAACTCATGCGAACAGTGAATGTTGACAAAGGGGTCTTCATTGATTACGATGGATGAACAACACAGCATATAGCTAACATGCCTGATTTTTTAATTTTAGTACATAAGACACTCACACCTCATCTCTTTTTCTGTTAGTAGGAATGGTCTCCTTGCAAGATGTCTTTCAGAGGTTAACACTTTCTAGTCTCATTTTTGAGATTTGTGTCTTACAGTCCAAAGCAAGAGCAGCAACTCTGTCAAATATTTTTTGCTTCAAATAAAATAAATTAATATTAGACAAGTTGAGCTAAAATTATGGTTAATATATATAAATATGCACAATTAAATTATCTATGATACGAAGTATTCATAATAAAAATATATATTAGTATGAAATATTAAATGTCATTAATGTGAAAGGGAAAATACTGTTTAATGTTAATTCATTTTACTCACCAAATGTGTTCAAATTGTTGCGTTATGCCATCCATTTGTGGAAGGCCCTACAATGGTGGGTATCTCAGACACCCTGCTGAACTTAATTGAGCAGCTTCACAGTCACACCAGCCTGTCTAAATCTGTTAAATATCCACATGTAATCCAGATGCATGATAATTGACTTGATCAAATAGTAAGTAATTTCTTGGTTCTTGAAAACCTTCTTCTGCGGTTTGTTCTCAATCTCCTGCTACTAAGCCCTTAACAAGGCTTAGCAAGTAGCAGAAAGTAGTCTGGAGAACGGAATGTGCTGTGTCGCTAGTTTACAGCTTGACTGCGATATTTGCACCTTTTGGTTTGACACATCTGTCTTCTGCGGCACCTTGAAGACCTATTACATTGTATGGAAGCTAAAAGTTTAAAAATTAACCAAAATTGTAAATATTGACATATCAGCAAGAACCCTTCATTAAGTAGAAGCTATATGTTGGAAATTCTGCCATACTTTTGGCCAATCTAAAAATAGACTTTTTGCCGTTTTCTGTAGAATCTGACCGCACATTATGTTTTGCACAGGGAATTTTTTTGTCATATAGAACTGTAAAGAGTTAAGTGTTGTTCATACCTTTGAAGCAATTGGTTTGAATGGAGAACTAATTTTCAATTCCATTCATGACTGAAACATTTGTGACCTAATCAATTTAGAAGAAATGGCAGCATTTGAAGTAATCAAAACAGTGGCTAAAAAAAAACTTGGAGGCAAATGGCACAGGTAACAATTTAGAGCCTGATATATCATATACCTGATACTTCTTGCTAAGAAGAGATAAAGTGGCATTCTTTAGACTATGAATCAGGAGTAAGCTATATGAAAGATCTGATAGACATGCACTTATGTAGGGAGGAATACTAATAGTCCAATATGTTCTTCACATTTGTTTGCTTCATGAGAAGAGCAGAATGGGAACACTGCCATTCCCAACTCAGTGAGGAATAAACTGTGTAGTAATGAGAGAAACCTGAGACAGACCACCAAGTTTATAAGAGAAATAGAACTGGTTATTTGAGAGCGGCAAAGAAGATATCTTTGTCATCATAATCAGTCATCTCTACTTGGATCAGCAATGTCCTGAGGATGGGAACATGATACCATCACCTGAACTGCCATGCTGTGGATCCCAGAAGAATGAAGACAAAATGAAAGGTAGATCCAAGACAACTTGGTGAAGAATCATAGAAGCTGACACTGAGATTCTCCCTCAAGTCCATTACCTTGAAATGGTGGTGAGGGAGCTTGCATGTCTCAATGATCACAGGAGCTAAGCCAACGGGAGTGAACACTTCCAGAAGGGTCACCCAAGTTGGATAGGTCATGGAGGAGGGAATAGACTAAACACGGACAGCTCACCTAGAGTATAATAGGTTAGGCTAGGGCCGACCACCCAAATCTATTTTTTAAAAAGTAGGTTACGAAAACATTGAAAACAATGCAAAAGCATACCGCCTTGAGA
This sequence comes from Ariolimax columbianus, assembly GCA_036924085.1. Taxonomy (NCBI): domain Eukaryota; kingdom Metazoa; phylum Mollusca; class Gastropoda; order Stylommatophora; family Arionidae; genus Ariolimax; species Ariolimax columbianus. The sequence goes on along the minus strand of JAVGWX010000011.1, from coordinate 48,138,149 downwards.
AAAGAAGGACCTTCGGAAACGAGAAGAAAGATGCAGTGGAGTGAAAGCCGCAAGGAAGCTCCTCGGCTGACTGCCTGTCTGAATAAATAATTACACCTGGAGAGAGACAGAAAAAGCAGCCCAGGACCGTGTACACTGGCGAGATGTTGTTGATGGCCTATGCACCGAGAGGAGCGACGGTCTTTGATTGATTGACATTAAGATTATGAGTCAGAGCTGAAGGATGACTTCAGATGAGGTGGAAGGAATTTATTGCCTCTCTTAAAAATGTCATGAGAAAAGATGTCATAATTCACTTTGTCAGTCATTAGCTGAGGATCTAAGAAGATTAAAGAAGAAAAAGAATAGGGAATTTAAGTAGAAAATGGAGATGGCAAAGAGCGTACAAGGAGGTCGACTTTAGGAGCATACATGAGATTGACTTTAAGATCAGACAGGAGATTGACTTTAAGATCAGACAGGAGATTGACTTTAAGATCAGACAGGAGATTGACTTTAAGAGCAGACATGAGATTGACTTTAAGAGTGTACATGAGATTGACTTTAAGAACAGATAGGTGATTGACTTTAAGAGCAGACAGGAGATTGACTTTAAGAGTGTACATGAGATTGACTTTAAGAGTGTACATGAGATTGACTTTAAGAACAGACAGGTAATTGACTTTAAGAGCAGGCAGGAGATTGACTTTAAGAGTAGACTTTAATAGTCCTACGTTGTCCTACGGGCTGCCTTCGATTCTGTGGACAGACAGACACTGTGGAAGGCCCTACAATGCGTGGATATCCCAGGCGCCCTGCTGAACCTAATTGAGCAGCTTCACAGTCACACCAGCACCAAAATTCGGCTTGGGCGAGATCTCACAGAGGAGTTCTTTACATCAACTGGTGTCCGACAGGGCATCGTCCTTGCCACTGCACTTTTTGATGCGTCATGGATTGCATCCTCAGACAGTCTTCTGCACACAACCCAGGGGTCCTCATCGGCTACTCCCGGGTAACCGATCTCGTCTACGCTGATAACGTCGTCAAACTGGGCTACGATTCTCAGGCCCTGGTTGGCATCCTAGAGGCACTGGATCGATCGGCTACCCACAAAGGCTTGCACATTTCCTGGACGAAGACGAAAATCTAAAACCTCTGCAGGGGTCCCTCAGCGCTGAGCGTCACAGTGAACGATAACCCTGTTGCAGCCACCGAGGACTTTGTATACCTCGGCACCAGTCAGTCCTCTGACACACGCAACAGCCACAATATCACCCGTAAGATGGGCTCAGCGGCTTCATCCATGCAATCGCTCCGCAGAGTCTGGTCCCAGCGAAGGCTCTCCCTGGAGACCAGGCTTCATATTTACTCCTCCTGCATTGTCCCCATTCTCCTGTACGGCTCCGAGTCCTGGACACTACTACAGCAGGGTTGGCAGCGTCTTCAAGTCCTTCTTCCTGCGCAACCAGAGGCGTATCCCCAGGATCATCTGGCATGACATGATTTCCAACAGTGAAGTAGTTCAATGTACTCAACTTGCAGACATTGTCTCACCGATTGATCGCCGTCATCTCTCCCTCTTTGGTCACGTAGCTCGCCTTTCCCAGGAAGTCCCACCCCACAAGATGCTCCGACAGAATGTGGGGGCGAGTTACAGGAAGAAGCCATGCTCATCCTGGAGACGTCCTTGGGACCGCCCTCGCAATACCTGCCTAAAACAGATCGACTCCTCCCCAAAATAACTGCAGCGAGCTTGAGACGCGGCCATCAGACGTGGTCATGGACATGATCATTCGACATGACAACCCTGGTTGTCTCAGCGTGCTATTTACTGTTGATGAGATTGACTTTAAGAGTGTACATGAGATTGACTTTAAGAGCAGACAGGTAATTGACTTTAAGAGTGTACAAGAGATTGATTTTAAGAGCAGACAGGTAATTGACTTTAAGAGTGTACATGAGATTGACTTTAAGAGTGTACATGAGATTGACTTTAAGAGCAGACAGGTAATTGACTTTAAGAGCAGACAGGTGATACTTTAAGAGTGTACATGAGATTGATTTTAAGAGCAGACAGGTAATTGACTTTAAGAGGGTACATGAGATTGACTTTAAGAGCAGACAGGCGATTGACTTTAAGAGCAGACAGGTGATACTTTAAGAGTGTACATGAGATTGACTTTATGAGCAGACAAGAGTATAATGCCAATTATCATGCATCTGGATTAAATGTGGACATTTAACAGATTTAGACTGACAGTGAAATGGGTGGAATAACGCAACAATTTATATACATTTGTGAGCAACATGAATAAACGTTAAACAGTATTTCCCCTTTCACATTAATGACATTGTCATACTAATATATATAACTTCATGTAAATTGAACCAACAAAATTGAAAGATTGGTCAAGCAGTTAGGATACTGATTTTGGAATCGGTATACCTGGGTTTAAATCCTGATACAGTCTAAGTCTTTTTCTACCACATGGCACTGAAATGTTTATATAGGATTTAGAAAATGAAAATGCTTATTTTCTAGTTGTGTGCTTTCATATTTCAGACAGCTGATGGTGATGGATGAAACGTACGTGATCAATCAGATGAAGGAAGATGTTTGTTATGTCTCTACACAGTTCAACAAAGATATGAGCATAGCCAGGTGAGTAAGCATGTAGCTTGACAGGGTTTGTAAATGAACAAAGCAAACAATGCAGCAACACCGATCGCAAAGTCAAGCATTTTGCTAGACATTCAGAAAACAAAAACACCAAATAACGAAAAATAAAAGTAAAATATTAGGCACTCTGTTCTTCTTCTTTTCCTTTATTATGTTGGGGTGCATAGGTCATCAACCAACCCTCTCCAAGTAGACCTGTTCTGTGCTATCTTCTCCCTGTTTTTCTTGTATCAGCGTCTTCTCCATGTGCCGTTTGATCTTTCTTTGCCTCTTTTTCCCTGGGGGTTTCATAACAGAGATTGCCTAGTCATACTGGCTCAGGGTTTTTGCAGTATGTGATTTACTCAGTACCACATTCTTTGTAAGATTTCCTGTTCCATCTGTCTTTGTCCTGTACTATCCCATAAGATTTCATTTATAACCTTGTTGAGTATAGATAGAAAACACACCACACTTGATATTCATGTGAATGAGGAAAAAATAAAACAGATACAAGTATTTCAATATTTAGAAACTGTTTTTACGGAAGATGGCAGACTTGATAGACAGATAGAATCGACAGTGTAGAGGGCAAATGCTGTCACATACCAACTGGCTCCACTGCAACGACACCCCATGATTTCCCTCCAAGCACTCTGTTGTTTGGTATTTATGTTTTAGAAAATACTTGTCCTTGAATTATAGCTACACTGTTGGCAGTTTCCTTTTTATTCACTTACTTTTCCTTCTTTGATCAACAATTTTAAATGTTTTTTTTTTCATTTTGACCCTCCTCTCTATTGCTTCTAGCCCGGTGAAGTTCACAAAGGAGATTGCCTTTCAGATCTTCGCCGGCCCCTCACAGCTTTTCGAGCATGGTCTCTCCCCCAGGGCAGACTGCCTCTCCTTGGTCTGCATAAGTGGGGCAGTCCTGCAAGATGTATCCTGGTGTTTGCTTGGGTGCTCTGCAATCGCACGTGGCGGTTGTCTCTAAGATCCATTCTGTGGAGGTGGATCTTTAGTCTGCAATGCCTCGTTCTGGGTCTGAAGATTTTTGTAGGCCCCAGTATCACATAGGAGCTACAATGCTGATAGCATTGCAAGGCAGTCTCTGTTCTGGAATCCTCAGGACAAGAGAAGTAGAGGGAAATAAAACACCCATAGAGAAGACAGCTCGAGACATACATAAAGGAAGTAGGAAAAACATGGACATAGATTGGTACTATCTGAACATAAGTCACCACTGTCAAATCATCATTGTTACAACTTATTAGTCATTTCCATCTGAGTTCTCTGTCCCTGACAAATACCTATTGGTTGTAATGTATGTTTAATTTATATTTGAGTTCTGACACTGATGTGGTATTGAGCCATCCTAGTCCATCTTATTACATTTGTGTCTATCCATTCTGTTGAATTCCATTCCTTGTCTTGATGTTAAACTGTCCAACACCTTCTATCTTTGCTGTGCTCTGTCCTTATTTCCAACAATTTAGCATGTTTTATTTTGGCCCAAAAACCCTCTTTTGGTAGATCATAATGATGTACATAACATAAACGAGCATTTGTTATTGCACAACTCATAAGGATGTTCTTCAATAGAGTAAACAGGAGGATGGCGTGGCCTAGTGGTTAAGTGGCACGGCTCACAACCAGAAGGTACTGGGTTCGATCCCCATCACAGCACCGGCCGTTACCCCGGGGAAGCAAACCCTTAGAAAATGCAGAAGGAAGCAGACCCTTACATAAAATGCATGCTGAAGTCGGATGCACTAGGCCGACAGGCGCAAAATAAAAACCACAGTGTAACGCACACACGCCTTGGGGAATAGATAAATAAGGCGAACGCAAAAAAACAAAAAAAACAAAAAAACAAAACAAAAACAGGAGTAAGTTATGGGGGCTAATGAAGAAGTACGGCTTTGGGGAACAGTTATTGGATAATAAACAAGCAATATACATCAACAGCGAACCAAACAAACTGGTTCCAAGTGAAGTGTGGGGTACATTAAGGTTGTGTTCAATCCGCTCTTTTATTCATCTATATCATCAACCAATCCCTGCGAGGAATCTCTCAACGAATTGATTTTTGCTGATGATCAGAGACACTTCTATATTAGTGGTAAAGATCTACACCCCCTCGAATGTCTCAATGCCTAAGGTATGACATGAAAATAAACAGTGATAAGACAAAAACTATGACAGTTAATCTGGGAAGATGGCAGAGATAGAAAATAGCACTCACAAGGCAAACAGTGTACGATACGAGCTGCACCTATCTTCGCTTTGTTCACTAAACAGGCACTGATAAACATGTTCATCACTACATTATGCTATTAGCGTCAAACATGGTTAACATTAAAAAGCCACAAACATAAGATTGACACGTTTGAGATGCGCAGTACAGCAGTAAAGAAATTTACGACAAAATAGCAACATCAAATTGAGACAAATAGTGGGGGCAAAACTGGTTAATTACTATTTTGAGGCCCAGAAAATCAATTGGTTTGTACATTAGATCAGGATGCATCATGAACAACCTCCAGCGAGAGCAAATTACATGCACATTTTGAGGCCTCGAGCAAAGGGCCATCACTGAACACACTGGATAGAGGAGGTCATCAAGACAGTCAATAAGTTCAGCATGTCAGCAGCATTAGCCTCTCGCCCAACGCAAACAAGAAACCTCACATTTCTCCTCTCTGTGATGCCGCGAGCGGCAAAAGCAGTTGGACAAAAGAAGAAGATAAAAGTATTTTGGCTGCTGTGTTTGAAAGCACGTTATTTTTCTTAGAATCCTCTGTCATATATTCCTCAGAAGCAAAGGTGCTGAGAACACAATTGGTCAAGATTATATCCTTCCAGATTATACTCACATCAAACGAGGCTATGTTAGGTCACAGGAGGAATCTAATAAAGCCAAGGGAGATGAACAGGTAATTAATTATGTGAGCTGCATTTGAATGTTGAGTCCATCCCCACTGCATGCAGCCATGGACTCAGCCTCTCGTTGTGTTTATGGATGGTTGGCGCTTACCTACGTACATCTGGTGCCAGAGCCCGAAAGGGGAACATAGAATTACAGCACTGTTATAATAGACGTATAAAGGAAGGTTGGTCATTGGTCTGATTACCCTATCCAGTAGAAACTTAAGCCACAAAAACTTCAATTGACATGTGCAGGTTAAGATTCTTCTTCTTCGGCATTCATCCTGGAAGGATGTTGTGTGGTAGTTAGCTGTAATATCTAATTTCAGCTGGATTTTTTGGTTTGCCTTCTCAATGCGATCTCTTAGTCAGACTGATCTCTGGGTAGTGAGATCGGACTCCCATGCTCAGTGTCGATCACGTTAAAAATTCCTTGATAGTTGGAAATCTGAAAAAGTAGGCTTAACTTAATTCAAGTTAAAAATCTACCCAAGTTACATGTACCTTTCTCCAAGTGGTTTGTTAAGAGCAGCTATAGATAATGTCCAACTGGCTGTGGGTCTACTTAGCTAAAGTGTTTGAGTCTATTAAGATGGACTCGCACATCGATTAAACCACCCTCCAATAAACTGGTTGAATACAGACTTTTAAGAGTCCTCTAAATCAGTATAAATAGCACGCCCTTGTAACACCCTAGCGGACCAACTCGGCCTACAAAAACGGTGTGCGGGAAAAAATTTGTTGTTGTTGAACAGCCATTTTTAAATGCAGAATACGTCATCCATATAAACACAGCATTTTGCCGGTTAAAGTATCGTATGTTAGATTACAAATGGCTTTTGAACAGTTTTAATTTTGTATACGCCGTTTGGAGCAAGCCGACTTTTTGCGAAAGGTGAAGTAGGCTGTTGGGAACGATCTTTATCGAGTAGATCTGTTTATTTTGTTTGTTTAGATAAAAGAACTACGTTTAAATTGGAAACTAACAGCTGTGTTGATATTGTGAACACAATATCGATACATTGTTAGTGGTTTCCATGGTTTTCTATCGAAGCGACTAGGCCTAGTAGTCGAGTCCAAATTTTTTCCCCGAGATTTTCATAAATTTTCAACTTCATCTTTTTGTATCTCAGAAACTAACAGACACACAACAAAAACAATAACACCCACATGTTCGTTATTCAATTGTATCTCTACACACAAGAAAATCATATTTATTGACCAACAAACAGAAATGTTAAAAATTTTGAAAGTCGACAACCATAGCGAGAAATTAAGTTAATTAATTAGGTCAAATTTTCGCAATTAAAAAAATGTGGCGTGCTAAAGGTTAAAAATTCCGTGTTAGTTGGAAATCTGAAAAAGTAGGCTTAACTTAATTCAAGTTAAAAATCTACCCAAGTTATTTGTACCTATCTCCAAGTGGTTTGTTAAGAGCAGCTATAGATAGTGCCCAACTGGCTATGGGTCTACTTAGCTCAAGTGTTTGAGTCTATTAAGATGGACTCGCACATCGGTTAAAGCACCCTCCAATAAACTGGTTGAATACAGACTTTTAAGAGTCCTCTAAATCAGTATAAATATGTTAAGTTAATGCAAATCGTTTCCATGGCTGCCACTTGGAAGCAGAAAAGTCTTGGTCAGCTCTGGTTCACTGACCATGATACAAGCAGCCAATTATGAGTTTCTGGCTGCTGACAGCTCATGCGTCTGTGACCCCTGCATTGACAATCTAGTTTGTTCTTTCTTCTTTGTCAGTATTGCTCCCACGTAAGGAAAACTGCACTTTTTCAGCTATATGACCATTTATCTTTTATAGGATCTTCTTTTCTGTTTTTTTATATTACATTTACTTTTGGTTATGTGGTTAGTGGAGTGGCTTAGATGGCGCCTGACAGGCTGTGGGTCTACCTTGCTCTAATTTACGCTTCCACCTCCACAGTCTCAAAAATAGGCGATCGTATATTCCAGCGGCTAACAGATGCTGGGATTGACCTGGCAAGTCACCAGCAGATTTTCGCCTGCTATGGGAACCACTGTAACCAGCCACCAAAGAAAGCTGTCAAGAGTACCCAACTCAAGTATGAGTGGCATTAACAACAATAACATCAGCAAATATTTCTTTCTTCCTGGATGGAATCAAGATGCTGAGCAGTACATGAGCTGCAGCGGTCAGCAAACTAGAGCTGCCAAGGCCCTTCTATACCTCCACATGATGATCCTGGATAACAGGATGCAACAGAGCAGACTGACGAGGGAGAAGGGGTGGAAGAGGGAAAGCTAACCCACCGGTTCTAAAAAAGGCCTGCTGAAGTCGGATGTGTCAGACCGAAAGGTGCAGAAAAACACTGAGCTTAATGACCTAAGAGCAGCACTCTGCAAACTGTGCCAGCAGTCCGCACCAAAAAGGGTAGTGGTACAGTGGGTCCCATCACACTGCAACATCCAAGGCAACGAGGAGGCAGACGGACTGGCAAAAGAAGGTGCAAGACTACCACAAACAGATACTAGTATGACGTACGAAGAGTCAAAACGGCTTATCAAAGCCAGATACATGACCAAATGGGAAACCGAACATACTGGTTACACCAAAAACGATGCCTATAACCAGTTAAACCGAAGAGAGCAGGTTGTTGTCTTCAGACTTCGCACTGGCCACAATAGACTGAGGTACCACCTATTCAACAAATTGAAGATAGGTGGTACCGACGAATGCCCATGCGGTACCGGTAAAATGACCGCTGAACATCTGATGCAGAACTGCCCGACATACGAGGATCAGAGAGAGCAGATGTGGCCATCACCAGTGGAACTGCAAGACAAGCTCTATGGCAGCGGCGACAGCCTCAGGATGACCGCCGCTTTTTTCGAAAAAATAATGGTTACTGTCTGACTGCGTACGAAGAAGAAGAAGAAGACCGAAAGGTGTAAATATCACAGTAGAGCTGTAAACTATCATACAGTCCATTTAATTATCTAACTTAACTTAACATCTTTATACTGGTTTCGAAGACTGCACAGTCTGTATACAACCAGTTTCATTTACATTACCTTGCTCTAAAAGCTATGCACGTCCAATTTATTCTTAAATGCATTAATTGTCCCTGCCTCCACTACCCCCTGTGGCAATGCATTCCAAGCATTCACCATTGTCTGATTAAAAAAATATTTCCTAATATCTAATCTGGACCTCTCTTTAGTTAATTTGTAGCTATGCCCTCTTGTTCTTGTGGGTGGTTGTATTTTGAAAAATTTGTTATACAACACCCAGACAACAGCCTGTTACATGCAAAGCCTTTTACAGGGCTTGGTAGTGGGAGTTTGAGAAGGAACGACGAAAAAGTTTATTGGATGACGATTTCTCATTTCGTCTAGATTTGTTTGAGTCATTCTTCTAGTCTATATTTTGTATATACCTCGGTATTCTCACTGGCAAATGTGAAACACTATATATATCCACAGATGATACGAATGAACAATGAGAGGTTTGCTATCCCAGAGCTGCTGTTTCGGCCTTGTGATGTGGGTATTCAAGAAATGGGCATCAGCGAGAGCATCATGCATAGTTTAACGTTGGTGGAAAAGGGTCAGTTTGATTTCTAAATATAGTGTAGTATTGAACTAACTGTACAAGACATCGATGAACAGAAACTTAAATTATAAGTGTGAGGTGGATGCAGGAAAGCGTGATTGGTAATGTTGAATTTTTTAAATTCTTTTTTTGTTGAGGTCAAAAAAAGTCATGAAATGTCGACCTGCCCATATCTATTAAAGCTTTTGGCTTACATTTTCTACAGGACAGAGAATTAGCCATGTTCCTAATCCTCCTTAGTTGTATCTTACAACATGCATGGCAGGTTACAGTGTTACTATTCTTTGCCTGTCTTAACACTTGCGCAGACTTACTGTGTAATAGAGACGATTGTTTGTGATTTCAGAATTGATTCCTCATTTACTGAACAACATTGTTTTGACCGGAGGCAATGCTCTTCTGCCAGGATTCCAGGATAGAGTGTAAGTCCATACATATTTGTCACTAAATCTGAGTATTTTGTGAATTCTTCTTCTTCTTCATCATTTGTTCTCAAACTCTCGCAAACTAAGCCTTGAAAAGGGCTTTGTAAGTAGCAGGATGTTGTCTGAAAAATGGAATGTGTTATGTCTTATTTCATAGTTTACAGCTTGACTGATATTTGCACCATTCGGTTTAACACATCCGACTTCAGCAGGAAGGTTTTAGTACCAGGTTAACCTTCCCTCTTCGATCCCATCTTCTTAGCCAGTCTGCTCTGTTGCTGCCTGTTATCCAGGATTACCACACGTGAAGGTGTAGAAGGGTTTTTGGCAGCTTTGGTTTGCTGGCCCTGGCGCTAGCAGTCAGCTTTGGTTCGCTGGCCCTGATGCTAGCAGTCAGCTTTGGTTCGCTGGCCCAGATGCTAGCAGTCAGCTTTGGTTCGCTGGCTCTGATGCTAGCAGTCAGCTTTGGTTAGCTGGCTCTGATGCTAGCAGTCAGCTTTGGTTAGCTGGCTCTGATGCTAGCAGTCAGCTTTGGTTAGCTGGCTCTGATGCTAGCAGTCAGCTTTGGTTAGCTGGCTCTGATGCTAGCAGTCAGCTTTGGTTAGCTGGCTCTGATGCTAGCAGTCAGCTTTGGTTCGCTGGCTCTGATGCTAGCAGTCAGCTTTGGTTCGCTGGCTCTGATGCTAGCAGTCAGCTTTGGTTCGCTGGCTCTGATGCTAGCAGTCAGCTTTGGTTCGCTGGCCCTGATGCTAGCAGTCAGTTTTGGTTCGCTGGCTCTGATGCTAGCAGTCAGCTTTGGTTCGCTGACCACTGCAGCTTATGCACTGCTCAGCTTCTTGATACCTTTTAGGAATTCAGAGTAACTATTGGTTGTAAGATGTCAACTGGTGACATCGCAGAGACATTACACTCAGCAGGCAGAATGGTGTTGCATCTATATGTGCATAAGAATGGAATATGTGATGATCTACAGTAAAACTGTATACCGGCTGTGACAAAATGGCACAAAGTAGTAGCAATGTAGGTTTAGATAAGAACAGTAAAGAAAAAAATATACTGCAACCACATATGATGAGACAAAAACTGCCACCAGGGCCACATACAGAGCAAAATGGAAGAAAGACCACCCTGGCCACATAGAAAATGATGCCTATCACCAACTCTCCAGGCAAGATCAGGGGATCATTTTCCAGCTATGCACAGGACACAACAGATTGATATGTCATCTATACAAGTTCAAGATTGGCATGCCGGACATTTGTACCTGCCCATCGCATAACAATAAAGGAAGTAGCTTTTGGCACCAATCAGTCTCCTTCCATAAGTTGTATGGAAGTGCAAAGAGCTTCAAGTCAACTGCTACCTTCATTTTAATCATTGAAGTCGAGGTCTGAAGACGAACGAGGAAGAAGTCATTCCCCAGTAGTTTCCTGATATTCACATGATTGTCTGAACTTACAAAACTTTATGAAATTCACATACTGTGGTTTTGATATGCGCACACAGCTTGGATATCACAACTCCAGTTTCCATTCTTATATTGTCTTCCAGCTTCATGGATGTTAGAAGTATGGCCTCTGATGAATTTGATGTTGGCGTTTCCACACCAAAAAAGTAAGTAGTTTATGAAATAGTTCTGGTCTGTTCTGTTCCTAATAATCAACTTCATTTCACTCCGGCATACCTATTGGTGAAACCATTCCATCCACCACTCTGACGGCTTATCATAACTCCGTTTTTTCCTTGACAAGAGAGTCAACCCATCTATCTCCTCATACACTATCATCTGTCTGGTCGAACTCGTCCTAGCCCTCAGCACCTTTGAGTTCAATGGGCCCTATTTTCATGGGACACCTAGAATACCTGATTTGGCATCAGTATACTACTCATACATCGACAATGGGATTGGTATAACTGACATGCCCAAATAGGACCTCTTAAGCTGCATTGACTCTGTTAATGACTTCCATCCATCTATCCAGTTCATGTCTGATATCTCCCTCACGTCTATCCTCTTTCTTGACATCACAGTCTCCATCTGCCCTTCTAGCCTTTCCACCACTGTCTACTACAAACCTACTGACGCACACAATTACCTCCTCTACACTTCATCTCATCCTCAATCCTGTCGCGACTCGCTCCCCTTCTCCCAGCTCCTCCGTCTCCGCCACCTTTGTCAGAGCCTACATGAGAGCAACTCTACCTTGAGACCACTCTCACCTTCGCCCTCCAGTGGGTTCTCCACATCTCCAGTTATGACTCCCTCACTCCCACTCACCGTCCTCAATCTGACTGTGTGAAACTTGTTATCACGTATCACCCTCACCGCACCTACGTTCCTGAATATCTTATTTCGTCATCTGTCATGCACTCTGATCCTTCCACTCTTGAGGTTCTTCCCAATCCTCCACTTGTCTCCTACAAATGAGATATAAACATGAGGGACTTGCTGGTCAGTAGCCATTTGCACATGCCCCCACCAATGCCACCTAGGCAGCAGGCTGTGCAATAATGCATATAGCTGTGTTACTTACGATCACGTCATCCTTACTCGCTCGATTACCTTCCCCAAAGCCGATTTTCTTCATCAAGGAGGGTTTCACATGTAAGTCCCGCAACCTCCTCTGCTCTATCATTTGTTGCCAGTGTGGTAGGACATACATTGGGGAGACTGGTCTGGAACTAAGTGAGAGTTTCTGCCAACACCTCAATGATATCTATAACCACATGGGATCCCCCATTGCCAGCCACTTCAATGGTCCTGGGCATTTGGCAAATCAGATGTTAGTGTCCAGGCTTAGTTTCTTGCTTCTCTGACGAACGTCATCGATTCACCCTTGAAAACAAACTGATCTCCCCTATGAGGTGCCTCCAGCCACATGGCAGTAATATCTTCCACACCTTTTCTTGAATCATCATCTCATAACTGCCTCGATCTATTTTTTAACCCCTTTTCTTTTCTTTCTCTCTACTTAAATACTTTTTGGTCTTTCTGTATTTGCCTTACCCGGCCTTTTTCCATTTCTTATGCCCTCCTGGCGACTTCTTCCCTTTTGTCCATCATGTGGGTTCCTGCCCCCATCTCGAAAGGAGTGATCTTTTTCTCAGTTAAGTAAACTCTTTTTTTCACCTCTATGTATTTGACATCCCCCCAATTTATGTATTAATCCCTTCTTTGATTCGTTAGTTAATTATTGTTGTTATTTGTTGTCTCTGATGGCCTATTGGTCGTAACGTAAGTTTCGTTTGTGTTTTCGTCTCAGTGCGGTATCTGACCATACCCATTTATAATTTTTATTTCACTTTGTTTTTTAAACCATATTTTAAACATTTAAACCATACAGATGATTCCTGTAGCTTGTTGATAATAGTAATGAGATAGGTTTCCCCTTTTATTCAAGCTATGTTTGTGAACATCTGCAGAACATATTATCCTTAATGGATCTTCTTTTGTTCACTCAAAAATATTGTCTATATCTGTGATGTTGCCTCTTGTATAAACTTCACTGTCTTTTGTAGTTCACATACATGTCCATAAACTTCTCTTTCAGTATTGTTTCTATGGGCCAGTGGAATTTTCTCTGTATATCAGATTCGGGGCAGTTCTGTAGTATGTGCTGTACGGTCTGGGGTGCCTGTACACATGGCTGAGTTGCCAATCTTCATTTTTGTGTACATGTGACTGCAGAGTTGATTGTGTCCTGTTCTAAGATGCAACACAACAGTTTGTTCTTGTCTGTTCATCTTATGGAAATCGTCTGGTGTTACTGTTGGTGGCTTTCTGATTGATTTGATCATCCTTATCTTCTGTTGGTATGTAACTGGCACATCTGGTTGCTCGTCTGCAGCACCGTCCTTTGCCAGTCGGTCTGCTCTCTCATTTTCTGGTACTCCACAATGAAAAGGTATCCACTGTATGATGATCTTGCGCTTGTTGCTCAGTTCAGACAGTAGAGCCTGTAGATCTGGCAGTTTCTCTACTTTATTGTTATTTCTTTATTGTTGGTTACCTAACACATCAACTATTAAATTGAAAAATATGCCGTGGTGTAATTTTTTTCTTCTGTTTCACTTGGGTGAGTATACAGTCTCTCATTCTTTTTCACCTTGGGTGTGTACAAAGTAACTTGTCCTTTTTCAGTCCATCCAGAGTATAGAGCCATCTAGACTTATCTATCCATCATCCATATCCGTCTGACTCCCATTGAAACATAGAGCTGCAACAGATGTTCTCCTTCTTTTCCAATTTTGAGCCATCTTCTCGAGTTCCGTCCATGAAACTCTCGCTGCACTGGCATCCTCTTCCACTATTCTTTTCCAGGTCTTCTGTGACCTCCATTTTCAACTTTTTTCTTATGGGCTCCAATTAAACGCATGTTGGGTAATATTTCCTTCCTTCTTTCTGATGACATTGTACCAACTTTTGTTCTACCTTTCCCGACAGGATAGATAAAAATGTAATGAATCCTTATTGCTATTCCATTTTACAGCCCAATAGCACATGCCTGGCAGGCTGGATGTGACATCTCAATGGATCCAACCTTCCCTTCATTATGTGTCAGCAGACATGAATATGAGGAGTACGGGCATACAGTTTGCACTAACAAGTTCAGTGTTTCATCAACAGACTCTCATTCTTGATGTGTGTACATGTATACATTAATTCTGTGTGTGGAGGTCACACAACTCAACTGTAAGACAACTGAAATAAAGTAAATTATTTTACATTGCTGATTTAGTAATGTTTTTTTTCTATTTCACAATACTTATTAGTTACAATTGATTGATATATGTTGTTCTTCAGTCTATATTCCATAGCTACAATTGATTGATATATGTTGTTCTTCAGTCTATATTCCATAGCTACAATTGATTGGTATGTGTTGTTCTTCAGTCTATATTCTAGTTACAATTGATTGGTATGTGTTGTTCTTCAGTCTATATTCTAGTTACAATTGATTGATATATGTTGTTCTTCAGTCTATATTCCATAGCTACAATTGATTGGTATGTGTTGTTCTTCAGTCTATATTCCATAGCTACAATTGATTGATATGTGTTGTTCTTCAGTCTATATTCCATAGCTACAATTGATTGATATGTGTTGTTCTTCAGTCTATATTCCATAGCTACAATTGATTGATATATGTTGTTCTTCAGTCTATATTCCATAGTTACAATTGATTGATATATGTTGTTCTTCAGTCTATATTCCATAGTTACAATTGATTGATATGTGTTGTTCTTCAGTCTATATTCCATAGCTACAATTGATTGATATATGTTGTTCTTCAGTCTATATTCTAGTAACAATTGATTGATATATGTTGTTCTTCAGTCTATATTCCATAGTTACAATTGATTGATATATGTTGTTCTTCAGTCTATATTCTAGTTACAATTGATTGGTATGTGTTGTTCTTCAGTCTATATTCTAGTTACAATTGATTGGTATGTGTTGTTCTTCAGTCTATATTCTAGTTACAATTGATTGATATATGTTGTTCTTCAGTCTATATTCCATAGTTACAATTGATTGGTATGTGTTGTTCTTCAGTCTATATTCTAGCTACAATTGATTGGTGAGAGCTGAATTAGGCTAATAATTACACCTTTTTGAGGGTGTATGGTTGAGTGTCTGATTATTATGGTGGTAGAGAAGTTGCTTTTCATGGCAAAGTTATGGGGTTCAGCTACAGTCACTGGCACTTTCCAGTGGCCCCAGCTGTAAATGGGCATCTGGCATGCTATTAGGGAAGGAAAGTCAACTAGGAAGGGAACTGGCCATCACACCTTATAAACAAGCTGTGACCTCGAACAATGAGGTCACTAACACTTCATCTCCGACAACAATCTTTCCTATGGAACTACCTTTACCTTTAGTTGGGTCTAATACTTTAGCTTAAGGGGTGGCAAATTAGTTTAGGATCTAGGAGACAGGTTACAAATCTAGGAGCCGGGTAACAAATATAGGAGCCAGGTAACAAATCTAGGAGTTAGGTAACAAATCAAGGAGTCAGGTAACAAATCTAATAAGCCAGCATGGTGCTGAATATTAGCAACCGTAGGAGGGTTTGTGGCTGTAAATAGGACACTGATACATCTGGGGTAGTTGTCTCGCCGCAGCGACTCAATTTCAACCAGTGTTCGTAAAGCGATCTCAGTCCCGCCAGGCGGAGCGATAGCGCGGGCTTGCGGAGAACGCTCGCCTGCCTTTCCCCGTAGAGCGAATTGGGTGCGGTTTGTTGTAGTGGCTCCTCCACCGAGGTGCGCTCGTCTGGTCCGTATCAGGAAACGTGGTCCGTCCGTGGTGATTTATCTAAGGCTTATAGCAGAGCTCGACAGTACGTCTCGCTGGTGGTCCGACTCTCGCAAAGAGCTTGTGACCGGCAAATGGAAAGCAGGAATCGTGGCCTCGAGGCCCTGCGTTCTCCTACGGAGAAGGGCAGGCCGGCAGGCCAAATTGTCTCTAGTCCCAGTGAAATTCATCGCCGAGGTCGTTGGGATCCGTTCTGCACAGAGCGCTGCCATCCCTCCTCGAGCGAGCCCGGTCGGTCGGTCGTCTGGTGCGTGTGGGAGGCCCCTGTCAGGCGGTCCTAGGTCGACGGAGTGAGGGACGGGTGGAACAACCGTCCGTCCGTCCCGTCAGTCGGTCCCTGCGGCCGTCGTCCCAGTGAGGCTTTTTACACACCCTTCCTCCGCCGACCGGTGTGTGCTGTACGTACGTCTCCGACAGATATCTGGTTGATCCTGCCAGTAGTCATATGCTTGTCTCAAAGATTAAGCCATGCATGTCTAAGTTCACACTGTCTCACGGTGAAACCGCGAATGGCTCATTAAATCAGTCGAGGTTCCTTAGATGACACGATCCTACTTGGATAACTGTGGCAATTCTAGAGCTAATACATGCTTACCAAGCTCCGACCCTCGCGGAAAGAGCGCTTTTATTAGTTCAAAACCAATCGTCGTTTCCCCTCGCGGGGTTGCGGCGTCCCCACTGGTGACTCTGGATAACTTTGTGCTGATCGCATGGCATCATGTGCCGGCGACGCATCTTTCAAATGTCTGCCCTATCAAATGTCGATGGTACGTGACATGCCTACCATGTTTGTAACGGGTAACGGGGAATCAGGGTTCGATTCCGGAGAGGGAGCATGAGAAACGGCTACCACATCCAAGGAAGGCAGCAGGCGCGCAACTTACCCACTCCCGGCACGGGGAGGTAGTGACGAAAAATAACAATACGGGACTCTTTCGAGGCCCCGTAATTGGAATGAGTACACTTTAAACCCTTTAACGAGGATCTATTGGAGGGCAAGTCTGGTGCCAGCAGCCGCGGTAATTCCAGCTCCAATAGCGTATATTAAAGTTGTTGCAGTTAAAAAGCTCGTAGTTGGATCACAGGCGGTCCGGCTCACGCCGGTTCACTGCCCGTTGTCTCCTGCCCTACCGTCTGCCGGCTCTCTCCCACGGGTGCTCTTCGCTGAGCGTCCTGGGTGGCCGGCGCGTTTACTTTGAAAAAATTAGAGTGTTCAAAGCAGGACTCGGCTGCCTGAATAATGGTGCATGGAATAATGGAATAGGACCTCGGTTCTATTTTGTTGGTTTTCGGAACTGGAGGTAATGATTAACAGGGACAAACGGGGGCATTCGTATTGCGGCGTTAGAGGTGAAATTCTTGGATCGCCGCAAGACGAGCTACTGCGAAAGCATTTGTCAAGAATGTTTTCATTAATCAAGAACGAAAGTCAGAGGCGCGAAGACGATCAGATACCGTCGTAGTTCTGACCATAAACGATGCCGACTAGCGATCCGCAGGAGTTGCTTCGATGACTCTGCGGGCAGCTTCCGGGAAACCAAAGTGTTTGGGTTCCGGGGGAAGTATGGTTGCAAAGCTGAAACTTAAAGGAATTGACGGAAGGGCACCACCAGGAGTGGAGCCTGCGGCTTAATTTGACTCAACACGGCCAACACTGAAATGACTGACATGCCGAGACCACTTTTCTGGGGTCTAATATGGAACTGGTGCTGGATTTAGACCCTCAGAAATCTGGGGTTATGCCCTCTGTGGCTCGGTTGGTCTGCATCCAGTGTTTGATAAAGGAATTGACGGAAGAGCACTATCAGGAGTGGAGCCTGAGGCTAAAATTGACTAAACACGCCAATAGTGTAGAATGACTGTCAAAAGAGAGCACCTTCGTGGGGTCTAATAGTGAACATGTGCTGGTATTAGACCCACGGAAGGCAGGTCAGTCTCCAAACCCCCAAATGAAAGAGCGCCTGCTACGGTAATCTGGTCTTCACCCTGCAGAAATCGCAGGCTCCAGAAACTGGGCCATTGACAAACTAAAAGCCCTGTATTGATACGGTCTGGCTAATATTGAACGGGTGCTGGAAATAGACCCTCTGAAGACAGGTCAGCTTTACCCTACAAATGACAATGCTCTGCTACGGAAATCCTGCTAAGCCCGAGAGGAGCCGCAGACATTTTGGTTCACGTACTAGGCGGATAAGCCAACGGTTCGAGGTGAGGGATTACGGCCGAACGCCTCTAAGCCAAAAATCCCGCCCAAAAGCAGCCCAGCACGAATGCAAAGGGAGGCTTCGACATGGTGGGGACCTCGGGGTCACGCTCCAGCCCCGCCCGGTCAAGCCGCAGAATGAGGTCTCTGCCGTCCGCTGATAAAAGCGGGCGGGAAGCTGCTCGATATTCACCCCATACGGCGATGAGGAATGAAATCATTTGTAGAAGACTTAGTTCTCGGTCGGGTTCCCTAAGCAGTAGATCAGCTACCTCACTGCGAACTGCTGAGACTCAACCCTTGACCATGTCCGCTCCCTAGGCGGACAACATCTCCGTGCAAGACTAGGCTTGTCACCTGGTCAAATGCACTATTTCGAGAGGAATCACAGGTCGCTGACATTTGGTCCACGTGCTTGGCTGATAAGCTACCATCCGAGGGATTACGGCCGAACGCCTCTAAGCCAGAATCCCGCCCAAAATCTCAGCACCGCTAAGATGGGAGGCTACGACATGGCTGGGGCTTGTGTCCCGGCCCGATCGAGCCGCAGGAATGCACCTGGTAAAATGCACTCCTTCCTCACTCTTTGCATCTGTCTGCTATCAGTCATTCCAATGGACGCAGAAGAGATGCAGTCCAGCGGACACTGCACCTCCTGTCCTATGGTGGCAAGCTCCCGGGTGGCGGGGAATGCTAGGCGTACCATCACTGCAGATGAGCCGAGAAAATAGAGCGAGCAAAAAGATACCTCACTCATATGCATATGCTACGTTTCTGGCAGGACGTGACGATCCTGGGAAAAAGTCACACTGGACTGCCTCTCTTCCGGGATAGTACAAACTAGTACATAGTCCATCATATCATTGCCAAACGCTATAGACACGAGTAGGGAAGACTCGATAGTCCTGCAAGACAACTTCCCAAGAGAGACAACTCTGACCAAAAACAACTGCTGCCTTGCAGTTAGGCTGGGGACAGCCAAAGGCTAAGGAGGGCAACCCTACAGAAACGCCTGTTGAAATCGGATGCACTGAGCCACTGGCTAACAAATTAAATCAGTGCAACGTAAATATCGCTGTAAACAGCGTACGATGAAGAAGAAGAAGAAGGACACTGATACTAGAATGTTAGGTGCCACAGCAACATTTTTAGACACCATGAAGACTTGGCGCTCCGGATTTGTTGTGTCTTGCTAACTCATGTCTTTCTTTACAACAGTATGCATCCGTCACCTGGAGGGCCGTGGTTCGAATCTGAATTTACTATTACTTCACTTTAGTCTAAATGTTTTTCGAGTGCTTATAATATACTCCTCTTTGCGGTTGTTGTTGTAACTAAAATCAAAATTCTCTATAGCAATGCTTTTCGTTTCTCACAACCAAATGCAAAATAAAATAAATATACTCACTGAAGGGTCACTGAAACACAAGATTATGACAATAAAAGCACCTTACGTCAATCAAACTGTATTGGGAGACACGATACTACAAGAGGTAGATTTGTTCATACATCTTGTGACAATATAGACAAGGTGGGAGGTACTGGTAGAGATATCAGGTTTTACTGCTTTATGGAATTTGTGGACATTGAAGGAAAAAAGTCCACCACAAAAATAGATATCTTAAATAATAATGTCAAGTCTGTCCAATTGTGTTGCTCTGTGACGTGAAGAAAAACAACAATGTCAAGTTTGTCCAACTATATGGCTCTGTGACGTGGTGAACAACTCCAGTGTCAAGTCTGTCCAATTGTATGGCTCTGTGACGTGGTGAACAACTCCAGTGTCAAGTCTGTCTAATTGTATGGCTCTGGAAAAGTACAGCTAAAAAGATCTAAGCTTTCATCAATGAGTGCTTGCGCTAAATTGAGGGAATAAAATGGTATGATAAAGTGACTATTATAAAATTGTAGGAAAGAACCGGGCAGACGTGAGTTGGACTAGACCTAAGGAGAAGGCGTTGGTGATGGATAGAACACACATTACAGAAAACAGCTGATAGCATTATAAGTATCACTGTTCTGTAATCCTCACGGCAAACGAAGTAGGGGCAGACCTAGACACTCATAAATCTAAAAATGACAAGGTGGATGTGGAGAGAGCTGGAATTAATGGGGCATGACAAGAAGACTTGGCGAGTATTTGTTGCTCGACAGGGAGCTGAAGGATTTTAATGGGTAGATTCCTGTCTTCTTCTGATCAAGGGAACACTAGCTATTCACTTTTTATTGCTGTTATCATATATAGAATTCCGTTATGACAATGGTAAGTCTGCAATGAAAGCTGGCTGCTTGCATCGGGATCAGCGAATCACAGTTGATCAAGATTCTATTCTGCCGCCAAGCGGTGGCCCTGGAAATGAGGTGCTCTAGTATAGGGATCGTAGTGGGAAGGCAAATCTGGTAACCCCAAAATGTCCGCTGAAATCAGATATGTCAGGCAGAATTCGCACACATCAAAATATCCTTTTCAGGATGAAAACCAAAGAAGAAGAAATGATTGGTTTATGTTTGAAAAGTGTGTGTTTTGTCACACAGTGACACAAAGTTAAGTTGTACTTTAGGCAGACCCATATGTGGCCAGTCCGTCTCAGTAAATGGCGAAAAGTGTAGATAATGGTGGTTCCCATAGCTCACTGTTTGTACACACTACTTTGTTCTCTTTAGGCACCTGTTTCTAGTGGACCTGCGTATGATTTCAAATGTTTGTGTTCTTAACATCACCTGTTCATCGATCACTTTTCTCCATCCAGGAGGTGGTTGTTGATTCATTTCAAAATGTCTCCTCTATGCATTGCCAATGTCCCTACGGCAGGTGCCCCTGAGGCCAGGATGTCATTCCTACAAACCCCAGCATGATCCTGAAGATTTGAGGCCTTTATGTCTGTTTTCCACTCATCAGGCCTTCTGTACCTTCTGAAGCAAGGATTGGTAGTCAGAGATAATTACGGCGCTCATTAAAGAGGTCTCAGATAACCACATCATAGCCAAAGTCATTGCCTCAATCTCCATTCTCATATTAGAGGTTGTTGTCATGTTTGCACCACTTTGCTCAGGAATGATCCTGCCTCTCACTCTAGCTGAAAAGCCCAATCGACTTTCTTAATACACAGCACAGATCCATTGATAAGACATTCATGGCAATATCACAATGATGAACTTAAGTACCGTTTCTGTTTTGAATGTTGACTGCAATGGATCTCCAATATCCTCTGGCTCCTGCTTTTATGGTACACTTCGACAGACTGTTTTCAGTCCATCTCTTGATGTTGTCTTCCTACTTATAGTGCGATCTCTCTCTTGCCTGCCCAACGTTCACATTTACCTCCAGCATTGTTTTCAGCATTGTGTCGTGTCAAGACCTCACTTCTCTGGAAACATGCTGCTTCATTGCAGTCTGGCTAACGAGGCAGGGGATTGATATGATCCCTGCAGTAGTAAGCGACATGCAGTTGAAGCCAAGCATAGCACAACTGCATTGAGGACTCTAATCCACCTCCATAAGTGGAGGAAAGCTACTGCAACCAACCATTTAATGCCCTCATCAGGGTGCACAAAAGAGTAAACTAACTCAATGTGGGCATTCAACAACAGCAACATATGTCTATCATCATGTAGCATGTCCCTTGTAGAACGTCGCTAGCCAAATCTTCAGCATCCACCAAAGTCATGCTCAGGCATTCCTTGATATCTTGGTGCCATGGTTTTCTCTGTCTACCTCTGCCTATTTTGCCCTGTACCATACCCTCCATCGTTGTCCTCTCAAGACCGTTGTGTTTCTTGATGTGACCAAAATATTTCAATTTTATGACCATAATGGTATTGATAAACAAGTTCTCTTTTATGTTCAACTCTTGCCGAATGTCTATATTTGTCTTTCTCTCAGTCCAGTGTATTTGTGAGGATCTTTCTGTAACATTTTGACTAGAAGGACTCGATTCTCTTTCTAGATGTTTTGGTAACAGTCCATGCTTCGTAGCCATATGCTGCCACGAGACAGACATATGTCCAAAACATTTTATTTGCCTAATTCTATTTTCCTCATTAATTCTCTTCCTATTCCCAATCTCTTCATGACCTCCCTATTTGTTCACTCTTCCTTTCATGAGATGTGGCCCATTCTTCTGAACACCCACATTTCAAAGGCCTCCACTTTATCCACAAGATGATTGTTCATCATCCAAGTTTCCGCAGCACAAGGCAAGACGAATATATACCTCCTGATGACTTTCATTTTCGATGTATTTATTAATTGTTTGGTTGTCATTATGTATTTTATGTTGATAAATTTGTTTTTGGCCATTGCTACTCTCTTCTTCACCTCAATCTCACACCTACCATCATCTTTTATGATCTGTTCAAGGTATAAGATACTATTTACCTTTTCCAACATTTCTCCGTTTACTGTGATGTTTATTGTTAGCTTCACATTTGTTTTGTTAATTATCATATTTGTTGTTTCCCCAATGTTAATTACCAAACCATAAGCCTTGCTCATGTTGTTGACTGTCTCTACATGTTCCGCAACTCATGCAACTTTCAGCCAACAATACAGTATCATCAACATAACGGATATTGTTAACTCCCCTGTCGTTTATATTTAGTCCTGGCATCCCCTCAATCTGTCTGAAAATTCCCTCTGTGTAGATGTTGAACAGGTAAGGTGATAACATACACTCTTGTCTCACACCTTTTTATGTCAATATCTGCTGAGTAAATCTTTCCCGATCATATTTTTGCCACCTGTTCCCAATATAGATTACAAATAAGTCTAATGTCTTTTCAATCTAGACCAGTCACTTGTAGACATTCAATTAGTTGAACATGTAGGAATCTGTTAAATGTCTTAAACACATATACATACTTTTTTTTTGAACTTCTACGAGGCCTGTTCAAATGAAACTGGACTGAACTGCACCAAGTAAACATATGTACGATGTGCATGATGACATCACTTCTGGTGGAAACAGCACATACCAACCGTCAAGTTTGCAAAATTTCACCATCCTTTGACTCATAGTGTCCTCAGAAGACCGTTGAAATCATAGCGGGGGTGATACGGAATCCGCCCAGAGTTGATCAGCGAGTAGTGATTCGGTTTCTAACAGCTGAAGGATGTCGACTAGTTGACATTCCTTGCAGAATGCAGGCAGTGTATGATGACAAATGTATGTCGAAGACAACAGTGGAGAACTGGACAGCGATGTTTAAAGAAGGACGTGAGTAAACGAATATATACACGAATATATATATATATATACACACGAATATATATATATACACACATATATATATATATATATATATATATATATGATATATATACGATATATAAATAGTTTGATCCAGTTTCATTTGAACACCTCATATATACTTTTCCACTAATATTCTTATACAGAATTTGCTTCGCGAATTACATTTTTCTTTCAAAAGTCAAACTGCTCTTCATCAACTATTTATTTTTAATGTTGAGTATCTGAGTTGCAGAGTTGAGACTTGAGGTGTTTTCCTGTCAGTGTTAATTAAAAACTTAGCATGTGCACTGTCCTGAGGTTACTGAAGCAAGGACTCTTATTAATGCAAATCTTTATTAAATAACTGGCAATTGAGAACATTCTGAAATTATTTGCTGATAACTTAACTTAATGTCTTTAGAAGGCTATGCACATCCAATTTATTCTTAAATGAATTCCAAGCATTCACCACTCTGTGACTAAAAAAATATTTCCTAATATCTAATCTGGACCTTTCTTTAGTTGATTTGTAGCTATGCCCTCTTGTTCTTGTGGGTGGTTGTATTTTGAACAACTTGTTATAGTCTAATTTATCTGTTCCTCTGATCATCTTATAAACCTGTATTTAGTCACCTTGAATTCTTCTCCATTCTAAACACTGTAGGTCACTTTTTCTGAGTCTTTCCTCATAACTGTAATTCTGAATCCCACTATCAACTTTGTCGCTCTTTTTTGTATTCTTTCCAGCATGTTTATATCCCCTCTATGATAAAAAGTCCCTTTCCTATTCTATCATTCTAATATTTTTCTTGCTTATTCTATAATTATGTGCTATTTTGAATTTACCAATGTGGATGACTACATTTATCTACATTAAACTTCATTTGCCAGCTCACAGACCATTCTCGAATTTTATCTATTCTACTTCAATATATCAATTTCTGCTTTAGATGAGACACTACTGCATAGTTTTGTAGTTTTGTGTCATCCGCGAATTTTGCAATCATGGTTTCCATATCAATGTCCAAACCCTTTATATATTTCAAGAATAAAATCGGTCCCAAAACCGATACCTGTGGAACTCCATTTTTCACTCGGTCCCAAAACCGATACCTGTGGAACTCCATTTTTCACTGGGTCCCAAAACCGATACCTGTGGAACTCCATTTTTCACTGGGTCCCAAAACCGATACCTGTGGAACTCCATTTTTCACTCGGTCCCAAAACCGATACCTGTGGAACTCCATTTTTCACTCGGTCCCAAAACCGATACCTGTGGAACTCCATTTTTCACTCGGTCCCAAAACCGATACCTGTGGAACTCCATTTTTCACTCGGTCCCAAAACCGATACCTGTGGAACTCCATTTTTCACTGGGTCCCAAAACCGATACCTGTGGAACTTCATTTTTCACTGGGTCCCAAAACCGATACCTGTGGAACTCCATTTTTCACTGGGTCCCAAAACCGATACCTGTGGAACTCCATTTTTCACTGGGTCCCAAAACCGATACCTGTGGAACTCCATTTTTCACTGGGTCCCAAAACCGATACCTGTGGAACTCCATTTTTCACTCGGTCCCAAAACCGATACCTGTGGAACTCCATTTTTCACTGGGTCCCAAAACCGATACCCGTGGAACTCCATTTTTCACTGGGTCCCAAAACCGATACCTGTGGAACTCCATTTTTCACTCGGTCCCAAAACCGATACCTGTGGAACTCCATTTTTCACTGGGTCCCAAAACCGATACCTGTGGAACTCCATTTTTCACTGGGTCCCAAAACCGATACCTGTGGAACTCCATTTTTCACTGGGTCCCAAAACCGATACCCGTGGAACTCCATTTTTCACTGGGTCCCAAAACCGATACCCGTGGAACTCCATTTTTCACTGGGTCCCAAAACCGATACCTGTGGAACTCCATTTTTCACTGGGTCCCAAAACCGATACCCGTGGAACTCCATTTTTCACTGGGTCCCAAAACCGATACCCGTGGAACTCCATTTTTCACTTCAGAACACTTAGAGTACTTCTTATTTATTCTCACTGATGATGGGGCATCAAATAAAAACTTTAAAATTGTTAGAGAAATTTGAAAAGTTGCTAAGTGTTGCAAGATTGTTCTGCAGGTGTTATCAAACGACGTCATAGTAACTGTTTTTGTTTTTGCGTTGGCCTTATTTCTCTATTCCCCAAGGCGGTGTGCGTTGTACTGTGGTTTTTATTTTTGCGCCTGTCGGCCCAGTGCATCCGACTTCAGCACGCATTTTATGTAAGGGTCTGCTTCCTCCTGCATTTTCTAAGGGTTTGCTTTCCAGGGGTAACGGCCGGTGCTGTGATGGGGATCGAACCCAGCACCTTCGGGTCGTGAGCCGTGCCACTTAACCACTAGGCCACGCCGTCCCCATAGTAGATGTTTATAGTGGCATACATGAAAAAGAAATAGAGATCTGTTATCTGTATTTTGAGTAGCAAAAGGGTGAAACCTATCAAAATTCATCAGCGAATGAAGGTTCGGTAAGGTGATATGTGCTTGATGCTCTAGCTAATGTACAAGTGCAGTTGGAAGTTCTAAAATGAATTCTGTGACAGACATCTTGACCATGTCAAGCACAGAGAGTGGCGACATCAAATTCGACTGCAGCTGTTGAACACATCGTAATGAAAAATCGTAGAGTGACTGGCTGAAATAGCTACACTTCTGGGCATCAGTCAAGTTTCAGTGCACCACAACATTCACAATATGCTCCGTTCCACAAAATGTAAGTGCCATAGCAGCTGACTCATTGACACATTGGCAATGAATGACTACACATGTGACCAAAAGACTTGTCTAGAGGAATTCACACACTTTGTAGACGATGTATACGACATGTATTGAACAAAATTGAGACTATATGGAAAACCAAGCAGTGTGTGCCACTTTGACTTAACTTTGTCTGAGAACTCCTAAGTGCTCTAACACAGGCCTTGGAGGGCAAAGAGTAAACACGATCAGGGGAACTAAGATCTCACCTCATGCTCTTGGTAGTACTCATGGAAACAGGCTGTGTCACAGCAGTTGGCCAATGAGGTTGGGTTTGATACTGTAATCCCCAAGTGTTGAGCTTACAGAAGAGCCTTACATTGAACTACACCCAGGTCCACCTTATCAAGCACTCCTTGGGTTGAAAGAAGAGTCACTGTAACCCGCAAACAACAAAATAAAACACGTCATGGGTTAATTTAGCATGAGTAGCTTCGAACAACACCACACTGGCTTCCTGAAAGGAAGTGAGGCGGCTGCAGTGCTGCACGATACTTTGTAGGGAGCAAAACAAGAGTCCAGATTAGGAGACTATTAATCCAGTTTTGGCCAAAGGTAGCCTGCTTAGGCGACAAGGGCCCTTTGCGGGAACCGTGCATCAGCACAATGAGTGCATTAGGCGATCCATGCTGCATGCAATGAGGACGATATCTTTCAGATTTGACTTAACCAGATTGTACGTGGACGGGACCGTGATGAAGAGGGCCGTTTCCCATCAAGGGCCTGCTTTAATAACTAGTGGGTAGTGATATCTTCGGTAAGGTGGGCAACAGGTCCAATATTCTGTAGCAATTTGTTTTGCACGTTCAGGCTGCTGGTTGCAAGCAAAACCCTCAATAGCCTCCTTTGCGACATGCAAGGAGGTCCAGTGGTTCTGTTCTTTGTCTACCAGTAATAGGTCTGGGACCCACATGGTAAAACAATTTCCATGCTGACTGAAAATAAAGTCTAATAGCTCTAAAATATAGTTTCACAGACGTAACTGACGTTCAAACAGTTCTATTTATATACGTCTTTAACCAGCACTATGCATTTTTCTTCAAATTAAAAACAAAACAAAAAACAACAAAAAGGGCAATTCATAAAGAAATTAAGAAAGCTAAATTCATATCGGTATAATAATCAAGACAGATTTAGATTTGAAAACAGGTTACAAATGTATTCCACAGTGCGACGCACAGGGAAATGATAAATACCCTGGAGGAGCTGCATTCCAATGGCAAGGACCCGAGAATTAAATTCAAAACATGTACTTGGGATAGAGTGTAGCTATACGAATGGATAACAAATTAGGAAACTTTAGGCAGATAAAAAAGTGAGTGCGACAGGGTTGTGTGCTGTCCCCTGACCTGTTCTCTCTGCGCAACGAATTTATCTTGCGATCTTGAAAGGCAATGCCAGAAATATCAATTGACGGAAAGAACATAAACTACTTGCGTTACGCTGAGGACGTTGTGTTGATATCGCAGAATGAGTCAGACTTACAAGGAACAGTCAAATTGGTAGTTCTTCAAAGCGAAAATAAAAGCCTCAGCTTAAATAAAAAATAAATTAGAAGTATTGGTTGTTGTTGTTTAATGCCCACGATGAGGAAGTTTACTCTTTTATGAGCCCTAAAAAGAACGTTATGTGGCGGGTTGTAGTAGCTTTCCTCACATTCCGAGCATGCTGATCTATGTCCCCCAGGCGGTTGTGCTGTGCTTGGCTTCATCTGCTTGGCGCTCACTACTACGGAGATCACATTGATCCACATCAGCCAGGTTGCCTTGAAAACAGCATGTTTCCAGGGAACGCTACATGGAAGAGAGGTTGTGTTCTTTGTCTGTGTATTGTCCCTGACGCGACGTCCTGGTCAGTATGTTGTGTCTGATTGGATCAAAAAGTCTTGGTAATAACTAAGAAACAGAGATCTTCAAATTATTCAAAAAGGGCAAAAAATCAGATCCAGCAAATTATAGACCGGTGAGTTTAACGAGCATAGTCTGTAAATTATTAGAGTCAATAATCAAAGAAAACATTGTAATGCATTTAGACAAGTTTAATCTAATCAGAAATAGTCAGCATGGGTTTACTAGACAGAGATCGTGCTTAACAAATATATTTGAATTCATGGAGTAGGTTACCAAAATGTTAGATAAAGGGAAGCCATAAATATATTTGAATTCATGGAGTAGGTTACCAAAATGTTAGATAAAGGGAAGCCAGGACGTTATTTATCTGGATTTTGCAAAGGCCTTTGATAGAGTACCTCATCAAAGATTATTTTGAAAGTTAAAATCACATGGAATAGGTGGGGAAGTTACCAAATGGATTGAAAATTGGTTAACGGGAAGAAGGCAAAGGGTGGGTATAAATAAGGAGTACTCTGAGTGGTGTGAAGTGAAAAGTGGAGTGCCACAGGGCTCGATTTTGAGACCAATTTTGTTCTTGATATCTATAAACGAATTGGACATTCATATGGAATCCACGATTGCAAAATTTGCTGATGACACAAAACTATGCAGTAGTGTCTCATCTAAGGCAGAAGTGGATATATTGAGGTCGGATTTAGATAAATTCGAGAATGGTATGTAAGCTGAAAAAAGGAGTTGAATGTAGATAAATGTACAGTCATCCACATGGGTATATCCAATTTGGAACATAATTACAGAATGGGCGAGACAATATTAGAAAGATAGAAAAGGAAAGGGACCTATGGGTCATAATAGATCATACAGGTAAGGTGAGTGAGCAAGTCCAGGTAGCAGTGAAAAAGGTAAATGCAATGTTAGGTATGATAATAAGAAATTTTAAATATAGAAGCAAGGACGTGTTGTCAAACTGTATAAAGCATTAGTTAGACCTAGATTGGAGTACTCTGTACAGGTGTGGAGTCCTTGTCATAAAGAGGATATAAACATGCTGGAAAGGATACAAATAAGACCGACAAAGCTGATAGTGGGATTCCAGAATTACAGTCACGAGGAAAGACTCAGAAAAACTGGCCTACAGTGTTTAGAAAAGAGAAGAATCCCAGGTGACTTAATACATGTTTAAAAGATAGTCAAAGGAACGGATTAATTAGAATATACACATTTTTTTCTTCAAAATACAGCCACCCACAAGAACAAGAGGGCATAGCTACAAATTAACTAACGTGAGGTCCCGATTAGATATTAAGAAAAATTTCTTTAGCCAGAGAGTGGTGAATGCTTGGAATGTATTGCCACAGGAAGTAGTGGAGGCAGGGACAATTAATGCCTTTAAGAATAGATTGGATGCGCATAGCTTTTAGAGCAAGGTAATGTAAATAAAACTGTTTGTATACAGACTCCGCAGAGTCTTCTAAACTAGTATAAAGACGTTACGTTAAGTTAAATTGCTGCATAGAGGCGAACGAGGCGAAGCTAAGACAAATACACTCACTTCAATTCCTGGGAACCCGCATACGATTTTTATGAGAAATGTTCTTATGAAATGAAGAACATAATCGCACAGGCAAAATTAGTCTTTTTGAGTATGAGGGTAATCTTGTGCAACAAAATACTGTCACGGGGATTAAGAAAGAGAGTGCTTAGATTCTAACGTTGAGCCATGCGCCATACGGCAGCGCGCCATGGAAATGCAGCAGCCGATCACATATATCATTGAAGGCAACGGAAATGGGGTTTCACAGAAGAATATTGAGATGGACTACAAAGAAAGCTAATTACGTGGTACTTGAAGGTGCACATATACAAAGACATCTTATGGCAAAAATAAGGACAAAGCAAGTTGTCCTATTTCGGGCTTGTCGTGAAAAGAGGCGGATTGAAACACACGGTGACAACGAGCAGAATCGCACGGAAGAGGGACTGAGGAAGACAAAGAGAAAATATTGGACAGCAAGAAGGAATGACATGTGAGTCGATTAAATGCGAAACTGATAAACGACACACGTTATAAAATGAAATGAAAATCCACGATCGGCAACTCCAACAGCCTCGGCACTAGATGATGGTGACGATGATGATGATGATGATAGTCTAAAGAAATGAAAGAACAAATATGCGATAGGAGGGTCTAAAGTCATGAAAATAGTCGAACCACTGCTTGCTACACCAGCAAATAATAATCTTTTAACAAGTACACAAAGTTAAAAGGCCATTTGAAAGTCGGTGTCATGATAATATAAAATCCCTTCTAAATCATCCGATCTTCCAGTCATTTTCATATTCTTATATTTTATTATGCATTTGATCCAATTACTTGTCTCTCCATTTCTCTCACATTTCTTCTACTTGAGTAAAACGTTTGAAAAAATCTAAGTGAATCAAAATTCAGTCAAGGTAAAAAAAACAAAACAATTTCTAGTTCACACTGAAGAATTTATATTATCTAGGGCAGTATTTGCCAAACCGCTGGTTAATGGACTGCTGCCTATCCACAGAAATGGCGTCCGGTCCGCGAAACAGTTATTACGACTTTTAACCCTGTAACTACTGAGTTCGACTTGAGGTGAATTAGGTTCTATTACATTTTTGGTCGTATATTCGACTACCGATTTGGTATGATACTTTTTTGGCTCTACCAGTGATCAAAACCAAACAGAGAAACCGAATGGACGTCAATGCAGAGCTTCGTCTCTCAGAAACAACGCTGCAGTTACGGTTATCAAATATTCTTGCAAAGAAGCAATAGCAGATTTTGTACTAACTTTACTTGAATGAAATATTGAAATTAACATACTTCTACCACACCAAACTGGTCTATAAAGAACGATACTGGAGGGTATAGTACCTGACAGCAGAGGCAGACCAAGAAAAAGATGGATAGGAACATTACAGGAAATCTTTACAGAATGCCATTGGAATGACAGTGGGGGAAACCGAACATACTGGTTACACCAAAAACGATGCATATTACCACTTGAACCGAAGAGAGCAGGTCGTTGTCTTCAGACTTCGCACTGGCCACAATAGACTGAGGTACCACCTATTCAACAAATTGAAGATAGGTGGCACTGACGAATGCCCGTGCGGTACTGGTAAAATGACCGCTGAGCATCTGCTGCAGAACTGCTCGACATACGAGTATCAGAAAGAGCAGATGTGGCCATCACCAGTGGAACTGCAAGACAAGCTCTATGGCAGCGGCGACAGCCTCAGGATGACCGCCGCTTTTTTCGAAAAAATAATGGTTACTGTCTGACTGCGTACGAAGAAGAAGAAGGAATGACAGTGGGAGAGCTGGCCAGGGATTATTGTCTTACAGATCGGCTTTCATGTTTTGCAAAGAACAGGCCACACGATGATTGCTTTCTCAAAAGTTCAAGCCGTTCTATTGTCAGCATCGTTACTGTTCTGTTTGTGGTTATTTTAGATGACTATACAATTTTTATTTGATGATATTAGATTTAAAAACGAATACACAAAATACTATATAAATTTTGTTTTTAATTCTGTCTCACCGGTCCGCGAACTGTTTTTTATTTTCACTGGTCCGCAAGTTTAGAAAGGTTGAGACATACTGATATAGAGTATACGAGAAGCTTCATACATTAAAATAATTATTTTATAAATTATAATATAATATGCATGTTTGCATTTTCCGTATAATATTTCTCGCATGTTCACACGGAGCGTCTAGTTGTATCCGAGATGTTTGTTAATCCATGCGCAGTGCATGAGTTATAGTGGTTAGCGTCCTAAAACTGACTGCTATTTCAGGGCCAGCAATCCATAGCTGCCAAGACCTTGTCTCTACCTCTATAGGGTGATCCTGTATAACAGGCTGCAACATGGCAGACTGTCACATAGAAGGGATCGAAGAGGGAAGGCTAACCTGGTACCCAGACTGACACATAGAAGCGATCGAAGAGGGAAGACTAACCTGGTACCCATACTGACACATAGAAGGAATCGAAGAGGGAAGGCTAACCTGGTACCCATACTGACACATAGAAGGGATAGAAGAGGGAAGACTAACCTGGTACCCAGACTGACACATAGAAGGGATCGAAGAGGGAAGACTAACCTGGTACTCAGACTGACACATAGAAGGGATCGAAGAGGGAAGACTAACCTGGTACCCGGACTGACACAGAAGGGATCGAAGAGGGAAGACTAACCTGGTACTCAGACTGACACATAGAAGGGATCGAAGAGGGAAGACTAACCTGGTACTCAGACTGACACATAGAAGGGATCGAAGAGGGAAGACTAACCTAGTACCCAGACTGACACATAGAAGGGATCGAAGAGGGAAGACTAACCTGGTACCCAGACTGACACAGAAGGGATCGAAGAGGGAAGACTAACCTGGTACTCAGACTGACACATAGAAGGGATCGAAGAGGGAAGACTAACCTGGTACCCAGACTGACACATAGAAGGGATCGAAGAGGGAAGACTAACCTGGTACCCAGACTGACACATAGAAGGGATCGAAGAGGGAAGACTAACCTGGTACCCAGACTGACACATAGAAGGGATCGAAGAGGGAAGACTAACCTGGTACCCAGACTGACACATATAAGCGATCGAAGAGGGAAGGCTAACCTGGTACCCAGACTGACACATAGAAGCGATCGAAGAGGGAAGGCTAACATGATACCCAACATTGCCATGCTGAAGTCTGACTTGTCTGACCGAAATGTGCAACTATCGCAGTCCAGCTACGATACAACGCATTCAGTTCTCAAAACTACATCCTGCTAGTTGCATAGCCCTATACAAGGCTTGGTAGAGTTTGAGAATGAACGGACGAAGAAGAAGAAACAAGCGAAGGGGTGTTATATCAAACAAGCGCTCCTATAGGGATAATGCAAGTTACCCTCAACCAAATAGCCCACCAATTACTGATGAACGGGAAAATCAATCACAGAACTGAGCAAACAAAGATCCAACGTCAAAGTGAGAATGAGAATGACACAATGAGCACACCCTTCTCCATAGAGGAATTAAATCATGCAATAAACCAAAGGAAAAGCAATAAAGCAGCTGGTCTTGATGAACTGAGAACAGAACAAATTAAAAAATTTGGACCAGAAACAATCAAATGGTTGCTAAAGACCATGAACATGTACATTGACAAAAAGCAAATTCCTAAAATCTGGAGAAAATCTCAAGTCGTTGCGGTGATAAAACCAGGAAAACCACCAACCAAACCTAAGAATTTCCGTCTAGTATCGCTGCTATGTCACATGTATAAGATCTTCGAAATGCTGATCCTGAATCGCATCTCCCCCTCGATAGACGAGAAGCTGATCAAGAAACAAGCTGGTTTCAGACCTGGAAGATCTTGCAGCAGTCAAATCCTTAATCTAACACAATTAATAGAGGATGGTTACGAACGGAAACAGGTTACAGGAGTGGTCTATATTGATTTAAGTGCAACATATGACACAATAAACCATCGGATACTACTATCAAAGCTATACACCATGACAAAAGACTGGCGTCTGACCAATATCATCAACTGTCTCCTGAAAAATAGTCGATTCTGTGTAACTCTGGGGAAACAGCATATGGTGAAACCAAACAACGGCCTGGCACAATGAAGGGACCTAGCACCCATGCTATATACCATATATAGTAATGACCTACCCATGGACAAAGATACAAGGAAATTCATATATGCAAATGACACAGCAGTTGATGAAGTGGAAAGCAAACTGTCAAGTTCTCTGAATGCCCTTGCAGAATACTACCATAAGGATCACCTTAAACTAAATCCCAGTAAAACCCAGGTATGTGCCTACCATCTCAGAAACAGGAAGGCAAAAAGAAAACTTCAGATTAGGTGACAAGGGCAGGAGCTTGAACACTGCACGGCTCCCAAATATCTAGGCGTGAAATTAGACCGCCCATTGTCTTACATAACGCACTGTCAAGACACAAAGCGTAAGATACACGAAAGAAATAATATCACCAGAAAACTGACCAGCACAACATGGGGGGGGGGGGGGGGGCGCGGGGGGCGGGGGCGGCACAGCTATCAGTCCTTCGGACATCTACACTTGCCCCGTGTTTCTCCGAAGCTGAATGCGCTGAGCTAGTCTGGAAAAACTCTGCTCATGCGAAACTAGTTGATACAGCAACAAATGAGGCGGGTCGGATAGTATCAGGGTGCCTAAAACCCACCCCCATTGATAAAATATACCCCATAATTGGCATAGCATCCCCCGAGATCTGAAGAAGCGTCGCAGCAGAAATCTAAAGAGAAAAACAGGAGTACGACCCAAGACACCCATTGTTTGGACATCAGATACAAAACACAAGACTCAAATCCAGACATAGCATTCTAAAAACAACAAACCCCATACATTCAAACCCTGAAAGTCGCCGT
The DNA here is from genome assembly GCA_036924085.1 of Ariolimax columbianus. Taxonomy (NCBI): domain Eukaryota; kingdom Metazoa; phylum Mollusca; class Gastropoda; order Stylommatophora; family Arionidae; genus Ariolimax; species Ariolimax columbianus. The sequence continues at coordinate 48,103,694 of JAVGWX010000011.1, read as the reverse complement.
ATAGAGAGGTGGCACGAAATGCTCCAGGCCTCAGAGATGGAACTTCTGGAGGAACATGCTCCTGGACATCATCTACCACACACAACATGGAAGTCGCTGAACAGACTCCGAACCGGTATATCACGGTGCAAGAGGAATATGAAGCGATGGGGATACACAGATGATGACACATGTGATTGCGGCGCAATACAGAACCCATACCACCAGATGAACTGCCCCCAACCTGCAGGAGACATGCAATATGCTGGAGGCAAATGACAAGGCAATCCATGTCGCTGAATTCTGGAAACACGATATATAACGTGGCGCTTGGACTGGGGAAGAGAGAGAAGGAGTGTTATTTGCCGGTCTGTCTTTCTATCTGCTTGTCTGTCTGCCGGTCTATTGAATCTATCTGTCGGCCTGTCTGTTTTTCTGCAGGCTTATCTATATGCCGGTATATCTATATGCCGGCTTGTTTGTCTAACTATCCATCTTTCGGCCCGACTGGTTATCTGTCTGTATATTTGGCTATCACTCTGCCTGTTTGTTCAACTGTCGATCTATTTGTCCGTTTGTCTATCTGCCTGTTTGTATATCCTCCGGTCCGTCTGTTTGGCTATGTGCCAGTCTGTCTCTCTATCTGTCGGTCTGTCTGTCTTTCTACGGTCAGTTTGTCTATCTGTTGGTCTGTCTGTAAATCAGCCTGTCTGTGGGTCTATCCGTCAGTCAGACTTTCTATCTGCTGTCAGTTTGTTTATTTGCTGGTCTGTCCTTCTATCTACGAGTTTATCTGTCTATCCGCCAGTATTTATGTCTATTTGTTTTTATGCTGGTCCGTTTATCTGTTCGTGTGTCTGTCAGTCCGTCTGTCTTTCTGCGGTCTGTTTGTCTATCTGCTGGTCTTTCTGTCTTTCTGCCGTCTGTTTGTCTATCTGCTGGCCCATCTGTCTTTCTGCGGTCTGTTTGTCTATCTGCTGGTCCATCTGTAAATCCACCGGCATGTGGATATATCTGTCGGTCAATCCTTGTATCTTCTGGCCTGTCTGTCTTTCTGCGAGAATATCTGCCTATCCGCCAGCATTTACGTCTATATGTATTTATGCTGGACTGTTTATCTGCCCGTTTGTCTGCATATCTTATATCCCTCCCGATATTTCTGTCTCTGTGCTGGTATATTGATCTATTTGTCTATCTCCTTGTCTATGTATCCGTGTGCCTGTCTGACAGTCTGCGTAACTAGTGTGCAAAGCTTATGGGCTGCCGGTATGTCTGTCTAACCATCGGTCAGTAGATCTGGTCTGTCTAACCGCCGGCCCGTAGGTCGGTCTGTCTGTCTGCTATTTCATCTGTGTATCTGGCCGTATCAATCTGCTAGTCTGTCTGTATGTTCACTGATTTGTCCATTTAATTGTCGGTTAGTGTGTTTATCCGGATAAAAGATAACATAGACATACAAGAGAATATACAGGTAAAAGAGAACATACAGATAAGAGGGAACATAGACATAAAGAGAACATATAGATAAAAGAGATCAAAGACATAAAAGAGATCATAGACATTCAAGAGATCATAGGTAAAAGAGAACATTAAAAAAACACATAACATAGGCATGAAATAGAACATTGAGATAAAAGAGAACATAGAGATACAAGAAAACATGGAGATAAAAGATAACATAGACGTAAAAGAGAACATAGAGATAAAAGAGAACATAGAGATACAAGAAAACATGGAGATAAAAGATAACATAGACGTAAAAGAGAACATAGAGATAAAAGAGAACATAGAGATACAAGAAAATATATAGATAAAAGATAACATATAAATAAAAGAGAATGTAGAGATACAGGAGAAAATAGCGATAAAAGATAACATGGTCACATAAGAGAACATACAGATAAAAGAGAACATAAACATAAAAGAGAACATAGACATGAAAGAGAACATAGACATGAAAGAGAACATACATACAAAAGAGAACATAGACGTAAAATAGAACAGGGAGAATGGCTTCGATGCCTGTCTGCCAACAAGGAGAACAGACTTAAGAAAAGAACCAGTATGTGACAGAGACGACAAAAAAGGTCACTGCCACACTGACAACACCTCGCGGATAACAGTGCGGCATTTCTCCAGCCGGGTAGAAGCCTTCAATTCACCGCATTGTACATTCTGCATTTCCACAGTTCAAGTGTTACGTTACCTTATCAATTTGAAGGAAACCTCTACAGCAGATAACCCAAATATGATACCGGAACAAAAATAATTAGTTTTATCGGAGATCAGAAGGTAATCAGATAGAAATCATGTGCATTTGTAAGATTAATATTACATCTGAGTAAAGCTCTTATACCAAGCATAAAACAAGAACGCCATCGTACTATCAAGTTTCGTCACGACAGATGGATACCTTGCCGTTTTCGTTTATGGAGGTCCGAGACACCGAACATAATAATCCGCTTTGAAACAACTTTCTTTGTATCTGTGTCATGGCTTACAAGCGAGATGTATAGTGCAGAGAAAGACAATCCCAAGACAGTCGTTAGAAGCTTCTTCTTTCCATTGTTTTATATTAATTTGTTGCTCTCAAGTAAACTGAATTTGTGAGACAAAATCTCTCTAGGACATTGTAACATTATGTCTCTTTGATAGAGGACAAAGTTAATCAATAAATAGAAAAAGTTTGCTGAAGTCTGAATAATATCACACCTTTAAAATTCTCATATTATGGAACTTGTGTGAATTTTGGCAGAATAATAGAACGAACAATAACAACTTTTTATTCTTCCCCTTCTTCTTGAAGCCTCTGTAAATAACCAATAAAACAGAAAAATGTATTTGCATTATTATTACAATTTTGACATCTTTGCCTGTAACCCCTACTTTGTCTACATTACTATCGAGATATACTGTGTAGCCGATTTCTCATCTTGTAGGAACGTTTCTTCTAACACAAACTGATTGTTACAATTGCCATCATAAATTGTTTTTTTAACCTATGTATTCCCAGTCCAATTTTCCATAAACCTCCCCATCAAGTGTACTTAGGCCTATTTTATTTTGCATCTGATTGCGGTTTTGGGACTGAAGGACTAATTCGTCGGTAAATTCCAGATCATCAAGTTGTTTTGTCAAATTCCACAAAATTCCATTTTTGTTGATCGATGTTGTTGTCTTCACCTAATTTCAACGTTTGACAGCTATTTTGATGTGCATGTTTTCTTGATTGCTCCGGAAAAGCAGTTTTTGTGTTGTTGGTAATGATGTTGGGCCAAAAATGTATTTAAATTGCCCTGTTTTTTTACGGAATGTGAATAATAATTTTATATCATTTTACAACTGTCAGCTTGCTAGGTCAGTTGGATAAGTGGTATTTCCAATATGCCAGTGACCTTTCACAGTTATCCCTGATGGCTGCCGTTCCGGTAACATGATAGAGAATTCAGACAATGATATGTCCAAGGACAACAACCCATTATTCGTAATTGTCATGTTTCTCCCTTCTGCGACCTGCTCACGGGGCTGGTATTTCCAAGATTGATATACCCAAAAAAAATATTTAAAAAAACAAAAAAAAAACAACCGAAACAGTGAGTGGGTGAATTATTCCAATAAATATGAAATGATTATGGATGATAAAAACACTTGCGTAATGTTTTTGTAGTAAATATAAAATGACTTGCTTAAAAAAAATATTTCAATTTTGAAAGTAACAAATGTAAATTATTATTGATTAAAGATCTGAATGAATTTTCTACCGCCAAATAATGTAAAATGGTTTTAGCTCACAACTGAAATATCTCACTAAAGGACACGCGCAATAGTTGTGCTTGTTGTTTGTGAATACCCATAAAGAGTAGGATACTCATAGGTGCGCCCTAAAATGGGCGTTAAGTGGCCGGTTGTCGTAGTTTTACACACATCCCGAGCGTGCTGATGACGGTGGACCGGAGTTCTTTAAGCGGTTGTGCTCTGTTTGACTTCATCTGCTTGTCGCTCACTACTACGAGGATCACGTCAAACCTCACCTTGTTAGCCGGACTGTTGTCCTCGACAACATCTCATTTCCAGAACGACCAACAAGGAGGTCAGGTGAGGGTCTTGGCCAGTATATTTCTCCTGACCCTGACTAACATTGTCTGATCAGTGTGTTTTGGCTGACCAGACGTTAGCCTCATCGTCCCGTCAGGTGAGGGTCTTGGCCAGTATATTTCTCCTGACACTGGCTAACATTGTCTGATCAGTATGTTTTGGCTGACCAGACGTTAGCCTCGTCGTCCATAGTTATTGCTAAAAGCTCGTTTTTACAAATAATGTTAAGTGATTTTGATTTGAAATGACTTGATTTTGAGAAAACTATTTGACATTATTGTTACTTAAAACTCTTGCGATTCCTTTAAACTGGTTGTATACAACTTTCCTAAGAGAGACAACTCTGACCTCAAATAACTGCTGCCTTGCAGATGGGCTAGGGACAGCCATAGGCTAAGGAGGGCAACCTTACAGAAACGCCTGTTGAAATCGGATGCACTGGGCCACAGGCCTAACGAAACAGTGCAACGTAAATCGCTGTATGATGACGTCACAATTTAAAAGAAGAAAGTATGGTGCTCATCCTATGGAGTCCCACCGGGCAGAGAGAGTGCCGGACCCCACGCCTCGAAGGGGCCCACCTGATGCTACTGGTGGTCACCCACCCATGTGCTGTGGAGTCAAGGCACAAGGACACGGGGCAAGAGCTATTGACCGAAAACCCAAGACCCTTAAAATACTACAGTGGAACGAGAAGAGAATCTTTAACAAAAATGTTTCCCTAACAAACGGCCTGTACGAAGGCGAGATAGACGTGGCATGCATCAAAGAAACGCACCTCAACAACAACCACAGATTCTCAATCAGGGGATACCAGACCTTCCGACTTGATAGAGAAGGTCACAAAGGAGGGGTTGTGATACTGACACGTAACTGCATACCAAGTAGCGCAGTATCTGTAAATCACACCGGACAAACAGAAATTGTAGGAGTCGACATAATGACACAAAAAACGAAAATCCGTATTTTCAACCTGTATGCCCCCCCCCCCCCCCTCCAACAACGACCTGTCGCTCTCGAGTATGGAAATCAAGGACCCCAGCTGCCTAGTGGTTGGAGACTTCAACAGTCACTCGGAGAGATGGGGATATTCAGACACAGACAGCTGAGGGGATGAAGTGGAAGACTGGGAGATAGACACAAATCTCTATCTTATCAATAGGCCGGAGGACAGCCCTAGCTTCTATTCCAGAACATGGCATACCACCTCCACTCCAGACTTGGCCTTCTCCACGGGGGATATTCACCACAAAATAGATCGTCAGGCGCTCGACCAATTGGCAGGTAGCGACCACAGGCCAATTAGGCTAGATATTGATATGGAAGTAGGCCCCCAGGAAAAAAAAAACTGCTGCCACGTTGGAACTACAGACGAGCCGACTGGGACAGATTTGCAATGCTGACAGATGGACTGTGTGAAACTATCAACACACGAAATAACAATATGAAACTTATGGTGGAAAGCCTAAGCAAAGCAATACTGCAAGCAGCCATCGAGACCATCCCAAGAGGGGCAAGGAAAAACTGCAAGCCATATTGGAATCATGAACTGCAGAAAGCTGAGGATGAAGTCTCAAATGCTAGGAACATGGCAGAGAGAGAGAGAGAGAGAGAGAGAGAGAGAGAGAGAGAGAGAGAGAAAGAGAGAGAGAGGGAGAGAGAGAGAGAGCAATATAAGGAAGCAAATATCGCCCTCAAGGCCATCACTGCGAAATACAAAAGAACACTGAACCAAATAACAAGAGACAGTTGAAAAAAAACCAGAAAGCCTCAATCTAGATAAAGAAGGGAACAAACTATGGAATTTAGTCAGAGCCATGAATGACGAAACACCATCAAATAAGCAAATTACCACCAAGCAGGGTGACAACATGCTAACCGGAAAAAAACCAGCAAACGCCTTTATAGAACATTATGCCAGAGCAAACCACATTGATGTCCCTACAGACAGGCATACAGACATTAGTGAAGAACAAAAGAGCCACGACAACATCAAGATTGAACAAGAGGAGCACATGATGGCAAAACTAACAATGAATGAAATGAATGAGGCCATGCGAACTCTAAAGAAAAAGAAATCGCACGGAAAAGATGGGGTAACAAACGAAATGCTGATGGGGTTGGGCCAAACAGCAAAGAGGAAGTTACTGTCAATCCTGAACCAAAGCTGGAAAAGGAGAATTGTACCGCAGGCATGGAAAGATGCTGTACTTACACCCGTACCAAAGAAAGAAAAAGATAGAACATATCCAAATGGATACAGGCCCATCAGTCTACTGAGCTGTATAGGTAAACTGATGGAGCGTATGATAAACATTAGACTGATGTGGCACCTAGAAGAAAAACACATATTAATTCCACAGCAAGCAGGATTTAGACAACACAGATCCACTGAGAACCAGATCACTCTCATAGCACAGCAAATATAGGATGCTTACCAAGAAAAAAAAGCATACAGTTGCGGTTTGGGTGGATCTAGAGAAGGCATTTGACATGGTGTGGAAAGAGGGACAAAGTGAAGATACGAAGAAGTGAAGTATCTGGAAAAATGTACAGATGGATCAGCCACCACCTCGAAAACAGAACAGCCAGAGTTCAAGTACAAGGGCAGATGAGCAAAAAGGTAACACTGGAGCAAGGAGTACCCCAAGGGGGAGTAATGTCACCCACACTTTTTCTGGTGTATATAAACAACATCATAGAGAATATACCAAGAAGAGTCCACAGCTTCATGTTTGCAGACGATCTGGCTATGTGGACCTCTGAAAAAAATCTCACCGTAGCAAACAATCGGATGCAGCAGGCCATAACATCGTTGGAGGAGTGGGCAAAATCATGGCTGGTCAAAATAAATGAAGAAAAAACAACATGTACGATATTCTCGCTTTCAAATAAACCACAGAACACCAAAATAAGTCTTAATGGCAAATATCTGCGACCAAACGACAACCCAAACTACTTGGGAGTCACATTTGATCGGCGCATGACAAAGAATGGCAACCATGAGAAAACTTGCTGGCACAAGCAGGGGAGCAGACGAAAGAATACTGAAGAAACTGTACACTGGAAGAGTGAGACCAGTTCTCGAGTATGGCATTGCGGCATGGGCAACAGCAGCAAAGGCGAACTTTGATAAAATTAGCAAACTTCAAAACCAAGCCATGAGAGTTATAACAGGAGACATGAAGTCAACGCCAATTTTAGAACTTGAAAACATTACAAATCTGCAATCCATGACAGATAGAAAAGATTGCAGAGCTCAGCAGCAAGCAGAGAAACTCAGAAGACTGACAGACCATCCAATGCATCAGAGACTAAATAGATTTGGAAAAGGGAAACTAAAGCGGAGAAACTTTGCAGAAATAGCCAAAGCAAAGATGAGCGAAGACCCTATGAACACCATAACAACACCATAGCTCATCTATAATGTACGCAAACCCACATGGAAGCAGCATATCATTCTGGAGGTGGTAGAAAATATACCAGGTATTGGAAACAAGAACAGCCAGACTGAAAAAGAAATAAGAGACATAACCCTGAGGTACAAAGCGGAAAACTACCCAAGCATGGACTAGACCCAGGCATACACCGACGGTTCTGTAACAAACACAACACAGAACGGAGGGCCAGAGGTATTCCTGAGCCTAACAAATGGTAGAAAAATAACACTGTCAGTGGCAACTGGAAAATTCTCAAGCAATTTCAGAGCGAAGGCAGAGACACTGAAGGCTGCAGCAGAAGCAATGCTGACAGGCGAAAGCAAGGAAAGCCAGTTAGTCCTGTTTACAGATGCCCTGGCCGTGGTTACAGCACTAAAAAGCCATAAAAATACTGAACTTAATGATTTAAGAGCAGAACTCTGTCAACTATGCCAGCAGTCCGCACCAAAAAGCGTAGTGGTACAGTGGGTTCCATCCCACTGTAACATCCAAGACAACGAGGAGGCAGACAGACTGGCAAAAGAAGATGCAAGACTACCACAACCAGATTCTAGTGTGACCTACGAAGAGTCAAAAAGGTTTATTAGGGCCAGATACAAGGCCAAATGGGAAACAGAACAGACTGACTACACAAAAAATGATGCCTACTACCAGTTGAACATAAGAGAGCAGGTTGTGGTCTTCAGACTCCGCACAGGCCACAACAGACTGAGGTACCATCTATTCAATAAACTGAAGATAGGTGGCACTGAAAAATGTACCTGTGGTACAGGGAAAATGACCGCTGAACATCTGCTGCAAAATTTCCCGACATACGGTGACCAGAGAAAGCACACGTGGCCATCACCAGTGCCAACACTAGACAAGCTCTATGGCAGTGTCGACAGCTTCAGGATGACAGCTGCTTTCTTCTAACAAATTCAAGTTGACGTCTGACAGCGTACAACGAAGAAGAAGTAATGTTCAGAAATGGGGTGATCATTCACACAGATGCACATTAAATATTGTTTAGAGCTGGATTGATCATTCACATAGATGAACATTAAATATTGTTTAGAGCTGGGATGATTCTTCACACACATGAACAACACAATATTGTTTAGATGGGGGATAATTCCGTCACATTTATAACGTGTATGATGATTTTCATGTCTGCTCTAAATGTAGCACAGGGCCACTATTATATCTGGCCCCCTAACAAGAAACTTGTGACCGAGAATGTCTCTTGACTGTTTCAGCAGATAGACTTCATAGAGTACTGACAATTGGTAGAGTTGAATGACTGGAAACACTAAAGTGCAGCAGAAGCACTGTCCATGTTTTACAGGCATGCAGAAGAGTGGTTAGCACTACAACACGATACACTTTCACATTGGTGGCGACACTGATTCTTTACGGTTCCAGAGATTGGCTTACAGTCTTTCAAACATAAAAATACTGTTGTTGACCTCAGAGTCGATATTCACTTCTCTGCTGAGTGTACTGCTTAGGTGGGTGAAGCTATCGACTGTCTGGAGACGTGGGCTTTGTTTTGTGTGGTTTGGTTCTTTGTACGGTTCACCAGCAGCAGGCTATTATAATATCTCAGCTTTCCTAGTGTTGACTAATGACCATGATTAGTGCACGCCCTTGAAAACTTCTTCATGCTGTACTGTATATCTTGTCCTGATACGTTCTGATATTAGCTGAAAGAATGCATCTAAGGGTGAGGGTGCGGCCTTAAATATAATACATTATCTACCGCCTGGCGACATTAGTTTTGTAAACTGATGTTTGGTTCGCTGTACGGCTTCCAATGAGGAGACTGGAAGAGTAGCTCAGTTTTCCTAGTATTGATTGAAAGACCACAAATAGTGCCCGCCGCCGAAAACCTGTTCATGATGTATTTGCTCGGAAAAAACTTAAGTTAAAAATCCACTCAAAGTTTTCTAAGGATTCTCGCCCCACAGGGAGTATGTTGGAAAAAAGAGAATGTCTGGCTACAGGTCTTGGTTAAGTGGTTAGATGAGCGACATAGAAGGCGCCTGACTGGCTGTGGGTCTACGTTGCTCTAATTTACGCTTCCACCACCACATCCTAAAAATAGGCGATCGTATATTCCAGGGGCTACTAAAGTAACGGTTAGTATCAGATACCAGGATTGACCTAGAAAGTCATTATCGGATTTTCCCCTGCCTGCAAAATATGAAACAAAGAAGGTCCCACCCCCCCACACGACACAAGTGGACTGAAGATATACATAAATTTGGGTTTGAACGAGGTGTACCTCGTCATAAGGAAAGGCAAACTGTTAATAATCAACATCAGCAGTCATTGAGTGAGTATTCAGGAAGTTGACAACGTCACATAAGGTAGCAAAGATAAATCTAGTCCCGTAGTAAACATTGCTGGTTTTTTCATCGCCGTTCATCTTCGTTGTTCGTTTTAAATCTCCTGCTACTAACCCCGAAAAGGGCTTTGTAAATAGCAGGACGTTGTTCAGAGAATGGAATGCGTTGTGTCGTAATTTACAACTTGACTGCGACATTTGATCTTTTCAGTTCGACACATCTGACTTCAGCTGACATTTTTTGGGTACCCCATTAGCTTTCCTTCTTCGATCCCTTCTCATTTGCCAATTTCTTCTTTATACAGGTTTTGAAGGCTCTACATGGTCTGTATACAACCAGTTTATCCCACTCCACCGATAATAACAATGACTGTGAGCATTCAATCTATTTTGGAAAGCATTAACTGACCCAGCCTCCGCCACATCCTATGGCAATGCATTCCAAGTATTCACTATTCTTTGACTAAAATATATTTCCTAATATCTAATATAGACCTGTCTTTAAACAAGTTGAAGCTATGCCTTCTTGTTCTTGTACTCGGTTGTACTTAGAAACATTTGGTATAGTCTAATTTATCCTTTTCATTGAGTAATTTAAAAACTTGTCACATGGGATTCTTCTCTGTTCTAGACACTGTAGACCAGTTTCTCTGAGTCTTTCATTACAACTATAATTTTGTAGTATCACGATCATTTGTGTAGCTTTTCTTTGTATCCGTTCTAGCATGTCTATATCCACTTTATGATATGGACTTTATACCTGAGCACAGTACACAAATTCAGGTTTGACTATCATCTCTTTGCTCTTGCGTGTAATGTTTCTGTTACTGCCTGTTATCCATGATCACCAAGTGGAGTTGTAGAAGGGTCTTGGCCCTGAAACTAGCAGTCAGCTATGGGTTGCTAACGGCTACAGCTCATGCACTGCTCAGCCTCTTGATTCCCCCATCTGCTGGTTTGCTACACGTGAATAAAAGCATGTCCAGGTAAAGCAGAGTGCATCAGGACAACAACAAAACGATACCTAGGCTATCTTCAGTACCGATGATTTGTTTTGGCTTGGCTTGGCTTCGTTCGTTCTGAATTTCCTACTACCAAAGCCTAAAAGGGCTTAAGTAGCATAATGTAGTCCAGAGAACGGAATGCGTTGTATCGAAGTTTACAGCTTGACTGCTATATTCGCACCTTTTGGTCCAACACATCCGACTTCAGCAATCATTTTTTGAATACCCGGTTAGCATTCCCTCTTCGATCCCTTTTCCTTAGCCAGTCTGCCCTGCTGCAGCCTGTTATCCAGGATCACCACGTAGAGGTGTAGAAGGATCTTGGCAGCTTTGTTTCGCTGGCCCTGACGCTGAGCAGTCATTTATGAGTCGCTGGCCACTGCAGATCATGCGCTGCTCAGCATCTTGATCCCATTTGTTTTGATACAGGTACTTCATTGTACTAGGTCTCAGGTTTTTCCTCTCAGTCTTTTCTTCTTCTTCTTCTTCTTTTTCTTCTTCTTCTCTTTTTTTTCTTCTTCTTCTACTTTTTTTCTTCTTTTTCTTCTTCCTCTTCTTTTTCTTTTTCTTCTTCTGTTTCTTCTTATTCTTCATACTCCTCCTTCTCTTTTTCTTCTTCCTCATCTACCTATTCTTCTTCTTATTATTATTCCTCCTCCTCTTCTTCTTCTTCCTCCTCCGTCTCTTCTTTTCTTCGTCTTCCTCTCATTTGTTCTCATCCTCGTCTTCTTCTTTCTTCTCTTCGTCTTCTTCTTTCTTCTTCTTCTTCTTTTTCTTCATTTTCTGTTTCTTCTTCTTTTTCTTCTTTTTTATTATTCTTCTTTCTTCTTTTTCATCTGTTTCATCTTGAAAAGAACGTTGTTCCGTAGTTTATAGGGAGGCTTATATTTCTCCTCTTCTTGGTCCACATGTCAGGTTTCAGCATGACATTTTTGAGTAGCGGATTTGCCTTGCCTCTGCGATCCATATTCTCTTAGCCAGACTACACTAGTGCAGCCTGTTTCCAGTGCCGCCAATTGGAGGTTGATTAGAGTCTTGCTCCACTGTGATTTGCTGACACTGATAGAAGCTGCCAGATATAAATCGTTGACTGCTGTAAGTTCATTCATTGTGCGGCATCTTCAACCACGCCATGTCTTCTGTAACTGGAAGTCATGTATCCATTTACAGCTGGATAAACTGGAGCATGTTGAGAATTTGAAAACAAATTAAGCTTTTGTAGTGATCATTTCAGTAACAGTTTAAATAATAGCTATTGCTTTTGTGTGTTGTAAATGGTGACTAACGAGAGTTGTGTCTTGGACAAGCAACCCATTGACGTAAAACACATTTTACAGAAACCACAACTACAACAGTACGCAATGTGATTTAGTGGAGACCTCCCAAAGGAGACCAGGTGTTTCTGGCTTTTGAGACTTTAAGGGCAAGGCCGCCATGAACTATGACCTCAAAACTTTCTGAAACTACAGCGAAAGAGATCACTAGACTGTGAGTGAGAGAAATTTGCTGTTTGTATTGTGGTCGAGTCTAAGTTTAACTGGGAAGTTTACTTATCTAAAGAGTTACAGCATTATCTACACCACGACAAAATTTATATTGAAATGTTAATTACATTTGAATGACAGCATATTTTTACTTAATACATAAAGACCATCTTTAATGGCAACCATTGAAACCTATCGACAACAACAATAAAAACGTAAACCCGTTTACATTTAGTACCAATTTCCCAGGTGCCTTTGCCTGTCGGTGGTATCAATAACACGCTTTTCATTACAGTTCATTGTTATGTATCCATATTGGAATGCTGCTATATGGATTCGCATCAATATACGTCTCATAGAAGACGTCTCCGCTAATACTAAGTCCTGTTAGACCACGCATGACGTGTTTTATCCTAAGGTTAGTTAAAACCTGTCTCTCGTAACTTCCACTACCCCCTTTCTCCTAAGCTCAGTAGTGTGTACATCCTCCCTACGAGTAAGCTAGCTCTTTCTCCCTAAACCCCCATCCTCGAGAAAAAAAAAAGGGCAAAATTTGTTTCAACAATAGCGTATTTGCCAACATATGTGACAACCAATATTTAAAAAAAATATCCACATTCAAATTATTCTTAATTTTTCTGAGTAACTTAGCTCCTTCCCTAATCTCAAAGACACAACCGTAACATGTGTTCAAGTACATAAAACAATAAGTCATTAACATAAAAACATACAAATTATTACTATTCTTAATCCACTCAAATGGCGCAGCTCACCAATTTTTAAACTCCCAGGATTACAACCACATTTGTTGGAATCTACTTTTGTCTGAGTTTAACTAACGCCGTTATTAAAAACTGGTCGCGTGTATGTCAAAGTAAATTGCGATCGAGTGCTGGGACCTAACAAATTGAGCACAGTTCCCCCAAAATTCACACATCAAAGACAACTGGTCTGTTCTTGCCCACCGTGTTATGCTCCGTTGTTACATTTGGTCGCCGGTAATATCACATTACTTTGAATTAGGTCGATCGACTGTGAACCCGCTGTCCGAGAATTCTCTTTGATCACGCTCAGACTAGTCAGCTCGAATTTATCTGGCGTGTCCTTCTGACAATGACTTCAAAATTTTGTTTACCTCATTCTTTACTCACAAATTTCCCCTACTCCAAGACAATTGTACATAAGCGAATTGATGTAAATTTGTACGTTAACCAGAGTTTATAATAATTACCTATGTAACTCTTATTGTAGTTTGTATACCGATCGACGCGCCTAGAGTTGAAGCATCATGGCTTCCATGGACTTCATGTATGCTAAAATCATTTCTTTCTTAGCATTCACGCCTACTTCAGACGAACTCTGTGGAGCGGCCACCAAACTCAACGCCACCTCGTCGTGTGTCCCGTTAGATGTCTCTAACTACTGAATTGTTTGTTGCACAGTTTGTTTGTTCGTCTCGCCTGTTTCCAATGTGCCATTACGTCTGGTTATGTTGATTAACACGCTTTCAAGAGTCCGTCTACCTGTATTACATTTTTGTGGGACGGACGTGTCACGCTGTTTGTCCATTCGTCCCTGTACATTGCTATCTTGACAACCAGCTGCGTCAAGTCTCCGCAGCTTTTTTGAAGTCTCTTTCAACTCGTTTATCGAGTCGTATATCTCCTTATGTGTTCGCTTGACCCGTCCTTTATTTTCTTCCTTCACTTTCTTAATGTCTGTCTCTTTCTCTTCATCCTCATCCGACTAATTGCTATCTGTCGCGTGGACACATCCTTTTCAATCGTGAATAATTGTCTCCACCTGAAGAAGAACAAATAACTTACAGTCTAAGCCTGTCTCCACTAACTTTATTGCTTCATCGTCTACAACTAATTTACTACCAGGCTTGAACTCAGGTTCTTTGTAAACTTCACATCTTTTATCAGACCTGACTTGTTCCTCTACATGCAACTTTGTACGCGGCATTTTACTATGCGTTAAAAATCTGCCCGACCATATTTTCATTTCAAATCACTGAACAACAGTTTGTTTCGGAAAATTCAACGGCGAGCATTTTACCTGTGGTAGCCCCTCCGCACCCCTCCCCCCCCCCCCTTTCCAGAACAGAACATATATTTGATTTAAGGCTGCTAAGCGAGACATATCTAGAACAGCAGCAAAAACTGTATCATGTGTCTGTTGATTTTAAGAAAGCGTTTGGTAGGGTATGGCATAAAGCGCTATGGGCAACCATGAGGATGTATAAAATGAACATAAATATTATAAATGTCCTTGAACTCCTGTATGATAACGCGTCCACAGCAGTTTTTGTGAACGGGAGGCGAGTGGACTGGTTTCGCACATCAGTTGGTGTGAGACAGGGCTTTACACTCTCTTCAACTCTTTTCAATATATTCCTTGAGGGAATTATGAGTGAGTCACTTGGAGGTCAGTTAGGTACTGTCAATAAACTCGAAGTAGTTGACCGTCTTAAATATCTGGGTCCCATTGTCAGTGATGAAGAATCAAAATGTGAGGTGTTGGTCAGAATAGGACAGACAATAGCGGCGCTTGCACAGCTTAACAAAATCTGGCAAGATAAACGGTTAGCACTTTGCACAAAAATCAGATTAATGCGTACATTGGGCCTGTATATTCTTCTATGCTTGTGAGACATGAACAGTTACAGCTGACTTTCGGCGAAGATATAAGCCTTGGAGATGAGATTTTTCCGAAGACTTTAAACGTCCCGCACAAAGATAGAGTTACAAATGAGGAAATACGAGATAAAAATTACAATAACAATACGGCCTTTTGAAGACCTCTTAGCAACTGTCAAAAGAAGAAAACTCGCTTGGTACGGTCACATATCGATTTCAAATGGTCTTACAAATACGATCTTGCACGGAAAGGTGCAAGGCAGACGACGAAGAGGCCGGCACAAAAAAGAGGTTGGAGGACAACATAAAAGAATGGACTAATCTCCGACCAGAAGAGGCACAGGCAGCGGCCGCTGACAGAGAAGGGTGGAGTGGGATTGTGAGGATGTCTTCATGTGTGCCCCAACAACCTCACCGGTTACGGGATGACCTGACCTGACTTTTAGCCCCTCTCATTTTCGTCACTCACATTTCTTGGGGTCTAACTCTGGCTATCGTGATATCTTCCGTCTCGGTCGGTCATTTTTTGATGTGGTCAAAACATTGTTGATCTTAACGGTCCATTACTCTTCTCCGTCGGTCTGTGAGCTCCCCCATTCTTGCCCCAGCTTCGACTAGAATGCGTAGGTTTGGTCGGTGTGTAAACTTCTCCAGTATATACCAGCGCTCGACACAGAATAGTTTACTTATCTAAAGAGTTACAACATGTATCTACACCACGAGACGACTTCCACAGTAAAACACAATAAACACAATCCAGACCATGAAACAAAACAATATTATTTATTACAAGAATAAACATATAATATCAACAAAAAGCAAAGTATATCTAAATGAAATAACCATAATATATATTTATTTTGAACTACAATATGAAATTTTAATCACTAGCTTTTGATCTTATTATTGTAAACTACATAAAACCCAGATTCTTGCCGCTGCACCCCCCCCCCCCCCCTTTCCCATCTGCACACTCAACACACATATCCCAAACTCGAACTCGCGATCAGATTACGTACTCAGGCGAATCTGCACGTTATCTCATAATCAACAAACTCGTCCTCACGATCAGATTACATAGGTTCACTTCACATACTCAGCATTTCTCGTCCTTAGGCGACCTGTACACACGTGTAAACGTTCAGAACAGACATCGTTCATAAGGTGTCCTGCACGTACCACGCCCATTCAGATCTCGTCCTTAGGCGATCTGTACACTCTTGTAACCGTTCAGAAAATACATCGTTCACAAGGTGTCCTACACATACGACCCATATTCAGATCTCTTACTGTTCACATGGTGTCTATCATAAGCACCTATTAAGCGCGACTAACCAAAACTCGAGGTGTATGAAGCTACAATCACTCTGCAAACTCACTCCCTTCCAGACTCACTCTCAGCCTTCCTGAGATCCCCTAAGCAAATCTCATAGCCAGTCTCATGAGTTCATCCTTGCAGAGTATTTTATAGTCTCAAGCATCAACATGCTGTCTAACGGTCTTCTGTTGGTTGTCTGACTTAGCCATCACTATAATTTGGAAATTCTCCCAGCTAATTGTTATTGGTCGACTATCCACGAATCACTGTCACTCTAAATGTCGTAGCCGGTCGTGGCAGCATCAGACTGTCACGAACCCACATGTACGTCAGTTCTGAACTCCAGAGTGGTTAGCTCAGAACTCCTACATCAGCCTCGAACATCCACCCCGGTACCAGACAAAGTCTTCCACCTAAATCTCTCGTTTCCTCTGTCGATCTAGTGTCGAAACGGGGATTAACCTTGGCACCCATTGGGGCAACCTTTGTTCCAAGAGTCGCCAGCCCAATCTCCCTTGCCCTAAACGCCCATGCTCCAGCTGAAACTGTCACATTATGCTCACGCCAGTTATGCGTGACGGCTGCTGGATTTGGTGGTTGGGAATGAATGAAGGAAATATAAAGATACTGACTGTTTCGGTTGTTTGCAGAATGCCCATAATGAGTTGGTTTACTCTTTTGTGCGCCTTGACAAGGACGTTAAGTGGCGAGTTGCAATAGCTTTCCTCACAACTCGAGCGTGCGGATAAAGGTGGACCAGGCTCATCCAGGCGGTTGTGCTATGTTTGGCTTCAACTGCGTATCGCTCATTACTACGGGTGTCACGTCGATCCCTCACCTCGTTAGACAGGCTGCCAATAAAACAACCCATTTCTAGAGAGGAAAGCGGGGAAGTCAAGGTGAGGGTTTTGACCAGTATATTTTGCCTGACCCTGACTAACATGTCTGATCAGTATATTTTGCCTGACTAGACGTTAGTCTTCCTCCACGACGTTTTGGGTAACAACTTTTGAATGATCTGCCGAGGATCCGTCACATTTTTATAGATTAACAGGTCACAATAGTAGAGGCTGTATACTAAATGCAAGCTTTCTATGGTATGGAGAAGTTGGTTAAAATAGGAAAAATAGAAATCTACGCAAACGATAAAGTCGAGTTAAAAAATAGCTTGTAAAATAGGATACAAATGCCTACCCACAATACCCTTTTTGCCGCTATGCTATGTAGCGCACTGTGATATAATCACTTTCTCATTCCTACAGGGTATGAGATCTCAACTTTGAAAACCCTATTCATAACTGGAGCTTGAACGCAGTAACATTTTCTATTTTGTTATTGCGATTATAATATAATTGCTTTCGTTCAACTCTCTTGAAATATTTTTTTAACCCACTCTCGTACGGGTGAAAAATATGAAAGTAAAT
Source organism: Ariolimax columbianus (assembly GCA_036924085.1). Taxonomy (NCBI): domain Eukaryota; kingdom Metazoa; phylum Mollusca; class Gastropoda; order Stylommatophora; family Arionidae; genus Ariolimax; species Ariolimax columbianus. The sequence continues at coordinate 48,085,979 of JAVGWX010000011.1, read as the reverse complement.
AAACAATAACTACGTTTTGTAGTAATAACTTTTGTATGGCCAGTCTAGGATCCGTCACAATTCTCACAATATCTCACTGTTAGATGTTGTGGATAAAGTATAAGCTCTCTAGGTTTTGGGAAAATTGGAAGCTGCCCCGAGTTGCTAAGATCTTCTCCACCTCCAGGTGGTGATAACTTAACTTAACTTAACGTCTTTATACTGGTTTAGAAGACCCTGCAGAGTCTGTATACAACCAGTTACATTTTCATCACCCTGCTCTAAAAGCTATGCGCATCCAGTTTATTCTTAAATGCATTACCTGTCCCTGCCTCCACTACCTCCCCTGGCAATGCATTTCAAGCAGACACCACTCTCTGACTAAAAAAATATTTCCTAATATCTAACCTGGACCTCTCTTTAGTCAGCTTGTAGCTATGCCCTCGTGTTATTGTAGGTGGCTGTATTTAAAAAAAAACTTGTTATAGTCTAATTTATCGATTCCTCTGATCATCTTATAAACCTGTATAAAGTCACCACGAATTCTTCTCTCTTTGAGACACTGTAGGCCGGTTTTTCTGAGTCGTTCCTCATAACTGTAATTCTGAAATCCCACTATCATCTGATCATGGATAACAGGCTGCAACAGGGCATACTATCTTAGGAGAAGGGATCGAATAGGGAAGGCTAATCCAGTACCCAAAATGACGTCGGAAGTCTGGGACCGAAAGGTGCAAATATCGCAGTCAAGCTGTAAACTTCGACACAACGCATTCCGTTCTTCGGACTACATCCTGCTACTTGCAAATCCTATTACAGAGCTTGGTAGCAGCAGTTTGAGAACAAACGACGAAGAAGAAGAAAAACGTATCTCTTGCTCATCCCTATGGGGGCCTGGGATCCGAACAACAAAATCCATTAATTTCCAAACACAATTCACAAGCCAGTCAGGCCATTCATTAATTTTTTGAACAATTAAACATGTCACGAACCTTGAAAACACTATTCATAACTGGCACACGAGCGCATTACCGTTATTGTACTGCTGTTGCCATTAAATTATAATTACTTCCATTAAATTCACTCAAATCATTTTTAAGCAACTCTCCAAAATGCAAAAAAAAAATTTTTTTTTCCTAATAACAAACAAGAAATACCGGAAGTGACGTTAACGAACATCTTTTAAACAACTCGAAGATGTCGAACAAAAAAGCGTTTTTACTGACGATGTAGCACTTTGGAATCAAATTTAAAAGAAAATAGATGAGATGCGTGTTTAAAACAATTGAAATATGTGAAAAATAGTGGGACACATTTGGAGTTTTAAACTTGTCATTTTAAAAATATGCATATAGAATGCGAGCTTGTGAGTGATGAAGTGGTAGAGAGTGTGTGTAGGTTAATGACCAAGCGTGCAACATAGCTTAGTGGTAGAGCGTGTGCGTAGTTAATGACCGAGCGTGCAACATAGCTTAGTGGTAGAGCGTGTGCGTAGGTTAATGATAGAGCCTGTGCATAGCTTGGTGGTAGAGTGTGTGAGTAGGTTCATGACTGAACGTGTGCATAGCTTAATGGTAGAGTGTGTGCGTAGGTTAATGACAGAGCGTGTGCGTAGCTTAGTGGTAGAGAGTGTGATTAGTTTAGTGGTAGAGTGTGTGCATAGCTTGGTGGAAGAGTGTGTGCTTAGCTTAGTGATAGAAAGTGTGATTAGTTTAGTGGTAAAGAGTGTGAACAGCTTAGTGTTAGAGAGTGGTATTAGCTTAGTGGTAGAGAGAGGTATTAGCTTAGGGGTAGAGAGTGTGGTTAGCTTAGGGGAAGAGAGTGTGGTTAGCTTAGTGGTAGAAAGTGGGATTAGCTTAGTGGTAGAGAGTGGTATTAGCTTAGTGGTAGAGAGTGGTATTAGCTAAGGGGTAGAGAGTGTGGTTAGCTTAGTGGTAGAGAGTGTGAGTAGGTTAGTGGTAGAGAGTGTCAGTAGCTTAGTGGTAGAGAGTGTGAGTAGCTTAGTAGTAGAGAGTGTCAGTAGCTTATTGGTAGAGAGTGTCAGTAGCTTAGTGGTAGAGAGTGTGAGTAGCTTAGTAGTAGAGCTTGTGATTAACTTAATGGTAGAGAGTGTGATTAGCTTAGTGGTAGAGCGTGTGATTAACTTAGTGGTAGAGAGTGGTATTAGCTTATTGGTAGAGAGTGTGATTAACTTAGGGGTAGAGAGTGTGAGTAGCTTAGTGATAGAAAGTTTGATTAGCTTAGTGGTAGAGAGTGTGTACAGCTTAGTGGTAGAAAGTGTGATTAGCTTAGTGGTAGAGAGCGGTATTAGCTTAGTGGTAGAGAGTGGTATTAGCTTAGGGGTAGAGAGTGTGGTTAGCTTAATGGTAGAAAGTGTGATTAGCTTAGTGGTAGAGAGTGTGAGTAGCTTAGTGGTAGAGCGTGTAATTAACTTAGTGGTAGAGCGTGTAATTAACTTAGTGGTAGAGAGTGTGAGTAGCTTAGTGATAGAGCGTGTGAGTAGCTTAGTGGTAGAGCGTGTAATTAACTTAGTGGTAGAGCGTGTAATTAACTTAGTGGTAGAGCGTGTAATTAACTTAGTGGTAGAGCGTGTAATTAACTTAGTGGTAGAGAGTGTGAGTAGCTTAGTGGTAGAGCGTGTAATTAACTTAGTGGTAGAGCGTGTAATTAACTTAGTGGTAGAGCGTGTAATTAACTTAGTGGTAGAGCGTGTAATTAACTTAGTGGTAGAGAGTGTGAGTAGCTTAGTGGTAGAGCGTGTGAGTAGCTTAGTGGTAGAGAGTGTGGTTAGCTTAATGGTAGAAAGTGTGATTAGCTTAGTGGTAGAGAGTGTGAGTAGCTTAGTGGTAAAAAGTGTGATTAACTTAGTGGTAGAGAGTGTGAGTAGCTTAATGGTAGAAAGTGTGATTCACTTAGTGGTAGAGCGTGTGAGTAGCTTAGTGGTAGAGAGTGTGGTTAGCTTAATGGTAGAAAGTGTGATTAGCTTAGTGGTAGAGAGTGTGAGTAGCTTAGTGGTAAAAAGTGTGATTAACTTAGTGGTAGAGAGTGTGAGTAGCTTAGTGGTAGAGCGTGTGAGTAGCTTATTAGTAGAGCTTGTTATTAGCTTAGTGGTAAAGCTTGTAAATAGCTTAGTGGTAGAGTTTGTGATTAACTTAGTGGTAGAGAGTGTGATTAGCTTAGTGGTAGAAAGTGTGATTAACTTTGTTGTAGAGCGTGTTAGTTTAGTGTTAGAGCTTGTGATTAACGTAGTGGTAGAGCGTGTGATTAGCTTAGTGGTGGAGCGTGTGATTAGCTTAGTGGTAGAGAGTGTGATTAGCTTAGTGGTAGAGAGTGGTATTAGCTTAGGGGTAGAGAGTGTGGTTAGCTTAATGGTAGAAAGTGTGATTAGCTTAGTGGTAGAGAGTGTGAGTAGCTTAGTGGTAGAGCGTGTAATTAACTTAGTGGTAGAGCGTGTAATTAACTTAGTGGTAGAGAGTGTGAGTAGCTTAGTGATAGAGCGTGTGAGTAGCTTAGTGGTAGAGCGTGTAATTAACTTAGTGGTAGAGCGTGTAATTAACTTAGTGGTAGAGCGTGTAATTAACTTAGTGGTAGAGCGTGTAATTAACTTAGTGGTAGAGAGTGTGAGTAGCTTAGTGGTAGAGCGTGTAATTAACTTAGTGGTAGAGCGTGTAATTAACTTAGTGGTAGAGCGTGTAATTAACTTAGTGGTAGAGCGTGTAATTAACTTAGTGGTAGAGAGTGTGAGTAGCTTAGTGGTAGAGCGTGTGAGTAGCTTAGTGGTAGAGAGTGTGGTTAGCTTAATGGTAGAAAGTGTGATTAGCTTAGTGGTAGAGAGTGTGAGTAGCTTAGTGGTAAAAAGTGTGATTAACTTAGTGGTAGAGAGTGTGAGTAGCTTAATGGTAGAAAGTGTGATTCACTTAGTGGTAGAGCGTGTGAGTAGCTTAGTGGTAGAGAGTGTGGTTAGCTTAATGGTAGAAAGTGTGATTAGCTTAGTGGTAGAGAGTGTGAGTAGCTTAGTGGTAAAAAGTGTGATTAACTTAGTGGTAGAGAGTGTGAGTAGCTTAGTGGTAGAGCGTGTGAGTAGCTTATTAGTAGAGCTTGTTATTAGCTTAGTGGTAAAGCTTGTAAATAGCTTAGTGGTAGAGTTTGTGATTAACTTAGTGGTAGAGAGTGTGATTAGCTTAGTGGTAGAAAGTGTGATTAACTTTGTTGTAGAGCGTGTTAGTTTAGTGTTAGAGCTTGTGATTAACGTAGTGGTAGAGCGTGTGATTAGCTTAGTGGTGGAGCGTGTGATTAGCTTAGTGGTAGAGAGTGTGATTAGCTTAGTGGTAGAGAGTGTGAGTAGCTTAGTGGTAGAGCGTGTAACTAACTTAGTGGTAGAGCGTGTGATCAACTTAGTGGTAGAGAGTGGTATTAGCTTATTGGTAGAGAGTGTGATTAACTTAGTGGTAGAAAGTGTGATTAACTTAGTGGTAGAGAGTGTGAGTAGCTTAGTGATAGAAAGTGTGATTAGCTTAGTGGTAGAAAGTGTGATTAGCTTAGTGGTAGAGAGCGGTATTAGCTTAGTGGTAGAGAGTGGTATTAGCTTAGGGGTAGAGAGTGTGGTTAGCTTAATGGTAGAAAGTGTGATTAGCTTAGTGGTAGAGAGTGTGATTAGCTTAGTGGTAGAGCGTGTAATTAACTTAGTGGTAGAGCGTGTAATTAACTTAGTGGTAGAGAGTGTGAGTAGCTTAGTGGTAGAGAGTGTGAGTAGCTTAGTGATAGAGCGTGTGAGTAGCTTAGTGGTAGAGCGTGTAATTAACTTAGTGGTAGAGCGTGTAATTAACTTAGTGGTAGAGCGTGTAATTAACTTAGTGGTAGAGAGTGTGAGTAGCTTAGTGGTAGAGCGTGTAATTAACTTAGTGGTAGAGCGTGTAATTAACTTAGTGGTAGAGCGTGTAATTAACTTAGTGGTAGAGCGTGTAATTAACTTAGTGGTAGAGAGTGTGAGTAGCTTAGGGGTAGAGCGTGCGAGTAGCTTAGTGGTAGAGAGTGTGGTTAGCTTAATGGTAGAAAGTGTGATTAACTTAGTGGTAGAGCGTGTGAGTAGCTTAGTGGTAGAGAGTGTGATTAGCTTAGTGGTAGAGAGTGTGAGTAGCTTAGTGGTAAAAAGTGTGATTAACTTAGTGGTAGAGAGTGTGAGTAGCTTAGTGGTAGAGCGTGTGAGTAGCTTATTAGTAGAGCTTGTTATTAGCTTAGTGGTAAAGCTTGTAAATAGCTTAGTGGTAGAGTTTGTGATTAACTTAGTGGTAGAGGGTGTGATTAGCTTAGTGGTAGAAAGTGTGATTAACTTTGTTGTAGAGCGTGTTAGTTTAGTGTTAGAGCTTGTGATTAACGTAGTGGTAGAGCGTGTGATTAGCTTAGTGGTGGAGCGTGTGATTAGCTTAGTGGTAGAGAGTGTGAACAGCTTAGTGGTAGAGAGTGGTATTAGCTTAGGGGTAGAGAGTGTGGTTAGCTTAGTGGTAGAACGTGTGATTAGCTTAGTAGTAGAGAGTGTGAGTAGCTTAGTGGTAGAAAGTGTGATTAACTTACGGTAGAGAGTGTGATTATCTTAGTGGTAGAGCGTGTGAACAGCTTAGTGGTAGAGAGTGGTATTAGCTTAGTGGTAGAGAGGGGTATTAGCTTAGGGGTAGAGAGTGTGGTTAGCTTAGTGGTAGAAAGTGTGAACAGCTTAGTGGTAGAGAGTGGTATTAGCTTAGTGGTAGAGAGGGGTATTAGCTTAGGGGTAGAGAGTGTGGTTAGCTTAGTGGTAGAATGTGTGATTAGCTTAGTGGTAGAGAGTGGTATTAGCTTAGTGGTAGAGAGTGGTATTAGCTTAGGGGTAGAGAGTGTGGTTAGCCTAGTGGTAGAGAGTGTGATTAGCTTAGTGGTAGAGAGTGTGAGTAGCTTAGTGGTAGAGAGTGTGAGTAGCTTAGTGGTAGAGAGTGTCAGTAGCTTAGTGGTAGAGAGTGTCAGTAGCTTAGTGGTAGAGAGTGTGATTAGCTTAGTGGTAGAGAGTGTGATTAGGTTAGTGGTAGAGAGTGTGATTAGGTTAGTGGTAGAGAGTGTGATTAGGTTAGTGGTAGAGAGTGTGATTAGGTTAGTGGTAGAGAGTGTGATTAGGTTAGTGGTAGAGAGTGTCAGTAGCTTAGTGGTAGAGAGTGTGATTAGCTTAGTGGTAGAGAGTGTGATTAACCTAGTGGCAGAGAGTGTGAATAGTTTAGTGGTAGAGAGTGTGATTAACTTAGTGGTAGAGAGTGTGATTAGCTTAGTGGTAGAGAGTGTGATTAGCTTAGTGGTAGAGAGTGTGAGTAGGTTAGTGGTAGAGAGTATCAGTAGCTTAGTGGTAGAGAGTGTGATTAGCTTAGTGGTAGAGAGTGTGATTAACTTAGTGGTAGAGAGTGTGATTAGTTTAGTGGTAGAGAGTGTGATTAACTTAGTGGTAGAGCGTGTGATTAGCTTAGTGGTAGAGAGTGTGATTAGCTTAGTGGTAGAGAGTGTGATTAACTTAGTGGTAGAGAGTGTGATTAGTTTAGTGGTAGAGAGTGTGATTAACTTAGTGGTAGAGCGTGTGATTAGCTTAGTGGTAGAGCATGTGCGTAGTTAATGACCGAGCGTGCAACATAGCTTAGTGGTAGACCGTGTGCGTAGGTTAATGATAGAGCCTGTGCATAGCTTTGTGGTAGAGTGTGTGTGTAGGTTCATGACTGAGCGTGTGCATAGCTTAATGGTAGAGTGTGTGCGTAGGTTAATGACCGAGCGTGTGCGAAGCTTAGTGGTAGAGAGTGTGATTAGTTTAGTGGTAGAGTGTGTGCATAGCTTGGTGGAAGAGTGTGTGCCTAGCTTAGTGATAGAAAGTGTGATTAGTTTAGTGGTAGAGAGTGTGAACAGCTTAGTGGTAGAGAGTGGTATTAGCTTAGTGGTAGAGATAGGTATTAGCTAAGGGGTAGAGAGTGTGGTTAGCTTAGTGGTAGAGAGTGTGAGTAGGTTAGTGGTAGAGAGTGTCAGTAGCTTAGTAGTAGAGAGTGTCAGTAGCTTATTGGTAGAGAGTGTCAGTAGCTTAGTGGTAGAGAGTGTGGGTAGCTTAGTAGTAGAGCTTGTGATTAACTTAATGGTAGAGAGTGTGATTAGCTTAGTGGTAGAGCGTGTGATTAACTTAGTTGTAAAAAGTGTGATTAACTTAGTGGTAGAGCGTGTGAGTAGCTTAGTGGTAGAGAGTGTGGTTAGCTTAATGGTAGAAAGTGTGATTAGCTTAGTGGTAGAGAGTGTGAGTAGCTTAGTTGTAAAAAGTGTGATTAACTTAGTGGTAGAGAGTGTGAGTAGCTTAGTGGTAGAGCGCGTGAGTAGCTTATTAGTAGAGCTTGTTATTAGCTTAGTGGTAGAGCGTGTGATTAGCTTAGTGGTGGAGCGTGTGATTACCTTAGTGGTAGAGAGTGTGAACAGCTTAGTGGTAGAGAGTGGTATTAGCTTAGGGGTAGAGAGTGTGGTTAGCTTAGTGGTAGAACGTGTGATTAGCTTAGGGGTAGAGAGTGTGAGTAGCTTAGTGGTAGAAAGTGTGATTAACTTAACGGTAGAGAGTGTGATTATCTTAGTGGTAGAGCGTGTGAACAGCTTAGTGGTAGAGAGTGGTATTAGCTTAGTGGTAGAGAGGGGTATTAGCTTAGTGGTAGAGAGTGTGATTAGGTTAGTGGTAGAGAGTGTGATTAGGTTAGTGGTAGAGAGTGTGATTAGGTTAGTGGTAGAGAGTGTGATTAGGTTAGTGGTAGAGAGTGTCAGTAGCTTAGTGGTAGAGAGTGTGATTAGCTTAGTGGTAGAGAGTGTGATTAACTTAGTGGTAGAGAGTGTGATTAGTTTAGTGGTAGAGAGTGTGATTAACTTAGTGGTAGAGAGTGTGATTAACTTAGTGGTATAGAGTGTGATTAGTTTAGTGGTAGAGAGTGTGATTAACTTAGTGGTAGAGCGTGTGATTAGCTTAGTGGTAGAGCTTGTGATTAGCTTAGTGGTAGAGAGTGTGATTAACTTAGTGTTAGAGAGTGTGCGTAGTATAATGACACAGCGTGTTCGCAGTTCAGTGGTAGAGACTTCGCTTCTCACGTCAAAGGTGCCAAGTTCGACCCAAGTTATTCACACGCACTAGTCAACCTAGCCGTACACATTTTCTTAGATCTGATACATATTCTGTGAAAGGCGAATGCTCTACCGCCATGTTAGTCAAGCACTCTGACTAAACAGATCACCTCGAGCAATTTCAGAGCGGAGGCAGAGGCACTGAGGGCGGCAGTGGAAGAAATGGTGACACACAGTGAAAATGAGAGCCATATAGTTCTGCTGACAGATGCTCTCGAAGTAGTCACAGCGCTAAAAAGCCAGAAAAACACTGAGCTTAATGACCTAAGAGCAGCACTCTGCAAACTGTGCCAGCAGTCCGCACCAAAAAGGGTAGTGGTAGAGTGGGTCCCGTCACACTGCAACATCCAAGGCAAAGAGGAGGCAGACAGACTGGGAAAAGAAGGTGCAAGACTACCACAAACAGATACCAGTATGACGTACGAAGAGTCAAAACGGCTTATCAAAGCCAGATACATGACCAAATGGGAAACCGATCATACTGGTTACACCAAAAACGATGCCTATTACCAGTTGAACCGAAGAGAGCAGGTCGTTGTCTTCAGACTTCGCACTGGCCACAACAGACTGAGGTACCACCTATTCAACAAATTGAAGATAGGGTGTACCGACAAATGCCCGTGCGGTACTGGTAAAATGACCACTGAACATCTGCTGCAGAACTGCCCGACATACGAGGATCAGAGAGAGCAGATGTGGCCATTACCAGTGGAACTGCAAGACAAGCTCTATAGTAGTGGCGAGAGTCTCAGGATGACCGCCGCTTTTTTCGAAAAAATAATGGTTACTGTCTGACTGTGTACGCAGAAGAAGAAGAAGAAGATCACCTCGGAAAGCTAGCATTAAACTAATAGTATTTTCATCAGTACCACCAGCAGACCACGTTTTCCATTCATGCAAAAGAACATTCTGCGTTCGTATTGGTCTGATGGACCACATGAGCAGCCTTAGACTCAAGACTGCAGTATGTCTTGGCTTCGTTCATTCTCAATCTCCCGCTACCAAACCCTGAAAGAGCAGAAGTAGCAGAATGTAGTCCAGAGAAGGGAATGCGTTGTGTCGTAGTTTACAGCTTGACTGCGATATTTGAACCTTCGGTCCAACACATCCGACTTCAGCAAGCATTTATTTAGTACCAGGTTAGCATTCCCCATTCGATCCCGTCTCATTAGCCAGTCTGCTCTGCTGCAGCCTGTTATCCAGGATCACCGCTTGGAGGTGTAGAAGGGTCTTGGCAGCTCTGGTTCGTTTGCCCTGACGCTAGCAGTCAGCTATGGGTCGCTGACCGCTGCAGCTCATGTGCTGCTCCGCATCTTGATTCCAGACTGTAGTATGTCACAGAATGCTGTTGGTGGTCCTCACCGTGACAATGGACAACTACTATGATTATCTCAATCTGACGTGCATACCTTTAGCAAACTAGAGATGCCTCCCCATCGCATACTGCGTGTTAGGTGGCTATTCCCAATAACAACCACTTTATGACAAAGACACACCGATAACTTTTTTATTCAAAATACGTTAAGGGTCACTTACAAATCTCACTGTTAAAAAAAATTCATATATGAGAAATCAATTATAATTAAGAAAATTGTTGTTCAGTGTTCTGTTCTGTTCTAGGAGTCGACTTCACTGCACTCCGGGCATACCCATAGGTGCTACGTCTCTCTCAGCAGATGGCGCAAAGTGTGGATGCTGATGGTGCCTGTAGCCTGTTGGTTTTACACCTTCCTGTTTCGTCCTCTCACATATCTGATCCACTGAATCCTAATTTGATTCCAAAGTGCAGCAGCCTGTGCATTGCAGACTCATCCAAAGCAGTGTCGTTTTCCAGCAGGTGGTCCTTGATAACCTTCACTATGTCATCTTTATCCATGTCCGTTGTACCTGTTATGGGTGCGTGTGACGACAACAAATCAGCTCGCTCGTTGCCCGGAACCCCGACATGACCAGGACAGTAGATCCACACCAGCACCTGGAGTTGTGAGGTCTCCAGCGCTGCTATCCACTCATGTCTTACCCACCCATTCTGCACCTTCCGAAGAAGTGTTTGGGAGTCTGACACGATGACTGATCCTGTTGAAGATATCTCAGAAAGCCACCTCAGAGCTTCTGTCACCGCCTCCATCTCCATTCTCATACTTGATGTGGCAGTCTCGTATGCGCCACTTCGTTCAGCAACGATCCGGTCTCTTATTCTAGCCGAGGAACCCCAGCCTGATGTTCCACTACTTTGCATCGACCCATCAGTGTATATGATGGTATCACTTCCATGCGTGTTGACGCCTATCAGCTGGTTGACTTGGAGCTTTGTCTGGCTATTTCGCCCCTTCCTACATTCACTGTCCATGGTTATGATGGCCGTGTGGTACTCTGCTAGTGTATCCCCAGTGTGGACCCATTCCTCTCCATTGACCATCGTCTCGATTGCAGTTGTTCAGTGATTTGCCCATAAGAGTGGGCCAGTTTCATGAACAAGAAACGAGCCTGTTTATGAGAAATTGCTGTTTATTTGGACACACCCTTCTTTCATGATTTTCTGCTGACGTTGTTTCTCAACAATTTGGATATCACAGTGTGACAGTTTCATGAGAAATTGCTGGTTAATGGTCAGTAACGTGTGTGTGAACGCCACATGCAATAATACAAGTTAGGCAGCGATTGCCTATGGATAAATAAATTAACCATCTGACAGTTTGCCCGGGGACTTACCACCAGAGACCCAGAGCACTCATTACAGATGAGTCAAGCAGATGATGGCAGACTTCATGCGCGGAGACAGAACAGAGAGCGCCTTCAAGATGGCACAGTAAAGGAAAATGATAGCTATTGAGGTAGATCAATCTTGGTATGTAGTGGCTTTGGCATGAAATTCAGAACATCGCAGCATCGTGTAAAAGGGAACCTGGCAGGCATTATCTATAGTGATGATAAACTTCAGCTCTTGTACACCGTACACTTCAGGCAATGGAGCAAGGTGATGTGCTCCAACATACAAGGCCCATATTCGCTGAGCACTTCAGGCAATGGGGAAATGAGGTGTGCTCCAACATGACACTTCCCGTATCCGCCAAAAACTTCAGACACTGGGGCAATGTGCTGGGCTTCAAGATGACAACGCCTATATCCACTGAGCACTTCAGACAATAGGGCAAGGTGATGTGCTCTAGGATGACAACGTAAATTTCCTATCAAGCTCTCGCTTTTAATTGTTTCCTCCAGAAACCATAATCTCATAAGAATTGACTAGTCTGCTCTCTCAGACGATTTCTTCTTCTTCTTCTTCGTCGTACGCTGTCAGACGTCAACCTTTATTTTTTCGAAAAAAGCAGCGATCATCCTGAGGCTGTCGACACTGCCATAGAGCTTGTCTAGGGTTGCCACTGGTGATGGCCACATCTGCTTTCTCTGGTCCTCGTATGTCGGGCAGTTCTGCAGTAGATGTTCAGCGGTCATTTTCCCAGTACCGCACGTGCATTCGTCGGTGCCACCTATCTTCAATTTATTGAATAGGTGGTACCTCAGTCTATTGTGGCCAGTGCGAAGTCTGAAGACCACGACCTGCTCTCTTCTGTTCAACTGGAAATAGGCATCGTTTTTTGTGTAGCCAGTATGTTCTGTTTCCCATTTGGTCATGTATCTAGCTCTAATAAGCCTTTTTTGTCACACTAGTATCTGGTTGTGGTAGTCTTGCACCTTCTTTTGCCAGTCTGTCTGGCTCCTCGTTGCCTTGGATGTTACAGTGGGATGGAACCCACTGTACCACTACTCTTTTTGGTGCGGACTGCTGGCATAGTTGACAGAGTACTGCTCTTAAATCATTAAGTTCAGTATTTTTCTGGCTTTTTAGTGCTGTGACTACGGCCAGCGAAACTGTAAGCAGGACTATATGGCTTTCATTTCTTTTGCATGTCACCATTTCTTCTACTGCAGCCCTCAGTGCCTCTGCCTCCGCTCTGAAATTGCTAGAGTATTTTCCAGTTGCCACTGACATTGTTATTTTTCTACCATTTTGTAGGCTCAGGAATACCCCTGCCCCTTCGTTCTGTGTTGTGTTTGTTACAGAGCCGTCGGTGTATGCATGGGTCCAGTCCATGCTTGGGTAGTTTTTCGTTATGTACCTCAGGATTATGTCTCTTCTTTCTTTTTCAGTCTGGCTGTTCTTGTTTCCAATACCTGGTATATTTTCTACCACCTCTAGAAATATATGCTGAGTCCAGGTAGGTTTGCGTACAGTAGGGATGGGCTTTGGTGTTGTTAGTGCGTTCATAGGGTCTTCGCTCATTGTTGCTTTGTCAGACGATCTCAACTCCATTGAGTATCTCTGGGACGTCATTGGAAGATCAGGAAGATGTACTGATCTACCAATTGGTGACCTCAACTAATTGTTTCAAAATCTCCAATAGTAGTAGCAGACGATCCCCTAACACACCATCATGAGGTTGATTTTATACATGAGGAAAAGCTATCTGCTTTGCATCCGTGCCAGTGGTGGTCACTCACGATACTGACCATCTTTATTTCAGCAGCCAGCATGTCTGATTTCCAAAAAAAAGCGTGTGTCTAATTAACCAGCAATTGCTCCTATTCAAGCACGACGCTCGCATAAAACTGGCACACAAATTATGTATAAATGACAAGTTATTAGCCCGCCAGAGACCAGCCTTATCGGCAACTGTCGAAGTGCACTATGAAACCACGTGATTAGATAATTTAAGTCTAAGTGGAATTTGTAGATAATATAAGAAGTATAGGATAGACATTAGAACTGGGTGATGTCCGGAGATTCCAACCAGTTCATGTTGACATCCCCTGGGTTAGAAATATTAAGTCATCGTTTAATTTGATAAAGTTATAAATGGCTAGATTTGTAATAAAGGAATTATCTTGTGTTTTATTAATCCCATCAGTCTTAGTGTTTTCTGTGTTGACGTTGTGTAAAAAGAATAACGGAAGAAGTGAAATTGGTCACCATACGTCACATAGAAAGTGTGAGTGACGTTGTGTAAAAAGAATAACGGAAGAAGTGAAATTGGTCACCATACGTCACATAGAAAGTGTGAGTGACGTTGTGTAAAAAGAATAACGGAAGAAGTGAAATTGGTCACCATACGTCACATAGAAAGTGTGAGTGACGTTGTGTAAAAAGAATAACGGAAGAAGTGAACTTGGTCACCATACGTCACATAGAAAGTGTGAGTCACGTTGTGTAAAAAGAATAACGGAAGAAGTGAAATTGGTCACCATACGTCACATAGAAAGTGTAAGTCACGTTGTGTAAAAAGAATAACGGAAGAAGTGAAATTGGTCACCATACGTCACATAGAAAGTGTGAGTGACGTTGTGTAAAAAGAATAACGGAAGAAGTGAAATTGGTCACCATACGTCACATAGAAAGTGTAAGTCACGTTGTGTAAAAAGAATAACGGAAGAAGTGAAATTGGTCACCATACGTCACATAGAAAGTGTAAGTCACGTTGTGTAAAAAGAATAACGGAAGAAGTGAAATTGGTCACCATACGTCACATAGAAAGTGTGAGTGACGTTGTGTAAAAAGAATAACGGAAGAAGTGAAATTGGTCACCATACGTCACATAGAAAGTGTGAGTGACGTGTAAAAAGAATAACGGAAGAAGTGAAATTGGTCACCATACGTCACATAGAAAGTGTGAGTGACGTTGTGTAAAAAGAATAACGGAAGAAGTGAAATTGGTCACCATACGTCACATGGAAAATGTGACTGCAAGTTTATTAAAGAAGTATCTGCGAGATTATTACAATGAACATAATCATTCGACGCCCTGGTCGCATAAGCCTGCTATTGATTCATTGGATGGTCCGTTGATATGAGATCGAACAACGAAGAAGAAGACTCTTCGATTCTACACCTATAAGTTAAAGTCAGCTGTGGCAAATAGCACATATGTTTGAGAAGAAGTTAAACAATAAAACCAGACATGCACTGGGCTCGAACACACAAAGGAAAAGAAAAGTAGTGAGGCTACAAAGAATACCAGAAGAGGAATAACGGAAGAGGAAGTCAAAGAACTGGCGTTTTCTGAAAGGAACTAAAAAAATACTGCGTTAAGTTTAATAGAGGCAGAGCGATGGTTGCAGCTATTCAGATATAGCTTAACTAAACGTCTTTATACTGGTTTATAAGACTCTGTAGAGTCTGTGTACCACCAGTACATCACCAGTTTCATATGCGAAATTGAAATTGGCAGGTAATCACTTTTAGAGTTGAACAAAATATTGTATTTAAACGAAACACAACATTCATCAGATAAAATCAGAAGTTGTTAACAACTAAACACGAAACACTACCCAAACCATAAATATAAATAATTGACTTCATAAACTTGATCTTTTAATAGTAATACAAGAACAAAGTGTCAGACGACATTTGAGAAATAAATGTCAAGTCATAATTTGTTTTCATGTAACAGGAAGAACTACGTTCATTTCAGATGACAGTCAATAGACGTAGTTTTTAAAAGAGAAATCCTGTGGGGAATAATAGTTTCGTAATTATTTTAAAATAGCAAAGATGGCACCGTAGCCGACTGGGGGTCTACATTGCTCTGATGTTTAAATTCATTACGGGTACCTCCAGACTGCGAATTTAGCAGGAATTCACACTAGTCGACCACTTACACTTGTGTTCATGGAAACGTGTTGTTTTTCATTTGGACTGGTTAATTCGTTCGCTTTTTGTGATTTCTTCCGTCCGATTATCCTGGAATGAACATCGGCTACATGAATAGCACTACGCTTAAACGTGTGTCGTATTTCACGGTCTAGTTCATACGGCTGAACTTCACGAGATTGGCACCCTTAGCCCTTGCTACAAACAGTGTCGGTTTTGGTATGTGAAATTTAGACACGACTATAATGAACTGAACACGGCCCGGGAGTGATGCCACGCTCACTCACACGCTGAATGATGTCCATTAGACCTCTTGCAGTTATGGGAAAGGCACGACATTCACCCTTAGATGTCTTCACCCCTCTGCTGCCTTGCGGGATACATGTTTACGAGAAAGGCGTCGAGAGTAAACCCTGAGTAAAAATTTGCATCCTGTGCTATCTCCAGTCGTCTCGATAAAATCTGGGCACTGGCCAAGGGTAGCTCAGGACCAGAGAGTGAGGTTGACAAAAGGCGCAGTTGCTTCGTCACTTTAATCCAAATCACCGCGCAAGTCACCTATTTAAGCGGACACAGCAAGAGAAAAAAAACTATCCACATGGCTGAACACATGTGGTCTACACGACATGTGATGGACAAGCATCAATGGTTGTGGCACATTTTCAAAGAATTTAAAATTTGTCACTTAGATTGTTCTCTGTCTTCTTTTAATGTTCTTGTACATCTTGTTGTTATGGCTGTCTTCGTCATTGTTCTTCTTATTTTTCTCTTCTACTTTTTCTTTTTCTTTAATTCTCTTCTTCTTCTTCTTCTTCTTCTTCTTCTTCTTCTTCTTCTTCTGTTTCATTCTACTGTTTCCTCTTCTTCTGATTCTTTTTTTTCTTCATCTTCTTTTTTGACTTCCTGTTCTTTGTCTTCTCGTCTTCTTCTTCTTCTTAGCCCGAGTTGAGTCTGAACTGCTCGTCTGGTTTGTTAGCTGTAGTGATATGACCTTACCTTTGTTAACCGTATTTGTCACAATGTTATGGCGTATATAAATCGATCAAAGTAAAATCGTCAGATTTTTCACGAAACATCTAAAAACTCAAACCAAAAAGTTACAGACATTCTACGGGGAAGATTGTGTGAGTCGTACAAATGTAAATGAATGACATAAACGTTTTAATGATGGTTGTGAAAGTGTTGGGAGTGATGAACAGTCTGTGAGACTCGCTACTAAAAAAAAAATTGAAATTTTTTTAAAGTTTTAGGGACAACAAAGAATTTTCACTCTTTCTAAATTCTAGCTTGGGGAATAAGAAGCTGAACAGGGCATGAGCTGTAGCGATCAGACCAAAAGCTGGCCGCTAACGTCATGGCAAACGACCCAAAGCTGGCCGCTAACGTCATGGCAAGCGACCCAAAGCTGGCCGCTAACGTCATGGCAAGCGAATCAAAGCTGGCCGCTAACGTCATGGCAAGCCACCCAAAGCTGGCCGCTAACGTCATGGCAAGCGACCCAAAGCTGGCCGCTAACGTCATGGCAAGCCACCCAAAGCTGGCCGCTAACGTCATGGCAAGCGACCCAAAGCTGACCGCTAACGTCATGGCAAGCGACCCAAAGCTGGCCGCTAACGTCATGGCCGCTAACGTCATGGCAGGCGACCCAAAGCTGGCCGCTAACGTCATGGCCGCTAATGTCATGGCAAGCGACCCAAAGCTGGCCACTAGCGTCATGGCAAGCCACCCAAAGCTCGCCGCTAACGTCATGGCCGCTAACGTCACGGCAAGCGACCCAAAGCTGGCCGCTAACGTCATGGCCGCTAACGTCATGGCAAGCGACCCAAAGCTGGCCGCTAACGTCATGGCCGCTAACGTCATGGCCGCTAACGTCATGGCCGCTAACGTCATGGCAAACGACCCAAAGCTGGCCGCTAACGTCATGGCAAGCGACCCAAAGCTGGCCGCTAACGTCATGGCAAGCCACCCAAAGCTGGCCGCTAACGTCATGGCAAGCGACCCAAAGCTGGCTGCTAACGTCATGGCAAGCGACCCAATGCTGGCCGCTAACGTCATGGCAAGCCACCCAAAGCTGGCCGCTAACGTCATGGCAAACCACCCAAAGCTGGCTGCTAACGTCATGGCAAGCGACCCAAAGCTGGCCGCTAACGTCATGGCCGCTAACGTCATGGCAGGCGACCCAAAGCTGGCCGCTAACGTCATGGCCGCTAATGCCATGGCAAGCGACCCAAAGCTGGCCGCTAACGTCATGGCCGCTAACGTCATGGCAGGCGACCCAAAGCTGGCCGCTAACGTCATGGCCGCTAATGTCATGGCAAGCGACCCAAAGCTGGCCGCTAGCGTCATGGCAAGCCACCCAAAGCTCGCCGCTAACGTCATGGCCGCTAACGTCACGGCAAGCGACCCAAAGCTGGCCGCTAACGTCATGGCCGCTAACGTCATGGCAAGCGACCCAAAGCTGGCCGCTAACGTCATGGCAAGCGACCCAAAGCTGGCCGCTAAGGTCATGGCAAGCCACCCAAAGCTGGCCGCTAACGTCATGGCCGCTAACGTCATGGCCGCTAACGTCATGGCCGCTAACGTCATGGCCGCTAACGTCATGGCAAACGACCCAAAGCTGGCCGCTAACGTCATGGCAAGCGACCCAAAGCTGGCCGCTAACGTCATAGCAAGCCACCCAAAGCTGGCCGCTAACGTCATGGCAAGCGACCCAAAGCTGGCTGCTAACGTCATGGCAAACGACCCAAAGCTGGCCGCTAACGTCATGGCAAGCCACCCAAAGCTGGCCGCTAACGTCATGGCAAGCCACCCAAAGCTGGCCGCTAACGTCATGGCAAGCGACCCAAAGCTGGCTGCTAACGTCATGGCAAGCGACCCAAAGCTGGCCGCTAACGTCATGGCAAGCGACCCAAAGCTGGCCGCTAACGTCATGGCCGCTAACGTCATGGCAAACGACCCAGAGCTGCCATGACCATTATTCACGTGATGAACAGATAACAAATACGAGAAGTCTGGCTAAGGATAAGGAATTGAACAGGAACGGCTTACTGGAAACCAAAAAAGATAGCTGACGTCGGATATGTTGAATCGAAAGGTGCAAATAAAGCAGTTAAGCTGTAAACTACGATACTACGCATTCCGTTCTCCAGACTACAATCTACTATTTGCAAACCACATTTCAGGACTTGGTAACGAAAGTGTGAGAACGAATGACACAGAAGACGAAGAAGAAGAGTAATACATTTTAGCAAGGACACAAATTACATGCGTTCATTAATAAATGCTCTCGCAGAATACTTGGGCTCCATTTGTATGACAAGGCTACCGATCGGAGACTTTTTGAAATCAGACAACAATTCTCTGTGGGGCAAGACATAATGCACAGTGAGAGGGGGAGGAGCCTGGGTCAT
This sequence comes from Ariolimax columbianus, assembly GCA_036924085.1. NCBI lineage: Eukaryota > Metazoa > Mollusca > Gastropoda > Stylommatophora > Arionidae > Ariolimax > Ariolimax columbianus. Next base: position 48,067,796 of record JAVGWX010000011.1, on the reverse strand, counting down.
ACATTAAGGAGACATCCCAACAGCGTTACACGTCAGTCAACTTTATTGACCCCAAAAATGGCAAGTGGAATCGAGAAGGGCCCAGGTACACTTGGAGAAGAGAAAAAGCAGTAATCATGGTGGAGGTGGGGCAAATCTGTGATCACCTAGAGGTCTTTGTAGAAGACAGAAAGAATTGACGTGTTTGTTGAGAGCCTATGCTCCATTTAGAGTGGTAATACAACTAATAATGGTGAATAAACATATCTTTAGATTCCATGATCTTTGTTATTGTCCACTGGTTGTCCATGATCTGCTCCCATATAACACGATTGATTCTGTAACACATAAATACTATCTTTCTTACTGCAAATCACACATCATCATCATGGTTATCATCCTCGTCATTATATATCATTTTATGTTTTGTTAGGGAAGGAAGACTAACGTCTGGTCAGGAAAAATATACTGATTATACAAGTTAGTCAGGTCCATGCAAAACATAATGGGTACGCCCCTTACCTTGGCTTCCTCGTAGCCCTTCCTGTAAACGGGCTGTTTTAATTGCAACCTGGCTAACAAGGTGAGGGATCGACGTGTTCCCCGTAGTAGTGAGCGACAACGCAGATGAAACCAAGCATAGCACAAGCGCATGGAGGACCCAGATCCACCTTCATCAGCACGCTTGAGATGTGAGGAAAGCTACGGCAACCCGAAACTTAAGTCTTTTTTAGGGCGCACAAAAGAGTAATCCTACTCATTGTGATCATTCAGCAAACAACAGCAATGTTTTGTTTTGTTTTGTTCAGGTAGGGTAATTGAGCCATTACCTATTTATGTATTTACGACTTTTTACTTTCACTACCGCTTCAGCTCCCATTTACCGCCGTTACAATTTCGCGGGCGAATGGACTGCACAGACACCTTATTCACCTTAAGGCAACTAAGCGAAAGATCGATAGAATATAACGAAAATCTATAAGGCTTCCATTGATCAAGAAAGAAACGTTTGATTGGGTAAACAGGATTAAACCTTGGAAAATACTTGAAGATTGCGGTATACAAGGTCAGCTGATTGAGAATGTAAGAGTACTATATCGTTCGAGTATAAATGTCGTAAAAACTACTTATGGTTTCACAGATGCTTTTGAAATCTTTTGAGACAAGTGGTGTGTGCTTTCCCCTCTGCTGTTTAACATCTGCCTGGACAAAATCGCACCAGGGAATGGTAAAATTGAGACATCAGAAAGTGAACCAAACTCAATACACGAATTTCTCTTTGCAGATGATCAGCCTCTGTTGAATGACTTAGAAAATACACTTCACAATCACATGAACATGCTTACGACTACTTGTGCTAAAAACAATATGCGAATTAAAGTGATGAAAACAGAAACAACGAAGATCAATAGAAAACCTTTGCCAATCAACATAATTGTAAATAATATTGCTCTTCAAGTACTTTTCAACAGGAAAATAAATCGGGACTATGGATAATAAAGCATCTGCGGTGACTTATCAGCTGTCACCACTACTTAGGTACCGGATTATTAGTTTGGCAACAAAGCAAAAGCTGATAAACAGTCTATTGAGGCTGACTTTGAGCTACTAGTGCCAAACAAAGCCTCTGTTCAGGGCGCGTGAGAGCAAACTTCAACGTGCGAAGTATTTGAGGAAGGTCATCGTTGTTACCAGGAAAGACAACATGCGAAACGACGACATTCGCAGTATGGTTGGCACCCTCGTCGGTTCTAGGTTGAGTACATTTCCAGGCACATAAAACTTTGGTTCGATCATCTCATGAGAATATACCTACAACAACTTCCACTGATGGCTTAAAACGCTGGTAGATCTGGCTGCAGGGCAAGATGTCGGCAGCGAGACAGGTGGATAGATGACATTCGAGTGATTGTGCAACGACATGGACTCACATTGACCGAGGCAACGCACTTGGAGCAGGACAGACTACATAATCCATCTAAGGCTAAGATTGTCTGGTTTTTCCTAAACAATAGGTTTGTCTCAGATACACTACCAGGGGCCACCTGCATGGGTACCAAAATTGAGAGAGGACATGCCATGAAATACTTGGATATCACATTCGACAGAAGTCTCTCTTTCAATAACATGTTGACAATGTGATTCTGAAAGCAAAACGGGGTATCAATGCAATCAAAGTCATGCGGCCACAGCCATGCAACAATGAACTCTCTTCCTGTTGATTAAAGCACTGGTTTTGTCTGTCCTGGACTACGGTCTTGAGTTATTCACGCTATCGCAGACACAGGTAAATAGATTGGAGCGAATCCAGAACGAGGCCATGAGAGTAGTTATGGGATGCACTAGAGATACTCCCATTGCTGCCATGAGATTCCCTGCTTGATTTGCCAAGCATCAAGGTGCGACATCAAGTAGCACAGGTAAAGGAATACGCCAACGTTTCCAACAACGAACACCACCCTTTGCACCAAGATTCGGATACACTCAAAGGCAGACGCATTGCGCGAGAAAGGTCATGAGTGGCAGAGGCAGAAGACTCCCTGATGAGGGTATGTGCATTGGAGGAAGTAGCAAGAGGTTGTGAATGGGCAGAAGTGGGCAACGAGAGCCTCCTGACAAGGGTGGTGATACAACTGAGCAGCAAGTGTCGCGAGTGGGGCGGCACTAGGACAGAAGCTTCAATACAGGAGCTGATACAACAACAGGACCCCAAGACCCAATTCCGTACACAGATGGCTCCGTCGGCAGAGATGCAAACAAGTGCGATTGGGGTTTCATCGGCTACCAAAATGACAAGGAGGTTGTGGAGAAATCAGCTGTCTCCTTCACTATCACATCGAGTATGAGGATGGAGGTTGAGGTGGTAACGCAACCGGTGACACACACATTGATACTGTCAGACTCGCAGGGCATGCTCAGTAAGATAGAACGGTGCACGCTAAGAAGTAAATGGGCCTCTCTTCTGAACTATGAAATACAAGGTGTCACATGGATCTACTGCCCGGGACATGCAGGCGTTTGGGGCAACGACAGAGTTGGCGCAGTGGCGGGACGAGCTGTGGTGAACGACGCGGTGATGACGCGAGACAGGATTGAGTTGATAAGAGCAGTTATGGTCAGTCTACATAATGATCAAGAGACAGAGGGTCGCGAAAATGCATATGTACAGAGGATCATAGAGTTTAGAGTGACTAAGGGAAAAGGGAGAAAGTGTGTTCTGTTTGAAAAGATCCGAAGAACACAAAATCAACACCTGACTGAGACTCTGAATATATATATACGCTTGGCTGGCTGCTTGGGCGGAGAACGGAGCATTTATGGGAATGTTCCATGTGTGATGATATTGGTTCCTAGTATCAAGAATCAAGACTACATAAGCTACCCACGTAGATTAACGACATAAGGGGACAGAAAACTAACCCACCAACCTACCTACTTATTGTCTCGTTACCTCATCCTCTTTTTCCTCTATTTCATTCATGTTTTTTGTTTGTTCTTACCGTGCATTCACCTAACTTGAACCGCTCATTTTACATCATGTCTCGTCTTTTTTTTTAGTAGTTATTTGTTAATTGTTTTCGTTCGGTTCCTTGCCCTTGACGAATACCGCGTGGCAGTAATGTGTGTGCATTTTGATTTTGTTTTGAGTCATTCCTTTTAAATGTTTTTATCCACTTTTTATGAACACAAACAATCAAAGAGCAAACCATCTTTCAGACCAAAGTTTTGTTTATAAATATTGTCATTGGATATGGAGTCTTTCATGTAATGATATATTGTAACTAGTAAGTTGCCCATCGCAAGCTAAGATGGCGACATATTCATACTGTCCTTGTCCTGAAGATTTAACGCGCTGAATTTCGGATTATAGTGAGAAAGAAGAAGCGCTGGACATCAATCACACTCTCTCGTCCTGAGTTACCGGGAACCAGTGGCAAGACATACAATCAAGACGACAATTCAAGATCCAGACATATATATTGATGTTCAAAGCCACAAGTGTTGAGTTAAAACTTGACCACGTGTCTTTAAAGTATGTTACAGTGGCACTGCCTACAACAAAGAAAAAAACAGACAGAAAATTGGAAACTACCTATTAATGACAGAAAGAATCAACGGGAGGATCAACAAATGACGTGAAACATTTTTGTATCACTGAAACACTAGGTGAGGTACATACAGATACACACAAGCATCCAAGCACTGGTTTATGCGTCCTGATACCGCCCAACGGACTACGGTCCGGGCTGGAAAATGGCGCGCCTCCGCCAGTAGAAACTAGTGAGGCAAACGTGTAAGCAACAACATACGTCCTTTTCAGTGCGCACAAAAAACGTAAAATTAATCATTATGGGCATTAAACAACAACAACAACAACTTTAACTGGGCGTTTCAAATAGTTATAAACCTAATTACAGCTCACGATAATTGCTTTGGCAACCACAAATCAAGAACGAATTTAATATAAAAATCCGTTGACAGGGGAAACAATTGCGTGAAGGTTAATCTTTAGATTTGTGCCATTTTATTGCGAATTTGTCTTCCGCTATGGACAAGGAAACAGCTAGGTCCAGAATTAGAGCACACGTATATAACGCACAGAGTTACATTCAACGTAGCCCTCATTCTGGAGGTAGGATATCTCGCAAAATGTCGTGTTCTCGCTTGTCGTGTGATCTTATTGCCGTCTGTCAGAAACGAGGGGTGGGTTGGGGTGTGGGTTGGTGGAGAAGGATGCATATGAGCTTCTAGGTTCTCTCTTGAAGTTGTGAATAACTTAACGTAACGTCTTTATACTGGTTTAGAAGGCTATACAGAGTCTAGACAACCGGTTGTTTTTTTTACATTAACTTGATCTATGTCCATAAAATAGATTCTTGAATGCATTAATTGACCCTGCCGCCACTATTTTCCATCGCAATGTCTTTAAAGAATTCACCAATCGCTGACTGAAAAATATTTCTTGGTATCTATTCTGGACCTTTCTTTAATTAATTTGTCGCTGTGTCCTCTTGCTCTTGTAGACGGTCGTATTTTGAAAAAAAACTTGTTTTATTCTAATTTATCCGTTCCGTTTATTATCTTATAATCATGTATTATGTCAACTCGAATTCTTCTCTTTTCTAGACACTGTACGGCGGTGTTTTTCTGTCTTTTCCTCATTTCTAAAGCTTCTGGAATCCGACTATCAGTTTTGTCGTTCTTCTTTGTATCCTTTCCAGCATGTTGATATAATCTCTATGATACGGACCACATCTGCACACAGAACTCCAATCTAGGTCTAACTAATGCTTCATACAGTTTGCCTATCACTTCCATACTCCTATGTGTAATATATCTTGTTATCATGCCTACAATGAGTAAGTTCTCCCTGAAAAGTGCTTTAAATGGCGGGTTGCAGTAGCTTTCCTCACATCACAGGCGTCCTGATGAAGGTGGACCGGAGTTCTTCATGGTGTTTGCTATGCTTTGCTTTATCTGCTTATCGCTCACTACTACGAGGATCACGTCCATCCCCCAGCTTATCAAGAAGAACAGCCAAATTTCAGAAAGTCCTGCGACAAAGCGCGATAGTTGTCTTGGCCAGTATGTTTTACCTGACTCTGACTAACACGTCCGACCAATATGTTTTAATTGACTCTGACTAACATGTTGCACCAATATATTTTGCCTGACTCTGACTAACATGTTGCACCAATATATTTTGTCTGACTCTGACTAACATGTTGCACCAATATATTTTGCCTGACTCTGACTAACATGTCCTACCAATATATTTTGCCTGACTCTGACTAACATGTCCTACCAATATATTTTACCTGACTCTGACTAACATGTCCGACCAATATATTTTACCTGACTCTGACTAACATGTCCGACCAATATATTTTACCTGACTCTGACTAACATGTCCTACCAATATATTTTACCTGACTCTGACTAACATGTCCGACCAATATATTTTACCTGACTCTGACTAACATGTCCGACCAATATATTTTACCTGACTCTGACTAACATGTCCTACCAATATATTTTACCTGACTCTGACTAACATGTCCTACCAATATATTTTACCTGACTCTGACTAACATGTCCTACCAATATATTTTACCTGACTCTGACTAACATGTCCTACCAATATATTTTACCTGACTCTGACTAACATGTCCTACCAATATATTTTACCTGACTCTGACTAACATGTCCGACCAATATATTTTGCCTGACCAGACGTCAATCTCCTCTCAACATTGTGTCTCTTAAATATTTGCTAAGCGGGTTGTTAATAATAGATCAACTGCAGTTTTTGTTTGCTTTTTGCTAGCAGATATTACACATGGTGCTGCATGGAGCTAGCAACCTCATATTGTAAAACAAATTGCTACACAAACTCCGACTGCAAAAAATATGATGACCTTGTTTTTACAGGAAAAAAAAAAATGGAGAAGAAAGTTAGAAGAACTTTTCAGTCTTGGCCGACTATAGGATGATTTGACCTTCGAGTGGCAACTCTACCGAAGTTTTGGTTTTCCTCTTCCTTGCAGAGTTGCCTTTGAACTTTTCCGTGTTGCAAGAGTTTCTTTCCACCATGCCTGACGTGGCTCTTCAAGTACATCACCCACTGGATCGTCTTCCCCGGATGTTAAACCCATATTAAGTGTCCTCGACCCGACACATCTTTGAAGAACATCAAGAATAAATGATGCCATATCTCGTGACATTTCGTGTCCCCAATTTTCATGAAATTACTTTTGGATATGTCTGAAACGAGAAAAAAAAAAGGAGTGCGTGGGATGAATGGGGCAGTCATATCGTTTATATCTAGTCTATACCGTAATTATCCGAATAAACTGCAGTGTTCTTAAATACATCCTCTTGAGAACTGTACTCACCCTGAACGCTGTGCTCCTGCTGAAAGACGTAATCATGTTTTATATACCTTCATCAAGTAGCCTGTCCTTCGTTCATAGTACGTCGCTTTCATCACAGTCTGTCTGTAAGAAACTCTTTCCCTTACCTATATATAAACGAAGTATTTTCAAAAAAAGTATCTGACCTTAATTTTTTTTTTCTCCGTAAAAACAAATGAGGAAAGAGTGTTGTCCTTCGGCAGGGAGGTATATCGGACTATTCTGCGCATGCGTGCTTTTTTCCCCCGCACGAAGATTGCGTCTGTCGTTGGCCGTCAGCTATTCAGTGTTAGGTGTAGTGAGCATCCGTCTGGTTTTCCTTTAAGACGAAATGACGGAAAGCTTAATCAGCGGCGTTGCATCACATTTTGCCACAAACTAGGCGATATCCAAGTGAAGACCATCGGAAAAACTCAACAGGCTGTCGGTGACGATGCCATGACCGTCACCCAAACTAAGGAGTTGTACAATCGCTTCAAAGATAACCATCTTTGGTGGAAACGGATCACGCCCAGGTAGGCTCTCAACAAGCTGAAATGATGAAATTATTGACCAAGAATGGACCTTGGTCTTACAGAACCGTCATGTCACCATCCGAGAGAACAACTTGGAGATCATCTTCTGTCTTCGTGATGCTGTTCGACGCAAACGGCCAGACCTGTGGACAACGGGAACTTGGCAGCTCCAATATGGCATCTCGCCTTCCCATTCTTCGCATCTGATTCAGGCTTTTGTGGCCAAACACAACACTCCTCTGGTTAGCCAGCCTCCCTAGTCTTCCGAAATGGCTCCTTGCGATTGTTGGCCGTTGCCCAAGTGATAAAATGCCTCTGAAAGAGACGCGAGTGGAGTCACGAGAAGACATTATACGGAATACGACGACCCAGTTGCCTTCCGTTTCCAAGGCGGCCTTTCTGAAATGCTTCCAACAATAGCGCTATGAAGTGTGTGAAGTCCCAAGGAAAATACTGTGAAAAGGATTATGATTCCAAACCTCCAGGTGTGTAATTGTATTTTTCTGGCACAAAGGTCGGATACTTTTTGAACACAGTGTATATATATATATATATATATATATATATATATATATATATATATATATATATATATATATAAATATAAATAGTTGAGCATAGCGGATGACTCGTTTATCAATGCCATTATGACCAGAAAATGCAAATACTTTGGTCACATTAATAGACACAATGGTCTCGAGAGAACGGGGATGGAAGGTATGGTGCCGGGCAGAAGAGGAAGGGGTAGACCAAGAAGACGATGGCAACAAGATATCCAGGAATGTCTGAGTATGACTGGCGGAGGCTGGAGTTTTGGCAAGAGAACGAGTTTCTTTCAGACAGACTTTGATAGAAGCGACTTTCTACAAAGGACATGCTACATGATGATGATGATGATGATGATGATATATATATATATATATATATTATATACATATATGTATGTATTTATACATATATATACACACATATATGTGTGTGAATATTTATACACGTTCTAATATACCTGTAATTTAACTAAAAATAACGTCCTAACAGAAGATTGCCGAAACGGTATATTTGTAGCAGGCTGAAAGTAATTTTGTTTTACATCAGTTATTTTTGAAGGTTGTGTCCTGTCATAGTAATTGTTGTTTAATGCCCACAATGAGTAAGTTTACTCTTTTGTGCTCCCCGAAAAGGAAGCTAAGTGCCGGGTTGTACTAGCTTTCCTCACATCCCGAGAGCACTGATGAAAGTGGACCACGGTCCTTCAGAATTTGTGCTATACTTGGCTTCATCTTCACGCCGGTCCACATCTCGTCAGCCGAACGGCCTGTAAAACAGCCTGTTTCCAGGTAACGCTACATGGAGATAGTGGCCTTGGTAATTATATTGTGCCTGACCTTGACAGGACGTCCTTGGTAATTATATTGTGCCTGACCTTGACAGGACGTCCTTGATAATTATATTGTGCCTGACCTTGACAGGACGTCCTTGGTAATTATATTGTGCCTGACCTTGACAGGACGTCCTTGATAATTATATTGTGCCTGACCTTGACAGGACATCCTTGGTAATTATATTGTGCCTGACCTTGACAGGACGTCCTTGGTAGTTTATTGAGCCTGACCTTGACAGGACGTCCTTGGTAGTTTATTGTGCCTGACCTTGACAGGACGTCCTTGGTAATTATATTGTGCCTGACCTTGACAGGACGTCCTTGGTAGTTTATTGAGCCTGACCTTGACAGGACGTCTTTGGTAGTTTATTGTCCCTGACCTTGACAGGACGTCCTTGGTAATTATATTGTGCCTGACCTTTACAGGACGTCCTTGGTAGTTTATTGAGCCTGAGCTTGACAGGACGTCTTTGGTAGTTTATTGTCCCTGACCTTGACAGGACGTCCTTGGTAATTATATTGTGCCTGACCTTTACAGGACGTCTTTGGTAATTATATTGTGCCTGACCTTGACAGGACGTCCTTGGTAATGATATTGTGCCTGACCTTGACAGGACGTCCTTGGTAATTATATTGTGCCTGACCTTGACAGGACGTCCTTGGTAGTTTATTGAGCCTGATCTTGACAGGACGTCCTTGGTAATTATATTGAGCCTGGTCGGACTAGCGTCTCAGAGACCATTTATTTTGCATGTGGAACTAATTCAAATTATTATATTCGTATAATATTCAGTACCACCTGATTGTCGGACCAAAATGATCTTCCCCATATCATGTTCTTGTTTCTCACGATGGCTTTTGCAACTGTTCTTAGAGCCTCAGCTAGTTCTGAAGATATTTGAGAATTTGTCAGTGGCCAATGAGATTTGAATTTCCTTGTCCGTTACTTAATAGTGTGTAAGCGCCTACACCTATATCGTTCATAGTTCTCGTTGCTGAAACAGAAGTACAATTGCTGAGACAGAAGTCCAATTGCTGAAACAGAAGTACAATTGCTGAAACAGAAGTACAATTGCTAAAACAGAAGTGCAATTGCTGAAACAGAAGTACAATTGCTGAAACAGAAGTACAATTGCTGAAACAGAAGTACAATTGCTGAAACAGAAGTACAATTGCTGAAACAGAAGTACAATTGCTGAAACAGAAGTACTATTGCTGAAAGGTTTTTTTTCTGACTTAAATATCTATTTAGTGAAAGATTTTAATTAAAAACATACTGTCAATGGGATCAAGACGCCGAGCAGCACATGAGCTGCAGCGGTCAGCTACCCATAACTTCTTCTTCTTCTTCTTCTTTTTCTTCTTCTTCTTCGTTCATCCTCAGATCAAGGTTCCGGGTTTTCTTACAACGGACGCCGTTGTTTGTAAGGCTGTTTCGTCTCCATACAGCTTTTGTCTCATATCTGTCTCACGAGACCAGTATTGTTCTCTCTATTCCTGCGTGAGTGTGCAGCTTTGTATGATGTGTTTCACGGTCATGAGCTACCCATAACTGACTGCTATTGTCAGGGCCTGCGAACTAGAGCTGCCAAGCACTTCTACACCTCATCGCGGTGATCCTGGATAACAGTCTGCCACAGGGCAGACAGGCTAAGGAGAAGGGCTCGAAGGGGGAAGGCTAACCTGGTACTAAAAAAATGCCTGCTGAAGACGGATGTTTTGGACCAAAAGGTGCAACAATCGCAGTCAAGTTTTAAACTACGACACATGCATTCCGTTATCTGGACTACATACTGCTACTTAAGCCATTTTCATAACTTAGTATAATAGTTCCCGCCGGAGCAAGGGGAGTTTAGGACAGGGGTGATGCTGATACCTGAACATGTTAAAGCTTAAAGCTACCTGAATGCGTGTCAAGGTCACTCACTGTCTCAACAAAGGAGAACAGAGTTGGGGTAAGGAGTCTATCTGTCTATCTGTCTGTCTGTCTGCCTGCCTGCCTACCTGCCTGTCTGTTGTCTGTCAGGCTGCCTGCCTGTCGGTTGGTCGGTCTGTCGGTCGATCTGTCTGTCTGTCGGTCGATCTGTCTGTCGGTCGATCTGTCTGTCGGTCGATCTATCGGTCGGTCGATCGGTCTGTCTGTCTGTCTGTCTGCCTGTCTGTTTGCGTGCGTGTCTGTCTGTGTGGCTGTCTGTATGTCTGTGTGTCTTTCTGTGTCTGTGTGCATATATATGTGTGTGTGTGTGTGTGTGTATGTATGTATATATGTATGTATTTATATATATATATATGTATTATAAACCCATGATACACACACACACACACACACACATACACACACACACACACACACACACACACACACACACACACACACACACAGTACACACATACACACACGCGCACACGAGGAGAATTCAACAAGTTTTGCAGAAAAGTATAATCGAATCGAGTTTCCATAGTTTGGTTCTATCCAGCAGCTCTCTTCCAGATTAGAAGGAGTCAGCCCAGGTCAAACAACAACATCCCAGACTGTCCGTAATGTCCTGATTCCATCTTCGTCAGGGTTCGACCTCTTTTCCTACTTTCAGGAACCATGTCCGCTATTATCACTTTCTCCGGACCGCTTTGTCTCTTCACATGATCGAAACATATCTTTGGTTTCTGTCCATGATTTTTTTCAACATCCTTTTGAAACACTTCCTGCCAAAAGCTGTGATTATCAGGTGACAAAAAAGTGGTACATTTGAACAGCTTTCGTGTCTATGAGATAGATCGCTAAAGTTTCATTGGCTTTTATGGAAAAAACAAATAATATTTACATTAACAATGTAAAGAGAGGAGACTAACGTCTGACAGGCAAAACATACTGATCGAACAGTGTTAGCATCAAACAAAATATACTGATCGAACAGCGTTAGCGTCAGCCAAAACATACTGATCGAGCAGTGTTAGCGTCAGGCAAAACATACTGATCGAATAGCGTTAGCGTCAAGCAAAACATACTGATCGAACAGCGTTAGCGTCAGGCAAAACATACTGATCGAACAGCTTTAGCGTCAGGCAAAACATACTGATCGAACAGCGTTAGCGTCAGGCAAAACATACTGATCGAACAGCGTTAGCGTCAGGCAAAACATACTGATCGAACAGCGTTAGCGTCAGGCAAAACATACTGATCGAACAGTGTTAGTGTCAGGCAAAGTATTATGGCCAAAACCCACCACCTCACTTCCATGCATATATCCCTGGAAACGGACTGTTTTCATGGCTGGTTGGCTAACGAGATGATGGATCAACGTGATGTCCATAGTGATGATCAACACCCAGATTAAGCCAAGCATAGCACAACCGCATGGATGACACCGTTCCACCTTCATCAGCACGTTCAGGATGTAAGGAAAGCTGCAACAACACGCCTAGAGCGTCCATTTCAGAGCGCACAAAAGAATAAACCTGCTCATTGTAGGCATTCATAATAATAAAAACAAGGATACCAAGATGGCCGATGTCTTGTTTCTTTAACCGCTGTGTTTTACCTAATAATTTGAATTAAACCTGGTATTTTGTAGAGCAGGATGTTATAATAGAACAGATACAGTATATTGATTCCCGCACAAAGTAAAAGTTACTTTAGATTCCTGGACTATCTGTGATGTTCGTGGTTCCGTCATGAAACCAACTGAAAGTACACACGTGGTCTAGTAGCATTGTTGTGAATGTTACCGACTCACGATGTAACGAATCTTTCTAAGACTCACACTGCCTTACTCACGGGGAAGGCTTCAGGAGATATCCTGCTGAACAATCCGGAGCTGGAGTCCCTAAGGCAGTCAAATGGCGTTTCCCTCAATATTCCAGGCAGTATACGCTAATGTCGTTTCTCTGGATTAATTAGCTATGTGGTGAGGGAAGGGGTGGGTGAGGAGGTGGGTGGTGGGGTGATGGGGGTACCTGCTGCTCGGGCAACAGCTTGTTCTCCTTAGAAATATGCGCGTTTGCACCTTGGAGAAGCCTTACAGCTTTACTTAGCGACACTGACACATCACGTACCACATCGAATATCAACCTTGGCTATTGCAATGTCCGTATTATCTTCACTGGACTGCCTGATAACCTTTAGAAAATAAACAATGTCATAAAAACGGCGTTATTTCCAACAAACTGAAAAGACTCGATGTGGACATGGCAGCACTTTAGGAAACTTGATTAGCGGGATTAAGTTCAATAAGTGAGAAGGACTACACGTTCTACTGGCAAGGAAATGCCACCAATTAAAAAAAAAAAAGATGGATTCCTACGTTTTGTTTTATTCCAAGGATAAACCACAAAGGACTAACGGCTTAACACAATCCAAAATGTGCAGAATATAGTTCATTAAAGGATAGACTAAGTTAGGGAAAGTATAAATACGACATCACACGAATATACTTACTCAAAACGTGTCATTGCAACTGGTCTTGCTAACCCGTCAGTGCGAAAGTCTAGCTAACTTAATCCAATCAAAGAACTGACGGTTTGTGAGTAGAGCAGAATGACCGGGTACAATGTAAACTGTAGATACTGATCGATTTATTGTTCTTCGTTAGATAATGGACGATTCCAGTCAGATAACGCCTGCTGGAGATAATTGACTCAAGACTTAATTGTGGGGTTCTACAATATGCGATTTAACGAGAGGATGATATAAACTATAAGGATCAGCTGAGCACATGTGCCACTTTAACTTAATTGTCAATTAAATTGCTCTTCAACAGGCCCATGAGTTCAGGTATTTGGGCAGACGATAGGCTCGATAGAGAAATCGAGACTACGTGTTAAAAAACATCTGTTGTGACTTATCAGATGTCACCACTGCTTACTTAGACACCCAAGCATACGCTTGACAACAAAGCAATATCCGATAAACAGTATATTTATACATACTTTGTGCTACCAGTGCCAAATATGGCCTTTGTTCAGGGTGGGAGAGCAGAATTTCGACGGGTGGAATGAAGTGTTTGAGGAAGGTCATCGATGTTACCAGAAAAGACAGAAATAAAAACTTTGGAAGTATGGTCGGTACTACATCTTTAGCAGATTACATTTCTAGGCTAAAAATACGCTGGTTCTGTCATCTCATGACAATGCACCTTCATCAACACCCATTAATGGCTTACTACGCTGGTAAACCTGGCTACAGGGCAAGAGGCACGCCGCGAGGTAGCTGGGTAGATGACATTCGAGTGATTGTGCAACGACACGGGCTTTCAACGACAGATGCAACGTATTTGGAGCAGGACATACGACTTAAGCTCTCCACAACACTCAACAGCATTAGTACTTTCTTTCCGTGTCCAATGGTTTGGTATTGAAAGAATTGGACGGCAAAAATCGTTTCTAGAGGCCGCTCGATTTCAATGGTAATTGCATTCTTCGTGGAGACATCTTTCGTGCGCACCCCCCCCCCCTCCCCCCCAACCAACAGCATAAGTGAAAGGAAAACTAACTGCTTGACTGACTGACTGCCGAACTAACTACCTATCTGGCTAACTGACTGACGGATTCACTGACTAACTGTCTGACTAACTGACTGACGGACTCACGGACTGACTGACGAACTAACTAACTATCTGACTGACTAACATTCTATCTGCTCTACTAACTGGCTGACGTAGTGACTGACTGACTAACTGACGAACTAACTAAATAACTATTTGACTGACTGACTAATTGACGGACTGACTGATTGATTAACTCACAATCTAATTATTTAACTGACTAACAGACTGACTGACTGACTAACAGACGAACTTACTATCTATCTGATTAATTGACGAACTGACTCACTAACTGACTAGCTGATGAACTAACTCAATAATTAACTACCTATCTGAATGACGGGCTGACTGACTAACTAACTTGCTTGCTTGCTAGCTAACTAGCTAAACAGATAAATCTATAGCATGCTAACTAGCTAGCTAGCTAACTAACTAACTAACTCTATATTAATTTTGAAAGACCAAATCAAATATTCCTGATAATATGCTATCGAGGCACACATTTGACAAGATAAGTTGTCAAAATATTTTAGAGGGGACGGCGTGGCCTAGTGGTTAAGTGGCACGGCTCACGACCCGAAGGTGCTGGGTTCGATCCCCATCACAGCACCGGCCGTTACCCCGGGGAAGCAAACCCTTAGAAATTGCAGGAGGAAGCAGACCCTTACATAAAATGCGTGCTGAAGTCGGATGCACTGGGCCGACAGGCGCAAAATAAAAACCACAGTGCAACGCACACCGCCTTGGGGAATAGAGAAATAAGGCAAACGCAAAAAAAACAAAACAAACAATAAATATTTTATTACATAAATATTAATGTATGCGTTTTGTTAGAGCTGACCACGGGAGAAAACTCAAGACGATTAAGAAGACAAACCAGAAGTGGAGGAAGAAAATATATGAGTGCTGGATGAATGCCACGACCCACGAGAGGAGGTCATCCATTAACTATTTGGGAGACAGGCTGTAGCTAACGGCGCAGTTTATTGTTTCGTTGTTGTTCCAAAAACCTATTCCAGCCACGATTTTCATTTGCATATTTGTCCGCGCCTCGGGTTGCTTTCTAAGTTCTATGGCGAATACTTTTGAGGAAATATGATAGGGAAAAAAAGTTACGTTAAATGTATATATACATGCTGTCACTAACACACTTATTTACTATTAATAAAACAATAGAATGATATTAACACACTTGCACATTAAATGAACAAACGCTTAGAGGGGTGAGAAAGGGAACTGGATACCCTTTGTCAAAATACATTCTTCTTCTTCTCCTCCTTCTTCTTCTCCTTCTCCTTCTTCTTCTCCTCCTCCTTCTCCTCCTCCTTCTCCCCCTTCTTCTTCTCCTTCTTCTCCTCCTTCGTCTCCTCCTTCTCCTCCCTCTTCTCCTCCGCCTTCTCCTCCTCCTTCTTCTCCTCCTCCTTCTTCTCCTCCTCCTTCTTCTCCTTCTCCCTTCTTCTTCTCCGTCTTCTTCTCCGTCTCCTTCTACTACTCCTCCTCCACCACTACCACCACCACCAGAACCACCATCTTCTTTCTTCATCATCATCATCCTTCTTCCTCCTTCCTCCTTCTTCTTCATTCCTTCTTCTTCCTTTATTCTTCCTTTATTCTTTCTCCTTTCTCTTTCTTCTTCTTTCTTCCTCTTTCTTCCAACTTCTTCATCCTTTTTCATCCGTCTTCCTCCTTTTTTCTTCTTCTTTTTTCTTCTTCCTTCTTCCTTTCTTCTCCCTCCTTCTTTCTTCCTCCTTCTTTCTTCTTCCTCCTTCCTTCTTCTTTCTTCTTCCTCCTTCCTTCTTCTTCTTCTTGTTCTTCTTCTTCCTAATCTTCTTCTTCTGCTTAATCTTCTTCTTCTTCCCACGTTTCAGACATCAACATGAATATATCTAACAATAAAAAAAAATATAATAGTATTGATTGTGTCCGTATATGCTTTTTCTGTTCCGCTGGTGTTCGACATGTTAAGCAATCATTTTATCAGTGCCGCAGACACATTCATTTGTATTTCCTATCCTTTGTTGAACAGATGGTATATCAGATGGGCTGCGGAGTCGAAAGATTACCATCTGTTCACCTCTGATTAGCTGGTAATATGCGTAATTTGATTGTTCATTTGTGTGCACTACTTCCCACGTGCTCCTGTATCTACACATGGCAAACCTCTTGGCTTCATAAGTTATATTTATATCAAATTGAGAAACCTTTCCACGTTCCCTTTACAATCTGTCAGCCTCTTGATTGCAAAGAATGTTACAATGCGACGCACTAATTTATTGGTTGGTTGGTTATTGATTCAGCTGTCTGTGTGCTTTCGCCGTTTGGCCCAATGTCATTCAGTAATACAAGGGGCTTGTCATAAGTCTTTACCCTGACCATGAAGGAGTAGGAGGAGAAAGTTGAAATTTGACCCAGTGCCTACTCCTTCTCAATGTAGCCAACACTTGAGTTTATACATTTCTGCCACCTCTGCGTGACAGTGAAAAGACCTTCAGAATAAAGTAACCGATTTTTCGTCACTGTCAAAATGATTGCATTTCAGCTGGTTTTATGTTTAGGGAAAAGAAACAAGTCTGATGGAGCTAAATCCGGAGAATATGGCGGGTGTAGAAGAATTTTAATATCAAAATCGTTGGCTGTTTGAAGCACAGGCCTTGTTTTATGGGAGGGTGCATTGTCTTGAAGCAAAGGCAGAATTTGAGTGCGCGTTATCCCTCGTTTTCTGGTCAGTCTTTCTTAGTTTGGTAAAGAGATCTGCATAATATTGCCCATTAACCGTGTTTCCATGAGGTAGGTAATCTTTCAATATGACACATATGACATCCCAAAAAACAGCCATCATCACTTTTCTTGCAGATTTCTGTGCTCTTGGCTTGCCATGTGTTGGTGAGCCCGGGGTTTTCCACTGCATGCTGGAAATTTTGGATTCTGGGTCATGATGGTGAACCCAAGTCTCATCTACTGTCACCATAGTCGGCAACATGTTTTTCGACCGACATATTTTGAGCAACTGGCCACAGCAATCAACTCTCGTTTGTTTCTGTTCACATGTCAGCAGACGTGGGACCCAGCTGGCACACACTTTTCTGATGTTCAGTCTGTTGTGTAAAATTCTAAAACTATACTGTCATTCAGTTTTGCTGACTTAGATACCTCTGCAATTGTCATTTTCCTATCCTGGTCAATGATTTTCTTCACTCTTGCAGCATTTTCATCGCTCACTGCACTCTTGAGGATGGTCTTCCTGATCTTGGAAGATCAGCAACATGGGACCGGCCGGACTTAAACTGTCTACACCAGTTTTTTTACAGAAGCATACGAAGGACAGAATTCCTCAAACATTGGTTCCATCCCCCTGTGTATTTCTATGGGAGTTTTCCCCTGCAACCTCAAGAATGTAATTTCAGTTCTGGCCTCTGATTTCTCAATTGTTCTGACAAACCGTTAGAGTAGCAGATCAGGTCAATAAGGTGTGTTGCACTGTGCACCATACCGGATAAACCCGTCGAGGAGTGAAATGTATACTTCTCAAGTCCAGTACAAATGGAATGAACTACATATGTGCCAAATTTCATCTTTCTCCTCCTACTTGTTCATAGTCAGGCGAAAGACTTATGACCAGCCTCTTGAATCTGCAAGTGTTTTTGTGGTGTTTAGTTCCGTACAAGTTGCTGCATTGCTGTGGCCTCGGAGTAAGAAGGGCCTCTCTAACACCGTCAAGGGCTGAAACTAAAAAAGATGACTTTCAACAGTTTTTGAAGGATGTGTGCACAGCCGGCACTCTGGAGTCTGTTACGGCTGAGTATTGTTCAAGTGACTGTTAAGTTGTATATGTTGAGTGCGAAGCCGGAATATTGTGCTTTAATCTGTTCTTTTCAGGAAGTTGATGTTGTCTTTTGGACTTGGGAGGGATATATATTTGTAAATTTCTACCGTAGTATTTTCCATTGCCTCTATCCAACAAAGGCTCTTTGTTCATGGTTTTAAGTATTTGCGTGACTATTCGTAGGGTTGTTGGTGTTTATTGAGCTAGCTGAAACATATCACACAGTCATTAACATGTCATGCCAGACGACAATGTCTGCTATTGTACTGTCCTTACCTTTACATTAATATATAACTTAACCGTATTGTTGAATGGTCCACTGTAACCTACAGAGTCTGTCGTAAATGACGAATTAAAAAGAAGGATTTTAATAAAAACAAGTCAGTGATCAAGATGCTGAACAGTGCACGATCTACAACGGTCAGCGACCCATAGCTATCTGCTAACGTCATGGCCAGGAACCAAAGCTGCCTAGACCCTTCTAAATCTCCATGCGGTGATCCTGGATAACAGACTGCAACAGAGCAGCCTGGCTAAGGAGAAGGGATCGACAAATGAAGGTTAACCCAGAATTTAAAAAATGCCTGTTGAAGTCGGATGTGTCAAACCAAAAGGTGCAAATATTGCAGTCAAGCTGTACACTACGACACAATGCATTTCGTTCTCTGGACTACATCCCGGTACTTGCAAAGTCCTTTTCGTGGCTTTCTAGCAGGAGATTGAGAACACAGAAGAAAAAAAAGAAGAAGAAGAAGAAGCCGACGAAACCAAGTCAAATACATTGTTACATAAACCACTACATAGAGAGCACTCATAACTGCTTTGAAGAAGAGTAATTAGGGTCAGTGGAATGATGCTGATCAAGACTCTACATCCTCGTTCATGCTGAAAATCTGCTGCGTCACAGCTGATTGGTCTAAAAGGTGGTGATCGACACTGCAATCCTCACTTAAAATACACACTTAAAATTATTATTTTACCTTGGATAACTTCACATTTATGTTGTGACTTTTTCAGTTATTGTAAACATCTTGAGTGCATTTTCAAAATTCTTTTTCTTAAACTAAAATATTTAAAATTGTTTGATTTCAAGAATGTATTATCTTGCTGAAGAATTTCGCAGTCTATCAGTTTCATGGCTGTCTTTTCCCCGATCACCGTAACCAATGGTCGTAACACCAACCCTGTCAATAAGCAGCCCTTGACTAAGTTGTACGTAAAGACTCACGCTATTAGTGATTACTTGAAGATCGAATGTCGAGTCACCTTGGTGGAGATTTGGAAATATGCGTGGAGACAACTCCATAGAACTGATCGCTCAATCACTCGTTTTCTGAACAAGACCTTCTCTCGCCTAAACTCATAGTATTTAAAATTTAGATATCCTCTAACAGAACAATAGATCCTCGATACAGTTAAAAATGAAACTATTTGGCTTAGAAAAATGTGGCATAGAAGTTTCTAAAGGATTATTTTTCGAAAGTGACGCCAATGTTTAAGAACATTAACGTTAGTAGATCTGATATTGGTCTTTTTAACTTAACACTTAACATCTTTATACTGGTTTAGAAGACCCTGCAGAGTCTGTATACAACCAGTTACATTTACATCACCTTGCTCTAAAATCTATGCGCATCCAGTTTATTCTTAAATGCATTAACTGTCCCTGCCTCCACTACCTCCCCTGGCAATGCATTCCAAGCAGACACCACTCTCTGACTAAAAAAAATATTTCCTAATATCTAACCTGGACCTCTCTTTAATCAGCTTGTAGCTATGCCCTCGTGTTATTGTAGGTGGCTGTATTTTAAAAAAACTTGTTATAGTCTAATTTATCGATTCCTCTGATCATCTTATAAACCTGTATTAAGTCACCACGAATTCTTCTCTCTTCGAGATACTGTAGGCCGGTTTTTCTGAGTCGTTCCTCATAACTGTAATTCTGGAATCCCACTATCATCTTTGTCGCTCTTTTTTGTATTCTTTCTAGCATGTTTATGCCCCCTCTATGATAAGGACTCCACACCTGTACACAGTACTCCAATCTAGGTCTAACTAAAGCTTTATACAGTTTGACGATCACTTCCTTGCTCCTATGTTTAATATTTCTTTTTATCATACCTAACATTGCATTTGCCTTTTTCACTGCTACCTTAACTTGCCCACTCACCTTTCCTGTATGATCTATTATAACCCCTTGGTCCCTTTCCTTATCTATTTTTCTAATATTGTTTTCTCCCATTCTGTAATTATGTTCCATATTGGATCTACCCATGTGGATGACTGTACATTTATCTACATTAAACTCCATTTGCCAGCTTACAGACCATTCTCGAATTTTATCTAAATCCGACATCAATATATCCACTTCCGCTTTAGATGAGACACTACTGCATAGTTTTGTGTCATCAGTAAATTTTGCAATCAGGGATCTCATATCAATGTCCAAATCATTTATATATATCAAGAACAAAATTGGTCCCAAAACCGAGCCCTGTGGCACACCACTTTTCACTTCACTCCACTCAGAGTACTCCTTATTTATGCCCACCCTCTGCCTTCTTCCCGTTAACCAATTTTCAATCCATTTGGTAACTTCCCCACCTATTCCATGTGATTTTAACTTTCGAAATAATCTTTGATGAGGTACTCTATCAAAGGCCTTTGCAAAGTCTAGATAAATAACATCCACTGGCTCCCCTTTATCTATGATTTTAGTAACCTCCTCCATGAATTCTAATAGATTTGTTAAGCATGATCTCCCTCTAGTAAACCCATGCTGACTATTTCTAATTAGATTAAATTTGTCTAAATGCATTACAATGTTTTCTTTGATTATTGACTGTAACAATTTACAGACTATGCTCGTTAAACTCACCGGTCTATAATTTGCCGGATCTGATTTTTTGCCTTTTTTGAATAAGGGGATCACTCCTGCATCTTTCCAATCCCGTGGAACAATCCCTTTTGTAAGTGATTGAGAACATAATATAGCCAATGGTTTTGCTAGTTCGTTTCTAATTTCATACAGCAATTTTGGGTGAATACCATCTTGACCTGGACATTTATTCACTTTCAACCCCTCCAATTTTTAAAAAACCATTTCCTCTGTAATACAGATTGATCTTAATCCCGCTGTATCCATTTTAGGAGAGCTTATATCGAAAAAAAATGTTGACCAACCCTAGACAGACTTTGATCGGTAGCCATGTGTAGCACACAATTTTGCTGGCGACCCTTCTACTTCGCTGGTACCTGGCTGTCGGTTTAGAAGTCATAAACTATATACCAGATGGTCGAGTATGCGCCTGTGACTTGTTCTAACAATTTGATGATACTCTATCCGACGCACGAGGACAAGTGAACAGAGACGATCTTTATTCAATTACTAGTGAAATTATGAAATTGTTAGGGAACGGGATTTGACAAATAAGGCGAAACACGTAGATGTGACGTACACCACAGGGGAAGGGACGTCAAATTAACGATCTTCCATTTAAAAAAATGAGGATACTAACAGACGATATTTTCAAAGTAGAGATGGGTAAAACAAAAGGTAATTAAGTGGGACCTCCCGTTACGAATCGGGGTTTTCGTATACCAGTTTGGTAAACTACGCATGCTCGAATTATATTACGATTGTAGATATAGGTTTGTAGCCAGAGCCGGCTGTCAAGTGTGTGATACTCATACATTCATTTTATTTCTCGCACTAACAACGCATACTCTGACGAACGCCATTAGACCTCAACTGTAAAAAGAAGGTTATAGAGTATACTATCAATGGTTTCCATGCGGTTTTCTTCGCAGAAACGATCCCAGTATATTACTAGTAATGGTAAAAAAACGTTTGACTGTCAGAAATATCGCTATAAAAGGTGAAACGAGAAACAAAAATCCTGTCTGTTTGTTAGAATATGAAGGTGATGGGGTGGTCTTTGTTATTTTTCAAGTCAAATTTCAGAAATGGCTTCTATTTGGGCGATTATAAAGCTACTTTGGACCAGCTTGAAAAGTGATCTGAATACTCATTGCCTAGACTGTCAGGAGGATTAAGTCAATCAATTAGCCCACTCTAGTTTGCGTGAAACCTTTGAAGAGCAAGTTAATGCTCATTTGTCTTTCGTAATGACATACAATGTGCCCCAAAAGAAACTCATCTCCTTGTCACTGACCAAGTTGACTCGGCGCGTTCTGCGATATGAACATGGAAAACTCAACAACCCCATTCCACTAGCATCATGATCAGCTACACTAGCTCCGTTGATCTATCTACATCTAAGACCATAACTTCCATTGCACCTTAAACATTCATGTGAGACCAAAACATTCCGAACCTATCTGTCTCTGACCCAATAACTCCAAGTGCAACACTCAACATCCATATCTGACCAAACCGACGGGCTCGTCTTGAAAAGTGACATAAGCTCTCCTTGTCTTGGTCGCCAGGAGAAGCAAGCCAATCAACTAGGTCACTCTTGCTTGAGTGAAACCTTTGCGGAGCTAGTTAATGACCGTTTGTATTTCGTAATGAAACACAACCTCTCCCGAGATGAATTCATCTCCTCGTCAATATGCAAGATGACTCGCCGCGTTCTTCTATATGAACGGGGAAAAACCAACCGGAAATGCAATCCACAAACATCACTCTCAGTGACACTAGAACGCTTGCCACTATCTACACCTGATACAATAGATCCAATTTCATCTTCAACATCCATGTGAGACCAAACCCTTCCCTATAGATGTGTCAATTAAAAACTTTGAATGGCTGCTAAGTTTGTTCAAATACACAAGTTTAAAAACAACATATATAGTGTGTACAGTATTTATGATGTAACAGCTTTGACCCCCCCAAATAAATATAAAATACCAAGGACTGCACAGCAAGAGGGAGATGAATAATTAGATGGATAGACGGTTAGACTCTAAAGAAACATTGAATAACAAGAACACAGGTGACATATCTGACACACAAAGGAAAAGTACACCTCCCCACAGCGTCTATCGACACAAGTTTATCTGTGGTCGCATCCTGTTGCTGGATGTCTGTGGCTTTTCTACCTATCAAGGCCTGAAGCCAGAAAGGAGCTGTAACATAGGTGTAGATATAAGTTAACGATCCGTCTCTATTTTTGTCTGTCTGTGAATTTTTTAGAGATTGTAGCTTTTTATTTTATTTCTCCAATTTCGGAAATGGTTCTGCGACGGGAAATTACCAAGCTAATTTGGTCAGGCCTAAGTACGCCATGTCTTAGTTGTCAGCAACAACAAAAC
Source organism: Ariolimax columbianus (assembly GCA_036924085.1). NCBI lineage: Eukaryota > Metazoa > Mollusca > Gastropoda > Stylommatophora > Arionidae > Ariolimax > Ariolimax columbianus. The sequence goes on along the minus strand of JAVGWX010000011.1, from coordinate 48,044,367 downwards.
AACCGATTAGCTCACTCTTGTTTGAGTGAAACATTTGAGGAGCTAGTTACGGCTCTTTTACATTTCTTTATGAAATACAACCTGACACAAGAAGACCTCATATCCTTGTCAATACGCAAGATGACTCGCCGCGTTCTGCGGTATGAACGCAGAAACAACAACCCAAGCCCCCCACCTTCACCAACACTGCCCTTCTTGTCCTTACCTGAGACAACCAAATAAATATTCATGTTGTTTAGCTTCTGTTTTATCTTTTACTCGGTGTATAAATGTTATATATATATATATATATATATATATATATATATATATATATATATATATATATATATATATATATATATAATGATGATTTTATTCTTAATACCTTGCCAGTAACCCATCTGTACAAATTGGACATAACGCATGCACCCTCTGTGGTTAGGAAGGAACCAACACCGTACTGAACAGACATGGGAATAGAAAACCTGCATTCGTCGCACCATGACAATCGAGGCTAATCGTAAAAGCACAGTGGCCCAAGACGTGACGATCCAATTGTCTGGAACTGTTAGTTACAGGTCTAGAGCCTAGGAGAACTCGGCCTAACCAGTAGACAATTGGTGGCGGAAAATGGGCGCAGTGAACTCTACCGTGGCTTCGGTACCTGGAGTGTTACTAATGTACCCCTCCCCCCAATTACTTAATGTCAGGACAGTACATTTCTGGCTTCTGCCTGGGGTGGGAAGATAATCCACAGACTCACCAGCCCGACAATGCCAAAATATGGGAATAAAAATACAACACATTAACAAATTAATAAAACAATTAATTGATAAAGAAATGAATTAATTGCACATTAAATCAATTAATGAACCATCCACTCAATAAAGTACGAGCAATAAATGATTTAAACAGATCAATCATTTAATATATATTAATTTGTCAATATTTCCGCCGATCCAACGACCAATCAACGGACCAGTCATTATATTTATATATGATGCTAAATTCGTCCACCAACTCATCCATTCTCCATCTATCCTAATCATGTATTCAACTATACATCCATCATCCACTCATTTGCCCATCCATCTATCCATCTAAATACTTTTAACACGTCACCTGCGAATCTTTTCTACTACCCATCAAGTGATTCATATATGAATTCTTTCAAATTCAAAGATCCATCAATCCGTCAGTCAATCAATTCATCAATCTAACTATTTAATCACACACTCTTCTATCCACACACCCATCCTGTTTAGCTATTCATCCACCCGTTCATGCATTCATTCATCCATTTATCCGCTCCTTCACATCATCCACCCATTAGCGCAAATATTCATTTGTCCATCCATCCATTTTCCTAACCACCCATTAATTCATCCCCAGTATTCATGGGAGACATGGACAGTTACAGCTGACCTTCATCGAAGGATCCATGCCTTGGAGATGATATCTTTCCGAAGACTTAAACGTCAAGTGCAAAGGTCGAGTTACAAATGAGGAAATACAAGATAGAATGACAACAGAAATAGTGCATTTTGAAGACCTCTTAGCAACTGTCAAAAAAAGGAAACTCGCTTGGTACGGTCACAAATCGAGATCAAATGGTCTTGGAAATACGATCCTGCATGGAAATGTGCAAGGAAGACGACGAAGAGACCGTCCAAAAAAGAGGTGGGAGGACAAACATAAATGAATGGACCAATCTCCGACCAGAAGAGGCACAGGCAGCGGCCGCTGACAAAGAAGGGTGGTGTGGGATTGTGAGGATGTCTTCATGTGTGCCCCAACAACCTCACCCGGTACGGAATGATCTAACCTGACTTGATACATTAAACCATCATTCAATACTTCAATCATATCCTCAACTTATCGATCCATAAATATGAATTTCTTCACCTATAGCTATAGCCGTCCATCTATACATCCATACATACATCTATCCATTCATTAATTAACCCATCCACCTATCTTTTTATTTATTCAACCATTCATTTATCCACCCATCAATTAATCCATTAATTCATACTTCTATCAATTCATTTACACATTTAGCCATCTATCCATTCATACATATCCATCCAATCACACACACATCTGTCGCTTGTATCCATCTTTCCACTCATCCCTCCAACCATCCATCTATTAATTCTTCCACCCATCTATCCATTCAATCACCCATCTTACATCCATTCTATCCCTCAATCCACACATCCATTCATCCACTCACTCACCCATCCGTCCATCCAACCTACCTATCCATCCATTCATCAATCACTCATCCATCCACCCACCGACCCATCTATCCACCCACCCATTCTTCACCCACTCACCCTCCATCCATTCATCCACCCAGGCAATATCACAGTGTTTTCCTACAGGGACCTCCAGCGAGTATCTGCTTCCTATTTCAAATCCAATTTTATAATTACAACTTATCAGGTTATCGAACCCTTAATGTTCTATGGTTCAAAGCACGACAAACGGTTGATATCCAATATACTTGGACGTGCTTCCAGCTTACTTCTCTGCATAAAGCATTTAGCATAACGAGGATAAACAAGTCAGACGATTGGCAACACGCTACAACTATACCAATATGGCAAAACGAAGGCAGGAACAGAAACTGTTATACATACAGAAGCTTATTGCTTGCTTATAAGTCACACAGGACAAATGTATGAAAAAAATATTTAAACAAAGATCAATTGTTAAACCTCATCTGATCAAAGTTCAATTTTGATTTTGTAGGAGAAGAGGAGGTACTAATACATTCAGGCAATTCATGGAAAGAACAATAAAACATTACAAGTATTTCTACATAGCATTTATTGATCTGGAGAAAGCCATTTGATAGAATAAATAGGAATGCACTTTGAACAATATTAGAGGGCTGCAGAGTATAAGGAAGATTATTAGATAATGTGAGAGCGATACACCTTATGAATACAAAAATGTAATAAGAACATCTGCTAACATCACAGGTAGTTTTGAAATAACCACAAAAATGTGTGCATTCTTCACTGTGGTTCACAATTTACATGGACAAAACAACGACAGAACTTGCGAATTTACAACACAAGAAGTGGAGCCTAACTCAACATATTAACTATTTTTTTTCAGACAACACAAGTCAAATGTACACGGATGAAGATAGACTGCAAAAGTACATGAAAGCTTTTGGTACGGCCTGTGAAAGATAATGTGAAAATTAGCACATCAAAAATAGAAGCTATGGAGAATAGCAGAACACGAAGCCAACTAAGCGTGAGTGCAAAAAATGATCTTCATAACCGGTTCCTTAGCGTAGCTGCGAGTCCCAACTTCGTCTCCAGTGGACTCAGTCTTGGGCCACGGAAGTCCAATGGGTGGTAAGCACTTCACCAGAGGCGTCTCAAATGTTGTTGCGCTCAGCAATGGAGTCTGATCCGTGCTGTCTCTTTTTGCTTTGGCGGTACCAGATTGCTGTCACCGTGCTCCATCGACGGTTTCGTTGCAGCATCTGTCCATCTATGTTTTGCCTTGTCTGCATAGATTAGAGCATCATTCACCAAGGACAATCATCGTATGTAAAATTCCAGAGAAATTTCATGTGCTGGTTGCAGAGAATGATTTCGACCAAGCGTCTCTCAACAGAGGCCTGCGCCACGTTCACTTTGTCCTCCAGTGATTTGTCTCCACCCCATAGCACATCGCATGAAGCACATACAAATTGAAGAGAGAGACTCGTAGGTTCTGGCCTTGACAACCGTCCAGAACCGTATTAATGAACAAAAAGGGTGTCCAGCTCTGGCGGCAAAATTTTGTTAGTTCAGGTTCTAGATTGTTCTGCATATCGAGTAGGCGTCCAAAATAGACGTAATCGTCGCCAAAGATGGTCTTCGAGACATTCATTTATAGTCCCGTTTTCTTACCCTCACCTTCGAGTAGCTGTATCATTTGGTTGTTTTCTTCTGCTCGATGTGATGAGCACTATTTCGTCGGCAAATCGAAGATGATTGAGACGTCTGCCGTCAATATGGATGCTAAAGGTGTCCCAGTTGCATCGGCTGATGACTGATTCCAAACATGCGAAGAAGAGTTTCGGTGAGATAGGATCCTCACGGAGGATCTTCTTCTGAACTGATACCACAATTGGGCGTTGGAAGGTACGAAACGGGGTAGTGCAATTCGCATAATTATTGGCAAGAATTCTGGTATAATCAGGAAGGACACATTGTTTATACCGTGAACGCCAGACAAAATGGAGTTCTTCCGAATCAAAAGCTTTTTTTGCAGTCGATGAAGGTAAATATCAACGATGTCTGGAACTCTTGTCCTGCTTCAATAAGACGACAGCAGGTTGAGATGTGGTGTGTTGTGCTGTACGAACGTCGAAAGTCAGCGTGTTCAATTAGATGCGAGCCATCGAGAGTGGTGCGGACTCTGGCAAGGACACATTTCGTAAACAGTTTGTAAGTAACTTGGAGAAAAGTAATTGAAGGATAATTTCCGAGGTTGTCTTTGTCTCCCTACACATCATGTAAGCGTATCGTTCTCGAGTTGCGCCAAACTGTTCCTCCCAAATGAAGATAACATGTAAAACGTTGGGCTATGGATTGGTAAATGAGTAGATGCCCTTTTTAGTGATGCCATCTTTACCTGGTTATTTTCCAGATGACATCAATGGCTAGGCGAATGTCTGAGAGCAGGATATGTGGAAGACGGGGTAATTGGGAGAGTAATTCTAGGGGGTTCTATATTAAGCCTTGATGATTGACTCCATGCCCAACTTAGGTGTGGTGCGAGGCCCATTAGAAGCTTTCAGATAGGGAATAATTTGGCGGTGCGAGGTGAGGCCTCGAGTAGCTAATTTGCTGTTGTTGTTGTCGTTGTTATTATCCAATAGCTGCTAACAAAGCTTGCTCTTGGCAGCCCAATGACATTATAATATATATATATATATATATATATATATATATATATATATATATATATATATATATATACACATATATATATATATATATATGTCTTCTTCAGTTGATGCACTGCTCCGTACAGTGTGTTGGTAATTGTCGACAGTGCTTGTAAGAATCTTTTCCTCATGTCCGCAAGCGTCTTGCACTCTATTAGTAAATGTCGAACTGTTTCTTCCGGATGAGAGCAATGTCTACACAAGGGCAGGTGTTGTGGATTGATGCAGTTCAAGTGACTATTGACTCTGGTATGTCCTGTTAGAAACTGAAAGATGAGACTTTGATCTCTTCTATGTAGTTTATTTATGTCATCGTTACTTTTTGGCTGTGATATTTCGCTAAATTCACTGCGACCTGTTGTTCAGGTCGACCACCTGTTCATACAGATTTCCCAAGTATTATTCTTAATAGTTCATTTTACTGTGTGGTTACTGCAAGGTTTATCTAATTGTGGTTTTGAGGCTCCTGTTTTTGCCAATATGTCAGCCATGTCGTTCCCTAGTAGCCCACTTTGTCTAGAGATCAATTGCAAGGTGTCATTTATCCGTGGGCAGTGATGATGTTGTTGATCGCCCTCCCCACCAAGAATATCTCCTTTTATTTGCATGGTTTGTTCTTCAGCGCCTCCAGAACCGACTTGGAGTCACTAAAAATTACCAAATCCATCGGCAACAATTTACTCAAGTCAAACTGTTGATGCACAATCTCACCGGCTGTTTTTATACCCGTGGCCTCTTCTTCCTCGCTTGAACGGTTTTCGCTGCATGAATCACAAAACTCGTATATGGACCGATCCATGGTATTTCAAATGGATATTGATGTTGTGTCGATGCTCTACAGTTTTCAGGAGACGTTCGCGAACGAAGGTCTCATGGTCTTCTTTAAGGTTTTGATGGCAGATTTTGCTTTGAATAGGCAATGCTATATAGTTGTAAGAAGAACTAACCATCTTAGGTCGCTCCTCTAACAAAGCTCGAATGACAGGTGAAATGCGATATGTAGTGTGAGTAGGTGCTGGGAGTCTGGATGCCTTTCAGATGGATGTGATTATTGCATAAGATTTGCATAATCGACGTCGGTGCCGATGGAAGCTTCAATGTGCTTGCTAGCTGCGATGATGGTAGAGGTGGAGGGATTGATGAACATATCTGGAACCAAATATGATCGCTGCTATTGGAATTTTGCAATTTTAAGTCGAAGTCTAAATTGGCACGGAGAAGACGATGATCACTTGCAGTGCAGAACGAACCAACCACTGAGGCACCTGTTTCCCATCTTCGAATCAACAAAACATGGTAAATTTTGTGACGATGAAGTCCACTGGGTCCCACATGTGTGCACCTTTTGTGACGATGAAGTCCACTAGGTCCCACACATGTACCTTTTGTGAATGGGCTTCTGGAAAAAGTTGTTACAGTAGAACTGTTGATTTGACGCCAGTCTGTCACTTGCGCCTTTCCTTGTTTCTTTAGAGTGCGGTCCCACATAGATTTCACCATGTTAGCTATATTCTACTCTGCCATTAAAGTCGCCGATTATGAGGTTGTAATAACTTTGACGTCGCCGGAGGACTTCATCGAGGTTGTCGTAGGAATCTGCTTGAACTTATTAATCTTCGTCTGCTGTTAATGCATTCACTTGAATGATGATAGCAGTATGACATTTGGAGACGGTAATGTTATAAAAGCCAACTGGTGGTCAACAAATGCCACCTGTTGTACAATGATGGTAGGTCCCGAAGGTTCGAGGAAACTAACCCCTGCTGATGAAGCTTGCAGACGCCGATGTAAACCCCAGTGCCGTCATTCCAAATCGCTGACAGTTGTTTTTCACGTTTGGTCTCTGGGATGCCAATGATATCATAACTCAATCTGCTACTCTCGTCAATAAGATGGCTTAACTGAGAGGCGGAACACACAGAACGGCAGTTGAAGGTACACACTGTTAGGTGAGTATCGAGAGTTAATATCTGGAGACGGAATTCGGTCCTGAGAGTAGGCCGCCTTTGTTTGCGCGGGTTGCTAGTGTAAACGGTATCAGACCGCAGGGACGGGATGCAGTATGTGTGCAAACAATGTCAAACTGAAATAGGCCCAACAGATCAAATATCTGGGGAGTACTTTTACAGATGATGGAAGAATTGGTATAGAACTTGAAACTAGATGTCAGAAAGCCACTGCTGTAACATACATCTCTGCTCACATATCAAATGATCAACTTGGCAACAAAGGATCTGGCAGATTCCACGTAGTCTCGAGCGATCTCCACTTGTTTGATGTACTGTAAACCCACCGTTCGCATGTCAGACATTCGCGTCAAACGCCACCATTCGCATGACAGACATTCGCGTCAAAAGCCACCATTCGCATGTCAGACATTCGCGCTAAAATTAAGATGTTGAAAATGACTTCTAAATTTAGCCGATACAACAGGTTTTGATGGACTGATAAAGCGATGTAATCTTCTTTATTCTTTTTTTTCACCTTTTGTCCTGCTTGTGCCTTTCAGCGTCAGGTTATGAAGAGGATTCTTGACCAGGCTCTAGTATGTGCACCGTACACGGGAAGTTTTACTACTTCTGTTATTTCTTTGCTATCCATCGTTTTGCGTGGTCGACAATTGGCTCTGTATCCATTGTATCTGTATAGCCATGATTTCTGAGGATTCCTGTGTGGGGGCCGAACCATGGGGTTTTCAGTCTCTTGGTGAGGTCTAGCAATGGTATTGTAGCTGCTTGTTTCCTAATATCTTCGTTTCTGATTATATCCATTATTGTTACTACAAGCATTCTGCGTAGGTATTTAATCTCTGTTGCTGCGATGTTTCTTTGTTCTTTATTTGCTATTGTCCAATTCTGTCCATGATAGCACAAAGTGGAAATTAATATAGCAATGGGACAAGTGTATCAATACAGGTGGAAATTATGTTTAGAGATAAGGGACAATGAAAATAAATAAATAGTGTTCAAGTTCGTATCTGATTTCGTTGAGCAAAATGTAATTAAATTATATATTTAGTAGCTTGCTCTAGCATTGTTAATCTATGCCATTGTATTGTTTCTTTTTAAGCGGTTAATCAATCGTTTTCTTCATTTTCTTTTTGCGCTGAATCCTTACTGCCTGGTATGGTAGTCTCGTTTGGTAGATCGGTTAGCTGTGAAATGTCCAAAACATATAATTCTATTTCTGGGTACATTTAAATGTATACATTCTGTTACATATACATATTCTGTATACATATATTCATTCAATTTATTAATGTGCCATACCGACTGGTGCAGGCAAAAATTGAACTCTACATCCCTCTATTGCTGCTATTTTCTAATTCCATTATTGACTTTTCCCATGCATTTACTCTTCGTTAGTATGTCGGTCCATGATGGGACATTGAATAATTTATAACTGGTTTTCCGTTACCTTCAGTTGAGTTCTGTACAGGTTTCTCTTTGACACCTCATTGCCTGAACTGCAATCAAGCGGGTAGTTTTGTTGTAAGAGTTTACCTTCTGCTAGTTGGTAGATGGGTTGTCTTTTTGCATTTTTGCATTATTTATATATACGTATATACATATATATATATATATATATATATATATATATATATATATATATATATATATATATATATACATTTTGAGATACAAAATGGCGGCGGTGTAACTACACGCTTTGTTGATGCGCCTTCGGGCTGCATTGGAATACGAGAGGAAAAAAACACAGCTAAAAGGATATATTCCGCTTTGACACGATTAAATAGATAAGCGAATAGCGTTTGTTTACGCTATAAGTCCAACAAACTGGTTGTCAGTGTCTTGTTCGATGTGTAAAGGAGGAGTGTATTTTATTCGAACATGCTTCAAAAAGTGTGACCTATTTTCTTCTGTGTAAACACTGCCGATTTAAGCATCGCTACCTGTTTCTGCTAGAGCCTTTATTGTCAGTATAGACGTTGTGGGATTCACATGTGTAGAGAACGATCAGTTTGTTGTAAAAGTTACATGTATGGATTAGCTGACAGTGTGGCACTAGTAGTACAGAAAATGGCACACCAGTTGGACTTGATGTCAAAGTGGGTGTCCTGTCCTGCGGTAGTGAAATCACCTCCAAAGTGCTTGGTGTTGGTCGCCGTAAATCTGCTGTGTTATCTCCGTTCCTGCTTCCAACAACCTCGACAACCAACCTCTGCTGCCTTGCGGTTATATCCACTTGTCAAAAAGGCTTTGTGAGGTTAACCCAGAGATCAAATCAAGAACTGCAGTCCCTTAGGCAGTCAGGCACTGTACTTAATGCCAGTCAGACAACTCCTATGACGCCTCCTGTGCCAAGTAGTATCGACTTGTCATTCTCTTGGATACACCGGCTGCGTGCAGAGGGAGGCTCTGCTGAATGGGCAACATCGGTCGTCGCATCCAATTGTAGAACTTGAAAAGATTACAAAACTGCAATCCATGACCGATAGAAGAGACTGCAGAGCCCAGCTGCAGTCAGAGAAACTCCGAAAACTGACCGACCATCCAATGCACCAGAGACTAAACAATTTGGGAAATGGGAAACTAAAGCGGAGAAACTTTGCAGAAATAGCCAAAGCAAAGATGCACGAAGATCCCATAAACGCACTAACAACACCAAAACCCATCACTACTGTACGAAAACCTACCTGGAGGCCGGATATATTTCCAGAGGTGGCAGAAAATATACCAGATATTGCAAACAAAAACTGCCAGACTGAAAAAGAAAGGAGAGATACTACCCTATGCTTCATAACGAAAAGCTACCCAAGCATGGACTGGACCCACGCATACACCGACGGTTCTGTAACAAACACAACACATAACGGAGGGGCAGGAGCATTCCTGAACCTACCAAATGGCAGAAAAATAACACTGTCATTCGCTACTGGTAAGTACACAAGCAATTTCAGAGCGGAGGCAGAGGCACTGAGGGCGGCAGTGGAAGAAATGGTGACACACAGTGAAAATGAAAGCCATATAGTCCTGCTTACAGATGCTCTCGCCGTAGTCACAGCGCTAAAAAGCCAGAAAAACACTGAGCTTAATGACTTAAGAGCAGCACTCTGCAAACTGTGCCAGCAGTCCGCACCAAAAAGGGTAGTGGTACAGTGGGTCCCATCACACTGCAACATCCAAGGCAACGAGGAGGCAGACAGACTGGCAAAAGAAGGTGCAAGACTACCACAAACAGATACCAGTATGACGTACGAAGAGTCAAAACGGCTTATCAAAGCCAGATACATGACCAAATGGGAAACCGAACATACTGGTTACACCAAAAACGATGCCTTTTACCAGTTGAACCGAAGAGAGCAGGTCGTTGTCTTCAGACTTCGCACTGGCCACAATAGACTGAGGTACCACCTATTCAACAAATTGAAGATAGGGTGTACCGACGAATGCCCGTGCGGTACTGGTAAAATGACCACTGAACATCTGCTGCAGAACTGCCCGACATACGAGGATCAGAGAGAGCAGATGTGGCCATTGCCAGTGGAACTGCAAGACAAGCTCTATAGTAGTGGCGAGAGTCTCAGGATGACCGCCGCTTTTTTCGAAAAAATAATGGTTACTGTCTGACTGCGTACGCAGAAGAAGAAGAAGAAGAAATCAACATTATTTTTATGCAAAGGTTTCTAATTTCATCTTTATATCATACACAAAATGTAGTATCAGCTGCCTATTGCAACAAGCAGAGGAGAAAAGAAATCGCACAGAACCAAAAAATATCCCCTCAAGGGTACATCCTCCCTTAGCCAGTAATGACTAAGGGAGGCTACTCATTTATTCAGTTTCCCCTCACCAATGAAGATGATAATAGCATAAGATTTATGTGGGCAGACGTGGCCGTGTATCTGTTTGTGTAATCCTGACCTGGATCTGCAGATCCTCCCGCACGATGGGCACAAGTTGAAGGCGTTGGTAGCCGGGATGTTGTGCGTGGAGATCTATCTGGCGGCTTGCTTCTCTCTCATTGCATCATAGATTTTCTGTTAAACCAGAAAAGCGCACATTATGTGATTTCATAGAGCGAGGCTGTGTTCCTCCTGACTGTAGTGCAATACGACAGTCCTCAGTAAGCTCACTACTACGAAGATAACAGTGTCATTAACGGGACAGACTGCAGTTTGTCAGTCTGTTTCCAGGAGCGCATCGTGTACGAGCAGTGGGGTCTTGTTCAGTAAGTTTCCCCTGTCTCTAATGTCACTGTTCGCTCCAACAGTTTTCAGTAAATTTCACGTCGCCAGGACAGTTACAACATCAAGCAATATGCTTCAAAAGGGTTCTACCAACTATACACGTTATAATGAAACTCAACCTCAGCAAATGCAGAACCAAGTTAAGGTAAGCAGGGTACAGCATTTGAAGATGAGTATAAAAACCCATAACATGTTTGGAAATAATTCCCAGTATTTTTCGTTCAGGGCCTTCAAGACCCTAAGTCCTGATTTGGCCCAAATCACCCCAATTTGTTTACGGCTGGATAGTAAATTACTACGTCTAACACGAAATGTCTGAGGAAAACCCGTCAATGTCACCACGAGAGAATGAGACACGCTACGGAAATGACGCATATTGGACTATTCTCAAGGTAACGAATGTTTGTGGATATGGGAATTTCGCAAAGGGCTTCTCAGAATTGTTTTGGCTCGGCATTCGACATTGCATATCGTCGAATGCATTATGGTCCGGCTGCGGTCGAGAAGGAGCCAGATACATTTTTAGTTTCTGCCCGCGGTGAAAAAGAAAGACACGAGGAACCCCAAGCAACAAAGCTATTAACTTGGATCATCAATCACTAATCGCTCATTATCATCATAATCTGGTTGATCAGTCCTGAGACTGGTTTTAAGGTTTTCTGAGTATGTCTCTACATTTGACCCTATCATCTGCAGTTCTCTTCATTGTAGCATAAGTTCGTACTTTAATGTCCCTACTTATCTGCGATGTAAAGGTGAGTCCTGGTCGCCCCGGTCCTCTCTTCCCTTGAATCTTCCCTTCTAGTATATTCTGGAAAAGACTTTCATGTCTCATAGTGTGACCCAGCCAACTCAACCAACGTTTTTGAATAATATGTAATATGTATCTTTGTGCGCCCACATCAGTGAGGACATTGTCATTGGATATTTTTTATGTCCAACTCCCTCTTTCCATTCTACGTTATAACGCCATTTCAAACACTTCCATGCTTCTTTCATCCTTTTTCGCTAGTCCATTTCTCAGCCCCGTAAAGTGAAATTGGCCATATATGAGTGGCGATTATTCTTTGTCTTAATTTCTGTCTTATTGCGGGCATCTTCTGTTATGGTTTGTCCCAAATATGTAAACTTCTGTACTTGTTCAATTATTTCACCATTGAAAATCATATTTATTTGCCTATGTTGATTGAATATTACCAAAGTCTTTGTTTTCGATGTGTTTATTTTCATGCCAAACTCTTTGACACCGCTATTAATTTTTTCAAGCAGCATTTGCAACGTTGCTACTGATCCTCCCAATATCGCTTGGTCTCATCGGCAAATTTGATGGCCTTAACTTTCATACCATTAACTTTGACCCCCCTAGTACAACTCCACATAACCTTGGCCATCATTATCTTAGAATATGCGTTATAGAGACTCGGGGATAGCAAGCAGCCCTGTCGTATCCCTTGTCTTATGGAAACTGGGAAGCTCAGAGGAAGCTAATTAATAATGCCAGGAACAGTCATTAAGTAGACTCAATTTGATTATAAAGTGCAAGAAAGAGTATGTACAACGGGAAATCTTATTTCAGGGCACAAAACTGCACTTTAGCAGTACTCCGTGCAGGGATTGTGAAGACCGAGCAGTATGCGCATGTGCAACTAGCATACACAATGGCCGCTCCACTGTCGACTTATACTGTGGAAGAACAGTAAGGCATTGTTATTTGGGGTCTGAAGGTGTGAATGTTCAGTATGTAGACAGTTGTTTGAATTAAAGGAGAGTGTATGAATGGGTAGAAAGATTTCAAAACAGAAAACAAAACAATGATGAACCTCGGCTGAGAGACCAGCAAGCTTGACAACTGACACAGTGAAACAGCAGATCGACTAGCTAGTCCGTGGCAATAAACGAGTCACTATTGATAAAATAGCCGTAGTTTTCAACATGAGTCACTGCGCTGACCAGAAAATTTTCCAGGATGACCTCGGTTATAGGAAAGTATGTAGCAGATAGGTGCCAGAGGAGCTGACAACGAGGTGATGGGAGCGGCGCAAAATTGGTTAAAGGTCACAACTTTTTTCTTGAGGTCATCCACAAGCTAGGGGATATTTAACGAACAAAGTGTGCTGTCAAGCACAGGAGTAATGTCGAAAAATAACACATCAAATTTCTGGTTCGCACTGTTATGAAAATGTAATGAATGACATTACTGTTACTTAATACCTGTTTCTCTTGATAATAATAATAAAGATAATAATATTAGTAGTAATGATAATAATACTAACAGTACTACCACTTTCTCTACTACTACTACCTCAACTACAGCACTACAACAATTATTACTACTGCTACTATTACTACTACTAATATTAATAGTTAACTACTACTACACTACTACTACTAATACTACTACTACTACTACTACTACTACTACTACTACTAATAATAATAATAATGGTATGCTACTACTACTATTTCTACTAATACTACTACTATTAACAGTAATAACAATAGCAAGAGATCAAGATGCTGGGCAGCGCATGAGCTGCAGCGGTCAGCGACCCAAAGTTGACTGCTAGCGTCAGGGCCAGCGAACCAGAGCTGCCAAGACCCTTCTACACCTCCACGTGGTGATCCTCGATAACAGGCTGCAACAGAGCAGACTGGCTAAGGAGTAGGGATCGAAGAGGGAATGCTAGCCTGGTACTCAAAAAATGCTTGCTGAAGTAGGATGTGTTGGACCGAAAGGTGCAAATTTCGCAGTCAAGCTGTAAACTACGACACAACGCATTTCGTTCTCTGGACTACATTCTGCTACTTAGGCCCGTGTCAGGGTTCAGTAGCGGGAGATTGAGAACGAACGAAGCCAAGCCAAGCCATAACAACAGCAACACAAAATGGGATAACAAAGACATACACTAATTGGGTTCGGGATATGTTTTAATACTATCATTATGGCGTTTGTTCTCTTTGAGGCCAACCATGAGGATTTGTCAGTCAGGTCAGGTCAGGTCATCCCGTAACCGGTGAGGGCGTTGGGACACACATGAAGACATCCTCACAATCGTACGCCATCCCTTTCTGTCAGCGTTCGCAACCTGTGCCTTCTCTGGTTGAAAATTGAACCTACAAAGCGAGTTTCCTTCTTTTGACAGTTGCCATGAGGTCTTCAAAAGGCCTCGAGACGTCTTAATTTATGTCTTCCCACTGGCTGGTCCAAGGTAGCTCGAGACCAGAGAGTGAGGATGCTGACTAGCGCAAACTCTTCCTCAATATAATTAATTCCTCACTAACAGCTCAACTTACACCCTCAAGACAAAATCGTCTGATGTCGTCGTCATCATCACTTGCGGTGAACAACTAACTAACTAACTTCACAACAATTATTTTTCATATTTGATTCGACATTAAGCAAAGTTTTAAGTATATCTTAGTAACAAAAAAGAAAGTTATGAATTAATCGAGTTAGCCATCAACCAAATGTCGCATATAACCAGCTAAGCACACATAAGTACGTTGTAATTTGTAGACACTGCACAGGCCAAATCAGCTTGAGAAACTATCTATTCAACAAACTAAGGATAAGCAATACCGAGGTATGTGTCTGAGGCACTGATACAATGACTTCTGAAAATCTACCTTAAGGGTGTCCCATATACACGGAAGAGAGAAAATACATTTGACAATCATCAATTCCATTCTTAGACAAGCTGTACGAAGATACCAATAACTTCAGGCTCAACAGTGTTTCCTTTAAATATATTCAAGTTGATATTTTCTTATAAAATAAAGAACATAATAACCATGGCATAATCTGTCTTCCAGAGTATGATGGAAATCTTCTGCAACAATACCCAATCACTAGATTTAAGGAAGAGAGTTCGTGGCTGCTACGAAGAACCAGTACTGTCATGCGGTTGCGCGGTTCATGGGCAATCAGGAGACAAATACAGGGATCATTAGAGGCAACGGAAATGTGGATTACAGAAAAATGCTGAAAAATTGCATGGACTCCAAATAAAGTAAATAACGTAGTTCTTGCCGAGGCCCAGACACAAAGACAGCTAATGGCAAAAAATCAGGACAAGGCAATCATCCTTTTTCAGGCATTTCATAAGAAGAAACTGATTGTAACACACAATGACAACGGACAGAATCATCGCAGGGAACAGGGACAGAGGGAGACACAAAAACCAAATTATTTGACAGCTTGAAGACATGGAATAGCAGGTAAAAAAACAAAAACAAAATACAGCGGAACTGATAAACGACACTCGTGATAGGATTCTGAAATCCTCGCATTCAAACAGAGCGATCAATGCCTAGGGCTGTTAGTCAAAAGCTATCCTTTTGTTTTGCAAATCCATCTTATCGGCACTTAGAGTGTGCTATACTGACTGTCTTCCCAGTTTTGCCTATCGTACTCACATTTGACTATTAGTAGTAAGTTCGTGGGTGGTTTCCTTCTAGCGACTTACTAGGTCTGGGGAAGGTGCAGCTCTGGTATCTCCACGTGATAGACCATTAATTCCCTGTTCACATTTGACATACAAAGCAGCACATGTCTTGCACGCTGCCTTTGGCTGTGCTGGTAATTGCTAATATGTCATTGTATGATGTCTTCCTACTGGACGTTTCCCATTATTACCACTACCAGGGAAACCAGAATAGATCGTCTATTGCATATAATATTTTAATATTAATTTACTTTATTATTTCAATGTTAATTATTTTTAAATAATTTTTTAAATTTTTATCATTTTAATTTTTTAATTTTTTAATTTTATTTTAGATGGATACTAATTAATTACTGTTAACTAATATTAATCGCAAGAAATACGCTTATATTCGAGGCGTGTTCAAATGAAACCGGACTTAATACACCAAGTGAACATAAGTACGATGCGCATGATGACGTCACTTCTGACGTAAACAGCACCTACTAACCGTCAAGTTTACACAATTTCATTATCCTCCGACTCATAGTTTCCACAGCAGATCGTTGAAACATGGTGGGTGTGATAAGGAATCCGTCAAGAGTTGATCAGCGAACGGTGATTCGGTTTTTAACAGCTGAAGGATGTCAACCAGTTGGCATTCGTCGCAGAATAAAGGCAGTGTATGGTGACAAATATGTGGGGAACGTAAGCTGTGGCAAATCCTGCATACATTTTGGCGATGCATCTTCTGACGCAACAATATGCCTCTGACCTGGTCTCGGAAGATCTTTCGTTAACACACGTCCTTCTTTAAACATCATTGTCCAGTTCTTCACTGTTGTCTTCGACACACTTTTGTCACAATACACTGCCTACATCCTGCGATGAATGTAAACTGGTCGACATTCTTCAGCTGTTAGAAACCGAATCACCGCTCGCTGATCAGCTCTGGATAACTCTGGTATCACACCCGCCATGTTTTCAACGCTCCGTTGAGGAAACTGAGTCGGAGGATAAATAAATTTTGCAAACTTGACGGTTGGTATGTGCCGTTTACATCAGAAGTGACGTCATCATGCGCATCATACGTATGTTCACTTGTTGCAGTTTGGTCCGGTTTAATTTGAACACGCCACGTATTTCGGTTACGAGTTCTGAATATCTCGGCTAGACTATAAGTAACAAACTTAGATTGCCAGAAAGAAACAATAAGAAGAATTGCTCTACTGAGGTAACTAAAACGTACGGCAGAACACTATTGAAATGACAACAAAATAAAGATCCAGAGGACATGAACACTTTTGGTAACTGTGTCCAGATGCGAGACAAGGTGCAGCACACACACTCTCCGGAAGAAGGGTGAATCCTTCGAGTTTAAAAGGTACAAGAAGGAGGGAAGGGCAGGGGGGGGGGGTGGGCTAAAAATTCCATGGTTAGCGAGAAAGAAAAGCTCCGAAATCCTACAAAGAACAAGGCTGGTTAATAAAGAATCTAAATTCTAGAAGACTTTGTATCTGAGAAGGACAAGAATAGCACCACTGCCCCACAGAGAGCATGTCGTAAGAGACGACTGTGTGACACGGCATAACACCCGCCATGGTCAGGTGGTTTGTTTAGAGCAGTATAGATGGTGCCTAACAGGCTGCGGGTCTACTTTGCTATAGTGTTTGAGTCTATTAAGATGAACTCGCACATCGGTTAACAACACATAACGCAGCGGAGTATTAAGCTGCTTAAGCCTAGCCCACTAAGCAGGAAATCCTTCTTCCGACTATATCCAGCTCATACCAGAACTGGGACCGGCACAGGAGCATCTGCTCGTGTAGAAGTACAGGCCAATTAAGAACTAAGAATTCTAGAAAACATACTTTGATCACATCAAATGCTGCAGTGACATACAACGAACGATGCTAGTGGGTATGATACGTGGCATAAGAGGAAGAGGCAGACAGAGGAGAAGATGGACAAGCTACATTACAGAGACTCCGGAATTGACAGTGGCAGTGTCGGGAGAGCTGGTCATGGATCGTGTGTCTTACAGATAGGCTGTCATGACAATCCAGAAATGACATGCTACATGATGATGATAATTATCACGAGGAAGAGGCATAACGTTCTGGAGAGAGATATAATGAAAGACATGGTTCTGGAAGGAGTAAAAGAGGTCGACCTCGACGAAGGTGGGAATGTATTTGAGTGACACTGGTCGATTCGCTCTATACGGAGATGTGTACCCATCTGCTATAAAGGAGACTACGCTCTGGAAATAATTTGTCACATCTTGATCTTCTTCTTGATCTTGATGAACCGTTCCTCAGCGTAGCTGCGGGTCCCAAATTCATTTCCAGTGGACCCTGTCTTGGAACCCCGGAAGTCCAGTGGGTGGTAAGTTCTCCTCTAGAGGCATCGTACATCAAGGGAGTCTGACCAACACATTAGAGGTGTTCCCCGCGGTCTCCTCTTACCTCGGGGGTACCTGACTGCTGTCGCTGTGCTCCATCGACCATCGTTTCGTCGTAACATCTGACCTGCCCATCTATGTTTTGCCTTGTCTGCATGAATTACCGCATTCTACACAGGGGACTATCGTCTATGCCAGAATTGTGGAGACCTTGCATACGTTGGTTCCGAAGAGTAATTCCGACTAAGCGTCTCTCAAGGGAAGCCTAGGTCACTCTCAATTTGTCCTCTAGTGATTTTGTTAGTGTCCACGTCTCGGCTCCGTAGCACATTACAGGGAGTACAATGGAATTGAAGAGGGAGGCTCGTAGGTCTTGGTCATGACGGCCATCCAGGACCGTGTTAATAAGACGAGAAGGCTGCCCATCCTGCGCGACGACGTCTTATCAGTTCAGGTTCCAGGTTATTCTCCATATTGAGAAGACGTCCAAGATAAATATACTCGTTGACATCCTCTAATTGTACCTCGCCAAGGAAGACTAGATCATAAGTGGTGATGCGATTGCGCAACACTTTGGTCTTCGAGACATTCATCTTCAGACCGGCTTTCTTGCTCTCTGGTGATGAATATTACTCTCTAGAAAACATATTTTGAAGAAGATTACCCTGGCTCTCCAAATCACAGATTGCAGTCAAACATAACACTGTTAAATGATGACAGACAAGGAATGAAAGCCATAAAGTCCTGCTTACAGATGCACTGGCCGTAGTCACATAACTAAAAAGCCAGAAAAATACTGAACTTAATGATTTAAGAGCAGTACTCTGTCAACTATGCCAGCAGTCCGCACCAAAAAGGGTAGTGGTGGAGTGGGTTCCATCCCACTGCAACATCCAAGTCAACGAGGAGGCAGACAGACTGGCAAAAGAAGGTGCAGAACTACCAGAATCAAATACTAGTATGGCATACGAAGAGTCAAAACGGCTTATTAGAGCTAGATACATGACCAAATGGGAAACCGAACATACTGGCTACACAAAAAACGATGCCTATTACCAGTTGAACAGAACAGAGCAGGTCGTGGTCTTCAGACTTCGCACTGGCCACAATAGACTGAGGTACCACCTATTCAACAAATTGAAGATAGGTGGCACTGACGAATGCCCGTGTGGTACCGGGAAAATGACCGCTGATCATTTGCTGCAAAACTGCCCGACATACGAGGATCAGAGAGAGCAAATGTGGCCATCACCAGTGGCAACACTAGACAAGCTCTATGGCAGTGTCGACAGCCTCAGGATGACCGATGCCTTTTTCGAAAAAATAATGGTGGGTGTCTGACTGCGTACGATGAAGAAGAAGAAGAAATGATGACAGACAACGAGGATAAAGAAGATGATAATTTCGTCTAAAAAATAAAGGCGCAACTCCAAAGTTAACAATTCATGCCAATGATTGATACATTGTTGTTGTTGTTCGAACCTACTCGTATTGATCTGAGTTTTTTTCATTTATTAAATAATTTTTCTCTTTCCCTGTGTCGTACCTGAAGTACTGTTTTCAGATCTGTTCTCGACCACAGACGGCTGTTTAACACTATGCAGGTTTTTAGCTTTCGTTAATGATGAGAACTCTTGACGAACCTTCTTTTGTAGCAGGTTACATTGGCTCTTCTTACATCCTGAGGCTTAATTTAGATGGTTGACCGGGGTCTTCTGAGCTGTAGTCAGTAGCAAAGATTGATAATTTTAGTTCAGTCATAAACATAAAGATACATAAATGTTTCTCCTGTTCAAGAACTAGAAATCCAGTCACGTAAGGCTGGCCTTATTTGTGACTATTGGGCTGTGAGAAAAAAATAGGGCACTAATGACAGTTTATTAGCTATAATTTGACCTAATTCCTATGCTGTGTTAGGTTGGACGCAATCAGTTTTGCCATTTCTTTGCTAAAATGTCACTACGCTTAGACAAAAATGATCATTGCAATTTCAATTTCAAATTTTTGGGACATCTGTTCTATGCAAAGGGATGTCTCCTCTAATTCTTCACAAAACCTTTGGGAAAGAGCTCAGCCTATCCTGTCTAATCTAACGTTTCGCTACTGAGTGTAATGCAATGAGAGGCTTTTCAGTAAGTATACGACCACGGGGTTCACAGTGTCAATACCCACCTCTTTGGATAGACTGCCGCCACTTGTCCTGTTTCCAATAACCACTGAGAGGACGAGAGTTGAGATCTTGATCAATATATTTCACTTGACCACAACGTTAGTCTTGGTTTAGCTTGATAAAACAGACTCGGCTCTATCGCTCTATCATTGTTGTGCACACCCAGAACCAAGGACAAGGACACGTGTAATAGATATGTGACTGCCGGGACAAGACGCTGAACAAAACCCATTAAATCTTCTGATGTACTGAAATACTCTAGGGACGGACGGCTGTGTATGGAATTGATTGCGAGCGCTACGAGATCTACCACTTAATGAGGATAACTAACAAGAAAATGTCATAACTAAGTCTACCCGTGCAGAAGATCTTCCCGTCATTAGAATTGTATAAAAATTAACGAAACAATAGCAGCTTAACAATGAAAAGGATCTCCTCCTTCCCGCACCCCTAGCCTGCCTCACGTCCCGCTTCTTCAAACCCGCATATCTCTTTCCATCATCTCATCAAATCACGCGCCCCAATTTCAACCCGTCCGTCACTTCCTTTTTCAATCGGTCCATCACAATATCTATCTCTAGCTCTGTATTCCCATCTTTCTCGCTCTCTCTCTCTCTCTAACCCCATCCCCCCATCTCTCGGAAGTTGTTAGCTTTCAAGGGAAAATATTATTATTTTCCTGTCGCTAATTTTAATAATTTTTTTTTTTTTTTTTCCGTTGCCTTCTCGTCATCCCACGTGCAACAACATAAACACTGTTTTGTACAATTCAATCTTCTCTACGTGCTCTTTGCATTTAAACAAACAGTTTTTTTAAACAGACATATGTTTTTTTAATTTGAATACAATTGTTGCCTTTCTGGATTCTTCTGGCGACCGTTCGCCCTTTTCACACCAGACAGTAGTCATGTGGACAATATCAGGACGCATTGGCCAGTGTGGATGAGTAAGTGCATTTATCTGTAATGTGAACGTATTGGCCAGTGTATGGATGCGTGTGTGTATCTGTCTGTAATGTGAACGTATTGGCCAGTGTATGGATGGGTGTGTGTATCTGTCTGTAATGTGAACGTATTGACCAGGGTATGGATGCGTGTGTGTATCTGTCTGTAATGTGAACCTATTGGCCAGTGTATGGATGCGTAGGTGCATCTGTCTGTAATGTGCACCTATTGGCCAGTGTATGGATGTGTGTGTGTGTATCTGTCTGTAATGTGAACGTAATGGCCAGTGTATGGATGTGCGAGTGTATCTGTCTGTAATGTGAACGTATTGGCCAGTGTATGGATGCGTCTGTGTATCTGTCTGTAATGTGAACGTATTGGCCAGTGAATGGATCTGCGAGTGTATCTGTCTGTAATGTGAACGTCTTGACCAGGGTATGGATGCGTGTGTGTATCTGTCTGTAATGTGAACGTATTGGCCAGTGTATGGATGTGCGAGTGTAGCTGTCTTTATTTTGAACGTATAGGCCAGTTTATGGATGTGTGTGTGTGTGTATCTATATGTAATGTTAAATTATTAAACAGTGCATGGATGCGTGTGTGTATCTGTTTGTAATGTGTTCGATTATGGCAGTTTTACAGTACAGTAGTTTTGCCAATCCGTTTTGTACGTAGAGAAGTAATTATACCAAGAAAAATCTGACATGTGCAGTCAAACTGAACACAAAGTGATATCGAACCCGGTATATTAGAATTGCAAACCAAGGTGGCGCTCGATTGACTCCCCCTACATTAAACAAAAAGACACAGAGGCATCAGTATAAATAATCATCATCATCATCATCATCATCAAGTGTCATGCTTAATGGCGTTGACAATCGTGGATGTCAATTTCCTCCTATCACGTTTGTGATTTATCAGTTCCGCCGTTGATCGTCTTCCATGCCATGTTTACAAGCTGTCCAATATTTTCTCTCTTTGCCTACCTATCTATCTTCCTAGCGATTCAGCCGGTTGTCACCATATGTTCCAACCCGCCTGTTCTCATGACATGTCCGAAAAAAAATGACTTTCTTGTCCTGATTTTTGCCTACTGTTGTCTGTACCAGACTCACTCAACATAACTAGCTATCCTGGACACTGTGACCCAATGTAATTGTGACATATATCAGACTTATCTCCACGATACCTAATTACTTCCCGTCTCACATACAACTTAAGTGGAATTCGAAAACGTACCCTCTCCCACAAAACACACCGCTTATTAATTTCATCAAGCAACAGACGGCGCTTCATGGTATGTCTCCACTTAGATGGGTCAGCAGTTTCGTCTTCCCAGGATGTCGGACACATGTCCAAGGTTCATATCACGCATACACACACCTTTGAACCCCAGCTTTGGTTGACAAACTGTTCTCTTGCCATCCGCCAGCTGTACATAGAGAATGTCTTTGAAAATGCGACCATCTTCCATGCAATGAACATGACCTAGCCATCGTAGTCTTTGTTGCCTAAATAGCGTTTTCATGCTTGGGAGACCGGTGAAAGAGTTCACCTTCACATTGTCACTCTGTCCCTTTATGTAATTCAGAGAATGGATTGCAGGCACCGTAGATGTAAGGTGTTAACGTCTGTGGTGTTGTTTTGCTATCATGTAGGAGCGTGTTGACGACACATGCACTGTAAACCACGACCTTGGTTTTAATTTAGAATTTCTGGTTTTTCCAAACACGCGTCGTGAGACGAGTAAAATGTAGCAGCAACTTTGCCATTGCGACTGTCGATTTATGTGTCTATAAAGAGTATTTCGTTAAGGAGACACTACTGGTATGTGAATTGGTGCACAGCTGCCAGTTCATAATTGTCAATGCTAAGAGCTGATGTGGCATCTTCTTTCTGTTCAAGCATATTTGTTTTATTGAGACATTGTGATACCAAAGTATTTGCACGTCTGGGAGACAGGATCTATGAAGTTCTGAAGTCCCTACTGACTGCGGGTGACAACCGCAGCATCATCAGCAAAAACAAGTCTCTGATGGTGATCTCTCTGTTCTTCGTTTTGGCCTTGAACCTTGCAAGGTTGAACAGCCGACCATTCGATCTAGTGTAAAAACGAAATGAAGCGATCGGTCACTGTACGTTTGCGTAACAAGTATTTTTCATAAGTGGAAATAGATAGTATCGATCCCGACAAACATACCGACAGATTCTGTGTAATTTGCAGAGAATTAATTTTTTCTCAGCTGCAACGACCCCAACGAGCAATAACTCAAAATGTTTGTTTAACTTAGATGCTATACACTGGCTGATGAATAGGAAGTATGAACAGCTAAACCTGAAACTTTTTTATTTCTATATCGTATCTGTCGCTTTTATTTTTAATATATTATATATCTCTGTGTGCTTTGTGCGTCTTTCTTTAACTAACAATACAGGATAATGCACCACATAATTGCTGACACGAATTATATATTTTTGTCAGGATTGTATGTACTCGAGAGGGGATTAAACAAATAAAAAAATTGGGGTTATTTTGTTGTTTTTTTTGGTTTTGCGTTCGCCTTATTTATCTAATCCTAACGACCGTGGGCGTTGCACTGGTTTCTATTTTGCGTTTGTCGGTCTAGTGCATCCGACTTTAGCAAGCATTTTATGTAATGGTCTGCTTCTTCCTGCATTTTCTAAGTGTTTGCTTCCCCCGGGTAGTGTGATGTGTTAATAAAAAAAATTAAGGTTACTGTTTGTCTCCCCTTCCTAATTTACATTATTATTAGTTAAGTTTAGTTGACATTATGTGATCGAATGTTATACTACTGTTAATGTAGTTTATTTGACATTTGATAGTATTTTATATAACTATTCGTCTAGTTTAGCTGGCATTTGATGGTGTATTTTATTGCTATTCGTTGGGTTAAGGTGATATTTGATCGTTTGTTATATGACTATTAGTCTAGTTTAGCTGATATTTGATCACATGTTTTATGACTATTCGTCTAGTTTATCTTATATTTGATCGAATGTTATATGACTATTCGTGTAGTTTAGCTGCTATTTGATCGTATGATATGACTATTCGTCTAGTTTAGTTGATGTTTGATCGTATGTTATATGACTAATCGTATAGTTTAGCCGATATTTGATAGTATGCAATGACTAATCGTCTAGTTTAGCTGATATTTGATAGTATGATATGACTAATCGTCTAGTTTAGCTGATATTTGATAGAATGATATGACTAATCGTCTATTTTAGATGATATTTGATAGTATGATATGACTAATCGTCTAGTTTAGCTGATATTTGATAGTATGATATGACTATTCGTCTAGTTTAGTTGATGTTTGATCGTATGTTATATGTCTATTCGTCTAGTTTAGTTTATGTTTGATCGTATGTTATATGACTATTCGTCTAGTTTAGTTGATTTTGATCGAATATTATATGACTAATCGTCTAGTTTAGTTGATGTTTGATCGTATGTTATATGACTATTCGTCTAGTTTAGCTGATATTTGATCGTTTGTTATATGACTATTCGTGTAGTTTTGTTTAGATTTGATCGTTTGTTATTTGACTATTTGTGTAGTTTTGTTTAGATTTGATCGTATGTTATATTACTATTCGTCTTATTTAGTTGACATCTGTTCGTATATGCTCTACTCGTTTCCACGTCTAATATGAAAGCCTGAGCCTTTCTCATTGTATTCATTAACACAGATTAGGTGAGCGAAAATGCAAAAAGAGAGTCAATCGTTCTCTGTCACTTGAATATTCAGCACATCTTCAGTTCCCATACACGTATATGTACAAGGGATGTTCATCGAAAATATGGGATTGATTTTTTTTCGACGAAACTTTAATATGTTGCGAAGTGGTATTGGGTTTGAAAATTACAACTATACACCAATGTAGGCTCCATAATGGAAGCAGGCATTTCGTATTTGCTAGAAAGTACAGATGCGCACATTCATGCCCACACTTGCACACAAACGTACACATTGACATACTCACACATACGCACACACTTGTAAACACACACACAAACACACACGCACGCACGCACACACACACACACACACACACACAAGCACAAACGCGAATGAATTTATTCCTTCACTTAAAAATCATTAGCTTCTCGCAAGTTAACCATCACGTGTCATATCAAAGCATGTGACACACAACACATCACTATTAGGTGAAGCATCAAACAATTACGTGTCATATCTAAACATCAAAGTCAGGTATTATATCTAAACATCACGATCACATATCATTCAAATTATCACTTTCACGGAAAACACTCAACAATTTCGTGTCGCATCTAAACATCAAAGTCACGTTTCACATCTAAACAACACTGCTGCTGATCCTGTCTAGAGATCGCACGGGAAGGATCGAAAAGTTCATTGTGAGAAGTGTACACCCTCCTGAACACGTCCCAGACAGCTATTTGACCACATCAACAATGGAGACAACTCCGCAGTTCAAGTCCAGAAAACTCTTTAAACGCGTTAACGATAATAAGATTACAATCGATCTCCCATTTACGTGATCAAGCACAATAGAAACAAGAGCAAGATGTGCCATCTCGATTTAATAAAAGATAGAAATGGTGGAAAAATATTCAGACTTTGGAGTTTTATAAATATATTCAAAGAAGTCGATGAGAAAGTTAATTTTGTCACAAAGTCGAATTTAGATTTTATGGCGCCCGGTGCAAACACAAATATGGCGCCCGGTGCAAACACAAATATGGCGCCCGGTGCAAACACAAATATGGTGATCAGGGCAAATACAAAGTGACGTTCGGAGTAAATATGAATGTGGCATTCAATCAATCAATAATACGCTTTGGCAACCAGGGCCCGTCGTGTTGAATGACTATGTCCATGACCACGTCTGATGGCCGGGTCCCAGGTGGTCTGTAGTTCTGTTGGGGAGATGGCGAACTGTTTTAACCAGGTGTTGCGATGGCGACAAAGAGGACGTCTCCAAGACGAGCAAGGCTTCTTCTCGTAACTCGCCTCCACAGACTGTCGCAGCATCTCGTGAAATGGGACTTCCTAGGAAAGGAGTACAACGTGATCGAATTAGGAGAGGCGACGGCGATCAATTGTTGAGGCAATGCCTGCAAGTTGAGTACGTCGAACTACTTCAGTATTGGAAATCATGTCCCAGTGGATCCCTCGGATAAGTCTCTGGTTGCGCAGGTGGAAGGTCTCAAGACGCTGCCGATCTTGCTGTAATAATGATTAGGTCTCGTCTCGGAGCCCTACAGAAGGATGGGCATGATGCAAATGAAGTATATCCTGCGCCTGGTCTCCAGCAAAAGTCTTCGATGGGACCTGACTATGCGGATGTAGTGCATGGATGAAGCCACTTAGCCAATCCTGCGAGTGATGTCGTGACTGCTGCGTGCATGAGAGGACTGTCTGCTGCCCAGGTAGACGAAGCCCTCGGTGGAAGAAACGGGGTTGTCGTTCACGCGATGCTCAGCGCAGAGGCCCAGAAATGTGACGCTCGGAGCAAATATAAATGTGGCGCTCTGGACAAATGTGGGGCTCTGGACAAATGTGTCGCTCTGGACAAAAATAAACGTGGTGCTCGGGACAAATACAAATGTGGTGCTCTGGACAAATGTGGCGCTCTGGACAAATGTGTCGCTCTGGACAAATATAAATGTGGTGCTCGGGACAAATTCAAATGTGGTGTCCGGGACAAATACAAATGTGGTGCTCCGGACAAATACAAATGTGGCACTCGGGACTAATATGTCGCTCTGAACAAATACAAATGTGGCACTCGGGACTAATATGTCGCTCTAGACAAATACAAAAGTGTCGCTCTGGACAAATACAAATGTGGCACCCGAGACTAATATGTCGCTCTGAACAAATACAAATGTGGCACTCGGGACAAATACAAATGTGTCGCTCTGAACAAATACAAATGTGGCACTCGAGACAAATACAAATGTGTCGCTCTGAACAAATACAAATGTGGCACTCGGGACAAATACAAATATGTCGCTCTGGACAAATACAAATGTGTCGCTCTGGAAAATACAAATGCGTCGCTCTGGACAAATACAAATGTAGCACTCGGAACTAACATGTCGCTCTGGACAAATGCAAATGTGTCGCTCGGGACAAATACAAATGTGTCGCTCTGGACAAATACAAATGTGGCACTCGGGACTAATATGTTGCTCTGGACAAATACAAATGTGGCACTCGGGACTAATATGTCGCTCTGAAAAATACAAATGTGGCACTCGGGACAAATACAAATATGTCGCTCTGGACAAATACAAATGTGTCGCTCTGGACAAATACAAATGCGTGCTCTGGACAAATACAAATGGGATTCTCGGGACAAATACAAATGTTTCACTCGGGACAAATACAAATATGTCGCTCTGGACAAATACAAATGTGTCGCTCTGGACAAATATAAATGCGTGCTTTGGACAAATACAAATGGGATTCTCGGGACAAATACAAATGTGTCGCTCGGGACAAATACAAATATGTCGCTCTGGACAAATACAAATATGTTGCTCTGGACATATACAAATGCGTGCTCTGGACAAATGCAAATGGGGTTCTCGGGACAAATACAATTGTGGGACTCGGGACAAATGTGGCGATCTGGACAAATACAAATGTAATGCACGGGGAAA
This sequence comes from Ariolimax columbianus, assembly GCA_036924085.1. Taxonomy (NCBI): domain Eukaryota; kingdom Metazoa; phylum Mollusca; class Gastropoda; order Stylommatophora; family Arionidae; genus Ariolimax; species Ariolimax columbianus. The sequence continues at coordinate 48,016,587 of JAVGWX010000011.1, read as the reverse complement.
TACAAATGTGGCTTTCTGTGAAAATTGTTGTTTTAAACTTTAATTGAATTCTCACTTGATGTCCCATTTGGTTGCTTGATTTAAATTTTCTTGATGGCGTTCCTAAAAAAAAATAAAAAAATAACTGTACTGCCGTACGTATTCCTACAGGAAGCATGTACGGAAATACTTTGTACGCTTTTACTATAGTGATTTGGGTAGTCATTTGATTTACATGATGAGTTTGCAAACCCAAAATGCAACCCCATTTAGCCTGATTTTACGAAATGCACGTGGATTCAGTGGCCTATTCTTTCCTCACTCATAATGGCTTCCATGATTCATGCAGATGTTTCGTTACCAGTATACTCACGGTAGCCTAGTGAAATACCAATTTTAAAAAATGAAAAAAAATTCTTTGATTGGGAAATGTAATAGATGTTATTCTTAACATACCGATGTAACTCTTAAACGACAAAAATGACCACCTTTCCCACATCCCCACTCATTCCCCCTCAGACCAGACATAATTGATACAAAGACAGGGGCTCCAGACTGCCTCAGTCAAGATACGCCACTATTTTGTCAATTTATTAGTTTATCTTGCTCCCGATAAAGTGAGAAATAAGAACCAATTTTATTCAATCAATATTTGTTAATGCGCACAATTAGTTTAATAGCGAGTCTTGAATAGACAGCACAGTATTTTAAAATGATTACACGATTTTATTTAGGTAACAACGACTGGGGGAGGCTGCGTGGTCTAGGTGTGAAGCGTCCGTTTCACTATCCCATCGCACCAGGTTCAAATCACGCTCGTGTCCAGTTTCGCATACGTGGTTTGTTTTTTCGCTCCTCCACGCACGGATAGTAATGACAACCTACCGTACTTCACACTTTGCCAATAAACTTATAACAGCCAAATAGGCTGGCGTTTGTAAGAAGCGACGTTCTTCAAAGGACATGTTACTTACTTTTTAACAACGACTGGGCAGACAGAAATACACAATTATAGTGCAACTAAGGACGAACTGACATGTGAGATCAGGATATCCAGGCTGCAGGCTGCAGGATATCCAGGCTGCAGAGCTAATGGCAAAAATGTATATATGGTAAAAAAGCGATATCATTCAATGGAAGGGATCAAGATGCTGAGCAGCGCATGAGCTGCAATAGTCAGCGACCAATAACTGACTGCTAGCGTCTGGGCCAGAGAGCCAGAGCTGGCAAGACCCTTCTACACCTCCACGCGGTGATCCTGGATAACAGGCTGCAGCAGGACAGACTGCCTAAGGAGAAGGGATCGAAGAAGGAATGCTAACCCGGTACTAAAAAAATGCTTGCTAAAGTCGGATGTGTTGGACCGAAAGGTGCAAATATCGCAATCAATCTGTAAACTACGACACAACGCATTCCGTTCTCTGGACTACATTCTGCTACTTAAGGCCTTTCAGGGTTTTGCTAGCGGGAGATTGAGAACGAACGAAACCAAGCCAAGCCATTCAATGGAAATGGAGATTAGGAAGAACAAGTTAATATGCCAGGAAAGAAATCTGGAAATTGTACCAGATATACTTATATCTACTTATTCAAGTTAAAATTGTATTAGGACATTATTGATAGTCTGGGTCTTGTAAAAAAATATGCATTTTTCTATATACTACAAACTAAATGACTAGAAAGGACTACAGAATGTGGTGTAAGTCATGTAGGAGAGATACTTTTTTTAAACATGGTTTAGAAAGAAATTGTTAGATGAAAAGAGAAACACGAGAACCTCAGGAACATAGGATGTATTCAAGTTATTTTCTTTTGAAGATGGCGGATGAAGAAATTTCTAATATGGTCTTCTGTTTAACATCAGAAACCTGGTTGTATATTAAAACTTTTTAACTTGAACTTGTGAAGTGAATGACAACAGGAGATCCTACATCTGACGTGATTTCATATATGCCAAAAAGTAGGCCCTCTCATAGACAGCACAGGAAAAATAATAAGTGAGAATAGAGACAATCTACTTTGGCACATTCTACACATAAGAGGACTGCTCCAAGATCCCAGAGTCTAACATATTTTTCAAAGAGACATGGATACATCGGGTTTAAGATCAATCTGTATTACGGAGGAAATGGTTTTTTAAAAATTGGAGGGGTTGAAAATGGATAAATATCCAGGTCAAGATGGCATTCATCCAAATTTGCTGTTTGAAATTAAAGACCAACTAGCAAAAATATTGGCTATATTATGTTCTCAATCACTTGCAAAAGGGATTGTTCCACGGGATTGGAAAGATACAGGAGTGATTCCCTTATTCTAAAAGAGCAAACAAATCAGATCCAGCAAATTATTGACAGTTGAGCTTGACGAGCATAGTCTGTAAATTGTTAGAATTAATAATCAAAGAAAATAATGAAACGCATTTAGACAAGTTTAATCTAATCAGAAATAGTCAGCATGGGTTTTCTAGAAGGAGATCGTGCTTAACAAATCTATTTGAATTCAAGGAGGAGGTTACTAAAATGATAGATAAAGGGGAGGCAGTGGATGTTATTTATCTAGATTTTGCAAAAGCCTTTGATAGAGTACCTCATCAAAATATTTATTTAGAAAGTAAAAATTCGAGGTGACTTAATACAAATTTATAAGATAATCAAATAAACGGATTCATTAGACTATAATCAATTTTTCAAATTACAACCACCTACAAGAACAAGAGGGCATAACTACAAATTAGGTAACGAAAGGTTCAGATTAGATATTAGGAAATATTTTTGTAGTCAGAGTGGTGAATGCTTGACATGCGTTGCCACAGGAAGTAGTGGAGGCAGGGACAATTAATGCATTTAACAATAGATTGAATACGAATAGATTTTAGAGCAAGATAATGTAAATGAAACTGGTTGTATACAGACTCTGCAGAGTCTTCTAAACCAGTATAAAGACGTTAAGTTAACTTATGTTAAATTATACCTGGAATTGGAACCCACATGAACAGAGATACGAGTAGAGCCAAAGGAATACATTGCGAAGAATAATATAAGTAAAGGGCCAGTTGGAGCAAAAGTTGGAGAGTTTTCGTTCCAGTCCTATGCTTGAAGAGGAACCAATGATATTGACAAAGAAGCACGAACTGAAGTTACAATTGCAGCTGCAAAACTGTCATGCGCGGCTTTAATATCAATGAAACCTTGGTATTTCAATAATCCCGCCATTAAAGGCATTGTCCTTTCGGGACAATGCCAGGGAGGTGACCAGACATGACAATAGAGTTTGCAGGCAAAGAAATAAAAACGTGAAATTTCGTGTCCCTATTTTGATTTTCCGTTTTCAACTTGTTAAAATACATATAGTACAAGAGAGGCAATTTCTTTGTTTGAGAACTGTGGCAGAAAAAATATATTGAAGTTCAAAAGAACATTTATGTCGTCATATACACCGACGAATCAGTGTTGCGCAGTGGGACAGAAGGCTGGTGCTTCTCGGCTAGAGTGAGAGGACGGATCATTGCCGAGCGCACTAGGGCATACATGTCAACAACCTCCAGTTTGAGAATGGAGATGGAGGAAGTTACTACAGCTCTGAGATGTATATCTGCGACTTCTTTAACAAGGGCAGTCATCGCAACAGACGGGCAAGCCGTACTTCAGAATGCACAGAAGTGATGGCTGAGGTACGAGTGGATAGCAGTTGTTGAGGCCTCAAACCTCAATGGATTGACATGGATTTACTATCCTGGTCATGCTGGGGTTCAGGGCAACCAAAGAGCTGACATCTTGGCTTCACAAACTCCCATCATGAAAACGTTAGTGATGGATACTAATGGAATTATGAAACCAACCAATGGCCGCCTATTAGATGCGGACACTGTAATAGAGGAAGCAGTAATTCACAGGCTGTAAACTTTTGACATTAAACGAGGTTCGAGCGGAGAAGGGTGCATGAGAGGACGGAACAAGAGAATGTACAACCAGCGAGCTGCATGGACGATCAGCATCCAGACCCTTCGCCATTTGCTGAGAGTGAATGCCTGGAGTGCAGTGACGTCGATTCTTAGAAACAGTAAAAGAACAGAAACAGAAAAGAACATTTATGTATGCTCCATATAGTCCAAGAAAGCTTTTGGCAGAGGCCGAACGTAAACAAATTAATTAAATGTCTCGCAGAATTAATTCTAGATGGTAAAGGCACATGACTGATACTTCATCTGTAGAGGGAACATATGGCATCAGCGAGATCTGGTAGGATTTGACCAACGTGTACCACATATGTGAGATTAGGAGTGAGACAAGCGTGCGTAATGTCGTCCTGCCTTTTCAACATCTACACGGAACCGATCTTCCCACAGGTAACAGGTAGGTCAGGGATCGCCGGAAGGTAAAAGATAAAGGAAGTTCTTCAGCGGACAACCTCTGGTCAGGAATGAAGTGTTAGAGACTTCAGTATTCTAAGTATCAGCTTGTGTGAGGTGGGGGTGGCCAGTTCCTTTCCTTGCTGCCCTTTCCTTCCCTAACCGTAAATCAGGTACCAATTTACAGCTGGCTTGACTGGGGCTGCTGATAGTGGGAGTTAAACCCCGTACCTTTGCCGTGAAAATCGATTGCTCTACCACCGCGCTTGGGGAGGAAGACTAACGTCTAGTCAGGGAAAATACACTGATCAGATATGTTAGTCAGGGTCAGGCAAAATACACTGATCAGATATGTTAGTCAGGGTCAGGAAAAATACACTGATCAGATATGTTAGTCAGGGTCAGGCAAAACATACTGGCCAAGAACTTCACCTCGGCTTCTTAGTAGCCCTCCCTGAAAACTGGCTGTTTTCATGGCATCCTGGCTAACGAGATGAGGGATCGACGTGTATCGCGTAGTAGTAAGTGACAGGCAGATGAAGCCAAGCATCACACAACCGCCTGACCTCGGTCCACCTTCATCAGCCCGCTCGAGATATAATGAAAGCTACTGCAACCCGCAACTAAACTTCCTTTTCAGGGCGTACAAAAGAGTCACCTACTCATTGTGGTCATTCGCAAACAACAACAAAAACAACAGCCACCGCACTAATCAGCCACTTTCCGTCAGAGGAGGTATAACAAAAACGAACATTAAATACACCTATCATATAGCTTTGTTGGCTGATAATTAACAAGATTAAAAGAGACTAGTGTACAAAATAAACAATATAAGCCTAAGCTTATGCATTTTACATCAGGATGGGGAAAACAAAAAACGATGTGCTTCTTGGCAAAAAAGACAGGAAATAAATGAAGTAGAAGATTATAAGAAATGAGGCAGCTGCGAAAAATAAATCAGAAAACGAATAGGTTTCGCTAATTTAGTATTCAACAACATGCGACACATACAGACATCCAGGCAGATAAATCAGAATTTAAATTGAGAATGGTGACGTGCTATGTATATTCGTCACTACTTTAGAGCGTGGATACGTAGACATGGAACACACATTTGGAAATGAAAATGGGGCTTATAGAAGATTGGGTCATGTCTTGTATAAAGAAAATATAAGTAATGCGGAAGTACTGTAAACGTACTCTAACGGCGACATAGAAAACCACTTCATACAAGGTGTACAGGTGCGGAGTCCTTATCATAGAGGAAATATAAATATGCTGGAAAAGATTCAAAAAAGAGTGATAGTGGAATTCCAGAATTACAGCTATGAGGAAAATCAGCCTAACGTGTCTAGAAAAGAGAAGAATTCGAGGTGAGGTTTGTTCTCAGAGTCGCAGACCACA